>OY757313.1:91126638-92376638 GCA_963583905.1 Stenurella melanura
TTTTCTGGGGAGGGGGAAATCTTCAGGTAGACTGTCTGCGCGGGATTGTGTGGGATTTTTACTAGCTGAAACCCTCCCCTCTTCAGTGTTTTCATAGGGACCTGGAACCGCTTCCGCTTTCCATCAGGCCATGAGTTATTCTTTATTTTAGATGTTTCTTGTAATTCCTACGTCCTCCTTCCTCTTGTCCGGGGTTCAGACCTATTGCTCTATTGTCTTCTTCTTTAGCTTTCATGATATGTGTGATCATGTCCTCAACAGTTCTCCAGTTAAGCTCTGATTTTAGCATCATTCCAACTAGATTTCCTGCATTAAGAGGCTGTTCTAACTCTGCTGCACCTCTTTCCATCTCGTCCTTCCATCGATTGCACACGAATACTGCGTGTTTGGACTGTTCGGGTGTATCGCTCTCCCCGCAGTAGATACACTCGTCGCTGCCAGGTCTATTCTATGGAAGCATTCCATGAAGCACCCGTGTCCGGACAGAATCTGCGTGAGGTAGTAACTGACCTCTCCGTGTTTTCTCTCTGCCCATTTTCTGACATCCGGTATGAGTTGCCTCGTTCATTCACCTTTTTGGGACTCCTCCCATTGCATTTGCCATACTCTCCAGAGATTTTTTCTGGCGCCTGCCTTATTTCTTCCTTCGTATAAGTCATGTCCAGGGTGATTCCAATTGTTAAGGGCTGCCGCAAAATTTAGATAAAGTTGATAATGTCGCGTTTATTCACCTTTTAGGAAACACCCTGTATGAATCCGTGGGTTCTAAAATAATTTCAACAAGAGATAAACACTAACACTTTATTTAATAATTACTGTCTATACAATACTTCCAAAATAACCTCACTTTTTACCGAACGTGTCACTTCTCAAATAGTCCTCTTAATAAAACTTCCCCTTCTGCGCCGGTAATCGCGCCTTATATATTCTGAAATCACCTCTAGATTGAACCAGAATCTTCTTCCACCACATTCTAGACAAGTCCATGGCTCTTTCTAGAGTCTTTCCAGTCACTATTAGTAGGCATAGGCGTATCATTTCCAGTTTTAAGGGGGTGTAATTCATAACAATAAGAATGATAATTCTGTAAATTCTTCTTTAAAAATTAATAACAATGATAGCTTAAATAATAGCCCATAAGCGTCTTGCAATTCACACTAATTATAGCAGTAACGTAAAGCAAACTTTACCAGACAAATAAAGGTTTCGGCGTATATAAATTAGTGGCCGCAATGTTTTTGCAGAATGGCTTTGGGAGAGGTAATGGGAGAGGTTTCTCATTTCGTGAGTCAAAAATTTTCATTCGCATTATCGTCTTTTATCAACAATTAGAGCGAAAAATCAGTTTTCTTAAAATACTGAAAAAACTATCGGTCGTAGAGAAAAGTAAAGAGTGGGTGATTTACTAGAATCCCTGCATTATGAGACTTCAAATCAATACCGCTCCAGAGGTAAAAAAAGTAATTACAAAAAGACTTGTATTGTGTATAAATTAAATTTTATGAGGTCTCAAAAATAGGTGGTAGTGTCATACTGTTAACTTCATTACTTATCTTTAAAATGTGCCTGTTTTAACCAAGTTTTCATTGGTTTAATCTGCAAGAACGCATCTTAAAAAATAAAAAAGTTTTACCTTTTGTTTATTAGCAAAAATCTAGCCTTTTTAAGGTAATTCACAGCCATGATATGCAAAAACTGATTTCTCTTTTTTGCAAAAAGGTTTATTAGATCTTGAATATTTTTAAAATGTTTCATAAATCAATTTTAGTAGAATATTGCGAGCTGCCCGGGAGTTCAAAGTTGTCATTTTTTCCCTCGGTGGGATAAACAAATAGGATTGTGCAAAAACGATTGCACCGATAGCACCTATCTCTTGCATACTTATAAAGCACTATAAAAGTTTTATATAATTTTAACAAAAAATTAAAAGTTATGAAGGCGACGGGCACCCGTAGCCAACCTTATAAATTCCAACAGATGGAGCCACATACAGCTTTTGCTAATATTAGATCGTGGATCTCACTCAATTATTTCAAAGCTATTTGCTTATAGTACATTACGGATGTATTGTAATTCATGTCATCGGCGTCGGCGTCGCGAACAAGTTATGACTTGTCTAGCGCGCTGTGCTCATGTTTTAGTCTTCTGCCGAAACAGAAGTCATTTGAGCACAAAAAATAGTCTTCTGCCGAAGCAGAAGTCATTTGAGCACAAAAAAAGTCTATATAAGAAAACACTTTTTCTCAGCGAGCAAGTAGTGATCGATCCTTCAAGTAGTAATGTTCCAGCCTTCAGCAACTAATAGTCTTCTGCCGAAACAGAAGTCATTTGAGCACAGACGCCAACGCCAATGCTGATGAGGTTATCCCTTCCTCTTGTGTTGCAACCAGACAGTGTGTTTTAATTGAGTTTTATTGTGTTGAGTGTCAAGTGGCAATGCATACCCGGAGTGGCAAGGCAGTAGGCACTGGGGTCGAGAGCGACGTCTCCACGTCGGCCCCCCCTCACTGCACGACGCCCCTCACAGCATCTGACCACGAAGTGCTCCGCCAACACGACGCCCTGACAAGGGGTACGGGGGTCACGCCCGACGTCTCCACGACGGTGGCCCCACACTGCACAGCAAGCAACACAGCAACCCGGCTCGGCGAGGTAAGCATGTCCTCTGATTTCTCCACCGGCACAAGTGCTACGCATGGCGTCGCGACGACGGCGCCCCAATATTGTGCGTCGCCGGGCTCAGCACCCAGGCATAGCGAGGCAGGACTCGCCACCAACATAGGACACGACACTGGGGTCACGCATGACGTCATCACGACGATGCCCCCTCGCTGCATGGCACGCAGCGCAGCCACCTGGCATGAAGCCCAGGCAACAAATATGGAATGGAGTAGCAACGATTCTCAGGCGATGCCCCATTACTGCATGGAGCGCAACGCAGCATCGTGGCACGGAAACTCGGCGATGGAACAGAGATTGGATGGTGATGAGGATATTGTGATGCCCCCTCGCTGTATGGTGGACCCAACAGCATCCCGGGCCAACGACGATTCCTCGACGCTGGGAGATCGCCGCTTCGCTGGATTCGCTTCCACACATGGGGAAGCCTCCCACTCTGGCTCAGGGCTGCCCAGCGGTCAGTACACCATTGCTGCCACACCCGACTGGCCCCAACTCTTCAGCGACGCCTCGCTGACACCGCGCCGCCAGCTGGCCACCCCTCACTGCATGGTACCCCCAACAGCAACCAGCCCAAGTCCAAGCACGCCGCCCAACGCACAGTACTTCGTCACGCCTACCTCGTCGGCCGGCGCCTACCACGTCACCCCGCCGTACCAGACGGCAAGACCTAGTGCTACGCCCCAAAGACAAATAGTGCTCCAAAACCAAACGACTGGAACGATCCCAGTCCCCTCTGCCGCCATAACGGACCAACCCCAACCGAGCTTGGGACTACCCACTTATGAACAATTAGCGCAACTCCTGGCTCTGACCACTTCAAACCTAGCCTCCATTACCCGGCAACAAGAAAATTGCCGGCCACCCATTACTGCACGTAACGAATCACAGCCGTACGTCACGGAAAAGGCTAACTTACGTGGACATGGCGACCAACAACGTGAGGCCAGATCTTTCCGGAGGGAAGAGGATCCACGACGACCCGACTACACAGATTCTGGGGAAATGGACCCCCAGTGGCGCCCAACACAAAACCTAGCAGAGAGCATGACAAGACTAATGGAGGGAAGCGTTCAAGCCGCAATACACGCAATACAAGGTCATCACAGGATGCCCACAAGAAGAACGAGAGCGCTGCCCACTTACTCAGGCCTGGAATGGGAGGATCCAGTCAACTTCCTGGATGAGCTCGAGGAGGCGATGCTCCATGAAGACATCCACGGCAGGGATAAAGTGAGAGTAGCTATAGAACAGCTCGAGGGTCAAGCCAGACGCACCCTGGAGATGTGGAAGTCCCACAACATCACATACGAGTTCTTAAAGGAAAAGCTCTTGCGGCAGTTCAACGACACTGCCACCCTGGGGAAGCTACGCTCCAGGTTACACGGTGAGAGACAGAAAGACGACGAACCCGCCGCCGTTTTTATACAACGCAAAATTGGACTCTGGCTGAGGGTAGAACGGTATACGCCGGAAGAAGAGATGGTTATGGAGGTGCGCGAGCTCCTGCGACCGGAACTAAGATTCGCAACTAGAAATGTCCCAGTGGCCACGATGGAAAGCTTGAGCCGAGTGGCTGAAAACGCCGAGGGTGACTACAGGGAATTTCAGAGGCAACTCCGACCGCTGCCGAGGCCAGCCACCATCCCGCCTGCGAGTAATAATACCAATAGTCTACCAAAGTGCCGCAAGTGCCCGGGATTTCACTATCACCGAGACTGCCCCACCAACCAAACTCAGTCAGAGCCCCAGCAAGGCAACTCCAATTTCCGCGGACATGACTCCAACCAGCGAGCCAACCCCAATTTCCGCGGACACGACTCCAATCAACAGGGAAACCCTAACTTCCGCCAACAAAACGTCCAGACAGGGGGTAACAACTTCCGAGGGCATGGCACCAACTCAAACAACCCTAGCCAACAAGTAGGTCCAACCAATGACCCAGGCCCAGGACAGACATCCACGGCACCACCACAGCAACGAAGTCAGACAACCACACGGCAAGAACCCCGCAATGCACCGCCATCGGGAAACTCCCAATGGGTCGGGCAGAACTAGGGCGCCCGGCCCCACCGCTGGAAATTAACAGCCTAGAATTACCAACCAAGACAGAGGACGCAGTGCTGCAACTACAAGCCCGGCAACAAGCCACAACCTTGGTGTCTCCACCACCGACCAAGAAGAATGAGATTGACGAAGCTACAGCCACGCAGGAGTAGGACACGTATCAACCACGCCCGTTGACACCACGGCAACAAAGCAACAGAGCCGCCGCCTTTGCTTTCCTTTGCCCGGGCCGCCTGGACAGGCGGTCACCAGTCAACACCGTGACGCAAGATGCTACCTCCCTCAGCTCAGACCAGTCAACCACGCTCATTCCTCAGCCTCAACCAGGTGAACAGGAACCCAAGGAAGTAGCGAGTATGGACGCCTTCCCGGACCAGCAGGACGCTGGACCTTCCTGGAAGGATAAAAGGTCAGTATTGCCAACCACTGCCCCACTAATAGCCTCTGTATTCCTCGACAAGGTATTCCCGCCAACTCATATCCGAGATGTCAGCACGAAGCCATCTCCCCCGAGGTCACCTCCACTCGGCCTGCCAGGCCCCGAGCCGCCTCCCAGGATTCAGTCCAGCCAGACTGACCTACTCAGACAATCTCTGCAACAGACCACCGACATCGATGATGACGATACCGATGATGACGATACCGAAGATGACGATCCCGAAGATGACGATACCGAAGATGACGATCCCGAAGGTGACAATACCGATGATGACGATACCGAAGATGACGATACCGAAGATGACGATACCGACGATGACGATCCCGAGGATCCAGGTCATCCAGCCCCACCAAGGCTCGCAGCTCCTACTGTCACAGGACCAGTAGCGCCCGCTGCCCCAGAGCCAGCAGCACCCGCTGCCCAACAGCCAACCACGCCTACTGCCACAGGACCAGTAGTGCCCGTTGCCCAGAAGCCAGTCACGCCTACTATCACAGGATCAGTAGTGCCCGCTGCCCAACAGCCAACCACGCCTACTGTCACAGGACCAGTAGCGCCCGTTGCCCAGAAGCCAGTCACGCCTACTATCACAGGATCAGTAGTGCCCGCTGCCCAACAGCCAACCACGCCTACTGTCACAGGACCAGTAGCGCCCGTTGCCCAGAAGCCAGTCACGCCTACTATCACAGGATCAGTAGTGCCCGCTGCCCCAAAGCCAGATGCCAACGCACAAGTCTACATCCGTGGATCTGGTACCTACTTCCGTGGACATGGCGACTATCTACGTGGACATAGCACCACAGCCGCCGCTAAACCAAAAATTCCAGCCCGCCGACTGCCCCCAGTCGTGCCTGGCCCATCCACCTCAGCCAAGAGGAAACAAACAAACAAGAATGAGAAGTCCCCGGCGCTGTCAGCCGCACCGCCGCCGCCAGCAGACCCTGGGCCTTCTACGTCAAGACAAGAGCAGCCGCTCGACACGACGCCCATACTGTTCCCGATGCCGTTCTGGGCGAAGGCCGTGACCACGCCTGGCCACGACCGACAGCAGCCATCCGCCAGCCAGATGCCTGTCCCAGTCCGGACACGAGTATTCGTCAACTCGAACGCCAGCCCGAGCTCAGCCGGCTCCGGCGCACCGCTCCAGGATCCCGCTACCTTAGCACGTAGCACAGCAGGACCTAGCAGCCCCCACGAGGCGCTCCAGTATCTCACTGCCTTAGCCCGCAGTACAGCAGGACGTTGCAGCCTCAATAAATCGCTCCAGTCTCCCGTTGCCTTAGCAAGCAACACAGCAGGACGTTGCAGCCTCACAGGTTCGCTCCAGAATCCCGTTGCCTTAGCGAGCAACACAGCAGGACTTAGCAGCCCCCAATTCACAACAGGATCAGGCAGCCCCGGGCGTCGCGGAGACGACGTCCAGAAAAACGAAACGTGCGATAATATACCATTGTAAATAATTCAACGCCACAGGGCGAAAACTTTGTTCAAACTAGAATACATTTATGATTTGTCACATAAAATACTTTAATTTTAAATATCTTGTTTTACCTAAAATATCTTAATGGACCTATTATTAGTTACTTATATAAAATATCTTACCACACTTAATCTTAGTCTATATATGTTAAAATATCTTAGTTGTTGAAATATCTTAACACTTACTCTTAGTTTATAGTTTTGAAAATATTGTATCCACTCACTCTTACATTATATAATTGAAATTATTGAACTGAAACATAACCTGTATGCCTTTATTAATGTTCAATAAAGTCACAAAAAAGGGGGGTGGTGTCATCGGCGTCGGCGTCGCGAACAAGTTATGACTTGTCTAGCGCGCTGTGCTCATGTTTTAGTCTTCTGCCGAAACAGAAGTCATTTGAGCACAAAAAATAGTCTTCTGCCGAAGCAGAAGTCATTTGAGCACAAAAAAAGTCTATATAAGAAAACACTTTTTCTCAGCGAGCAAGTAGTGATCGATCCTTCAAGTAGTAATGTTCCAGCCTTCAGCAACTAATAGTCTTCTGCCGAAACAGAAGTCATTTGAGCACAGACGCCAACGCCAATGCTGATGAGGTTATCCCTTCCTCTTGTGTTGCAACCAGACAGTGTGTTTTAATTGAGTTTTATTGTGTTGAGTGTCAAGTGGCAATGCATACCCGGAGTGGCAAGGCAGTAGGCACTGGGGTCGAGAGCGACGTCTCCACGTCGGCCCCCCCTCACTGCACGACGCCCCTCACAGCATCTGACCACGAAGTGCTCCGCCAACACGACGCCCTGACAAGGGGTACGGGGGTCACGCCCGACGTCTCCACGACGGTGGCCCCACACTGCACAGCAAGCAACACAGCAACCCGGCTCGGCGAGGTAAGCATGTCCTCTGATTTCTCCACCGGCACAAGTGCTACGCATGGCGTCGCGACGACGGCGCCCCAATATTGTGCGTCGCCGGGCTCAGCACCCAGGCATAGCGAGGCAGGACTCGCCACCAACATAGGACACGACACTGGGGTCACGCATGACGTCATCACGACGATGCCCCCTCGCTGCATGGCACGCAGCGCAGCCACCTGGCATGAAGCCCAGGCAACAAATATGGAATGGAGTAGCAACGATTCTCAGGCGATGCCCCATTACTGCATGGAGCGCAACGCAGCATCGTGGCACGGAAACTCGGCGATGGAACAGAGATTGGATGGTGATGAGGATATTGTGATGCCCCCTCGCTGTATGGTGGACCCAACAGCATCCCGGGCCAACGACGATTCCTCGACGCTGGGAGATCGCCGCTTCGCTGGATTCGCTTCCACACATGGGGAAGCCTCCCACTCTGGCTCAGGGCTGCCCAGCGGTCAGTACACCATTGCTGCCACACCCGACTGGCCCCAACTCTTCAGCGACGCCTCGCTGACACCGCGCCGCCAGCTGGCCACCCCTCACTGCATGGTACCCCCAACAGCAACCAGCCCAAGTCCAAGCACGCCGCCCAACGCACAGTACTTCGTCACGCCTACCTCGTCGGCCGGCGCCTACCACGTCACCCCGCCGTACCAGACGGCAAGACCTAGTGCTACGCCCCAAAGACAAATAGTGCTCCAAAACCAAACGACTGGAACGATCCCAGTCCCCTCTGCCGCCATAACGGACCAACCCCAACCGAGCTTGGGACTACCCACTTATGAACAATTAGCGCAACTCCTGGCTCTGACCACTTCAAACCTAGCCTCCATTACCCGGCAACAAGAAAATTGCCGGCCACCCATTACTGCACGTAACGAATCACAGCCGTACGTCACGGAAAAGGCTAACTTACGTGGACATTCAACATAAGTCAACACTTTACCTTGAATCAAGAACAAAATCTAAATAGGTACACTGTTTTACCACAGACTACTTAGTGTAATTAAAAAATGGCTATATATTGCAGCTTTTTGCCGCTGGAGTGATTTTAATTTGGAAAGTCTCGCAATGTAGAGATTTGAAACTGATTTCCCGCTGTAATTGTTAATAAGAAACGATGATGCAAATGAAGTTTTTTGACACACGAAATGAGAAGCCTTTCCCATTACCGCGCTCTTCATTTGCCTGGCCTATTATCGAGCATCTTATATACCTACCTATATACCTATTTTGGTATCGAACCTTTCAAGATGTAAGAATTTTAGATGAACTGGCAGGATTAATTCTTGTCTTGTTTTCACACCCTTCATTTCAGTGCTTATATAATCTTTGCAGCGATTGAAACATTCATTACTAAGAATATATCAACTTCGAGTTGATCATGAGAATTAATTTTAATAAATCCATTTTCTGTATAACATATGTGTTATATATAATTTTATAATAATGTCAAACTTTTACATCATTGTAAAATTCTAAAGGGTTCAAAAAATAAAATTATAAAAACGAGCGCTGGGGAATAACAAGAGAATCATGTATTGGTGCACATCAGGGTTCACCTGGTGTGTCGTCACTCAACCCAGCTTGCTTTTAAACTTTGCAGTGCTTTAGCTCAGTTATTAATTAATATGTTATAACCTCGCTTTCTTGTTATACTTAATCCGCAATTATATATATTATAGTATAATTCACCATAGAGCATAAGACCTCAGGGTACAGGTTATCCTTGATAGCTTGGCTTAATATTGGTTGTCACTTACCTTGTCAAATACTCACTAACAGAAAATTACAAAAAAATTATCTCTATCCCAATTTAAATGAGTGCTAGCTTAACGAAATTATACAACTACTAATACAAAATAATCTGTTAACGTTTGGGTTATCAATTAATGCGAAAACCTAACTAGCTAACTTAAATTGCTAAAAACAGTACAAAAAGGTAAGTTAACAAAAATTAAATCGTTTAATTAAACAACATTAATCAATATTTCAAACAGTAATTAACCCTCATTATGTTTCAAAACCTAATTCATACAGGATTTGGGTAAATATTGAGTGCTACTACGCGTAACGGCTTGTCTCTGGTTCCTACGCCGACTGAAATGTTTCTCGCGATTTCACACTAAATAGGCCACTATTTATTTATGCCATTTATGCCTAGTGGGACATCGAAATTGTCAACAAATCAAGTCAACGTGCCAAATGTCCGTTACTAACATGAAATCGATCAAGTTGTCTAACGATCTCACTCGGGAAGAAAAAAATCAATCACGAAACAAGTTTCTTAACGTCACTAAAACATATTGTTTTCCACGCTCGTCGCCATGAGCGACCACAACATAAAATAAAGAACTTACAGTCTCATTCCTGGACACATAAAGTTCAATTGACAGATTGCACTGTACAAGCTACAAATCAAGTACTTAAAATCACAACTTATCGTTGATTACATCAAAGGAAACAATCTAAATTAACAATTAGCCACTACTAATTACATATTCACTCTGCCATTTAAGTTATTTGTGAATATTTTCATATTGTTGCAATGCATAGATTAACAGAACATTGCTACTCCACGATAATACTCCATAACTCACAAAAAATAGCTTTCTATTAATTCTAAACTATTACAACTAAACTTCTAGCAGTATTTCACTAGGCCAAAACTCGACTCATTACCACTTAATTATGTCGGAGAGGTCAAATTCACCTCTTCCGTGATATGTTGGCCGAAGCCAAACCTCGACTCTACCTGTTCGATACAAACCAGACCTCCTGCCGTCCCATCTCCGCAACGATTTAAAGGTCAAACGGTCTTTATACCCTTAAAGTTTTACGGCCGTACAAAAAACAATTTTATAAATACACGAATTTTAAACATGCTTTTATTTAATTTAAGGTAGTGCGTGTTCTTTCAAAACGTGACCGTTACAATGTGGATCCAAAACTTTTGTGGGATACTTAAAGGATATTGTACTTTTAAAATAATGTGCTTATAATAAGAAACTAAATTTCAGTTAATAAATTAAATTGAATTATGACAGTTTAAAAATGTAAAAATTAGAACAATTGTTTCGACTTTAAAACCAGTACATAGTCTAGTACATAGTCTTGACTCACATTCAGATTGAAACGACTGTCTTTGTGAAAATACGTTTTTTGCATATTTTACTATTGACTGCTGGGAATGCATTTTAATCGGAAAAAGAGAAATAACATGGCAATGTCGCAGTATCAATCAGTCCGAAAATGATACATGCCTGGGTAGAGAATTGAGAGTCAAATATAAGTTCATAAAAAATTCAAAATACAAATATTAGCTTGCCACCGTTACGTGAATCATCCTGTATATTTAGAAATAATTTATAAATATACCTTTCCTAATTTTCCACAATTTTTGTCTCAGATGTTTTACTCATTTTAAAATGTTGAGGAAATATTCACTACTAGTGACTCACCCCGTATGCACTAATATAGTGTCGTCGTTAACGGTACTCCCATACCTATTGCACTTCATCCTTATTTGTAACCGGAAGGCTGTTTTGATTTTTAAATGATAAATAAGCAGAGACGGAATAATATAACAATATTGGTAATAATATATTTCCGACGTACTCATAAATTACATATGCATAACGAAACTAATAGCGGAACAACTTCCGGATTATTAATTATTGTCACCTCTTTAAAACTCCTAAGTCTTTCTGTGTAACACACTTTCGTAAAGTAGATAAACAATTACCTGTCATTTATCTCCATCAAATAAAACAAAGATTTCGAATTACTATATAAATAGAATTACGAATGAATAGTCCACTATAACTGTGTACACTGTACAAGTGTACAGCTTTCTATTCAACTTGAAATTTCAGTTGCCAAAAACTCAAAATTAATGTAGGTACGATAAATTGAAACATCACATAAAATCACACATTTATGCATAATAATGAGTGTTTTCAGCAACTGATATAGTAAAATAACAAATAGAGAGGGGCTGATGAAAAGGATACAAAATATCAATCAAGACATGGACGATTACTTGAGCAATATCATTTAGCTGCGCTACGGAAATTACTTACGACTTGCTTTAATTTCTACTTTTGTGATCGGTGCTAAACTTTTTTGATGTTGCGCTAACACAATATCAGACGTTCAAAATGTAACTATGAAAGTGATGGCAGCAAAACAGGTCATTCATGAACACCGGCGAATTGCAGACTGTAACTGCACTTCCGACAAACAGTCCAAATTGAGTCTTCTGAACAGATAAATCTGCTGAGGCAATATGTCAGAAAAATAATACATGGTATATTTTATAACATGCAAGCACTGGGGTTTTCAATTGACTTTTGCCTTCATAGCCCAGTCGCCAGGGGTTTTAAGGCGTCACTAAATGTTATATGGCTCAAATTTTCAGGATAAGTATTTCTTTGGTATAGAATACGACAAAAAAGAGTTTACAACTGTAAGGTGCCGACGAGGGGTCGACCACAGGCCCAAAATTTGTACAAGTATTCAAGGAATACTGCATTCCCGCAGTATTTCCGAGAATACTGAGTATTCCTGAGTAATCCAGAGTATTTCCGAGTATTTCCGAGTATTCCCGAGTATTTCCGAGTATTCCCGAGTATTTCACATTGTTTTCGAGTATTCCAGAGTATTTCCGTGGTATTTCTGAACATTTTTACTCGTATTTTCGGTAGTGGTTAACACCTCAAACCTATCAAATTTACATTGATTCATATTTGGTAAACCTGTTATAAGACAATTAATAATTACAAAACTAATGGTTCAAATCCAATACATTTATTATTTTTACCTCGATTTTAAAAAATATACAGGGTCCCAGATTTAATCAGACATACTCTAGTGGAAGGTAGAGCACACTCAGCTGAGTTCAAAACACCCCTATACTTAACGCTCAATGTGAACCGTTTTTGAGATACCTCAGTTTTATGGTTTTTGACCAGAACTTCAGTCCGCCATGTTTTTGAAATTACTGCACATATTTGGATAAAATTTGATAAACATATTATGCTCTTTTAGGTTAATGAATAGCTTAAGTAATTTTGGAAAAATTCCAGGACCGACCTCCATTTTTTTAATACGGCTCTTAGGGTCGTTAACATCACACTGTATATTTTTTGTTGGTAAATGTTAGTAAACTTTTAAAAAGCCTATGGACCAGTTTATAAAATAATGTCATAATATTTGATGGCACGTTTATGGTTATTCTTCAATAAATTTTAAAATATATTGAAAGACCAAATTTGATTTTCTACAAATAACAATCCAGTTGCTAACTAAATCATTATTTTATTAATTTTAGCTAAATACTCCAAATGTTTTTGTTTTGACATTTAGTGTTTCTAAGCTTTTTTTAGTTTAAATTTCATCCAAAATAATACACATTCGATTTCTTTCATGAAAGAAAACTAATGCTAGTGAAGAGGCTTGAATTAACAAGCACAATTTAAAAAAATATTAAATACCTTTTAAGAATAACTTGAAAATATTAAAGACAAAAGTTTGCAATTTTATTTTGACAAAATAAATTTATTTAGAACTTTAAATAATTGAAAAAAAATTAAAAACGGTGCAAGTAATTAAAACTATAAGTAACAGGTTTTCAACATGAATGCCCCCAGCGTCAACACGTTTTCGAGAACGTTTTAATATGTTTTTTACTAATCTATCAATCTCTTCCGGGTTATTTCTAATATTATCACATACAGTAATAATATTTGCTAGCAGCTGTTATCGTGCATTGAACTCTTCATTGTACACCTCTGACTTGAGACGACCCCATAAAAAATAATCTAGAGGTGTAAGATCAGGAGACCTCGGTGGCCAGTTTACCGGACCTCCGCGACCAATCCATCTGTTGGTGTAATGTTGGTTCAGATGATCCCGGACCGGTACAGAAAAATGGGGTCCAGCACCATATTTTATTTTTAGCTCCAAAAAACCCACAAAACCGAGAAAGAACTGACGATCTCAAGCGAAATGCGACCTTTGATATGTTACGCGACCGTTTCGTGCCCTATTGAGTGACTCACCGCGCTTCAAATACGTCCTTTAAAAGTCGTATATTTCGAAAACCACATATCGGATTCATCTAAAATTTTCAATATCGCCTAATTTTAAGTAATACTTTATGCACAACTACTAAATGAAATTCATTAAATGAGCCCATTAACGTAATACATATTGTTATACTAAAATACACAATACACGTCATTGAAAAGTTAAAATAAATTTTATTTAATCCGACGTATTACACCAGAATAGTTTTTTTACCTGCTGATTCCTATTTTAAGAAGTAATGGTCTATTGCGGCCGACATCCGCATATGAACTGAGGCGGTTTTAATATTTTGCGACGGCATTATATATTATACATAGGCACTAATCATACCATATATACAGATTCAGAAAGTGTTCGTTTTGGCATGGTAATATTTGGCAATAAGAGCAAGCGAGAGCGAAGCAACTAGGTTATTCTTTTCTATCGTATAGGGCAAAACGAGAACTGACGTGTGTAAGACGGAAACAAATTTAAACTCTAGGGATGTCCACACACATGTGGTGGAGATAATAGCAGGTGGCGGTTTGTACGATGTGTTATACATACGATAGAAAAGAATAGCCTAGTTGCTTCGCTCTCGCTTCCACTTATTGCCAATTATTGCCATACCAAAACGAATACTTTCTGAATCTGTATAGACTATGAGCCGGTGCATATCCTTGACCCGATTTTCGACTATTGCCAAAGTATTCCGGAGCATTCCTGAGTATTGCCGGGATATTCCTAAGTATTCCAGAGTATTGCCGGGTATTCCTTAGTATTCCCGTGTATGGCTGAGTATTCCCGAGTATTCCCGTGGTATTCCTGAAAATTTGTACACGTATTTCCGGCAGTGGTTGACCCCTCGGGTGCCGGCGACTCCTAAAGAAATCGAAAATGTTGGCCGAAATTCGGTTTTCGGCCAATAACTCGAAAAATAAAAAATATATCAAAAAACTGATAGCACTCGGCGATAGAGGGGGGACTTTCACATAAAAACGCACATGAAGTTTTTCTCAAAAATTTAAGCTCCAGATTTTTTTGCTTAACGCACGAGAATGGAACGTGGCGACACATAAGTACGGAGCGCGAATCGTGCTTGGTCTCCAACACGCTACACTAAATTTGTTGTAACTTTTGAACTTATTAACGAAATTAAGCTCGACAAAGCATAACTGAAAGAAGAAACATGTGACTATTGGATTATTGGATTTTCAGGTGTAAAAATGAATGTATGTAGAAATAGCATATAAATGAAGTCGGAACATAGAGATTTCCGATGAAATCGATAAGAGCTCTACCATTTCTACAAATTTTAAGATATGAACCTGGAACTTTCATATATTACTCATGAAGTAATGTATAAAAAGGTCCAATGATTGAAAAGAATCTCAAAAATTTATTTTTGAAGATGTACACTTGCAACATTTCAAAATCTTGAGAAAGTGATAAAATTAGATTTGTAACTAACCTTAGCCACCTATTACTTTGGTTTAAATCGCTTTGTTAGGTTTCTGTAGGTGCGATATTTAAAGCTTGAAATGTGTACTTTAAGATGATTCAAGAGGATTTACCTTAAAAATTAAATTAACCCTCTTTATTTTACGAAAATAAAGAATAAAGAAAAATTCTCTTTGCTCCAAAATTCGTGAAACTAGGGGTAAAATAAACGTTAATAACTTTTATTAAAAAAATTATTTCTCACACCTATCCATCGAATCTATTTATAATTACTTCAAGAGTAATATGTGAAAGGTTCAGATTTTTATCTTAAAATTTGTAGCAATGGTAGAGCTCTTACCGATTTCATCGGAAATCTCTTTATGTTCCCACTTCTACTATTCCTACATACAATCATTTTATATTTGAAAATATGATAATCTAATAGCCACACATTTCTCGTTTCATTTAGGTTTTGTTGAGCTCAATTTCAATAATTAGTGCAAAAGTTACAAAAAATTTAGTGTAGCGCGTCCGAGGCCGCGCACACTTCGCGAGCCGTACTTATATGTCGCCACGTTCCATTCTCTTGCGTTAAACAAAAAAAAATCTGGAGCCTACATTTTTGGTCGTACAAAAAAACTTCATATACATTTTTTATGTGAAATTTCCCCCTCTATCACCTAGTGCTATTAGTTATTTTATGCATATTTTTTATGTTTTGAATTATTGGCCAAAAATCGAATTTTGGCCAATATTATCAATTTTCTTAAGGGACGCCGGCACCTAACAGTGGTACACCTTTTTTTGTCGTATTCTACATCAAATAATATACTTATTCTGAAGAATTCAGCCATATGCTTAACATTTAGTGACCGGTTTTTAACAATTTCTGTCTCTAACAACTGAGCTATCAACAGAGTTGAAACTGAAAATAGAGAAATGAACTGTGTTCCGCCAGGATAGTGTTATAAACACTTTGGTTTACCATAGATGCGTAATGGGTATAAGATTTCTTTATTTCTTATGTAGATCAAATACCATTGCTGTCTTATGCCCGGATCTCATTGAGTGCAATATTCGGAGAAGTTCGGAATTTGTTATAATTGTCTCCCTTTTTTGTTAAACATGACAGTATTCTTCGACTAATAAACCAAAATTGAGCTATCATCCTATTAAAGACTGACAAGACAGACCAACCACGATATTCTGTATGAATTACGTGTGCACTATCGTCGTGTTGGTTGTACTGCACCTGCTTGGTCAAAACGAACACCGTTATACTTGATCTACTCCGTAGTTTGTAATTCTGGAGGGTAATCTAACCCCACTAACTCCACGAGGGAGTATCTATTCACCAGCGCTCCTCTCGTGTGATATCAAAGGCTACAGGTGGATGCCTGACAATGAAACACTTTGAATGGAAACACCCCTGGAATGATGTAGCTGAAGTTTCGAACGTTCACTTGAACGAATTTCAAATGAAAAGGAAAAATTAATATCAATTGCAAATCGACTTAAGAGTAATTTTTGTTCGGTTATATTGGTTGACACCAATACTCACAATGTTCCCTCAAAGCATCCCTCACGCCGAATTTGTAGCACACCCTTAACCTGACTTAAAAAAAATCACCATAAATGCAAACTTGCTTAAAAGTAAAATGTACTTAGCTATAATTATGTAAAAAATTGCTATAAACATATTCTCGAAATTTCTTTTGCGTATAAGGCTGGGATGCACCCCTCGCTTCAACCCTTAATTTTGTTAAAATCCTCAATAAGTTAATCTGGCTTAGGCGTAAAAGTTTTTTCGTTTTTCTAGTAACAAATAGTACCCCAAACATTCCCTCAAAGCCTCATCTACGTGTAAGTGGCGGATCACCCCTTTAGCAACCCTTATATATAAAAAATCACCATTAAATGTAATCTGGCTAAAGTACATAATTTTGTCAGCCACGTTTGCTACAAATACTTCTCCAAATATATCCTGCAAATTTCATTTACGTATAAGATCCGCATGCACCCCCGCTTCAACCCTTAACTTTAAAATATTCGTCAAAATGTCAAACTTTCTTAGGCGTAAAAGTTTTTTCGTTATTCTAATAACAAATAATACCCCAAACATTCCCTCAAAGCTTCATTTACGTGGAAGTGGCGGATCATCCCTTTAGCCACCCTTATATATAAAAAATCACCATTAAATGCAATCTGGCTAAAGTACATAATTTTGTCAGCTACGTTTACTACAAATACTTCTCCAAACATATCTTGCAAATTTTATTTACGTTATAAGTTCCGCATTCACCCCCGCTTCATCCCTTGACTTTAAAATATTCGTCAAAAAGTGAAACTTTCTTAGGCGTAAAAGTTTTTCCGTTATTCTAGTACCAACAATACCCCAAACATTCCCTCAAAGCCTCATTTACGTGGAAGTGGCGGATCATCCCTTTAGCCACCCTTATATATAAAAAATCACCATTAAGTGCAATCTGGCTAAAGTATATAATTTTGTCAGCCAAGTTTACTACAAATACTTCTCCAAACATATCCTGCAAATTTCATTTACGTATAAGATCTTCATGCACCCCCGCTTCAACCCTTGATATTAAAATATTCGTCAAAAAGTGAAACTTTCTTAGGCGTAAAAGTTTTTCCGTTATACTAGTACCAACAATACCCCAAACATTCCCTCAAAGCCTCATTTACGTGGAAGTGGCGGATCATCCCTTTAGCCACCCTTATATATAAAAAATCACCATTAAATGCAATCTGGCTAAAGTATATAATTTTGTCAGCCACGTTTACTACAAATACTTCTCCAAACATATCCTGGAAATTTCATTTACGTATAAGATCCTCATGCACCCCCGCGTCAACCCTTGACTTTAAAATATTCGTCAAAAAGTCAAACTTTCTTAGGCGTAAAAGTTTTTCCGTTATACTAGTACCAACAATACCCCAAACATTCCCTCAAAGCCTCATTTACGTGGAAGTGGCGGATCATCCCTTTAGCCACCCTTATATATAAAAAATCACCATTAAATGCAATCTGGCTAAAGTACATAATTTTGTCAGCCACGTTTACTACAAATACTTCTCCAAACATATCCTGCAAATTTCATTTACGTATAAGATCCTCATGCACCCCCGCTTCAACCCTTGATATTAAAATATTTGTCAAAAAGTGAAACTTTCTTAGGCGTAAAAGTTTTTCCGTTATACTAGTACCAACAATACCCCAAACATTCCCTCAAAGCCTCATTTACGTGGAAGTGGCGGATCATCCCTTTAGCCACCCTTATATATAAAAAAATCTGGATTAAATGTAATCTGGCTAAAGTATATAATTTTGTCAGCCACGTTTACTACAAATACTTCTCCAAACATATCCTGCAAATTTCATTTACGTATAAGATACTCATGCACCCCCGCTTCAACCCTTGATATTAAAATATTCGTCAAAAAGTGAAACTTTCTTAGGCGTAAAAGTTTTTCCGTTATACTAGTACCAACAATACCCCAAACATTCCCTCAAAGCCTCATTTACGTGGAAGTGGCGGATCATCCCTTTAGCCACCCTTATATATAAAAAATCACCATTAAGTGCAATCTGGCTAAAGTATATAATTTTGTCAGCCACGTTTACTACAAATACTTCTCCAAACATATCCTGCAAATTTCATTTACGTATAAGATCCTCATGCACCCCCGCTTCAACCCTTGATATTAAAATATTCGTCAAAAAGTGAAACTTTCTTAGGCGTAAAAGTTTTTCCGTTATACTAGTACCAACAATACCCCAAACATTCCCTCAAAGCCTCATTTACGTGGAAGTGGCGGATCATCCCTTTAGCCACCCTTATATATAAAAAAATCTGGATTAAATGTAATCTGGCTAAAGTATATAATTTTGTCAGCCACGTTTACTACAAATACTTCTCCAAACATATCCTGCAAATTTCATTTACGTATAAGATCCTCATGCACCCTCGCTTCAACCCTTGATATTAAAATATTCGTCAAAAAGTGAAACTTTCTTAGGCGTAAAAGTTTTTCCGTTATACTAGTACCAACAATACCCCAAACATTCCCTCAAAGCCTCATTTACGTGGAAGTGGCGGATCATCCCTTTAGCCACCCTTATATATAAAAAATCACCATTAAGTGCAATCTGGCTAAAGTATATAATTTTGTCAGCCACGTTTACTACAAATACTTCTCCAAACATATCCTGCAAATTTCATTTACGTATAAGATCCGCATGCACCCCCGCTTCAACCCTTAACTTTAAAATATTCGTCAAAAAGTGAAACTTTCTTAGGCGTAAAAGTTTTTCCGTTATTCTAGAACCAACAATACCCCAAACATTCCCTCAAAGCCTCATTTACGTGGAAGTGGCGGATCATCCCTTTAGCCACCCTTATATATAAAAAATCACCATTAAGTGCAATCTGGCTAAAGTATATAATTTTGTCAGCCAAGTTTACTACAAATACTTCTCCAAACATATCCTGCAAATTTCATTTACGTATAAGATCTTCATACACCCCCGCTTCAACCCTTGATATTAAAATATTCGTCAAAAAGTGAAACTTTCTTAGGCGTAAAAGTTTTGTTATGCTAGTACCAACAATACCCCAAACATTCCCTCAAAGCCTCATTTACGTGGAAGTGGCGGATCATCCCTTTAGCCACCCTTATATATAAAAAATCACCATTAAATGCAATCTGGCTAAAGTATATAATTTTGTCAGCCACGTTTACTACAAATACTTCTCCAAACATATCCTGGAAATTTCATTTACGTATAAGATCCTCATGCACCCCCGCGTCAACCCTTGACTTTAAAATATTCGTCAAAAAGTCAAACTTTCTTAGGCGTAAAAGTTTTTCCGTTATACTAGTACCAACAATACCCCAAACATTCCCTCAAAGCCTCATTTACGTGGAAGTGGCGGATCATCCCTTTAGCCACCCTTATATATAAAAAATCACCATTAAATGCAATCTGGCTAAAGTACATAATTTTGTCAGCCACGTTTACTACAAATACTTCTCCAAACATATCCTGCAAATTTCATTTACGTATAAGATCCTCATGCACCCCCGCTTCAACCCTTGATATTAAAATATTCGTCAAAAAGTGAAACTTTCTTAGGCGTAAAAGTTTTTCCGTTATACTAGTACCAACAATACCCCAAACATTCCCTCAAAGCCTCATTTACGTGGAAGTGGCGGATCATCCCTTTAGCCACCCTTATATATAAAAAAATCTGGATTAAATGTAATCTGGCTAAAGTATATAATTTTGTCAGCCACGTTTACTACAAATACTTCTCCAAACATATCCTGCAAATTTCATTTACCTATAAGATCCTCATGCACCCCTGCTTCAACCCTTGATATTAAAATATTCGTCAAAAAGTGAAACTTTCTTAGGCGTAAAAGTTTTTTCGTTATTCTAGTACCAACAATACCCCAAACATTCCCTCAAAGCCTCACTCACGTGGAAGTGGCGGATCTTCCCTTTGGCAACCCGTATATATTAATAATCACCATTAAATATAATATGGCTAAAGTATATAATTTTGTCGGCCACGTTTACGACAAATACTTCTCCAAACATGTCCTGCAAATTTCATTTACATGTAAGATCCATATGCACCCCCGCTTCAACCCTTGACTTTAAAATATTCGTCAAAAAGTCAAACTTTCTTAGGCGTAGAAGTTTTTTCGTTATTCTAGTAATAAATAATACCCCAGACATTCCCTCAAAGCTTTATTTGCGTGAAAGTGGCGGATCACCCCTTTAGCAACCCTTATATATAAAAAACCAGCATTAAAAGTAATCTGGTTAAAGTATATAATTTTGTCAGCCACGTTTACTACAAATACTTCTCCAAACATATCCTGCAAATTTCATTTACGTATAAGATCCTCATGCACCCCCGCTTCAACCCTTGATATTAAAATATTCGTCAAAAAGTGAAACTTTCTTAGGCGTAAAAGTTTTTCCGTTATACTAGTACCAACAATACCCCAAACATTCCCTCAAAGCCTCATTTACGTGGAAGTGGCGGATCATCCCTTTAGCCACCCTTATATATAAAAAAATCTGGATTAAATGTAATCTGGCTAAAGTATATAATTTTGTCAGCCACTTCTCCAAACATATCCTGCAAATTTCATTTACCTATAAGATCCTCATGCACCCCCGCTTCAACCCTTGATATTAAAATATTCGTCAAAAAGTGAAACTTTCTTAGGCGTAAAAGTTTTTTCGTTATTCTAGTACCAACAATACCCCAAACATTCCCTCAAAGCCTCACTCACGTGGAAGTGGCGGATCTTCCCTTTGGCAACCCGTATATATTAATAATCACCATTAAATATAATATGGCTAAAGTATATAATTTTGTCGGCCACGTTTACGACAAATACTTCTCCAAACATGTCCTGCAAATTTCATTTACATGTAAGATCCATATGCACCCCCGCTTCAACCCTTGACTTTAAAATATTCGTCAAAAAGTCAAACTTTCTTAGGCGTAGAAGTTTTTTCGTTATTCTAGTAATAAATAATACCCCAGACATTCTCTCAAAGCTTTATTTGCGTGAAAGTGGCGGATCACCCCTTTAGCAACCCTTATATATAAAAAACCAGCATTAAAAGTAATCTGGTTAAAGTATATAATTTTGTCAGCCACGTTTACTACACATACTACTCTAAACATATCCTGGAGATTCCATTTTGGTATAAGGTCTGGATGCACACCCGCTTCAAACTTTGACTTTCAAACATTCGTCAAAAAGTCAAACCTTCTTAGGCTTAAAAGTTTTTTCGTTATTCTGGTAGCAAATAATACTCCAAACGTTCCCTCATTTTTATCTCTCCTTCAAGTTCTCTGTAGGCGTGTTTAAAACGTCGGCGCCGCGCCGTGCCGACAGTAATAGCCTGAGAGCTCGCGCCCCCTGGAGTATAATCTAATATTTGCTTATTACTTTATACTGAAGGTGTACATAACTATGCTGCAGTCAGCAGATCAGTGACGGGGGACACCTGACGAACGTAAATTCAACAAATTGTGTTAAAAAGTAACGTCGGTAAAATGTTTTGTAGAGGTAGAAAATTAATCACAATGCAGTTTATGGATAAAAAGTGAAAAGCAATGGTTAGTCTGCGCGCTGATAGAACACGCCATATCAGCATCGCTGCGTTACTGTCGTGAAAATGAAGCCGATGTTAGAGCTTTGTAAAAGTTGATATTTTTCAGAACGCTTATTGGGGCAAAGAGCTCAAGCTCGACCCCTAATCATCCGAGACCGTCATCTTTAACCAAGAATATTGGCGCGAGGCTTTGGTTTATATATGAAGCATCATTTGTGGCTACAATCACCAAGGTTTACATCTAAGCCAGATTGACTTTTGAGGAATATAAAAATCAAGGGTTAAAGCAAGGGGTGCATCCGAGCGTATGAAATTTCGACAATATGTTTAGAGTAGCGTTTGGAGAATATTTGGGGTTTTATTTTCTAATAGAATGACGTAAGAATTTTTACGCCTAAGAAAGTTTGAATTTTTGACGAATTTTATCGGGGTTGAGGCAGCGGTGCATTCGAACCTTATACGCAAATGAAAATTCGATAATATGTTTACAGCAGTATTTGTAGTAAATGTAGCTAACAAAATTTTATATTTAACCAAGATATCATTAAATGCTGATTTTTCATATACAAGAGTTGCTAAGTGGATGTTCCGATAGTTAGCCGCACATCAAGTTTTGAGGGAATGCTTGGAGTATTATTTGCAAGTAGAATGACGTGAACTTTTACGCCTAAGACAGTTTGACTTTTTGACGAATACTTTAAAGTCAAGGGTTGCAGCAGGGGTGCATGCGGACCTTATACGTAAATGAATTTTGCAAAATATCTTTAGAGAAGTATTTGTAGTAAACGTGGCTGACAAAATTATAAACTTTAGCCAGATTGCATTTAATGCTGATTCTTTATATATAAGGTTGGCTAAATGGATCATCCGCCACTTCCACGTAAATGAGGCTTTGACGGAATGTTTAGGGTATTATTTATTACTAGAATATCGGAAAAAATTTTACGCCTAACAAAGTTTGACTTATTGACGAATATTTTAAAGTCAAGGGTTGAAGCGGGGGTGCATATGGATCTTACATGTAAATGAAATTTGCAGAACATGTTTGGAGAAGTATTTGTAGTAAACGTGGCCGACAAAATTATATACTTTAGCCAGATTATATTTAATGGTGATTATTAATATATTCGGGTTGCCAAAGGGAAGATCCGCCACTTCCACGTGAATGAGGCTTTGAGATAATGTTTGGGGTATTGTTGGTACTAGTATAACAGAACAACTTTTACGCCTAAGAAAGTTTCACTTTTTGACGAATATTTTAATATTAAGGGTTGAAGCGGGGGTGCATGAGGATCTTATACGTAAATGAAATTTGCAGGATATGTTTGGAGAAGTATTTGTAGTAAACGTGGCTGACAAAATTATATACTTTAGCCAGATTGCACTTAATGGTGATTTTTAATATATAAGGGTGGCTAAAGGGATGATCCGCCACTTCCACGTAAATGAGGCTTTGAGGGAATGTTTGGGGTATTGTTGGTAATAGAATAACGGAAAAACTGTTACGCTAAGAAAGTTTCACTTTTTGACGAATATTTTAAAGTCAAGGGATGAAGCGGGGGTGAATGCGGAACTTATAACGTAAATAAAACTTGCAAGATATGTTTGTAGAAGTATTTGTAATAAACGTGACTGACAAAATTATATACTTTAGCCAGATTACATTTAATCCAGATTTTTTTATATATAAGGGTTGCTAAAGGGGTGATCCGCCACTTCCACGTAAATGAGGCTTTGAGGGAATGTTTGGAGTATTGTTGGTACTAGAATAGCGGAAAAACTTTTACGCCTAAGAAAGTTTGACTTTTTGACGAATATTTTAAAGTCAAGGGTTGAAGCGGGGGTGCATGCGGATCTTATACGTAAATGAAATTTGCAGGATATGTTTGGAGAAGTATTTGTAGTAAACGTGGCTGACAAAATTATGTACTTTAGCCAGATTGCATTTAATGGTGATTTTTTATATATAAGGGTGGCTAAAGGGATGATCCGCCACTTCCACGTAAATGAGGCTTTGAGGGAATGTTTGGGGTATTGCTGGTACTAGTATAACGGAAAAACTTTTACGCCTAAGAAAGTTTCACTTTTTGACGAATATTTTAATATCAAGGGTTGAAGCGGGGGTGCATGAGGATCTTATACGTAAATGAAATTTGCAGGATATGTTTGGAGAAGTATTTGTAGTAAATGTGGCTGACAAAATTATGTACTTTAGCCAGATTGCAGTTAATGGTGATTTTTTTTATATATAAGGGTGGCTAAAGGGATGATCCGCCACTTCCACGTAAATGAGGCTTTGAGGGAATGTTTGGTGTATTGTTGGTACTAGAATAGCGGAAAAACTTTTACGCCTAAGAAAGTTTCACTTTTTGACGAATATTTTAAAATCAAGGGTTGAAGCGGGGTGCATGAGGATCTTATACGTACATGAAATTTGCAGCATATGTTTGGAGAAGTATTTGTAGTAAATGTGGCTGACAAAATTATGTACTTTAGCCAGATTGCAGTTAATGGTGATTTTTTTTATATATAAGGGTGGCTAAAGGGATGATCCGCCACTTCCACGTAAATGAGGCTTTGAGGGAATGTTTGGGGTATTGTTGGTACTAGAATAACGGAAAAACTTTTACGCCTAAGAAAGTTTCACTTTTTGACGAATATTTTAAAGTCAAGGGATGAAGCGGGGGTGAATGCGGAACTTATAACGTAAATAAAACTTGCAAGATATGTTTGTAGAAGTATTTGTAATAAACGTGACTGACAAAATTATATACTTTAGCAGATTACATTTAATCCAGATTTTTTTATATATAAGGGTTGCTAAAGGGGTGATCCGCCACTTCCACGTAAATGAGGCTTTGAGGGAATGTTTGGAGTATTGTTGGTACTAGAATAGCGGAAAAACTTTTACGCCTAAGAAAGTTTGACTTTTTGACGAATATTTTAAAGTCAAGGGTTGAAGCGGGGGTGCATGCGGATCTTATACGTAAATGAAATTTGCAGGATATGTTTGGAGAAGTATTTGTAGTAAACGTGGCTGACAAAATTATGTACTTTAGCCAGATTGCATTTAATGGTGATTTTTTATATATAAGGGTGGCTAAAGGGATGATCCGCCACTTCCACGTAAATGAGGCTTTGAGGGAATGTTTGGGGTATTGTTGGTACTAGAATAACGGAAAAACTTTTACGCCTAAGAAAGTTTCACTTTTTGACGAATATTTTAAAGTCAAGGGATGAAGCGGGGGTGAATGCGGAACTTATAACGCAAATAAAACTTGCAAGATATGTTTGTAGAAGTATTTGTAATAAACGTGACTGACAAAATTATATACTTTAGCCAGATTACATTTAATCCAGATTTTTTTATATATAAGGGTTGCTAAAGGGGTGATCCGCCACTTCCACGTAAATGAGGCTTTGAGGGAATGTTTGGAGTATTATTGGTACTAGAATAGCGGAAAAACTTTTACGCCTAAGAAAGTTTGACTTTTTGACGAATATTTTAAAGTCAAGGGTTGAAGCGGGGGTGCATGCGGATCTTATACGTAAATGAAATTTGCAGGATATGTTTGGAGAAGTATTTGTAGTAAACGTGGCTGACAAAATTATGTACTTTAGCCAGATTGCATTTAATGGTGATTTTTTATATATAAGGGTGGCTAAAGGGATGATCCGCCACTTCCACGTAAATGAGGCTTTGAGGGAATGTTTGGGGTATTGTTGGTACTAGAATAACGGAAAAACTTTTACGCCTAAGAAAGTTTCACTTTTTGACGAATATTTTAAAATCAAGGGTTGAAGCGGGGGTGCATGAGGATCTTATACGTAAATGAAATTTGCAGGATATGTTTGGAGAAGTATTTGTAGTAAACGTGGCTGACAAAATTATGTACTTTAGCCAGATTGCATTTAATGGTGATTTTTTTTATATATAAGGGTGGCTAAAGGGATGATCCGCCACTTCCACGTAAATGAGGCTTTGAGGGAATGTTTGGGGTATTGTTGGTACTAGAATAGCGGAAAAACTTTTACGCCTAAGAAAGTTTGACTTTTTGACGAATATTTTAAAGTCAAGGGTTGAAGCGGGGGTGCATGTGGATCTTATACGTAAATGAAATTTGCATGATAATGTTTGGAGAAGTATTTGTAGCAAACGTGGCTGACATAATTATGTACTTTAGCCAGATTGCATTTAATGGTGATTTTTTATATATAAGGGTGGCTAAAGGGATGATCCGCCACTTCCACGTAAATGAAGCTTTGAGGGAATGTTTGGGGTATTATTTGCTATTAGAATAACGAAAAAACTTTTACGCCTAAGAAAGTTTGACATTTTGACGAATATTTTAAAGTTAAGGGTTGAAGCGGGGGTGCATGCGGATCTTATACGTAAATGAAATTTGCAGGATATATTTGGAGAAGTATTTGTAGCAAACGTGGCTGACAAAATTATGTACTTTAGCCAGATTACATTTAATGGTGATTTTTTATATATAAGGGTTGCTAAAGGGGTGATCCGCCACTTACACGTAAATGAGGCTTTGAGGGAATGTTTGGGGTACTATTTGTTACTAGAAAAACGAAAAAACTTTTACGCCTAAGCCAGTTTAACTTATTGAGGATTTTAACAAAATTAAGGGTTGAAGCGAGGGGTGTATCCCAGCCTTATACGCAAAAGAAATTTCGAGAATATGTTTATAGCAATTTTTTACATAATTATAGCTAAGTACATTTTACTTTTAAGCAAGTTTGCATTTATGGTGATTTTTTTTAAGTCAGGGGTTGGTTAAGGGTGTGCTATAAATTCGGCGTGAGGGATGCTTTGAGGGAACATTGTGAGTATTGGTGTCAACCAATATAACCGAACAAAAATTACTCTTAAGTCGATTTGCAATTGATATTAATTTTTCCTTTTCATTTGAAATTCGTTCAAGTGAACGTTCGAAACTTCAGCTACATCTGGAATGAATGTGTGTATTCTCCGATTTTAACGGATTTTTTTTTAAAGATACACTAAAAATCTAACTTTGCCAATGGATTCAGAAACCTCTCGAATTGCCAAATACCAAGTTTTGTGAAAAAATATTGAATAATGGCAGATTTATAACAAAGTTAATTTAGGCAGTATTTTCTAACTATTTTTAAGTATATGCTTTGTTCTAAAAAGTTAAAGCGTCCTATGTGAAATAAATTAATTAAAAAAATAACATGACAATCTTAATAATAATTAATGTCTTTTAAACGCACTTAATTATACTTAACACAAAAACCTAAAACAATTAATATTAATGGTAATTAATTTTTTAAATAAAGAGAATAATGACGAATACAACTTACACTAATATTAAATAAAATACGACAAAACAACTTACTTCATATTTTTATTGCCTCTGCTAGGTCGCCGTTTCTTTAGATGCCCTTGTCGAATCGTTCCCGGGTAACTTCTTCACAACCTTGCCTTATTCTTGCACACAGTTGTCTAGTAATTGGGCGTAATCTGTAATCTTTTCATTTTATGAAACCCCATAGAAAGAAGTCTATGGGTGTTAGGTCTGTGTATCAGGGTCCCCATCTATGTAGCTGGCTGCTTCGACCTATCCATCGGTTAAGAAAAAAATATTAAGCTACGCTGTAATCGCCCTGGCATTATGGATCAGGCTTCCATTTAACCGATGATTGTTTGATTGAGTATCTCACGTCAGACATGAACTTTTTGAGAATACTGTCATTTACAATTATTGGCCCACTCTGTATTTTCAATAACCCAGTATCTAGAATTTTGTGAATATACAACCCCGTTTGTAGTAAACGACGTCTCATCGCTGAGCAAAATAGTTTAAAAAAATTCTGTCATCAAGGTTACTCTCCTTGAGCAAGTAAGCAATTTTCCATCCTATGTTTTTTAAAGATATCGGTGATTGTTTTATCTGGGTAAATTTAAATCTAAGCTAGCTACTCTCATACTGGCGTTTGGATGGTTAAAATAATTTAAAACGGTCTGCTCGTACCCTGTCTTTGCACATTATCTGGTTTTATTCATTAATAACACATCTTGTGTCTTGTCACAGCGCCAGACTCATTAAAAATTTTGCTTGTTCTATAAACGGTACTTCAGTGATATTTGGCCAATTGGAATGCCTGTTATTAAATTTTTCACAAACTTGTCTCACAGTTGTCATTATCTTCTCTAAGACGCTCGAGTTCAATGTTTCCTCTTTTAATTGATCACTGATCAGCCATACGTAATAAATCAATATTAGATAATATTGCTCAATTTCGTAATTAGCCCCATCCACGTATTGGAGTGGAATGGAGAGTAATCGTGAAAAAATTTACTTTTTTTTTTGTTGAAATAAATTTAGAATTCCGTATGAAACATCAATATTTTAAATTTGAGAGAAAAAAAATCCGTCTCTCCGTAACTTTCTTGCGCATGTGTTTTCTGGAACGGATTAAGATATTTACTAGAAATTTGGTACAAATAAGTAACATAAGCTGATAAAGACTCCAGAAAGTTGAGATTTGGTGTATATACTAGAGAACTAGAGACCAAGGCCACAATTATTTTCATAACATTTGATAAAGTGCTGCTTACATTAATTTTATCATAAATCTGTCATTATTCAATATTTTTCACGACATTTGGTATAGTTAGAGTTCAATAGTTTTTTGTTATTTAAGACTTCGTAAAATAAAACACCCACAAAACAAATTCTCTTCAAAAAATAGCGCCAAGCACACTTTATCCAAAAAAATATCTTTCCTCTCTACAAAAACATGGAATGGGAAAGTGTGATTTCTCCAAGAATATTTATGTAAAGAATAATATTTTCTCGAAAAACCAACAATAAAAAAATTTACAAGAGCGGTACCCTATCCCCACTGTATAATTCATTCTTCGTTCGGGCGCTTCTGTGAAGAGCAAGAGCAGTGTACGGTGTAGGAGAGGAAGGAACAAAACATCTTTTGGTTAAAACGTAACGTACGTGAATCGGTATCATGTGACCCCAAACGACAAATTAATATGGAAGGAATGCATTGTATTTTGTGAAAAGGGCCTTTATGCATGGAAAGACAATGACAGCTTCAAAGAATATTCGAAAAAACATGCATTGTAATAATAGTGGTCAAAGAAATCTTCATTTGAGGAAGTACTTAATAAAATAATAACAAAATACCTACGAAGAACGAAATGGTATGTGCTGCAAATTCTCATGTTTTAACAATTTGTTAAATTAATCTTATCTATTATTTTTCTGCTTTGAAACACGTGTGTGTCTATACTTAAACTGCAATTAAAATTAAAATTTTGTAATTAAATTACTTTTTTTGTATTCTTCCTTATCTAATGCATGACGGAAAATAAAAAATTAGAAACATAATTTAGTTTTATAATACATTTTTTACCATTTTACCTCGGATACGGTCCAATTGTTTAATTTACGATGTTTTCGTTTGTTTCTACTTTGAGAGCATTGTGCTGGTTATTCAAATGAATTATTAAATTTTACACGATTTATTTTCTCAACTAAGAGAACTAATTTGGTCAGTATTATGGAGAAACTCTGAAAATTCGGAAATAAGAACCACCCTAATATATTATTATAATGAAGGCCGTGAATAAAAATTTGACGGTAAATCGAATTAAAAGCAGCTCGCTTGACTCGTAAAAAGCAAAACGAATGTTAGTAGGTCACATGACTTAGTATTAACTACACTAGCCGGATCTGCAGAAAACTTGAACACTGAAACTGCCTAACTGATATGGTATTGCTACAGCAAGGACATTATGAGATATTTCTTTAGAAATCCTGTGCATTTTTTGTTATGCGATACTTTTACATAATTTCTAAAATTTCTAATACTATTTTTCATTGTAAACATAATTTTATACATATCAAACTGATTTTTTCAACTATTAGTTATTAGTGATGCATAATCTCAAAATATAGCCAATTCTTCTTAGAAATATGCTTAAAAAATAATTGTGAATGGATACAATCTTAAAATTCCTCCTCAATTGACATCATTTTTACAATTGTATTATTTGTCGGTGGTCGATGAGTAAGTATATACCTATTTCAGAATAAATAATTGTTTTTAAATTATTTTTTATTGTTCACACACTTATATTAAAACAAATTAAATATTTGTTACATACAGCTTGTCCCACTTTTCATGGAGCCAACCTCATATCTGGCTCATATGATATCCGAAAATTTTGAAATTTTGGTGGTGAATACATATCTATAAAGTGAGTCTTTGGACGTAACCACATTTGATTTTATTCAGAGGCGTCGGATTCTAGGAAGGAAAAAGTGAATCGATTTTCAAAAAAAAGTATTAGCGATTTATTTGAAAAAAAATTATAAGATATTCTTAATCAGCACCTTTAGGAACTCCTTTATACAAGATTGCAAAGGTATTTGAGATGGAGGCCATCAAAAAAACATTTTTTTTAGTTAAGAGTAATTTGTTTCTGTAAAATGGATTCTCAAGTGGAAAAAAAATATCCTTCATTGTTTGCTCTAATTTATACTAGTAGTTTGTACTAGTTATTGTACTAGTTTGAATCAAGAGACATGATAGTATCTCGCGCAAGTTCACTCTAACGCTCACAGAAATGATAAGCGAGCAGACGTGTATCTTTACAGGAATAATATTGACCCCCCACCACCGCCTAATTTTTTAATTGAAATTTCTCAATAAATAAACGAATTTAACTAAGAATTTGCTTAATTACCTTATTAATCGATAATTCTCTATCGGTTGAGACCAGAATCAACGATATTAATTAAATATTAACGAAGATACGTGTATAGAAATGCGTAGTCACTCACCTTGCGCAAAAAAACAGGATATTCTTATAAACCAATTAGATAATAAACCAATTGTTAAGAATTATCCTTTGATTTATATAATCAGTTTAGGTCCACTCCAAACATTAAAATAATTAAGGATGTTAAATTGAGTCTTAAATAGATTAGGTCATAAATAGATTAAGACATAAATACTTTTAGGTATAAATTAGAACAAGCACGTCGGAAACTTTAGTATTTACTATGTAATACTCTTGATAAAGGCCTAATAAGCCGAAACATATGTAGAGTATTTATAATATATTGATTGATTCATCTAAAAGCAGTGTTTAATTTATAATTAAGAAAATTTTTTTTTTCGCTCAAATTTAAAATCTCGACGTTTCATGACATTCTAAAACTATTTCAACAAAAAAAAAAAAATTGAATTTTTTTTTACGATTACTATATATACTTCCCACCCACTACGTGTATGTGAAAGAAAAAAAAATCTTCAAATACAAAAAAACTTGACGCGTTTCATTAAGAGGCAAAAGGGTGTTTGAATTCACCAACGCCACTCAGTCAATCTTATACAAATTTCCCCGTCAAGTTGACAAAACCTCTGACTACAAAATTATATATTATTTCCGATTATCAACATGCGCAGGATCTGCGGAAATATGGAAAGTAAAACGCGTTTTTTTTTTATTTGAAAGAATTTTTTTTCCATACCTAATTTCTTTTTTATAAATAGATACCGAACTTGGCTAATTTAATTAATTTTTAGACAATGCATTTTCTCATTTTATGTTTTTGTAGAGAGGAAAGGTATTTTTTTGTACATCATCCGAGATCGTCATCGTCATGTAGTCAAGAATATTGGCGCACAGAGTGTACTTGGCGCTGTGTCTTTACAGAGAATCTGTTTTTGTAGAATGATTTTAAGACAAAATTATTATCTATTTAATGAGGCAAAAATTCAAATTCCTACATACCCTACCATTTTTCAAACAGATAATCTTCGATAAAGGCCTAAGTTGATTATGAAAACAACTTTTACTTTCATTCGAGCTAGTACAATACATTATTCTCAACAGTACATTTTTGGCATTTGAGAATTCGTTTTACAGATAAATTATTTTTTTAATTGAAAACATTATTTTTTTGACGGCCCCTATCTCAAACACCTTTGAACCCACTACGATGTAATCTTGTACAAATGGATTTCTAAAGGTACTGATTAAGAATATCGTACTAGTTTTGTTCTAAAAAATCGTTCATACATATTTTTTGAAAGTCGATCTCCTTTTTCCATCCTACAATCGGACGCCTCTGACTAAAATCAATTGTGGTTTCGTCTAAGAACATAGATATATTTTCACCACCAAAATTTCAAAATATTTGGATATCATATGAGCCAGATATGAGAGTGGGTCCGTGAAAAGTGGTATACACTGTACGTTACAAATTATTATACTCTTCGTAAATAGAAAACGAAGAGTATATTGCATTCGGTCGGCACATTTCTAAAACCGGTAATATTGCTCGTAGAGAAAAATTTTCATGTTGATCGAATTCTGAACAACTTTCAAAATGTCCGTCCGTCACGTTTCATGTAAGCGCACTATAACTTAAGAACGAGAAGTCCGATTGTATTGAAATTTGGACAGTAGTGTTAGTGTTAGCTAAAGGAAGAACCCTACTGCTTTGAACAAAATCGATCAATAAAAAAAAATTATAAATTTTTTAAATAAAAAAAAATTGTACATATGTTTATATGTTTTGTAATTAAATTCAAAATGTATAAAACTAATATTATTTACAAAAGAACTGCGAAGCGTATCCTATAGAATGTTCAACAATTACTTATATAAAAAGTACAATAAATCGGCGAAGAGTATAACGGTTAGGTTGTTTGATTTGTTTTAATATAAGAAATATATTTGAAAACAATTGAAGCGGTAGTTGTATAAAGAGAACAAGTGACATATTATGTCAAAATAAACTGATACATATATACATTTTCTAAATTAGACGTTCGGCAACCGATGGGTCTATAAAGGGAACATCTCACGTATACGCTATTGAAATTACGAGGCCAAGAAATAAGTAGTAATTATATAAAGGGAACAAGTCCAGGACATGTTTCCTTTATACAATACACCTATACCAAAGATTAGGGAATTAACAAGATAGGACAGCCGGCGGAAAACCTTTTATCTTTTAGCAATGGCGCCATTGACCTCGACCATATACCTATTAACTATATACTGGTAACACTCTATAAGCCACTATGTACGGAATTGAGGCTAGAGAAGGAGATAGTTTTCTATCTCTGCTGGGAACTTGGGATCCAATGCGCACGCTTTTATGACACGATCTGATGAAGGAGTAAGGAAGCGCGCTATATGTAACAGGCCAGTGACCAATTTCTGTGATTAGATTGTGACAATTTGCCTTCTATATTCAGTTGAACTGTCACAATCTCGCGTCACTAAGGCATGCGCACCATACCCAGTGTACTCTTAAAGGATAGAGAGACAGGCTTTCCTTGGCGTCAAGTTACGAACGAAACTCATAATGATAATCAGACGGAGAATGTAACATTAGAAAGAGCCAATAGTGAAAATGGACAACACTGTCCTGATAGAATGACCGAACTCAGCTGACTGTCAGTAGCCAAGGTCAGTAAAAAAACAGGTTGCTTTGTAATATATGTCACATGAAGTATTTCTATGTTTATATGTAAGGTATCTATTTGGTGAGGATAGAATTGTACATTGAAAGAATAATTTTGAAACTTTTTTCTATAAAATGAGGAAAAAACAGCCACACACAGCTGTCATCGAGGTCTATACGTGAGGTAGCACTTGTCGATTTTAATGAGCCAACCTATCTTTTAGTAAGCTTGGTTAAATTCGTTTAATGCGTAACCGACAAATCCAGAAACCGTTTTCGCTGGATGTCGTGTCCCTTTAAATTGGAGTACACAAATGTCTTCGTCTGTTTCATCTTCTCCGTCTGACTGTCCTATCTTGTTAGTTCTCTAATCTTTGTCTATACTGCGTAGTCGCAAACCTGTGCCCCTCATAAAACCTAAATAATATTGTGTATGGTTGTTTAATTATTTACAGAACGTGATACGTTTGTGGCTATTTAAATTGTGTCATATTATGTCTAGCAGTGAATCAACTAGTGACAAAGTTGAACCTAAACTTAAGAAGGGCGTAAGAAATTATGAAAAATATAAGAATAATGTACGTATTAAATCTAGATTACTTTGAGAGAGAAGTATACAAGTCAAAAAGGGGTTCAGAAGCCGGCAAAACAGACAGGCCCGGACTGCAGATAAATTTTATAGTATGTTTTGCTTTCTTTGTAAGAAGTAGAAAAATATTTTTCGCAGATGTAAACAAAGGTGCACGGCCAAATTCTCCGAAGAAGATAAAATGTGCATTTTCAAGTTTCTGTATTCAGGTAAACCAAAAAACCAACAGGATACGCGTTCTTAACGGAATTATTAGAAGCTAAAGAAATTCAAAGGCGCCGGTCTAGAAATGCGAAACCAAAGCAGGAACGAAAAAGTAGCTTTGTGTTTCATTTTTTAAATTTAAAAAATTGAACCAAGGTATGCAAAAAAGCTTTTATGAGTATGTATGCACTATCCAATAAAACTGTCTTTCGTCTAACTTCATTGCTTATATCTAGTTGGTCCCCAAATGATTGACGTGGCCGCCATATTAAACGTGGTAATGCCAAACCTGTTAATGAGCACATTAGGAGTTTTCCAAAAAAAGAAATCCACTACGGTAGTAAACCGCTAACATATCATGAATCTCATTTGACCATAAAAAAGATACATGAGATGTTTGGCTTTGAAAATCCAGATCTTACGCGTATTATGACCTACGATTACTACTTGAAACATTTTCGTGAAAATTTTGGGTACAGATATTGTAGACCCCAAGTAGATGTATGTCAAACGTGCGAAGAGTTGTCAGTGAAAATAAAATCTCCTACGCTAAACGATAATGCTAAACGTGTAGCTTCAGCAGAGTTAATAATACATAAAAGACGTGCTTCGTGCTTCATAATTTTACAAAAAAAAAATTAAAAATTAAGAGGCCTGTGTAAAACAAATCCCAATGTTGCCGCCATTGTCTTCGATTTTATGCAAAACATGCCACTTTCCTTTATGCCAGTTATTGATATGTTTTATCTCCGAAAACTTTGGCAGTATGTTCTTGGAATGCACGATTTGAAAACCAACCAAGCGACATTTTATACATACTTTGAAGGTACTGCCCAACGAGGTTCTAATGAAGTAGCCACTTTCCTATATGACTACATTAAGAGAATACCAGAAAGTATAACGGAGCTATAGGTATATAGCGATGCTTGCGGACGTCAAAACCGAAACCACACTATTGTTCGTCTTCTCCTAAACCTGATGACTATGAATGGAAGAATTAAAATACTCCACCAATATTACGCTGTTCATGGTCATTCGTCTTTACCATGCGATAGAGATTTTGGTTTAATAAAAAGAAGTTTCAGGCGTCGTGATAGTATTTTTCCCCCTTGGAATATGTTGCATTAATAGCAAATGTCAAAAGAAGCAAACCACCTTTTTTGGTAAAGTAATTAAACACAGAAGACGTGTTAGACTTTAAATCATGGTGGCCTCCATATTTTAAAAAAATTCACAGATTTTGCAATTCTTTCAACCATCGGTACATTGGAAATGATAACACCATAAATAAAACAGCCACGATCCACTCTCGATTACGACACCGCTGTATTTGGACCTTAAATGAAAATTGGTAACTTGACCCCCTGTGATATATGCAACCCATATTACGTTTGCATATATCAGCCGTTGCATATACGACAGTCGCACTCGACCGCGACACCGTCTTTTGACCTTGAACGAAAACTGGTAACTCGACCCCCATATACGAACATAAACATTTCCAATGGTAAAACTTCCAAATTACTACCGAAAAAAATTAACAAAAATAAAACTTTAGCATATTATCAAAGTACAAACACCTAACGTATCAAAAGGAGACTGGTTATGTATTGGCGAGAGATTGATAGCTTTATGGTGACCAAGTTTCGTTTGTCAAAAACAACTGCTAGCCCACCATATCCAACAAAAAAGGCATATCAAGGGAAAGTGCACATTAAACCAAAAAAACTTGAACATGTTGCACCAGTCGTGAAATATATTTCTGATGAGCATAAGTGGTATTTTAATCAGTTTGAAAGTTGGCCATCTACCAATAATGAATACGACACTGAATAGTTTCTTTTAACCAAAAATTCCTAAAAATGTCTATGATTAGTGTTTTTCAAAATACTGATAAAAATTAAATGTTTTTCAATATACTGCGTAATTTTTTTCATCCATGCAAAACTTTCATCTGCATTTATTGTGTAATGGGAACAAGTCTAACTACTAGTATTATGATATTTATCTCCCCCGTTTTTTCGCATTTACTCAAAAATATACAACTACCGCTTCAATTATTTATTCTGAATTAGGTATATTATACTCCTTGGCCTGTAAAAATGATCTCAATTGAGAAGGAATTATAAGATTATATCCATTTTTGTTATTCATTTTTTTTTGTATATTTCTAAAAAGATTTGGCTATATTTTGAAATTATACATCAGTAATACACATAAAAATTATTTTTAATTGAAATAATTGTTTTTCTGGTGGAGCCCATCTCAAACACCTTTGAATCCAATACGATGTAATCTTGTACAAAGGGGTTTCTAAAGGTGCTGACTAAGAATATCTTACTAGTTTTTTTCTAAGAAAATCGCTAATATACAAAGTGTTTCAGATATGCAGTCATTAATTTCTAGGGGTGATTCTACATAAAAAGAAATATAAAAAAGTTCATTAGTGAAATTGCATTTATTATTCTCTTGAATAAGCAAAGGAAAGATGACAAATTATTATTAAATTAAAGGACTTAAAAGGTTTTAAAGATCACTAAATAAATCAAATGTTCAAAATATCATTGAAAAAATTCTGTTTACGCAAAAAGACTTCTTTTAGGTTCAAATTTCTCGAAACCGGTTGGTCCTATCACAGAAAATCTACATTAAAAAATTTGGGGGAGAAGTAAGTTCCCCGTCTCCAATTTTGTACACCCCTGAGTGAATTTACCCTTTGTGGATAACATCAAATAATGGACCTTTATTGATATCGAATCAAGTGCAAAAACTAGCCACTGTAGCTCAGGGGTTCCTGAGATATTAAATAAAATGTCAATTTTGCGTGCCCTCTCATAGGCCCGCAGCGCCTTTAGGAGGTATTTCCAAACCAATGTTTATATGAACTATTTTTTATATTTCTTTATGTAGAATAACCCCTAGAAATTAATTACCGCATACCTGAAACACACTTGTATATTTCTTGAAAATCGATCTCATCTCCTCTTTGCATCCTATTTTCGGATGCCTCTGACCAAAATCAAATGTGTTTGCGTCTAAAGACTAACTTGGTATATATTCACCACCAAAATTTTAAAATATTTGAATATCAGATGAGTGAGATATGAAGGTGGCTCCATGAAAACTGGGACACACTGTACATTATTTTCATATGCAGTATGTCTCGCGTCCACACATTCGTATCTTCCTCAGTTTTTTTTCAGGACATATTTAAATTTTTGTTAGTTATGTAGTTAACAAAATTGATATTTCTTTGCCTAAAACAATTTACAACTGAGAATGGTTAAAAAATATGAATATTTAAAAAACATAGTGTGTGTTTAATCGAAAAATTTCATTAAGAAAAAATGTTCAGAATTTCAAAAAAATTTACAAATTTTTGGGAGTAAATATAGAAGAAAATAATAAGATATGTATAAAATGCAGATTAAACGCAGCAACTTTTGTATTTAACTTTTTTTAGAATGCTGAAAGCAAGAGAGTGATGGGAGTCAAAATATAATGAATGATCCTGTACAATATTAAAAAGTTTTATAAGTATGCTGTAGTAGTTTTGAAATGTTGGGAAACATATTTACCCTATTATATTGGTTAAGGTGGCCATTCCCTAGCCAGAGACATCCGATAGGGAAATATATATTATTTTTGCCCATAACTTTTTTTCTTAGTACGTATATTAAAAAAAACTATAAAAGTACCTAAGTAGAACCATAACAAGACTATTACTATGAATCTTCACTCAATAATTTCAGAGGTTTGCAAAATAGCTAGATTTAAAACTACGAAATAGGAAGATTAACAAAGTTTTTAAATTTAAATCTAGCTATTTTGCAAACCACTGAAATTATTGAGCGAAAATTTATAGTAACAGTCTTGTTATGGTTCTACTTAGGTACTCTTATAGTTTTCTTAAATGCACGTACTAAGAAAAAAAAGTTATGGCCAAAAATAATAAATATTTTCCTATCAGATGTCTGTTTCTAGGGAATGGCCACCTTAACTCGCTTTGAAATCAAATTTTATTCCCATAGACGTAGATGACTTGTCTTACAAGTAGTTTGTTCGGCAATAACGACAATGGTGTTTCCCAGGTTTTCCCTGTATGTCTGTGGTAGTACTTATTCACTCACATAGAGTTTTTCATGTATCTTATTCATAGGAAATCTGTGCAGGCGGCTCTCCACCTATTATAATAAGGACACTTAGCCAGAGGGGTATAAACAAGAATGTTTGTGCATTCCTGAGTTCATATTGTGCCCGTATAACCCAACTTACCTTAGTCCAAAAATGCATCCCTGAGGAAGTACATCCTCTTAAATTGAGACAGAAAAAAAACATTTTTTTCCAATAATCTCCGTTATATCGAAGACAAAAGTTTCAAATTTTCGTTGGAGCTATACTCTATGTAAACTTGACAACAACCAAATATCTTTTGTTTCCCAATTATTTTTCATAATAATTAATATTTGATGGGCTATATTTTTTTAATCGCTTTATAAAATTACAAAATACTGCCATATTTTTGGGGAGCATTGAAAGGGCTGCAAAAACGTACTCTTAAAATTCTTTGTAATATTAATCAAAATACAGGGAATTATTATATCGTTTTTTCCTCCGTTTGTATTTAACATTTATTTATCTAGAATAAAATGTTGTATTAACAGAGAATTACAGTTTACTCTGAAAAATACATTAATAACAAATGATCCACATGTCGTCCTCCTGTTTCAGTATACAAATTACAACTTTTAAAATTGTGTGTAATATCAACGAAAAATCAAGAATTATCATTTTTTCTCTGTAAGTCATAGGTGATTGTGAAACAGGAAACCTGTCGCGTTTGAAAAACAAAAGATATTTAGTTGTTATCAAGCTTACATAAAGTACTTATAGAGATACAGGTCCCATGAAAACTTGAAAATTGTATCTTCAATATAACGGAAATTATTGGAAAAAATATTTTGTATCTCACTTTAAGAGAATGTACTTCCTCAGAAATGCATTTTTGGACTAAGGTAAGTTGGGTTATACGGACCCAATATGAACTCAGGAAGCACATGTTCCCGTCCGGGATATGAATTCTGGGACACCCTGTATAAGTATACCAAATGTGGGGTGAATATCTTAAACCGTTCCAGAGAAAACGTGTACAGTCAGAACGAGAGACAGACAGACAGAATTTTTTTTGCTCAAATTTGAAATCTCGACGTTTTAGGACATTCTAAACTTATTATAACAAAAAGAAATTTAGAATTTTTTTACGATTATTATACTTCCACTACAGTACGTGAATGTGGAAGTAATTACGAATATACCTATTTTTAAAAGCCTTTTCTTTAACTTGCAATGTTAGTTTGTTTAGATCAAATCTTGCAATCTGAGTTACAACCACTTCCTCTTATCCTACGGAGTTGAAATTTTACAAGTTGATTCAGTTTGGATGACATACATTTTTATGATAGGCGTGACCTGATTCTACACCCAGCATATACAGTGTGGTCGATTAAGTGTGCAACAATTCGACGGCAACCTAGACTGCAGGCTATGCAGCAAGGAGCCGGAAACGGTCGACCACATCATTTTTTTACTGCGAGGCATTGGCTCGCAGAAGATATGGCATCTACGGGCAAACACGAACAGACCCGGAACTTATTAGCACCCGTCCGACCATAGACCTGTATCATCTGATTAGAGGTACAGGGGTACTGGAGTGGGCGGAGTGAACCATGGCAGGGAGAGCACAATAAGCCCAGGAGGCTGCAGTGCCCTCGGAGTTTTCTACTAACAGACGAGCCCTGGAAAAAAAAAAGTGTGCAACAAAATATTTTTTTTTTAGTTGCACAACCAAAGTTTAACTAACGCTGGGCAAAAAACACGTCTGTGGATGTTGTAGCATGCCCACAGACTGGAATGGCATATGATACTGTGGAGTGTATGAGGCTGTGGTATGCAGTTGTTAGGGTACTTTGAGATACTTTCCCAACAAGATTTCGAAGCAGATAAGAGCAGTTCGATATTTTATTACAGACATAAGCGGTGTGATTTTCCCATGATGTCTAAATTGACCCCAAGAAATTTTATAGTATCTGGGTTGTTGATTTCTTGTAGGCAGCGCAAGCTAAATATCATGATCTCTTTCTTGGATGCATTTAAACATAAATTATTTGAGGAAAACCAATTTTGGGCCTCTAGCTCATTGTTAGGTATTTCATGTAGCAAATTCATAATATCACTGTTGGAGACAGTTAAACTGGTGTCATCAGCAAATAATATGGCTAGGATATTGTTTCTAAGTGCCATAAGGAAGTCGTTTATATAGATGAAGACAAGTATAGGCCCGAGGACGGATCCTTGTGAAACACCATGTTTCAGTTTTAGTGGCTGTGATTTTACACCGTCGTGTACAACAAATTGTGTCCTGTTATTTAAATATGACCTTATAAGAGATCTGCTTTCCTCAATGAAACCATGAGTGTGAGTATATCGTGCAATACAGTGCATATTTTCTCGGAAATTTGGGCCTCATTAGGTCTCATTCGTCATATTGTTATTTTCTGGTATACTTCATCCAAAGTCAGTGTGATGAAACTCATAAGAAAAGAACGACAAAGGAATACTTCCTAACGATGGACATGAACGTAGACCCACAATTTTTAATTATCGAATTTTAGAATGGCTTTATAATTATTGAAAATATTGTTTCACTACTTTGTATTAATTGATAGGCGTAAAGTAAATGATTTATTTATAATACATTATTTATTTGTAGTAAATAATGTTAATTTAACGAACAACTAAATGAAAGTAAATGATTCAATAAAAGTTAATATAAACATCATTTCATCTACGGCTATGCAATCGGCATAAACCAAATCAGGCAGAGGGCCTGAATGGTGAGCCAGGTAAACAATCGACTTCTTTCGTTTGAGATAAGCGCATAACGTATCTGGTGAACTATATTTTTATAGAGATATCATTTGCAATATTCAAGTACGCACCAGTACGCGGTCTTGCGTGTTATTCTATGACGAATAGGCTTTGTAAATGACTTATCCTGATAGCAATGCTTTAGACTGAATTTCCAAATTAATACTAGAAATACTATAATTACATATCTTTCGCTATTTGGGAACATTTTTTATATCCTTGTACTGGCTTGTACGGATTACTCTAAATAAAATTTAATTAGGAAATTCATATTGCACACATGTATCAAGTAAAGTATTCAAATCCTATTTTAGGGAAGTATTGTTCACGTATAAATTTATTTTTACTCACCATATATTTAAAGTAACAGTATGCTACTTTAGTTAATATTTAACATAAAATCGTATTAAAATAGAAAATATAAATTGGTAGTTTATACTAATTGTATTTCTAATTAAAATTCCAATTAATAATAACTTTTGCTTCAAGAAGTACAAATTTAGATAACCATCGCAGTAAATTTTATATTATGCTCTAATAGAATCTACGTTACTATTATTATTAGTTTGTGTATTGACCATCGCCTGCTTCTTTGCTAAATTACTGCCTCTTGCTGAGATATCCATATAGGAGAAATATAAAATAAAATACAGTAAATTGTTAAAGATGGGTGACTCATATTTATACTTGCAAAAAATAAATTTCGGATTTTTTTGCCTCGCCCTTCAGATGTGTTCAAAATTCCCAAAGAATGAACTCCAAGTTTGAGTAAAATCAGTTATATCAAAACGTGCCTCCAAGACCATCAAGCTTCCCATGCATTTCTTGTGAGTAAGACATTCTTTCATTTTTTGATAGAATCGTTAAAATGTAGTGAAATAAAATACTCATGTAAATACCCCCTTCAGAATTGTCCAGAGAGCACGAATTAAAAATTGTTTTTTAAATTAAACCCTACCGAAAGAAACCCTTTATAGGACCCCCAAGCATAGGCGTAATTCGGGGGGGCAAGGGTAGGCATCTGCCCTCCCAATATTTTGAAAGTATTAAATTGTTTAGGGCCAATCTGGCGAATTCCGAAATTCTTCCGGAAAAAGTAATAAGTATGACAATTACGCCAATCAAGTCAAAGGTTTTCAATACAATTAAGCAGGGGCGGATTAAGACTTTGTGGGGCCTATGGCTAAATTTTGAGCGGGGTCTTTTTGCAATATTCGTAAACCGCAGACAGGCGACTTAAACCCCAGATGCCCGGGGGATAGCGAGTTGAATACTCGTAAAATCGTAGGCTACTAATTATAATTATACATTACTTTTACGTGGCACGTCTATGATCATATAGTATACTTTAAAGTCTAACGGGTTTAGGGTTTCTTTTCTGGGTGAACGGTTTGCTTAAGGTGTTTTACTAATTTTTATACGAGTTTCTAATGCCTGGTTTAAATTTAAATTTTTAGCGAAATCGTCCCATGGGAACCCATTTTTTAATAACAATTTTATAAATAAATTAAAAATAACACGATTTTCGATTCCAAAACACTTCGTAGAGTATGGGTTAGTACAAGAAAAAAGTCTTATATGTACAGTGTGTCTTACTTGAGTGTAAAGTATAATAATTGTTTTGTTTTTTGTCCGATTTGAATCAAACTGATTTTAAAAGATAGAAGTCTTCAAGGTCTATTTAAGACCACCAAATCACTTTCCATCTTTAAATTCAAGGCCATCTACGATACTAAATTCAGAAGCCCTGAATCCGAAGTTTAGTTAAATTCTAAAAAAATGAGGTCTTCATGAAAAAAATGCTTTTGAAGCATTGAAATAAAAATTATTTCTAAATTTATTTTTTTGAAACAATTTACACAGATGAAAAATAAATTCAACCAGAAGAATTAAATGTTATGTTCTATCAAACCTCCATCAGCCCTAATACATTCCTCAATTCGCTTTCTGTTATTGTTCATAACTTTTCGGAGGGTTGCAGAATTGAACTAAACTTCAGATTCAGGGTTTTTGAATGATTGCGAATAAGTTTTGTTAACAACATTTTTTTATTAAAAAATGCCTACTATGATTTTTTTATTTCTTCGTTACAATTTAGTATCGTAGATGGCCTTGCATTTAAAGATAGTGGTCTTAAATAGACCTTAGGGACCTCTATATTTTATGATCAGTTGGATTCAAATCGATTAAAGAACAAAAGAGTTATTAAGCTGTTACACACTTAATTAAGATGTTATGTCGGAAAGATTTATTGTTTAAATGTTGTTAATGTTTAAACATTTATAGTCTTTTTGACATATAATAACTTTTGAATTGAAAAATTTTTTTAGATTCTGCAAAAATAATCGTAAACTTCAACTTCAAAATGACGAAAGATTTGCTATGATTATTATACCTAGGTTTCCTGCTGTCAGAGACATGGTCTCTAACCGCAAAAGCATGTCGCTCTGCGCCGAAAACTCCCAATTTTGAAATCGGTGTAACTTTTACATTGATGTAATTTTTATCATTCCTTCGGCGTTATGAAGCTAAAGCCTTGCACTTTCAGAATATTTATTCACAATCTAAAAATTTCTTTCCGTTCCAAAATTATTAAAGGTAAAAAGGCTAAAAACGCATTTTTTAAATGTTTATACTTTAAAAACTTTTTAAACTTAAACCTTTTCAACATAACATACATGATTTTTTTCTTGTTTTGACTCATAAGTACGATAGAAGTAGTTTGGAATCGAAAATCGTATTATTTTCAATTTATTTATAAAATTAATAATTCCGAATGCTCGATGAGTTATCGCAAAAAATTCAAATTGTATACGACGAGCGCTCGCCAACATATCAGCGAACGTATGCAAACGACAATCATCTGGGGAACGTTCGCACAACCGTTCGGTGAACGATCGTCAAGCCTTCCGATTTTTGCGCGAGCCCTAATTACCAAATTGTTTTTCCACACCACTCGCTTTCCCTTTTTTGAGTTTAATTTTACCTGTAAAGTGATAAACTATGGTTTAATTTTTTGTAGCACTCGCTTTCCCTCGAACATAGGGTTATCGTTTAAGAATTACAGGGTTCGCTTTGCTTCCATCTACTGGGTTATCTGTGAAAAATCCTTGCCTACCCAATAAAAATGCTGAAATTATGCCACTGCCCCCAAGGGACCCCATGATGGCAAAAGTAGAGTATCGCGTATTTTTTATGTTTTTTATTGTTTATTTGAAATTTGTTTGCACAAATTATTAATAATTACTTCCATTCTAGATTGTGTTAATATTTTAATACTTTTCATATTCTTTAAATAATTAAAATTTATTCAAACAATTATATTTGGCTATAAATTTGTAATATTTCCACCTTCTAAACCCTCATAAGAAAGAACTATTGATCCTCAAAATGGCCCCATAAAAACCAAAAATACAGCATCGCGTATTTTTGACAATTGTTTTTAATTAGTCACATTCCAGCTTATGTTAATATTTTAAGGGTTCTCAAATTGTTTAAACAATTATAATTTATTATATAAAAAATTAGATTGTTATACATTTGTAACATTTCCACATTTTCTAAAATGTTTAATAAATTAATTATTTAATTTTGTTGATTAAAAGTTTGTTAATAGAACTTGCAAATATTTAAACAATTTATTATTGTTCTGTACCATCTTTCTTCAGAATGAAGTTATACACTGAGAAGAAAGTTTATTAGCTACAATTAAAATTTTAATATTGGTAAGTAAAAAGTTCATCTGTATATACTCCACCGCTTCCTTGCTAAAAGTAAAATAGGAATCCTGACACAAATTGCTAACAGCAATTAAACTGTTTCTAAGCAAAATAATCTACTTCTGTTTAATAAGCCGCTGTACTTACAATAAATAAAGTAGTGTATATATACTTAAGAAAATATATGTCTTTATCTTTAATGAACTGTGTATTTATCAGCATTAGTTTGGTTAGTTGTCATAAAGAAAACTACCACTTTCCATTAGCAATTTAACTTATCACGTATAGTTTTTAGTAGTGTTTGCAATAATTTTTAAAATATTTAAAACAATTTCTTTTGGCATTTCTTAAATTATCTTTTAAACTTCTATAAAAGCACCAAGTTATATCTGATAGAACAATATATAATGCTGGAACAATCAATTAATTGACTGTACTAGCATCATATATTGTTATATCATTAGATATAACTTGTGCTTTTATAGAAGTTTAAAGGAGAGTTTAAGAAATGTCAAAGAAATTGTTTTAAATATTTTACAAATTATATTTGTGAACACTGCTAAAAACTATACGTGATAAACCCGCACATTCTAAAAAAATATGCTGTTCTGCGACTTGCTGCGCTCAACAATTGCGACAGTTCAATTTTCGCCTTTATTATTATTGCATTAGACATTACAGCATCAAGATGATTTTCCAGCCCCTACTGACATAATAAATTTGCATATTCCATCATGCATACACTTATAAAATATATAAAAACTCATAAAAACTTAAAACTATCAGACACAACAATCCCAGAGTAGTGGGAGAATGAAATGAACGAGACAAGAGAGAACGTGCCAAACAACGCCACCAAGCAAATGCTTGGGTCCTCGCGAAAATAACCGAACACGCTTTTTTTAAGGTTTAAGTGATTGAATGTTAAATGCTAGTAACCTGTCCACTAACAGAAAATGTTGGTATACTTGGCACTAGTAAAAAAAGGTCAAATGCACTCCTTTAATTGCCACAAAAACACCGATGTCCACGGTAAAACAACTAGAGGATTAGTGACAAGTAACCTAATAACACAAGTGTTCAGTGTATTTGACGCTATTTACCTGGTTATTTAACTCGTGTCAGAATTCCTCTTTTACTTGCTACACAATATTATTAGAAAACAAACTAGACATTTGGCTTAATGAAAATCATGTCAGAATCACCGTTTACTCGGAACATTTTTCTCAGTGTAGAGTTGAAGTTTTTAAAAACTTTTAAAATTTTCTTCGAATTTTCGCTCATATTTACAATACAGAACATTTTTGAAGCAATTGATAATTGTTTAATCAAACTGGAATATGTAATTAAATATAATTTCTGCAAAAAGAATCGCAATTGAATAATAATAAACATCAAAAATACGCGATACTCTCCTTTTGCTCTTATGGAGTCATTTTGAGGCCCAACAGTTCTTGTGAGGATTTAATAACAAAAATTATTATTAATTCATATTCTGTGGACAGTTGTGAAATTTAAAAAAGTGGAAATGGTACAAAATAGCAAAATATAATGGTCTGTATTGTTTAAATAAGTTGAAAGGTCTAAAATATTAACATAATGTAGATTGTGCTAATTAATAATTATTTGTGTAATAATATCTCACATACACAATAATACATGTCAAAAGTACGCGATATTCTACTTTTACCCTCATAGGGTCAATTCAAGTTCCTATAAAGGGGTCTTATATGGGTTTAATTTAAAAAAAGAATTATTAATTCGTATTCTTTGGACAATTCTAAAGAGACTTGCGTGCGATTTTTATTTCACTACACTTTAACGATTCTATCGCAAATTTATGAAAAAATTTCTTTTACGCATTGAAAACTTCATGGTCTCAGACATCAACAAAGTTTGCTCAAAGTTATGCCAATGAATCGCCATATAAACCGAACTACTTATTACTCTATTCTGCAGCGTATTCTCTTAAATTTCTAAATTGGAAATTTTGTCAAGAAATAGTGTTCAATTTAATCGTTTACTATTTGCCAAATTGATACTTATTCGATTATTTTCTTATTGTATTTCGCGGTATTCATTAGTAGCATTCCCTAGTCACATAAGACAAATAAGTTTTTCTCGAAAACGCATCCCTTTATTGATGGCATAAAGAACATTTCTTAAGGAATTTAAAAATATCAAGTTTGAAAAATTAATTTGTCAAAATTTAGTGGGTGCTCCACGCCTAGCTTCTTAGGTAAGATATAAAATGCGTCATAATCGGGAATCAAAGATACTCACCTACTATCTATCTATACTGTCCATATTTCATTAAAATCGATGGAAAAGTTTGGAAGATATCAGCAAAATCCTTAAAAATGTAATCGTTATAATTAAATAGTTTCGAAAAAGGGCGCCCTAGAAATAAATGTGTAGGTAATTGTAGTGTTATTTTGACCCAAGTTATTCTCCTCTGAAGTATTGCCCTATACTTCTGGGACACCCTGTATACTGTAAGTGGTGTGTTTTAAAAAATCAAGACATCTGATATAACCAAATAGCCCTAAATTCGAGTAAAGTGTTGCCTAAATAAAACATATTCGTACTCAACAACACTCGACTATATCCTTTACTCCATCAAAAACTAATTGCAATGCATTTGTACGATTTTAAATAACTGATTTATTCATTTCTGTTACATCATTCTATATTTCAATACTCTTTTCGTTACCTCATAATTTTAAAATAAAGAATGAGAATTATTTTTACAATTACATAAGCAATTGTGAGCCATCTTAGGAAACCAGTTGCAATTAGTTTAATTAATTATGTGAGAATATGTTTGCGTACAGAAATTGTGTTCTAGATAATCCAAAAGAGTTTTCACTTGTCTTTACGGAAGTAGGTTCTTATAGAAAAGAACGACAAATTAAAAATATAATATAGTGACTTAACTATTTAAAACTTTCCCCACATTTAACTTTTCCACGTAAAAAATTCAAAACTCGTATAAATTATAGGTAGCAACAAAACGTGATCTAATTAATAATGACAATGACAAAGATGTATACATTTTTAAATCACAGGTAGAAAGACGACTAAAAATATGCTCCCCGGCATTTTTCCTAGAAGAAGGTAAAAAACACTTATTTTAGCTGAGCATTGGAAACGAGATTGGAACGTTCGAGTCATCATCATGACTAGTGATGTCACATCACTCATGTTGGAATACCAAAAAGAAGTGCTGATATTTATAGATAATTAATTAATTAAGTCACTACGTGTCATTTTAACCAATAACTTATTAGATTAAAAACTTATATACCGACAAGTGGGGGCATCTTGCTTATTCAAAAAAGGTTTTTACTGCGGATTTTAATGTAGGTAGGTACCCTAGGTGTTTATTGTTTATTTCAAATATCGGGAGTTGAAGGTCGGTGGTACTACATTAGTAATTCGTTTACATATCCTGTTTGTTGCCATTTTATTTTTGTACCTTAAATTTTCTATAACATCCTAACAATTCTTCCTGACTCTGATGTACTTCACTACGTCTAAGATAATTTGTTTTTGCATGATTTTTTTAGCAATAAATCAGAAATTAATTTAGGCTTGGATGAACATCACAAATACAGGGTGTAATTAGTTTCATGTCATTAAAAAAATATGGTGGTAGGGAACGACAAGACAAACAAATATTTCCAAAATACTTAATAATATAGTTTGAGAACTGCCGGCATATTGGGGTAGGTTTTATTGCCTCGCGTCTCGTCGCACATGATACTCTGACATTCCTGCAAATAAGTATGCCGACAAAGCAGTTAAAAGCAACCGACAGAGGACACCGCCATGTTTTTTGCTTCTTCGCTGCCAAATTATCTGATTACGCCTTCTATACTCTCCCTTGTAATAATCTCGAGTAATAATTTCAGTTTGTGTCCTTACCTCGTAAACAACGTACAAACGACGCGATCTACCCGTTCCTTGGTTTTGTCTGTTGCTTTTGTTCTTTTTGAATTTTGTGCCACTTATATTAAGATTTATTTTATTGACTTATCGTTCAAGTCGTTAGTATTTGGTTACGTAAGACACTACTTCTCATTCGTGCTTTTTGTGTTACTTTTTGAATTTTGGACCAAGTTTTTCTTTTTGTTTTCTTTATTGATAACGTTAATTCGCAGTTTAGTGTGGTATTTTGAAACGCATATTCTGGACATTATGGGAGATTACACTTATCCAGAGCTCGCGGATATGCACTTGGTGTATTTAGAAAGTGGTGGAAATGCAGCTGGTGCGGAAGAGCTTTAGAACAATTGCAACAACGCATTTTAATGTGCATGGAGACCATAAAAAGTTATCCTAATTTACCAAATGTGTGGAACGGAGTGCGTATGTCCTTAGTCCGACGTGCCAAAATGTGTATACGTGGAGATGCAGGTCATTTCGAACAATTTTTGTGAAAAATTCAAAAGAATTGTTCAGTTATTGGGTGTTACCTATTGGGCATTAAATGTATGATTATTATTATTAGTATTCCCTGTCTTGTTTTGATCTGTTTATTACTGTTTACATTGATTTTCATAGAAACCAAAGACTCGATTTTTAGTTTTCGAAACCTCATTTGGAAGAATTATGCGCTCAATTCGTTAAAAAAATCAGATTTTTTCCTAACTTAAAATACACAATTATTTTCTGTTATCGTATCTCGGATGTCTAACTGTTCGTTTTCCAGTTTCATAAAATAATTACTAATTTTTTAAACCTTTAACACAATGTTACAAATGTTAATAAAGCAATATTGAATTTTATAAATTCTTATAAACGACAATAAAAGCCACAATAACTTTGTTCTAAATTAAAAAACAAATGTAAACAAATCCTATTTAAACCCATGCGGCCATGCTATGCTTGCATTGTGCCGAAAGAAAAGGAATTATTTACATTTCCATAATTAGTGGTATAAAAAGTTCGGTACAAGTAATCCCATGAAAGTGCCGCACTTCTTCCGGTGGGAACACAAGTCGGGTATTATAGATTTTTATTATTTCTAATATTCAGAACTATAACATACATTGACCATGAAGAACAGTGGTTCTCAAATGTTTCCTACCTTAACATTCAAATGTTAAACCTAGGTTAGTTTTTTCAAAGTGCCCCTAAAGAAAAAAGTCATATAGGTTTTTTGTTTGTCTAGTTGGTCCCTATTACCAGTTTTTTTTAATGACATGGAACTAATTACACCCTGTATATTTTAAAATGTAAAAATGTATTGATTTTTGTACTGTTTTCACATACTATTTCCATGTTGATATTTATAATTCTTACATAGATTGTACTTGTTCAAATATCTTTAATAATGATGTCAGATATTATCGTCAATCTGCAAGTGAATTCGTCGCAGATTTCTTCGGCTGTGTGCTAAATCCTATAAAAGATATTTTTTATTTTCAAAATTATGATATTTGTGGGGTAGTTATTGAATAATGACTAAATATTCGATTAAAGCGAAGCAAAAAATTGAAAACTAATAGCTATTTAGTGGGATAATTTTCATTCTAAACATTTAAAAAATTATTGCGTAGAGCGTTCGAACTACAACTGATTAATTATTAATTTGATGAAAATGTTATAGCACTATATTTTCACCGTTGAGAAAATTGCACTGATTTGTTGAGTCCAAGGCGTTAAGTACTGTTTAATTTTTATTAAATCAAGAATTTAAGTAGTATGGTGGAGTGACAATAGCTCAGTGGGTCGATGAATTACGCCTGGTTTCGCTGGTATTCTGGTAGTAGGTTTGACACCTACTTTCAGTAGAAAAAAATTGAAAGTTTTTTCTGGTGTACCGCTAATCTAATTCAGACGTTACTGCCAATTTGTTAGATAACAAGGGCCGGGAAAAGTTTAATTGCCTCTTTTAAGCAGTATGGCATTTATAAAAAATTATTAGATAATTGTATTTTACACCCAATAAGAAGCATTAAACTGTGCAAATTTCATTATAATATGTAATTTCAATTTAAGCTGCAAATGCACAGTTTCTACTTTATCTTTAATTTCACATTATTTTATTTAAATTTTACGTTCAATCGTCTACTCAAACTAAACTTATTCTATATTTATGCAACTTATAAACGTCCTACAGAGATGGAGTAACTCTGACAACAATGTACACATTCTTAAATAAATTCTTACACAACCGCTGACCCACTTCTCTCCTTGAATTGATCAAGCGTTATTTCCAACAGAAAAGATTGGCAAGCCTTTGACTCTCCTATGATCTTTATGTAGATATATGGGTATGTATTATACATACATTATATACCTATGTGTACAACGTACTTCCAAAATCAACTGCGGGCGTAATCTTCTCATGTAAGTAAGAAGAAAAATTCAATTTAGCGTGGTTGCCCAAATAATTAGTTACCAAGACACAGGGTGCTTGTGAAAAATAGTAAAAATAATTCGATTTTGTTAATTGTTCATTTTTACACCGTGTTCAGTAATATGGTTCAGTGTACCGGGCGACGATGGTGAAATTTTATTTCATGATATTTAGTAACTGTTTTTTTAAATATGGTTGAATTAGAACAAAATTCATCCTTTTTGGTGACCTCTTGTAGTTTCTACAAAGTAAAAGAAAATATTCGTCGCTTTGAATCTTTAAAATTTGACATCAAACTCGTTATCGATGAATCCTCATATTAGTCCACGATCGCCATCTTAGAAAGTGACATCCGTTTTTTACTTTCTTAGTCCTATCTTATTAACGAACGAGAATATCAGAAAATATTTTAGATATAATTTTAATTTGAAGCACTAAAGAGTAGGTACACATTTTTGGTAAAAATGATTTTTTGCTATGGTTACCGAGTAGTTGAGCAGACAAATATGTAAAAGAATGTTTTGATTTGAATTTTGATTTATTAAAGTGATGGATATGTCAATATACCTTCTCCAGTTCAGTTTACTCTGTTCAACTTCAAAATCCTTCGATTATTTTGTGATAAAATTGGTAGTTGGGCACTCCTAAAACGAAAGAAACAGATACAGAAAAGAAAAAAGTCCCCTACCTTCTGAAAAGTGAAGAGGTGTTAAGAAAATAAATATTCATCTAAAGAAGACATCGCTAAAGCAGTAGAGGAGTTCATCATTAGTGTGTATGAAAAATGCGGAAATAAGATATTAATGAACCGAGATTCTACATTTACCATTAACAAGCTATGAAACAAAAGTTGCAAGCACAATTCGATTTACCCCCATTTCCCTTTACAAAAATAATAGCTTCCCAATACCCCTTCATGGTTTATTACCAAGTACTGAAATGGCTAGGATATGAAATAGATCTATGCTGATGGGGTTGGTACATCGTGGGTAATTCACTGGAACCAATACCAATAAGTCTTCTTCCAGCGACAGAAAAATTACTATATTTAATTTCGTGTAGATGTAAGGCTTCCGGTTAGTCTAGCTAGTATAAATGAGCAAATATTCTGTATTCAGCAATGCGCAGTACGAAGACCGTTTTAATGTATGAACTCTCCCAATTTTGTCATTTTGTCACCGAACTTGATGATAACGGTGATGATGAGACGGATGGGCATTTATTAGGTGGTATTTAAAAATATTAAACCGCTGCCTAAGGAATCACTACTTCCACATGCAGATTTCCCACCATCCAGGTCTCTTTAAAGGAAAATACCTTGACAATATTTGCACTCTAGTATGTGGAAATAATTGGTAATAGAATTTTAATAATTAGACAGATGTCATAAAAAATTTTGAGACGTTGGCTTGCAGCATGGTGTTACATTATTGCAATGTCGTATATTATAGCTGCTTGGGCAAACTAACAAAAAACCGTTTTCAAAAAATACAGAACAGTTGTCGATTTGTTTATCGCATTCGGAAATACCAGCGTAATATAATGTGTCCATATTTACTCACCGTATCCTATGCCCCTCCTCGCCACGATATTCGTTAAAAATTGATATCTAGAAATATCATTCACAATTTAAACTTGAGACATATGCATAAGTTATCATTGCCACCTTATCGTCTTACCGTTTCGCAGATCTTTTTCTTACAATTCTATCATAATTGATAACGATATAAATGATATCCTCAAATGTCAAATATAGACAACTTTCGCAAAAAAGTGAAAATTAAATTCTTTTCTATGCAGTAATTTTATCTGCATCTTTCATACATGGCTCATTCGCTGTATGAGACTTTACTAAACTGATAAATACTTATGCTAATGCTAATACTGTTGCACTCCTTTATTGGTGATTTATTTTTCTGTATTTTTCTATTCACAAGAATATTATAATATATCTTAAGGTGGCCATTCCCTAGAAAGAGACATCCGATAGGGAAATATTTATTATTTCTGGCCATAACTTTTTTCTTAGTAGGTATAAAAAAAACTATAAGACTACCTAAGTAGAACCACAATAAGACTATGACTATGAATTTTCACTCAATAATTTCAGTGGTTTGCAAAATAGTTTTATTTAAAACTACGAACTAGGAAAATTAGCATAATCTTTAAATTTAAATCTAACTATTTTGCCAACCATTGAAATTATTGAGTTAAAATTCACAGTAATATTCTTGTTAAGGTTCTACTTAGGTAGTCTTATATTTTTTTAAATATACGTACTAAGAGAAAAAAGTTATGACCAAAAATAGTAAATATTTTCCTATCGGATGTCTCTTTCTAGGGAATAACCACCTTAATATTTATTAATATGTACAGATAATATGTACTTATGGATTAAGTTGAATAGCTTTGGTTAAATTTCGCCTTAGCGGTTGGATATATTGTATGTACATTCTTTCCTAATAAAGACTTTATTTTATTATTACGTATACCAAATTTCAAGTGAAAATCTCAATTCTATTTTACCCGTCCCTTAAATAATGAAGTGGGGGTCGTGAAAAATGTTATAAAAAAACGGAGGCCTTGGCTTCTATTGTATACACCAAATCCCAAGTTTCAGTACCATTACCAGCTTGCTTTACTTAATTTCCACTATTTAGCCCCCAACCCTTCATCGAAATCATCTCAAAATATAACATAGTTCCAGAATCCAGATGTCGTTATAATATATACGTGTATCAGTTCTGCAGATGCAAAACTTGGTAATGCAATTTTAGGTATTAACGAAAATTAGTAAGATGAATAATTACAGCTTACGGCAGTCTGAGATTTTATAGTAGGTAGTAGCTATAATAGTAACAGTTCAGTTTAAAGATGTGGAACATGTCGCTGCAATGATAAAGACCGCCAATTAAACTGCTTTACCTAATATACGATTCAAATGTATTGACTCATTTTAACCGCGAAGATCTCAGAAACGGAAGAGCAGAAAAAATTGAAAACATTATATGTTCATTATGAATCTATTCTAAATCAATCACTGAAATTTTAATAATGTACACTGGAAACTTTTGAAGTTTTTCTAAATTATATTGAAAAATGTTATACTTTTTAAGGAAATATTGACCATACCAGTTTTAAATCCATTATATCTTGGAAAATATGCATACTATGTAAATAATATTTTAGACGCCGATAAAGCACGGCAATTTTTGTAGGAGGAAATTTTTTCATAATTTTTTGTTTTAAAATTTTGAAGTTATTCTCAAAAACGTGATGTCATGGTTACTCGGTTATTTATCAATGTATTTAATTTTTTTTTTGTTAAAATAGTTAATTACATAAAATCTAAGCATTAAAAAAAATGATGGGTATATATCAAATATTTATTTAGTTATCAAGCGTAATTAATAATATTATTGCAAACTTGCAACGATATCCTTTACGCTTGATAACTAAATCAATATTAGATATATACCAATTATTTTTTCTGAAAATGCTTACATTTTATATAATTAACTACTGTATCATTTTTTTATATATATCGATATATAACCGAATAAACATGACGTCACGTTTTTGAGAATAACTGCAAAATTTTAAAATAAAAAATTATGAAAAAAAATATTCGTATAAAAAATGCCGTGCTTTATCGATGTCTAAAATGTTATTTACATAGTATGCATATTTTTTAAGATATAAAGGATTTAAAACTGGTATGGTCAAATTTTCCTTAAAAAATAGAACATTTTTCGTCAATATAACTTAGCAGAACTTCAAAAATGTCCAATGTACATTATTCAAATTTCAATAACTGATTTAGAATAGACTCATAATAAACACACAATGTTTTCATTTTTTTTTGCTTCTCCATTCCTGAGATAATCGCAGTTAAAGTGAGGGGTCAATACATTTGAATCGTATATTAGTTTTGCAGCGCAATGTTAACAGAAATCTTCCACAGTAAAGCTACACCTGTGGCACCTCAGTCACATGAATAATTCTAATCAACAAGAATACTGTTGAGGTAATTTAACACATTTAGATTAAAATGTGCTCACGGGATTAAGTACTACGAATTTTCTTACCGAAAACACTATTATTATCCTAATATTTAAATATTGTCTAAATGTTAGTTTTGTCATACAATAATTAATTCTTCTATTATTATTACCCTCTTAAAACAGAGTAGTAGTAATTTTCAATATATTTTAAGTGGTATCCTAGTATCTATGGTGTAAACCGAAAATTAAATTAATTAATGAGAGTTTAAATTACTTAAAATTAGCATAATATTGGACGAAAAATAATTTATAAAACGTCTAACACGAATGTTACGTATAACATAATAGTAGTTATTAATTTGTGTTATAAAAGTAACGCATATGTTATGTTTCAGGGCGATGCTGATACGGATACAGGCGACCATTCTGGTCGCCATAGTGATCATTTTTAGGATAGTATCCACGCAGGTATGTAGTCAGAAACTTAGTATAGTAAGACCAAGAAATTGATATATGTATATGTATAGAGGGTGATTTACCACAACATGCGGAAAATGTATAAGTAAGTTGTCCCCACCGAAAGAAATTAAAAAAATTAAAAATTAAAAAAATATGACAAAAAAAATTACCTTATTTTTTGTAGAAATGCGCCGCATATCACTTTAACAAATCTGACGTAACGCGGTGCAACCATATCACTTTCCCTCCCCCTTATCAGACTTTTTGGATTTAGTCACATTACAAAAATAGCAAAGATTAAAATATTTCTTGTAGAACACAGCACACCAGAAAACTTAAAAGTAACGAAAAGTCAAAGAAAATGTTCGAATGTTTGACCATTCAATGCACTGTTCTATTGGCAGAATAATATTTTCGTGTATGCGATCACATTTGTTTCTTTGATCGCGAATTAAATTCAAGGCATTGTCAATGGCTTGTTGTAACTGTTCTAGGGAGTCGATTGGATGAGTGTACACTAAACTTTTCATGTAACCCCACAAAAAAATATCCATAGAGGTGACATCTGGACTCCTTGCGGGCCAAGAAATGTAGCCACCACGACCTGTCCAACAGCGTGGGCATTCGGTGTCCAAAAACCGTTGTACTTCAACACTAAAGTGCATAAACCACATTCTCCTTAACATGCCCAAGGGTAAATCTTCGAAAAGCTGATCCCTGAGAAAGGTTAAATAAGTTTGGCCAATCAGCCCCGCTGGTAAACGATAGGGCCCTGTCAGTTGGTTATTGCACAGGCCTGCCCAAAGGTTTACTGAAAATCGCTGTGACCTAAATAACTAAAAGCGTGTGGATTTTCCTGGGCCCAAACAAGGCTATTTCTAGAATTAAATATCCCGTCCCTTTTAAATGAAGCCTCGTCTGTCCATAAAATATTTCTTGTAAACTGGGGATCTTGTTGAGTGAACTCCAAAAGCCATTCACAAAACTCCTGACGACTAGACGTGCAAAATCTTCTGGCTCTAGAACTTGTTCTTTTCTCATGTGACATGGATGAAAACTATTCTCGCGTATAATACGCCACCCCATATTCTGTGTTACCCCCAACCGCTGACTAATAATACGGGTACTTATTGTAGGATCTTGTTCCAGTAGGTCTAGAACTTGTTCATCAACTGCAGCAGGACGATTTAGTGCATGTTCTCTGTGGTCAGGTAAACAAGACCCGGTGTCTCGAAGCCGTTGCGAAGCACACAAAATTGTTCTTTCATTTGGCACACGCCTGCCGGGAAATTTTCTTTCATATTCTCGTACACTGTCTGCAAGATTTTCATTCATTGTACCATAAGCTACAATCATATCGCAGTATTCATGCGATTAACCGGTATCGATCTACGAATACAATTTTTAAAATGTAACAATCCAAACGGCCGAAAAGAAACTGGCTATACGTAAATAACATCTGATTGCTTGGAAAAGGCACCAAGCGACGCACGCGTAAACACGCGTAAATAATTCAAGCATTTAAGCCCTTTTATGCAGGCGTTTTGTGCCGTCCATGTCGCGACCACAAACTGCGACCGGTGGTTGTTTTTATACACGCGAAAGGCAAGTTAAACTGACGGCAGTGCATAAAATGATCCATTTGTTTATTGCCGCGGTGTTACCGACGTCACAAAACCCCTGCGTAAAAGGGGCCTTAAAGGTAGCCAAATTCTATTGTTCAGTGGCGTATCTTTAATAGTTTTGATGCAAAAAAATGTACTAAATTATTTCGGATCACTAAAATTTTGCAGAGGGTGTCCCACATAGAAAACTAGTGCACCATTTTATTTTCCGCATGTTGTGGTAAATCACGTTATATTTAACCAACTTTCCCACCCCTAAAATTTTGACGCCTTTTAACATTATGTTCAGCACGTCGAAACAAAATGGTATTTGATTTAATCAAATAAGTGTATTATGCCCGGACCATAGTTCTTACTATTCATCGTAGAAAAAATATTTTTATACAAAAATCCGTTTCATGACAGGCTGAATTCAAATATCGAGTAAAAAATGTATGTATGTCTGTGGGTGCATGTGTGTAGACTGTTTCTTAATACAAATTTGGCACATATGTAGAATATCATATAGATAGTGGAACTAATTCCCACAAAGACGGGGTTTGAATTTTTTAGTTCGCTGTTGTTATCCTTTTGATACACTGAAAGTCTAGAAAAATCTATGTGTGCAAAATGCGTTTTTTGGTCGCCATCTTGAGAAATTTTATAAAAATCATAAAAATTCTTAAAAATCGTGTGTGGTATTATATTACAAAAAATTTTATGCTGAAAAGATTGTGATATTGGTTTTAAAAGGTAAAAAAAAAAAACACACTAAAAATCTATACGCCAGTCAATTTATACACAAAAAAGAGTTCGACCTTGCAAAAGGTCATGTGGTTCTAATGTTTTAATATGTTATTAGGATTTATGCCAATAGTAAGAAACCAAGTTTGCAGCTTCGAAAGACCTGTACGAGTTGCACAATACCCAGAAAACAATAGAATTCTTGCACTTGTTTCTGTTTTTCCTCAGTATCTCCTAAAGTAAGCATTGTACAGAAAATGTTATTACTCCTTTTTTAAAGTAGACTGAATTTGTTATAATTTAGATCCAAGCAGAGTTCCGTATGTCCAGAACTTTCCGAGATACAGCTCTTCAAAAATGGGAAGTTATCTCCAAAAAGTTTAAATAGTTCGTATTGGTCATGTATCTTGCCAAATATCGGGAAAAGTACTTATCCCACGAGGAAAGTCATAAGTAATGATTTTGAGGTGAATTTATTTACTAAAAATCCACTATCTGTAACTTTTCTCGTGGGATGAGTACTTTTCCCCATATTTGGCAAAAAACATGACCAAACGAATTTTTTTATTTTTTGGAGACAAATTCCCATTTTTGAAGAGATGTATCTCGGATAGTTCCGGACATACAGAACTCTATTCAATCTACTTTAAAAAAGGAGTAATAACATTTTCTGCTCAATGCATACTTTAGGAGATACTGAGGAGAAACAGAAACAAGTGCAAGAATTTCGTTGTTTTCTGGGTATTGCGCAGCTCGCACTCGCTTTCGAAGCTGCAAACTTGGTTTCTTAGAGTTGGCATAGATTTCAACAACATATTAAAAAATTAGAACTACATGACCTTTTGCAAGGTCGAGCACTTTTTTGTGGATAAATTGACTGGCGTATGCACTTTTAGTGTGTAAGTTGTTTTTATCTTTTAAAACCAATATGATAAATCTTTTTCAGCATGAAATTTTGTATAATCTGATACCACACGATTGTTTAAGGTTTTTTATGATTTAAAAAAAATATCAAGATGGCGGCCAAAAATACGTATTTTTAACACTTACATTTTTTTAGACTTTTAGTATGTCAGAAAGATACCAACAACGAACTAAGAAATTCAAACCCCGTCTTGGGGGATTTAGTTCCACCCAAAAATCTATATCTACTGTACTCTCTATTGAAATTGAGTAATATTGGTCATACATGGCGATCATCAGAGACGTGTGAAACGAAACGTGCAAGTTCTCGAGACTGAATAGTATACAGGGAGTCTCTCAGGTTCGAAACAACGTTACGTACATTATGAAATATATCACTTTAATTAAAGTGAAGCAGGTTTAATAAGACTCTTACGAAACGAATGAAAGTTGTAGTCGGTCGTTGCAGAATGCGAATTCCTTTTAAATGCATATTTCTGTTTGACCTATAATTTTTAACACACAAAATACCATGGTAGAATACCCACTACTGATATCGGACCGTATCCGTCATACAGCATGTTATTAAAGTTTTTGACAAAAATAGGAAGATGTGCAAAATAAAATAAAATGCAATACACAGCGTATCTCAGGTTCGAACGAGCATTAAATAGATTAGCCGATGAGCAGATATATCAATATTAGTTTAAAATGTTATTGAGAAATTTTTGATAACACTGTTACGAAAGATATGAAAGTTTCAGTTAGGCACTATCGACTGCGAACATTTATTAATAGTGTTACGTGTTTTCCACCCTTTAGGAAACACCCTGTATGAATCCGTGGGTTCTAAATAGTTTTAACAAGAGATAAACACTAACACTTTATTTAATAATTTACTGACTACACAATACTTCAAAATAACCTTTACACTTTGTTTACTTGATATTTAACCTTACTTTCGTTACCAAACGTCACTTTCCTAAAACTTCTCCTTCTGCGCCGGGAATCGCGAGTTATATACTCTGAAATTGCCTCTAGATCCATCAATAATCTTCTCCCACCACACTCTAGAAAACTCTATCTCTTTCTACAAGTTTCCAGTCACTCATTATTAGGCATAGGCGTATCAATCTCCAGTTTCAAGGGGGTGTAATACATAACACTGCCCCTCCTTAACCTTTCAGCGGGCGCGCTGTCGTAAAATTTACGACAAATGCGTAAAATCACTACCTCTACACTTACCACTCAGCTGCGAGCGTTGAGCTCCCACCTATTCCAAGATCAGTCCCTCCCGAAACTTCAGTCTGCTGCGTGTATACAGGAGTATTTGTTATCAATGGATATTTTGTGAATTTCTAGTTCAGCATAAATTTTACGACGCGCGCCTTTTTATGTGTAAGTATATTATATTTTATATATACCTACTATTTTCACTGACTTTTTTTACATTTATATCATTTCCTTCATAGCTCAATGTATTTTTGTGTTTTAGACATTTCGCATTATGGCTGGCAGACCTCTCACGCAAAAATATCTGGAAAATATTGTTGAACATTTGTTTGATGGGCCAGAGAATGAGAGCGAAACCTACTTCCCCTCAAGTGATAGTGAGTTTTCCGAAGGGGAAATCGAGCAACAAACTGAAGACAGTGCTACGGAACAGGAGATCTCTCCAGAAGAATCTGAAGAGAAGGAGCTAGCCACTGAGGAGTTTTTCATTGGAAAAAATAAATCAACAAAATGGCGTAAGACCAAATACCGTGTCTCTTCAAAAACCAAGAGAATCAACATAGTCAAAGTACCCACTGGCATCACTCAACGAGCTCGTGGTATTGAAAATGAACAGGATGCATTCTTCCAAATTATCTATATCCCTATGATTGACGATGTTTTGAAGAACACAAATATGTATATTGATCAGCTGAGAGTTCACAACCAATATTCTAGAGATCGAGATTGTAAAAATATCGACAGGCAGGAGTTTTAGCATACTTGGGTCTATTATATTTGATCGGAATAAAAAAATCTCACCACGCAAATGTAAAAGAAATCTTTGCGAACGATGGCACCAGAATTCAAATTGTAAGAGCTGTCATGAGTTACAAGAGGTTTCTTTTCATCGCCCGTTGCCTCAGATTTGATGACAAAAATACTAGAGTCGAAAGAAGGAAAGTTGACAAACTGTCAGCAATTCGTGACTTTTTCCAAGCTTTTGTCAACAACTGCAAGTCTTCGTTTAATTTGAGCGAATATACTACAGTTGACGAGATGCTGCATCCAATTAGGGGTCGTTATGGTTTTATTCAATACATTGTTAGGAATGTAGCAAAGCAGCAAAATACGGGATAAAAATGTTTGCGCCATGTGATGCCAAAAGTTTTTACTCGTCCAATCTAGAACTATATTGCGGAAAACAACCAGATGGACCATTTGCAGTATTACATTCCTCAATAGATATTGTGAAGCGTCTAGTCAATCCGACAGAAAACTCAAACCGGAATTTGCCATCGACAATTGGTACACAAGTGTACCACTTGCTGACTATTTGCTTACGAAAAAAATAACTGTTTTGGGCACAGTAAAGAAAAACAAATCTGAAATACCAAGAGAATTCTTGCCGGAGATAAACAGAGCTGTGGAATCCTGCATATTTGGATTTCAAAATGATAAAACGCTGGTATCTTATGTGCCTCGAAAAAATAAATCTGTAATACTACTCTCAACACTACATGATAACGATGAAATGGACCCCGACACCCGAAAGCCCCAGATTATCCTGGACTACAATGTAACCAAAGGCGGAGTGGACACTGTCGACAAAATGTGTGCCGCTTACTCGGTCTCTAGAATAACAAAGAGATGGCCCTGTGTCGTTTTCTACAGCCTCATGAATATTGGCGGTATAAATGCTCAAATTTTATTCAAATATGCCTGTCCAACAAAGGCTCCAAGGCACCGAAGAATTTTCCTGAAAAATTTGTCATTGAGCTTGATGAAAGAGCACCTTATCTTCAGATCAAATCTCAGACATTTACCTCAAGATATAAGTGCCTTTCCCAAAGTGAATTACGGTCGGGCCGTTGATCCGATAAGAGAAGAAGGAAACCTTCCAAAACGCGGTGTGTGCCGGTCGTGTGTATTGGAGAAGAGAAGATCTTCAGCATCAATGAAGTATTCCCGTTGCCAATCATGCAAGAATCATTCTGCCATTGAGATAGTCTGCGACAATTGCAAGGATGAGGGTAGTGATCTTGATCATACGTAATAAATTGAATTGATTTTTTTCTTCATTTTTGGGAGTGTTGCTTCTTTTATTTTCATGAATATGGAATAAATTGTTTTTGCAGTACTGTCCAATATCATTCTTTACATCCTCATAGCAATTTCCCAATATTTAAGCATTGAAATAGCCGCTAATCTGGATAAACCTAAATGACGTAAAATTTACGACAAGCGCTCGCTCAAGGGAAATTAAAGGGCGCGCCCGCTGAAAGGTTAAGCCTGATCGTCCCGGTCAAGCAAGTCAGAATCATCAGTATATTTCGCCAGTCTATCCAAATGCACGATTTTCATCCTGGACTTTCTGCTCTGCTGAATCCGATAGACGACATCATTAGTTCGGGTAATAACAGTGTACGGTCCATCCCAAGGTGATTTCGGTGACTTTCCTTTCCTTCGCTGCGGGTTGTACAGCCAAACCAGCTCTCCCACCTTGATGAACTCTTTTGGACTACCCTTCCGGTCGTATCGAGCCTTCATTCGGTCACTGGCTGGTGACGGCTTTCCTATATCGTTAGCCAACCTCTTGAAAGGAGCTCCGGCGTAGAACCCTTCACCCTTACTTCCAGTCTGTGGTCCCTTACTGGCTGCACAAATCCTGCATTTGCGACACCAAGCCTCCACATCCTGACGACTTTTATCCAATAAAATCGTTCTCGTATTTTCTTCAGGGTCTTGTTAACACCGAAGTGTCCATCGGATGTTCCATTGTGCACTTCCTGAAGCACCTTCGCTACTCGACACCTGGGAATCACTAGACGCATAACCACCTGTTTTCCATCCGGGCTTTCCAATGCTCTCCGCAACACCCCGTTCATGACTTTCAGTGAGTTCCACTACGCCCATAGTGCCTTCAGTCCCACTCCTTTGTCCGAAACATCCTTCCATTTTGGACGAGTTCCCCTTTCCTTGGCTCTCAATATAGGCCCAATTTCCGCATCGTTCAAATGATCTTGTCTTAGTGCTTCATTTTCCCTGTCATCAGGCACCTCCACCTTGACAGTGTTGACTGCTCCCATGTCCTGTAGTTTCTCCTCCTGGTGACATTCCTTGCACCTTCTTTCCGATGAAATATCTGCAACTTTTTGGGGTTTCATTTTATTCTCACTTCCTGGTAGCAGTGGACTTCTCGGAATGCTTTGAAGCTGGGAAATCTTTACTTCTCTCGGGGTACCACGTTCCCTATCTGCCACAGTCTCTCTGGTACCAGCTTCCTCTGAATTTCCCCTCAGCTTCACAGCATCTCCGGCCTTCCATCTCTTCAAGCTCCTCCGTGGACATTCAAGCTGGATATGTCCTCGTTCTCCGCACCTGTAACACTTCATACGCCGTCCACTTGGCCTTCCACTACTTTGTTTATTCTGTGTCTCTTCAACATTTCCAGCATTCACTTTCCTTGACTTCTGATGTCGACAATCTCTTTTGACATGCCCTGCTCTGCCGCAGTTGTAACATTTAACAATACCCCCGCTTGGCATTCCTTGTCTTCCTGCAGTATCCAATTTAGCCAGTATTTGAATAAACATTTTCTCCATCTTGATCAACCTAGGGTCCTGGTTCTTCTTTTCTGGTTGCGATTCTACGATACTCACAGCTTGTACTCTTGGACTCGGGGTATCCTAAAGGACAGCTTCCACCTCGAGCGCATGCACCAACGCTTCACTGCTGTTTGGTACCGAGATAACCTGAGCACTCGCCTGAAATCATCGTCCTGTATACCATCCAGAAATGCCTCTACCGCCGTTGGTCTTGGAATTCCTTCGGTACATCTGGGTAAGCCAGGTGAGCCAGTCTCCACACGGCAGCTTCGAACTCTTGCAAGCTTTCCCCAGTTCCTTGAACACGTGATTTCAGCTGGGTTTGTACACTCGGGCAAAGTGTTGATCTAAGGCAGCTTCTAAAACTCTAAAGTTCCGTTGTTGGTCTACCGGAATTGTCTCAAGCAACTCCAATGCTTGGCCTCTTAAAGCTACGATTAATGCCTTAGCCTTCTCTTCGCCATTCCAGTTGTTCGCACTCGCTGCTGCCTCAAACTGTGTCTTGTAAGTCATCCAGGAACTTTGACCACTTGCTGGTTTCCTCTTTCCCTCAACTGTCGCTTAAGTTGGTCTATTTCTCCCTCTACCTGGTGCATTTTCTCTTTGACTTCACTTACTGCTTCTCCGATGCCTTCTTTCTAGCTTTTCCAACACTTTCTGGAATTGTGCAAATAAGTCCTGTATTTGCTTTTCGGTTGCCATACCTCTAGTTGTTATAGGCATACGACTACGTTGAAATTAAATAAATTTAACAATTACATCACTATCGGTAATGGAACTGTCCAGAAAAACCTCAAAACGGCACAAAAACAGTCTTATCTAGAGTCTTTTCCACTTAACCTCTAATGTTCCAAAAATGTCTCAAAAAATGCACTTAACACTATTTCTCTGCTCGAAAATAATCCTCGAACAATGTCCAGTAAATTGGTCCTCTGTGTTAGCACCAGTGGCGTAATTGGGGGGTGGCAAGGGGTGGCAGTTGCCACCCCAGAATTGTTCAATCTAGTATTTTGCCACCTCAGAAGAATATCAATAATTTACAGACAATTGCAAAATTAAATTTTACAAGCACGGCACTTTCTTGATTCATTACACAGGCACACAAAAACAAAGTTGTCAATTCCACTGACAAAACTAATCATTTCCGATGTATTTCTATCCTCAAAAACAGTCTACCTTACAAATTACAAAAGGTTTGGCTATTAAATCAAGTAATTAACAATGAATATTTTTGGGTAAATGAAGAATGTTAGCAATTATTTTGTGGTGAATATAATCTGAAAAAGCTTAAAAACTAAAGACTTAATGCCAGTTTTTGAAAATTTCCCGGGGGAGGACCCCGGATCCCCTTTACACGTGGGGGCATTCCATACCCTCGCATACCCCCCAGACCCCGGACCCGGCACGCCTTGCCACCCCAGTTAAAATGCTGAAATTACGCCCATGGTTAGCACCAACTTCGAGAATACATTGCCAAACCTTCTCGAACACTTTCGAAAAATCCTCTTGTTAAAATTCCGCTTCTGACATCAGTTTGTAGCGTGTTTTCCAACCTTTAGGAAACACTCTGTATGAATCCGTGGGTTCTAAATAGTTTTAACAAGAGATAAATACTAACACTTTATTTAATAATTTACTGACTACACAATACTTCAAAATAATCTTTACACTTTGTTTACTTGATATTTAACCTCACTCGTTACCGAACGTCACTTTCCTAAAAACTTCCCCTTCTGCTCCCGTAATCGCGCTTTATATTCTCTGAAATTGCTTCTAGATCCATCAAGAATCTTCTCCCACCACACTCTAGAAAACTCTATCTCTTTCTACAAGTTTCCAGTCACTCACTATTAGGCATAGGCGTATCAATCTCCAGTTTCAAGGGGGTGAAATACATAACAATAGTATAACTATTTCTGTTACGCTTAAACATTTGCTTTCAAATTTGAAATATATGTGAAATGGCATGGTAGCATAGAGAAATTGGGGTATTATACAGGGTCTCCGTCAAAGGATGTAAACAGTCAGGTGTTATACTTATACGATACTTTATTATAATTTTGGAGTAAAATACTACAGTTTTCACTCCCTTCAATTACCAAAAGGTAGTCATAATGTCGTCGACATTTCTTTAGATTTTCAGACTATGTAGATTATCGTAATTAGGGTCTTCCAATTCCATCACTCTACCTCTGAAACTGTTTCTCGAAATTGTGTTAGCATGTAACTGACACAATTACCAAGGAAGACACCTGCTATACTCTTACTGGAAATTCACATAGTTGTCACTCTAAAAAAGTAGTTAACTAAGAAAATAAAGGAGGAAAATAATATTTAGCGTAGTTGAGCATTTTGTCAAGGAAGAAAACCTGGTATACTTTTAGTAAATATACGGTATTTTTAATAAGACTATTACGAGGTAAGAATAAGTTGCGGTAGGGCGTTGCCAACTGCGAATACCTATTGGACCAATACAAATAAGAAATATTGATTGTGTACTTAAACTCATTGAATCATGTAAAAGCAAATTGAGTCGTATTCAAGCAAAATGTGAACCAAATAGGTTGCTGCAGTGGGCTGCGCCCGACTGCAACTTCTACTACTTATATGTACAACGTGAAATAAAAATAAGCCGGCAGGAGTAAAAAGAACCCACTGATCAATAGATTGACTAACACAGTTTAGTTTATACCGAAACAACATCGATGCCAAATGCCGCTTATTTTAATTTCACTTTTTAACTCGAATGTCTAGTAAAGAAAATTTTCTTAGTTCCTTTCTTTTGCAGAATTCATCTACTAGTTTATTCACGTGTCCATCTGGTAAGTCATTCATTCTTAATATTTGAATTAGTAAGTAGTGTTTCATGGATACTGACAAAATATTAATTATCTTAGTCGAGAATATTACCTTGAAAATCGATTAAACCTACGATATTACTGCAATTAAAAGCGGCAGTAGAAGAAGGTCATCGATATACCAATATGTAGGTACACATTAATAATTATAAAATATTAGAAACTACAAATTAAGTGCGATTTAGGAATAAGCGATCAGTGTACATTTAGCACATTTCTCAGAAATTCTACACATTCAAGCTGGATCTTACTCAACTAACAAACGAACAGTGTTGCCGATGATATTACCTGTAATTATCTGCCGACTGACATGAAAATGTCCAAGAATGTCCGATTCAGTGGTGCTGCAGCCTTTCCGGCTATATCGATATATGTATTAAGGCAGACAGATTTCGTTGAAAATGTTTCCTTGCAAATTTTGAAGAGCGGGAAGGAGATTTCTCTGGTGCACATTTTTTTCCCCTCACGATGTCTCTACACATTTTTTCCCTTTTCGAACTTTTGAAGAGCGGGGGAAAATTTTCGACGATTATTCACTATTACACGAAACAAATCCGATCGGCCACACCGCAATACTAGATTGAAATTATCCGTTTTTATCCGATTTTTAGCTGGGTGAGAAAAATATCCTTCACCTTCCTAAATTATCCGCAAATCGGATAATTATCCGCTAATCGGCAACACTGCAATCGAGGCAAGCCATATTATAGAGCGTAATATCCCTTTTCCAATTAAACGCACCTTGCCATATCAGTTGCCCATTTCCGGCAACCCTCTACGCGCACTTCTTTAAATCATAACTGCACTCTTTCCTACCATCTTCTGCTGAAAACTACCATGTCTTCATCCCATTTTTTGCTCACTTTGTTTCTTTTTGTAAAGTTTAGTTTGTTTTACAAATTATATATTTCCTATCCATTAGATCTTAGAAACCTTAACTTATCACAACCACGTTTAAAACCATATACAGTGTGAATCTAAAGAAACGCACAAAATTGATATCTTTGGTATGTCATTTGTCAAAAAAATCTTTAAACAGGTCGTCTGTAGTTTTGCAAATGCTACATTTTGTCACTATACCGCCATTGATTTTTGAGTTATGACGTCATCATATTTTTTTTTTTTAATGGGAACAGACATTTATGTTTACTGTTTTCGGTGGTATATTCCTTTAGCTTTCTGGTGATATGAAAAAAATTGATATTACCTAAGCCATTCTTTTGGAAAAAAATATTTTTATTTATTGATACCTTACATAAGTAACTGTGAGAAAAAAATCATCTCCATTGCTCAAATGGCGACTCTCCAACCATTTGCCATTGACCAAGACGGGTGTAGATACTTTGAACGCTGTTCTGAATCATCTCATGGGCAATTCGTCTCATCTCCAAGCCAACTCTGCCTTTCAATTCTTCTATGGTATCCGGTCTATTAAAATACACCCTTGACTTTAAGTAACCCCAAAGAAAAAAGTCTAAGGGGGTTAAATCCGGTGAACGGGGGGGCCACTCAATCGGACCTCGACCTTCCAGTAAACGAGTCATCTAAAACTGACGCACTGCAATCCCAAAATGAGGTGGGGCCTCGTCTTGCTGAAACCAGACGTTTTCAGCAGGAATATCTTCATCTTCATTGTTCGGAAACATAACTGCTAAGGCTGGCACTAACTCAACTCGCAAAAACTGTAAATACATATCTTGCGGCCGTAATTCTTCAAAAAAAAAAGTCTCGATAAACGAAACACGTTTATTTTGCCTCGTCGCTGTGTATGGGCTTCTTGAGTCCAATGAGGATTTTCGCGTGACCAATGCCTACAGTTATGCCCTTTTAAAGAAAATGTAGCTTCATCAGAAAAAACAATGTTCTTTAAAAAATTTGGGTTTTCATCGCACAAGGTCATCAACTGTTCACAAAACTGTAAGCGCCGATCTGGATCGTCCTCATTCAATTCGTGGATTAGCTGCACTTTGTATGGATGGTATTTTTCTTATGATTTAAAGCCTTGTCGAAAGATGGTGGTTTTCCTCACTTTCTAGAAGAATATTTAATTAGGTTTCGTTGCTTGTGCTAGGGCATCCAGATCGAGGGAGGTCAGCTACACTGCCAGATTCATCATATCTAGCCACCAATCTACTTACAGTAGATCTAGAAATTTGCTTTACGTGATACTTGGCATTGAAAACATCATATGCTTCCTGATGAGTTCTCAGCCTATCACCATATCCAACCATCATCAAAAGTTCTACGCGTTCTCTTTCACTTAAACATGGCATTGCATTCACTAGTTTTACACTGTCTCAGAAGTGTCACAAAACTGAGATTCCACACGTGCCAGGAATAAAATAGTTATCAATACTTTACACACAAAGGCCTGTATCTCTCTGTTAAGGTGATTGTTTTTTAATTATTTTCTTTGTTTTGTTTTTGTCAAATGTTTTCATGCTAGTTAAAACAAAAATGTAGGCAACAAGATTTATCAGTCCATAAGAAAGTGGAACATTACTCGTGAATTTGCGAAAGGTAAGCTATTTTTACATAAAATCTCATTTTACCAAAAGAATGGCTCAGGTAATATCATTTTTTATATCACCAGAAAGCTAAAGGAATATACCACCAAAAACAGTAAACAAAAATGTCTGTTTCCATTAAAAAAAAAGATGATGGCGTCATAACTCAAAAACCAATGTCACAAATTTTGGTACAGTGACAAAATGTAGCATTTACAAAATTAAAATTGACCTGTTCGAGGATTTTTTTGAAAAATAACACATACCAAAGATATGAATTTTGTGCGTTTCTTTAGGTTCACATTGTATGAAACCTTGGAACAGATTTTTTTGTTTGACTTTTTTCCCACATCAGCAGATACAAAGGAAATCATTTACAAACTTTTGGCGTTTAGAAATTATACACGTAAACTGGCTGGTTTCGTATTTTCCTGTGAAATAGTTGGTTCTACAGAAAATTTTATACTATTGATAATATTCTACATATAATTTACTGGCAGACGCAATGGTTTTATAGAAATGGGCGATCAAACTGGGGATTTGAGCCCCGATCGGTTTACTCCTCACGTGTTCTCGATACTATTAGAGTGTATCAGGTGTATTTCTAGCTAGACGCTTTTGCCTTCTCTATCTACTGTGGAGCATAGCCTAATGCCACATTTTTCAGCTAACAGTATTGCCAATCAATGGGTACTTGTCCAAGATTTGGATATTCTTAAGTATATGTAGGCTCAGTAAATTTTATCAACGAAATTAAATTTGTTTCTTATATTTTTCATGATAAACAGGTAGATTCATTACTAAATTTAAAATATTGGCGCTACCTTACTCTGTATAGTACTTATAGGAGATAGTACTCTATAGATGATCTGCAAAATTACCTCACAACTTCAGTTTATCAATTCAAAATGAAAACAAAATTTTAATCAATTTTTTATCAACATTGTCTGTGAGAGGAAGTTATTATTTTGTTGCCACTGATAAAAATTCCTATTTTAGGAGATTTTAAATTAAGGTTGGGGTAAGAACGACTCAGTTTCCAACTGATTGAACACCTGATTAGCGAGAACATAAACATAAACAAGTGATTTTACTTGTTGCACTGCACTATAAACTATACTGATTAATATTTTTTCTATTTTTTGTTACGCAACGTCGTGGTAATTTTGACTACAAAATCTCATGCAGGATTCATTCCTAAGTAAAAATGATACACTTGACAGAACTTGATAATTCCAACCCTTTTCGACAATTAGAATGCAAAGAAGTAGGTGGAGGCCACATCGAAAATTTACGTTGCAGCAAATAGTTCATAAGAAAGTCAGTGAGTTTGCGTAGTTGTCACTCTTTAGTTTGAACTTACGTTGTGTAATTTGTTCAATAAACACATTTTCATTTTCAAGTTGAGTTTGTTTTCAAACAATTCTTGAAATATTTTACAGTTTCTCGAAAAAAATAAAAAATATTCATCATCAGGTTTAGCTCATGAGGCGCCGCCCTTCACGGGGCTGCGTGATACATAAATTATTGTGCCTTAGCTTAAAAAATGTCTGCTTACCAAATTTGGAGAAGATCGGTTAAGAGGTAGTCGGGATATTGCAAAAAAAAAAAAAATACAACTTACATTACTTTAAGTACATTTTTTTCCATAGTAACAATTTACTTAAACATGTTTGGTTATATCGTCATATTTTGGTCCAAAGAATGCACCATTGAATTATGGTTAATGGTCCAGCCTGTACTGTGATTGCAAAACATTTAAATGCTTGTTACTTATACGCAAATATTATATTCTGTTATCGTAGAAAAAATAAATAATTTAAAAAAATTAAAAAATACCCTTTTAATAACAAACTAAAACTGTTCAAAATGCACTAAAAGAAGAAAATAAAGTTAATAATAACATCATTATGTTAAGAGACGTAAAAGCGTGGGCGCCTGATGAGTAAAATTTTACTACTTTGAACGCCCCACACTTTTACGTCTCTTAACATAATTATTGTTATTATTAACTTTATTTTCTTCTTTTTAGTGCATTTTGAACAGTTTCAATTTGTTATTAAAAGCGTGGTTTTTAGTTTTTTTTAAATATTTATTTATTTTGTTATTTTTAGTTTTATTCCAATTTGTTCGATAAAATTTAAATAACAAGACCTATTCGTGATCCTAAAGCCGCCATTTTAAATTCTTGAATTTCGACTAAATATTTATAATCTGCGACTTCAAAAATCCCCAGTCACAGATTTTCATACGAATCAGACCATAAAATACAATACTTAAGGGCCATTTTGAATTGTTAAATTTGGACCAGATAATTCTAATCTGCAACCTCGATAAACTACAGATACCGATTTTCAGTCGAATCCGTCGATAATTGATAAAACCTATCCGCCATGTTGACGCCGCCATTTTGAATTTTTAAGTGTTAGTGACATATTTGTGTTCTACTTGGCAAGCCCTTTCCTTTGATACCCATATCAAGGGGGTAGTAAAGAATGATAATCGGCCATCTTGGGGCGGCGGCCATTTTTAACATATTATAATATTGAGTATATCGTCATCGGAGCTACACACAATTGCCGAGTTTCATGATGATACAACAATAATTAGAAGTGAGTGAAAATTACGTTGAGAGATTCCGTTACATTGATAGATACAGGTGAAGTTTGTTAAAAAACAGATAAATTTGAAGATTAACTTACTTACGAACAAGACTTATTATAATACAATTTAAAATATTGGTGAGATATAGAAACAACGTGTAGAGATGTTTCAGAATCTTATGAGCCGCGAAATGTGCAAGAGGCAAAGTTTTATTCTGCGATATAAGTATTTTTTTGAAGACACTGCTTTGCTGTATACATAAACAAGAGCTCGGGATAAATTGTAAACAATAAATATAATATTTTTAAGAAGTGTAACTGAGTCGACAGGAGGGATTATGTTTCTGCGCATATGAAGGTCACAGCTCATGAGATTTTAAAACACCTCTAACTAAATGAACTTGAATTTACTTCTTATGAATGGAAAATAACAATCGTTGATAAAACAAAAAATGGATACGACGTTAGTTTTATCTAATAAGTACTTCATTGGTAAAAAATTTTCACATGCGAGAACTGCTGATAACAGAAAAAAGTTTTAAATAGAAAAGTTATCTCCATATCCTTTATCTTTATTTCTTTCCAGTATACTTGATATCAATATTGAAAGATAAAAAGTTTCCGGCTTACTATATTTACTGTAATTTCTCACATTAGAGATAGTAGAAAATACATTTTAAAGAGAATTTCAGGACCTTTAATTTCTATTATGTGTATTTCGACTTATAAACGCCAGAACGCCATCTTCGACAGTCATATATCCAGAAATATTAATTGTACAGAAATAAAGAGGAAACAATAAAATTTGTCACTTCATAATCTTCTTCTATATGCTATAGCACGTTTTCATTAAAAGTAACACTTTTTGAGTTACTTACGAGACAAAAGCTCGAGGTACCAATTCAATGCGAAAATTGCAATTTTTAAATAATTGTAATCTGGAAAATATCAATTTTCATGAAAAACTGTATGCCACCTTTTCTTCTTACAATTTAATTCCATGTTAGATCCAGTAGATTGTTTTTTTATTTTTTGTCCACCTTTCCAGAAGGGATAGGTACTACCCTCAATTATTTAAATAAACAATTTACGGTAATTTCAGCCTATGAACATTTTGATATTTGTTACTCTTCCTATTCACAACGTCTTGACAGATGTTTCATGGTTCACGTAATGTTGGGCTTTCTTTTCTGTATAACATGTCCGACTGTCTCACGTCATCTATCGCGGCTGCTTGTTAGACGCACATCCTCACCAAATCTTTCTCCCATTATCTCTTTGGTGGTATCAGCCCAACGTTTTGGTGGTCTTCCTATTCGCCTTTTGCCATCTGGTTTCACCTTGACAATCAAACGTTTTATATTATCCTCTCTCTGATTAATGTGGCCGACAAATAAGATGATTCGAGAATACCGAGGTGTTGATGCAATGTGCTATCCAGGGAATCCGCAACAAACGTCTCCAAACTCATCAATACCCTAATGCATCAATACGCAGTCTATCTACTTCAGTAATAGTCCATGTTTCAGATGCATAAAAAGAAATAGAGAAAACTAGATGGGTAGCAAGACTGATCTTTGTGCGCCTCGTCATATTCTTGTCACGCCAAACCCTGCTCATCTAGGAAGTTGCCGATATTTCCATCTGTATTGTTCGTCGAATTTCATACTTGCAGTTTTCGATATTATTCAGAAGGGCGTCAATTAAACCATTTTATTTACTACCTCACAATCACTTATCCTTAACGTGTCTGGATGGTCTTCATTTGTTCGATCTACAGTCATAATTTTGGTTTTGTTGTAATTTACACTCAATCGTACTCAGAGCTTGCTGTTTGAAGGTTGTCCGGCAGGTATATCATCTCACCCTGCATAGACCGCCCCACAACTACTCCATCCAGGCAGTACTCGAACATACGTCGCATACGTGTTCACTACAGATTTTAAAGAGGAGTGGTGTCAGAATGCAGCCTTCTCTGACTCCCTCGCCAACTTCACATTTATCGGAGTTATTATTGTTAATCTTCACTAAAGCAGAGTTTTCTTCGTACAGTCGATGGGTGTTCCCGTCACTGATAACACTATTCATAGTTTATTCCAGTCCACATTGTCAAACACCTTACAGCAGTCTACGAAATAAAGGTCCATAGCGTCATGATATAAGTTGACGTAAATCCAATGTTTGTTCTCTAGTACCACGCCTGCTTGTTTATGAGGTATTTGCCAAGCCAGATAATGCTGAAGTCTGGATTGAAATATACAGCATTTCTTTACGAGCGTGTGATATTAATACCAGCAATCTATAGTTATCACAAATATCTTATTCCTGATGTTGAAAGGAAAGTCACACAAATTGGATTAGTTGCGATCGGATCCCAGATAAAACATAAAATTCCACTATTATATACGCCCTCTTATACACTTCTGGCAGTTAGAAAACTTGGATCGATGATTGGCATCGTAAGGTAGAAGAGAAGAGAAATGGACAAATAATAAGCTGAAAAGAAACAAAATTAACCCACATTGTTGCCACTTTAAGAGGTGCTAACGGGCGAAACTCTTAACACGTTCAAGTGCTTGGCGTCAATGTAAATATATCCCTTTCTTTCACGTACATTATTTTGCTATTTATTTCACTCTATCTTATTATAGGGATCGACCCAAGTTTTCTTACTGCCAGCAGCGTATAGTAAAGGACTAGTAGCCCTAACTTGAAGAATCTCTAACATCAATACGACACTATAAACCACATTTCCCAACATGATTCGGGTCTCGAATCGCGAGTACAAAAATAGGCGAATTTCGGCTAGTTTTGCGGTCACTTTTTAATTTGTAGTTGAGGACTTAACAAATAAATCTATCAACAGTATTAGCGTTATTGTACTCTTCGCAAATACAAAATGAAGAGTATATTGCATTCGATCGGCACATTTCTAAAACCGGTAATATTGCTCGCAGAGAAAATATTTTCATATCACTGTGTTGGTGACCGAATTCTGAAAAACTTTCCAAATGTAAGTCCGTCCGTCCGTCCTTCCGTCTCTCTGTCCGTCCGTCCGCCCGTCACGTTTCTTGTATGCACGATAGCTTAAGAACGAAAAGTCCAATACTATTGAAATTTGGATAGTAAGTTATTGAGGCCAGGAGTGATGACGTGATGCCTTCCTTCTCCTTCGCACAACCCTTCGAGGTAGTCTTCCCGAAAAGGGAAGACTGGAGACAACCCGAGGACATACTCAGGCCTGCAGATATTGTCTGGTTCACAGACGGATCGAGGCTAGAGGAAAGTACCGGAGCGGGTATATTTGGGGAAAGGCCCAGGGCTGAGCTTTCCTATGCCCTGGGCAAATTCGCCACGGTATTCCAGACCGAGATCTTCGCTATTTTGGTCTGCGCACAGGAGAACATACGAAGGAAATACTCCAATAAACGCATATATATATATATATATATATATATATATATATATATATATATATATATATATATATATATGTAGCGATAGCCAAGCGGCCCTCAAGGCCCTTGCATCGAATCGGACCAAGTCAAAACTGGTCCAAAACTGTAAACAGGCCCTCTGTGAACTTGGCTCATCAAACTGGGTCAGGCTTCTCTGGGTGCCTGGACACAGCAACATTGAGGGTAACGAGCTGGCTGATGCTCTGGCCAGAAGGGGCTCTCGTGAACCTCTGCTCGGTCCGGAGCCGGCTCTCGGCTACCCCAGATCCCAAGCCAAGAGGTTGATAGATAACTGGACTCGCTCCCAGTTCATTGACCTCTGGGATTCCTATCCAGGACTCCGGCAAGCGAAGCTCCTAATCTCAGGACCCCTGCCGGAGAGAACAAAGCAATTTCTGCGTCTAAGCAGAAAGCAAATTAGAGCCGTAACAGGCCTCCTGACCGGACATGGCTCTTTTAGGAAACACCTACACACAATGGGGGTGGTTGACCACCCCGATTGCAGGTTCTGCGAGGACGAGGAGGAGACTTCCATCCACGTTCTCACTTCTTGCCCAGGACTGATGAACCTGAGGCACAAGCACTTCGGCGCTGGCTTTCCAGTGCTGGAGGAAATAAGGAGTTCTCCCGTGGGAAGGATTTCAGCCTTTGGGCTGGAATCCGGTCTGTACGGGGGAGCTCCTTAATTTGTTAGCGGTAGCACAATGGGCCACAAGGCCTGAGTGCGGCGACCTCCAGACGCCCCGCTAAAAGAAGAAGAAGAAGTAGTGTTAGCTAGAGGAAGAACCCTGTTGTTTTTTAACAAAATCGTTCAATAAATAAAAAGCTGTTAATTTTAGAAATAAGAAATATATACATTTGTTTTGTAATTAAACAAAAAATGTTTGAAACTAATATCATTTACAGAAAAACTGCGAAGAGTATAATGGGCAGCTTGTTTATAATATAATTAAAAATTGTATACTCTCGTCATCCAATAAGTTATTTATTCTCTTTACAACCTAGAAAGGAATTTAGGAGTGTCAGTAGTATGATTCATTTTTGTTGTCATTGTACGTAAATACCTACATAACAACATTCCTCGAATTTGCTTGAACTGAAGTGAGTGCCACATTTGAAAAAGCACAGACAGCATCCATTATACAGCGACATTACCAGTGTCGGAGCGGAACTTCTTATTTTACCCCCAAATTTAGACAAAATAATTTTTGAAACTTGATATGAGAATTCTAAGTTCTTTAAATAATTTTCGAACAAAAATGCGTTTGTTGGGCATGAATAAAGTGACGCGTTTTCCAGAAAAAATGATTAATACCGCCGAAGCTGTAAGCTTTTGATGTGGAGTATGCTACATAGAATGTCATTAGAATTCATATGCGCCAACTCCACGGAGGCTGCGGGGCCTCGGCCCACTTGTTCAACTTAGCATGAGAGCAAGGGCTCCCCTCTGAAATTGGCTGTGCATGCGAAATAATAAGTAAATAGACCAAATCATATAACATTCGATTCACTCTACTACAATGTTGATTTCGCAAGTAACTTTTCTGATTTCTTCATATAACTTAGAACTTTTGATGTTGATCTCCTCAGTATGCAGCAAAATCGGTGTTAATTCAAATAGTTATATTTAGTAAAATGAGACGATGCAATTTCTAGAATTTAACTAATCATCGGAATAATAGAGATGAGATTTTTATATTATGGCCGCCATTTTTTAATATAAGACTTACAAGAAAAACTTTGAGGCTCTCTATAAACATACCAGTTTGGAAACTATGGATATTTAAATTTGTCATATAGTTATGGGATTACGTGAAATAACAAGTTGAAATTAACGACAATATTTGGAAAAGAATGATGTATATTGAAAATATAAAAAAACATTAATATACGCATTAGTATGAACATAAAGTCACTTTTAAAACAAAAATTTGCCGGCTTGTACACTTAACCGTCTTTTACGTCTTGGTGTCGCTCGTTACACTGCACGTTTTACCGACTCCGCGCACTCGCGATTAGCACGTGGTTAGCGGGAAATGTCAAAGGCACGATATCTATATCCTACACTCGGTAGTCCTGATGATCATCCGTGCCGGATGAAGGGAGTCCTCTTCGTAGGTGGGCTTAATGTACTCCGCACCGGTTGACGCATGCACTGGACCATCGTGATAACTTTCTTTTTCTACATCATAAGTGCCGCTTTTCTTAACTATTACAATTTTGTAGGGACCAAGATATTTAGGTTTTAGTTTGAGTCCTGGTCCTCTCTGAGTTCGTTTTATGGCGACTAAATCATTGACCTGATAACTTTTTGCAGGTCTTCGATTAAGTTGTAGGTTTCTTGTTTTCTTCCTGAACTTTCTTTATCTGTTTCTTTGCCTATTCTCTTAACTCCTCTCTAAATTCGGAAAATATTCTGTATCTGTTCTTCTAATAATTCTTTAATTATCAAGTCGTGGTTATCGTTCATTTTAACACCTATTAGAAGCTCAAATGGAGACATTTTGATGCTCCTCTGATACGTGGAATTGATGACTCTCTGCAGTCGATCGACGTGTTTGTACCACTTAGTCGGATCTTCTAATAATATTTTTGTCAAAACGGGAATAATAATCGAATTTCTAAAAGTAGAGCCCATGTCGCAATTCCTGTATTCAAGTCTTTCTTATTCATAGTTTTTCGAAAGGCTGAACAGTCAGTAACTATTTTAAATCGATGTCCTAAGAGGTATACTCTTAGTTTTTTCAAAGCTTCAACGATTGCAAGAACTTCTAATTCATAATTCGAGTACTGCCTTTCTGTGTCTGTCGTCTTTTTACTGGCAGAGTAGATAGGATGGAAAATATTATCTTCGTAAGACCTCTGAAGCAGGATAATTCCAAAACAATCTATGGACACATCAGTATGCAATTCTATGTCACCACCTTGCCTATAGATGTTAAGTACTGGCTTTTCTGAAAGAATCTTCTTTAGCTGATTGAAAGCATTTCGTTCTGCTTCCTTAAATAGAAATGATCTGCCATCTTTCAACAAATCGCTAAGCGGTTTAGCAATTAGTGAATAGAATGGGATAAACTTCCTAAAACATCATGTAAGTCCTAAATAACTTTATACTTGCTTTATAGTCGTAGGTTCGGGGAAGTTTATTACTGCTTTAGTCATCAATTCCGATGAGAATATTTGCCCTCCTATACGATGTTCTAGATCTTTTTTTCAAGAACTGACATTTATTCTTATTAATTTCAAAGCCATAACCTTTTGCAGTTTGTAGGGTTACAACTAATCTTTCCACGGCTTCCTCTTCATTAGATGCTGGTATAATTAAGTCGTCGATGTATGGTAATACAATACCTTTGTTATCAAGATCTCTAAATATGTAGTTAATAAATCTTTGGAAAACGGCTGGTGAATTGCACATGCCAAAGAAAACTCGTAAAAATTGAAATTGTCCATTATGTGTCACGAAGGGAGTATATTTACGACTTTGTTCTTCGACCCCAACGTGATACAATCCATTCTTTAAATCTGTTGTGCTAAAAACTTTGGCATTGTATAATTTGTCAAGCTGATCTTCCGATCAGAGATAGCGGATACCTGTCCTTGACTATCTTCTTGTTAATTTTCCTATAGTCTATGCATATTCGTGGAGAGTCACATTTTTTCTTAGTCACTACCACTTGGATGGCATATTCGGAACTACAAGGTTCGATTATTCCATCGCAAATCCATTGTTCGACTTGATGATCAACAATATCTCTTTTGGCAAGAGGTAGGCGTCTTGGACTACAATACACTGGATCGTCATCTTTACCAATTATCTTCATTTCTACATTCGTCGTCTTCATTTTTTCTGGTTTTTACTTACGTCTTTATTATTTCTTCAATCTCTTCCTTTAATTCTTGCTTCACGCCATAGCCTATATCGATTTCTTCAACATTAGTGCCATTTGAGTTTATAATCAAATCGACTTGGTTTAAGAGTTCATTGCCAATAATAGCTTCAACAGACATGACGTCATTAGGTCCGACATATATTGTTGTGTCAAAGCAGTCATCATCTATGGTAACACCGCACTTAAAGTTACCTAAAGTTTCTGTATTTGACTTTCCAAAACTACTGAGTTCGTTTCTTTATTTATTTTAGAAATTCTACAGAGAATTGAATGAGTTTTGGATAAAATATGCTTCATGATTGACTCGCGTGGTGTGGTTAATTTTGATTTGTACCCTTATATTCGATTTTTTAACGACAAGTGGATTCGTAATCTACAGGGTATAAGTAACATATAATAATAATAATAATAATAATAATAAAGTCTTTATTAGGAAAGCATGTACATACAATACATCCAATCGCTAAGGCGAAGTCTAGCCAAAGCTATTCAACTTAACCTTATCTAACCTAAAATTCCTAAAATTAAAAGTAGTAATAATAATAATACCTAAAGTACATATCAATAAACATTAAAATATAGTATAATATTCTTGTGGATAAATATTAAAAAAACAAGAAGAAAAAATCGCTAATAAAAGAATGAGCAGTATTATTAACATTAGTATTTATCAGTTTAGTAGTGTCAGACAACGAATGAGCCACGTACGTAAGGTGCAGATAAAATTAAAATTACTCCATAGAAAAGAATTTCATTTTCACTTTTTTGCGAAAACTGTCTACATTTAGAAATTTGAGGGTATCATTTATGTTGTTATAAATTGTGACAGAGTTGTAAAAAAAAGATCTACGAAACAGGGTAAGACGATAAGTTGGCAATGATAACTTGTGCATATGTCTCAAATTTAAATTGTGGATGTTATTCCTAGGTATCAATTTTTTACGAAGATATGATGGCGAGGAGGTGCATAGGATACGGTGAATAAATACGGACATATAATATTTATAAACACTTTCCACTCGTAGCCAACCGAGTTCATTTATTTTTGAGGAAGTGCGCTGGTATTTTCGAATGCGGTAAACAAATCGACAGCAACTGTTCTGTATTTTTTGCAGACGGTTTTTTGATAGTTGGTCCAAGCAGCTATAATATACGACATTGCAATAATGTAATATAGGTAACACCAACGAATCACATAGCTTTTTTCTTAATTTAAAATTAATAATATTTAAATTACTTACATATCTGGTAAGGTCATGCATTTTACTCTAAAAGTGTCAAGAGGCTGAAAGATAGAAATTAAATCGCACTCTAATATACTCATCTACTATTTTCATTGCATTCTCATTTGAATGTGCTTGCAAGTACAAGTTAAAATCACAAATTAAAACACAAGTTAAAATCTCTAGGGTACTACTAGGACACATAACGCACGCTTTACACATGTACACACACCATGATATGTACTTGCTAGGAAAAACCCACCTCTTTTCGAATTCTGTCATGAGTATGTCAGCGTTGAAAACATTCTATATTAGAAGAGATAAGAAATTGTCAAATCGACCATATTGATGAGGCCCTAGGGAACAATCTCCAGAATTTAAAGATACAAACAAATTTTTTTAAATACTAATATGTATAATAAAATATAAATGTGTATCAAATCACTCCTCGCTATTAGGCTGCATTTTCAGTTAATTTAATCCTTATGTAGTACCTTGTATAGTACCTATTCATAATAATGTAAAGTATATGTATATAATAAGCTAATGACCCTTAGTGATTGATACGTTTTAAACAAAAAAAATCTTTGAAGTTGGCCCTAAATTAACATATCTTGTTCTAGCTATGTTAAAAAATCTGCAACAAATGGATAAAATTAGGAAAACCCTTCAAGACATCTCACCGAGGGGTAGACCACTGGCCCAAAATTTGTACAAGTATTCCAGGAATACTGCATTCCCGCAGTATTTCCGAGAATATTGAGTATTCCTGAGTAATCCAGAGTATTCCCGAGTATTTCCGAATCGATTTTAAAAAATATACAGGGTGTCCCAGATTTAAACGGACATACTCTAGTGGAAGGTAGAGCACAGTCAGCTGAGTTCAGAACACCCCTATACTTACCGTTGAATGTGAACCGGTTTTGAGGTACGGGGTGTTTTATGGTTTTTGACCAGAACTTCAGTCCGCCATATTTTTTAAATGACTGCACTTATTTAGATAAAATTTCGTATGCATGTTATACTTTTTTAGGTTAATGAGCAGCTTAAGTGAATTTGACGTAATTCCAGTACCGACCTCCAATTTTTTAATATGGCTCTTAGGGTCGTTAACATCACACTGTATATTATTTTTTGGTAAATGTTAGTAAACTTTTAAAAAGCCTATAGACCAATTTATAAAATAATGTTATAATATTAATTTGACGGCACGTTTATGGTCATTCTTCAATAAATTTTCAAAAGTATTGAAAGACCAAATTTGATTTTCTACAAATAATAGTCCAGTTGCTAACATCATTATTTTATTAATTTTAGCTAAATACCCCGTAAAACAGGTTGCTATTTGTTTTTGTTTTGACATTCAGTGTTTTTAACCTTTTTTTACTTTAAATTTCATCCAAAATAATACATTCCATTTCTTTCGTGAAAGAAAAATAATGTTAGTGGAGAGGTTTGAATTAACAAGCACAATTTAAAAAAATATTAAACACCTTTTGAGAATAACTTGAAAATATTAAAGACAACAGTTTGCAATTTTATTTTGACAAAATAAATATATTTAGAAATTTAAATAATTGAAGAAAAAAATTAAAAACTGTGCAAATAATTAAAACAATAACAGGTTTTCAAAATGAATGTCCCCAGCATCAATACATTTACGAGAACGTTTTAATATGTTTTTCACTAACATATCAACTTTCTAATGTTATCACATACAGTAATAATATTTTCTATAAGCTGTTCTCGTGTATTGAACTCTCCATTGTACGCCTCTGACTTGAGATGACTCCATAAAAAATAATCTAGAGGTGTAAGGTCAGGAGACCTCGGTGGCCAGTTTACCGGACACCCGCGACCAATCCATGTATTGGTGTAATGCTGCTTCAGATGATCCCGGACCGGTACAGAAAAATGGGGTCCAGCACAATATTTTATTTTTAACTCGAAACGCACAGAACAATGAGAAAGAACCGACGATCTCAAGCGGAATGCGACCTTTGGTATGTTACGCGACCGTTTCGTGCCCTATTGAGTGACGCACCGCGCTTCAAATACGTCCTTTAAAAGTCGTATATTTCGAGAACCACATATCGGATTCATCTAAAATTTTCGATATCGCCTAATTTTAAGTAATACTGTATCCACAACTACTAAATGAAATTCATTAAATGAGCCAGTCAATGTAATACATATTGTTATGCTATAATACACAATACACGTCAAAAGTTAAAATAAATTTTATTTAATCTGACGTATTACACCAGAATACCAGAATTACCTCCTGATTTCTATTTTAAGAAGTAATGGTCTATTGCGGCCGACATCCGCATATGAAGTGAGGCCGTTTTAATATTTTGCGACGGTATTATATATTATACATAGGTACTAATCATACCATATATATAGACTATGAGCCGGTGCATATCCTTGACTCGATTCTCCACGATTTCCAAAGTATTTCGGAGCATTCCTGAGTATTGCCGGGATATTCCTGAGTATTCCAGAGTATTGCCGGGGTATTCCTTAGTATTCCCGTGTATTCCTGAGTATTTCCGAGTATTCCCGGGTATTCCCGAGTATTCCCATGGTATTCCTGAAAATTTGTACACGTATTTCCGGCAGTGGTTGACCCCTCGCATCTCACCTAAATGTATCAGGGAAGCTTCATTCTAAATTTCAAGATTCTATAACCACTAATTTAAAAGATACACCAAATAAACTTTTTAACCTGTTTTCACCTCTTGTAAATCAAATTCTTATGTCTAAGTCTTAAAAATTAATCTTGTTTTCAGTAATAGTTCTTGAAAAAATAATATTGATCACCGTGTGTTGAAAATATTTTCATACAACAGCCTAAACTGAATAACGTCTTAGAGAAAACTGAACTCATATGTTTAGTAAACTTTCGTTTAAGGGGTTTGCTAAAAAAACAATGGCATGACCGACACTCATTAGATGTATCCCCGAGCCAGAGTCGAATTGGGACCCCCAGAATGCACGGCAACCGATCCCTCACAAAAATAATCAAATTAGGCTGTTTTTTTATTTTTTTTATTTTGTAGAACATGAGAACTATAGTTTTGTGATTAAACTATTATTCTACCAATCTGTTTTTTTTCTATATAATATGTGAAAAGCGAGAAACCTATATGAGTCTCTTCCCGGTAGGCATTTAAGAGAGACCGACTCTGTCCCAAGGTACGTATCATCTTCAGTAACCATGCTGTTCCCTCTTCCCAGATCGATATAAATATTTTTTAGGATTAACAGAAATTTCGTCACATTAGTATGATAGGGATAGAACATGGCTAAAGAAAGGCACTCGGTGTCTGACATAAAATAAATTAATTAAAGACTTGGCACAGGATAAATCAAAATACAATTTGTTTCGGTATTTTTTGCGCACATTTCAAAAATGCTATGAGCAGTGGCGCTACGAAAAATATCCTGCTCAAGCAACATACTTTAATGTTCTTTTAATCAAAATAATTTGTTGGCGATGATGTTATAAACCTTGTAACAAAAAAGCATTAATTAGCTTTGCGAAACATTTTTTTAAATAATTTTACCGAATAGACTAAGAACCCAATTATGAGCTAATAAGGACAAGAATTCAAAGACCAAAAAAGAAAGCCATTCCGATGCAGGAGGGGGTACAAAATATCATAAAAAAAATTGACACCTTTGCTTCTAAGCTTTTGGACTCCTGCCAGCTTACTTTACTTATTTACCACTAGTTATTCCTATTTCACTCCCCACCCCTTCAACGTAATCATCTCAAAATATAATCTAGTTCAATTTGTCGTTGTAATACATGCGTGTACCAAATTTCAAGTGAATATATCAATTTTCTCTTGTTAACCCCTTTAATAAATGAGTGGAGGTGGTGTGTGGGGTGAGCAAGTGTTTTAAAAAAATTTGAGGCCACGGATACGCAAAAAAAATGTTACAGGCAGACAGACCTACAAACAGATACACAGAGACCGACAGACAGAAATATTTTTTTATTACTTTCTTTCAAAAAACAAAAAAAAATGATGATTATATACTTCCACTCTACTACGTGAATGTGGAAGTACTTAACTAGTATATTACCGGCAAATAACTTCCAGTTAGAGATTGTATCATCAATAGGTCTCAGCACAGTTAGAACATGGCTAGATAAAAATCTATTAACATTAAATTATCTTAAAACCAAATTCATTAGTTTTTCCATAACAAATATTAACTGCAACCACATGAAAAATCTACTCCTACATAATAACAACTGTATTATAAATGATTATCAAAACTGTATATGCGATAAGAAAATTGAGTCTGTAAATGAAATAAAATATTTAGGAGTTATAGTTGACCAACATTTAAAATGGAGAAGCCATATAGAATTAATGACAAAAAAAATAAGAACACTTATCCCTATCTTTTACCAATTGCGCAATATTTTACACAATAAACAGCTAATATTTGTATATAAAGCGTTGGCAGAATCCATAGTTACATTTGCTATTATAAGTTGGGGTGGTCAATATAACACTACAGTTAATATGCTACAAATTATCCAAAATTATATAATTAAAGTCATGTTAAAAAAACCAAAAAATTATCCCACTCAACTGCTATACGACGAGACCAAGCTATTAAATGTTAGGCTTATATATATTATACAATCAATCATTTTCGTACATACAAAATGTGAGAAAAGTCCGTTAGAACATAATACCAACACCCGGGCAATAACAAACAATCAGATTCAACAACAATTCTTTACAAAAACTACATGTCAGAAATTTATTTCATTTTTAGGAACAAAATTTTATAATAATATACCAAATACTATTAGAACATTACCTAATTTAAAAACATTTAAAAACAAAGTAAAGATGTACGTTATACAAAACAAAAACAGTTTTTTACAATATATTTAATAATTCTCTGCTAAATCAGATCACGGTCCGTTTTTCTGTTCCTCTGCTGTACTTGTTGGGTAGAGGGATTCTTTTTTAGCAATGATGTTATTTAGGTATATATACGTATATATGTGTATATGATATATGTAAACATTATGTAATTAGTGTAGATTATATATGTGTGTATATATATGTTTTTTTTACATATTACAATACACATCACTGTTATTCCTTACATATGGGCATTTCACTTGCATTAACTGAAATTCTGTAAAATAAATGGAGCACAACACAAATTTTTTAAATTTAGGTGCTCCAAAGAAATGTATTAATTTAACATTTGTATTATATTGTAGCAAATTGGAAATAAATAAATGAAATGAAAATGAAAAAAATTTTTTGACAAATGACACGAATTAGGATAAAAATATAAGAATTAAGTATATCGACGATGTTTTGGAAACCTATTGTTTCCTTTCTCAAATCGTTCTATTTCCAAATCTTTTGTTCGTTCAACGTGCAGCTCTAAGAATATCTTTGTAGATACTTACTACTTAAACAGAACTGTTGATATAATTAGCAGTTTTACTTTACACGATGTTAAGTTTGCAAAGTTCTTCTCTTAACATTAGCATTCTACATCTACATTCTACGAAACAATTCGACACGCATCTATCCTCAATCAACAAGATTACTGTTGGTTTTTCATTTTTCTTTTTTTGCTATCCGCCTATTTTGTTAAAATGTTTGCGAGTCCCAATTTATTCTATGTCCGTTCTCCCCATAAGCATTTCTCCGTTTCCTATATTGATACAACTACCCATTGCCATACGCACATAGGAACTGAAAAGCTACCCCATGCACTCCATTCTCTAACCGTTTCTAGCTACCTAAGTCATAGTCGTTAATTGAAAGTCATAAGTGGTATCTGAGAAGGGCAAGGGACATTTGTGCCATTTTTGCAATTGAAAATAAATTGCAAAAGGGGAACAAATGTTCCTTGCCCTTCTCGGATATCACTTGCTGACCTTCATTGACCTAGGTAGCTAAAAACGATTAGAGAGCGCAGTGCATGAGGTAGCTTTTCATTTCCTATGTGAATATGGTAATGGGTAGTTGTAACAATATAGGAAACGGAAAGATGTCTCCCGCAGTATACATAGTGTTGTGATTAAAGTCAGTAATCTTGAATCTATCATTTTACAATCTATACAAGTAAATCTGCAAAGGTAGGTATTTCTGCAATTTGTTTTTTCTTAGAATTTTCTGTAAATTCGGGTTTATTTATTGTTAGTGTATTAATTTAGAAAAGAGCGAAGCACCATAACTATAAAATTACTAATAATTTTGTTAAGCCGATTAGTTATCACCTTTCTACATATTCAGAGGAAGCAATTAGCACCGATGGCTGTGGTGTCAAGTTCATGAACTCAACTTTGAAATAAGTCACTGATCTTCTCCCCGTGAAATTTAATGCACAAATAAAATGTTGTGTAAAGTGACAATTCACATATTTTTCTCAAGGAAAACTTTACCACTTGTACCACTAGACTCGACTTTTTAAATTAGGTGCTTTAATACGTCAGTAAATTATGATACGATTTTTGGACATATTCCAAACAGAAATGAAAATTGGCATTGATACATAAAGTATGATTTCTGTCCTGTTTTTATGTTGGCGAATAAGACTAATAAAAAAATACCTGACACGGCCTACAAAAAATCTTTGGGATTTTTATTTGTTTTACGTTCAGTATTTTGGAATATAAGGTTCCGTTTGTGCAAGAAGCTGTTTATAGGAAGTAGCTGACAAAGTTTACTTTAATTATAGTTAAGTAGCAGATACAAATTTGTTTCAGTAAAGTTTCTAAATATAGCCCTTCAGATAGAGCTTTGTCACATATCTAACTTATTTATGAGAAAATGTTACTTACAACCTTGTCGTTCCAAGGTACCGAGTTATTATTTTCTTACTGCCGTACTTTCTCTGAAATGACAGGATTTTAATGAACCTTTTCCAAAATTATTTCTTGGATTTGCTTTTCAATAGGATAGTTTAATATTGCTATCAACTGAAAATGATTTATTTATTATTATTTGCGGGTGTCAAAGGTAACTTATTGTGTTAAATACAAATGACAAAAAAATGTAAAAGTTATGATATTGTTAAATAGTAGATAGACGATTCGATAATTTATTTTAACTCTTTTCTCACGTAAAAGGAAATAATTTAAGTACTTTTTGTGTGAGACAGTTGCTAGTGTGTTCATATGTCCAATACTATGTATAGTCTACAGTTAGGCTTATTTGACATTCTTAATAAGTTATCTAAAGGGCAATATTTTTCTATTGTAGGTCTTTTAACAAAGCCTGCCTGCTTACTCAAGGTATATCTGCTAGATGATGTTGAAGTCTTGACTGAAGAATATACACAATACTTAGCATTATTGTACTGACCAGTAATCAGACATTCTGCTTTCTGGTCGTGGCATGAAGATTGAGCTTTACCAGTCGTCTCTCCAGATTTCTGTTTTCCATATTTTTTTATATAGCTTTGTAATCCATCTAGAGTTATATCAGACATTCTGCTTTCTGGTCGTGGCATGAAGATTGAGCTTTACCAGTCATCTCTCCAGATTTCTGTTTTCCATATTTTTTTATGTAGCTTTGTAATCCACTCACTTCATTATCAATAGTTTCATTGTTTCTTCCGTAATATTGTCAATCCCAGCTGCTGATTTTTCATTTTTTGTTTTGTTTGTAATCGTGGTGGTCCACTTAACTTCTGAATCAAAATGGTCACCTTCGAGCTTATTGCAGTATTATGTAAGCTAATCTCAATATGTTGTTCTAAATATACCATTATTGTGCTTTCTAAGGACAAATAGACACCACCTATCCGTTGGGTGCTTAGAGACTTTTCTTCTTCTGGGTGTCAATTTATTCCTATACAAAGTTGTAAATTTTGGGGTCTTATAAAATCAGATTATTTTCTCATTTGTTAAGAGTGTTAAGATCAGATGTCTTTTAAAACCCTAACTGCATGCAGTGTGTCTCGTATATAGGTAAGTGGGCACATAAGTAAGTACGTTCAGAACGGATTACAATATGATGGTTTAACCTACATCTCTATACCTAAGTAGTAGTTGTTTACTTTATGAGCGGAGAACAGTTTACACAGGCGTATGGTGTTTCCCAAGTGGAATCCCATCGAGGCCGTCTGAAGGCCATTGGTACACAAAATAAAAATTTAAGGTTTAAATTCACTTTCATTTCGCATTTGGCGATCTTATAAATACATTGAATTTATTTAATTTAAATTACAGCATACCTACGTGTTCTTATTTTATTGCAGTAAGAATAAAATGCACTGAATCCGTTCTGATTTACTAATTTTCACTGCGTAAACTTGGCTTGCAAATGTACCAATCAGAGACAATGACACACGTTCCCTCTCTAGAAGCACTGCATTTTAAACCGAGAAAAACTATAGTTGCACCTCTGAGAAGCTATAGAGCTCGGGAGCCGCGGACTTATTTCAATTGGTAATTAAACTCTAGATATACTTGTACCCGTGGTCAGGTGTGGAATGGGATAAACTATATGGACTGCATTATTAGATATGGGAATACCCTTCTGGTCTCTATTACTCGTGGACTGCATGAAGAAGGAACTCTGATTTGTAAAGATTGTAAGGATTGACAACACTAACTCCGACAAATGTAAAGTTCGCAAAGGCGTCAGACAAGGATGCGATCTGTCACTACTACTCTTTAACGTCTATTGTGAACACGCGATGGGAGGTTTCTGACTTGAAGTTTGCGGATGATACCATCTTGATTGTAGCGAGCGAGAATGAGTTCATACATCTACTGTGAAAAATAATAACAAATCAAAAATTGTGATTGTAGACCGAGCAAATGAAAACGATGCAGGCGCGTTCAGATGCCAATAGGCGAAGGCCACAAAATGTCGACGTCGTGCGTCTAACGGGTAGTTGTGATAGATGGTGTGAGGCTGTCGGGCATGTTGTACAGCAAAGAGGGGCCAATGCCTATCAAGATGTTGTGAATGAGAAGGTTTTTTGTTTTAGTGGTATAAAATAAATAAAACAGGTTAAGCTATTTTTTTTTCTTCGCATTAAAAAAATTTAATCTGTCTAGCCGTCAAAATGGATTAGCCTTTCTAAAAAAAATTGTTGATGAGAGATGGTGAACATTTTAAAATTTTGTTATAAATATTTTTGTCTTTTCTCAACACTTTCTGGCTACCTAAATAATTAAATACGTCATCTTAACTCAACCACTCTATAATACGAATGTATTTGTTATATCATCAAAGTATTTAAAATTTTTATTTCTATACTCATAGTACAAGAAATGTAAAAATGTCAGGGTCACATATTTTATAACTAGTAGATATATTTTATTCACATTTCCTTGATTAGTGAATGTATTTAAATATAATTATCGTTTTATTTTATTAAACATTTCCTCAACAAAGCCTCAGAAATTAGTGTTCCCACTAGTAAATTGAGTACTAAACTATTTATTTCATGACACGACCTCACCAAATATCAAACCTTTCGGAAGATGGCGATTTTTGGATTTCATTTAATTTTGGCACTACTTTAAAAGTAATTAATTTGTTTTACGTAGTTACTTGTTAATCGCATCATCCACTATGCCCATATGGCGTATTTCCTATTTTCTGAATATTAAAGAGACCATTTAAATAAAACCGACCAAGGGCATATTGGGCATGCATAATATGGTTCCGTAGTACTTGTTAAAAGGTGCTACCGGAGAAAAAAAAATAGATTTTTAGAAAACACTGTTGGACAATCAAAGGTGGGGAAACGATATAAGTGACTTTGAAGCCAAATAATTTGGAAACGAAACTTTGAAATGAAAATCGGTCTAAGAAACCTCAACTTTATTTTCAAAGACCTGCTTAAATACATCCCAAAAAATTTCACCCCCGATTTGCATATAGTGGAGGTACCCAAAAAAGCATTTTATGTATGCCTATGTAGCGGTTATAACAGTTCATAACTGTACAATACTTTCTGAGACAAACACCTGTAACATACAGATGGACGGACAGACGTAATTGAATGAGTTCTACGGAATCCTAGAATGCGTTTCACTATGTCGGTGTAAAAGGAAAGATATATATACAGGGTGCGCCATTTAAAACTCCCCAGACTTGTAACTTTCTTATTTTTTAAGCGACGACCGTGTTGGGCACATCAAATTGTTGATATTTTAAGCATGCATTCAGAGTGATCGGAAAAAAAATGTTATGAAAGGAAACTTGATTTCCTTGGATATTTCTTTACCTCAAAATGTACATGAACTACGTTAATGTTTTCCTATAAAGGTTTAAATCAGCTTCAATTTATGCTATTACGCCATATTCGAAATTGTTCTTCGTTTTAGAGAAAAAAAATAGAGACACCTTTTCCGATACCAAACTGAATTCTATTAAAATAACTTTGAAACGATCGTAAATAATAATTTTATGCTTTACTTGTAAGACATAAACAATATTTAAAGTAACAAGACAGCAACAAGGAGCAAAATGAGTAAATATTGTTTTAAACAAACTTTTTTTAAAATATACTAATATAAATAGGAAACTGCAACATTTCTTGGGGTAAGAACATCCCTTTTTGCCCTATGGGGAAAATTGAATTACAATATTTGACCCAAGCATACATAATAATAATAACTAACATTCACTTCAAAATAAATACTAATTTTCTAAAGTTAACTCAACCAGGTATGAAGTCTAGATATTACAGATGTGCATTACAGATATTGTTCAAAATTTGGTCCATCAACATGAACACAGTACTCATTACGTTTATTAATTCACCATTAACTGTACGTAATAGAGTATGGCGTCGAATATAATTACATATATTCCTTATTCTATTTTTCAAATCTTCTGCCTTAAGAGGTTGGGTTTCATACACAAATGTGTTGAGGTAGCCTAACAAAATATCGTTTTTCAGAAATGTTTCGCATAATTCTTCTCCCCGTTTTAGAAACCTTGTCCTACTTCTCGGCGTCATTTTGACAGTTTGTTGTTATTTTCTCCAGGCTCCATTAAATAGCCGGAATTCTAAAGAAACGAATGTTGTCTCTTTCTTATCTATTACCTTAATTCAGAAGTGAGCAAAACAAAGGCAATTTCGTAATTTTTGCAAATGAAAACAGCGGCTATTATAACATTCACACTTCAATAACACAGGAATCCAAAAATGAAACAATGAGTTGTCTGACCTCCACGCAAAATGGCGTCGACGACAGCCTTACGTCAACCAAAAATAATCAATTAATCACCAGGCGCCACCTAGTGTTCTCTAGACTATCGCACTGTCGTCAAAGCTTCCATCCGTGCATCCAGCCCGGGAATTTTTAATTTTTAAGTACCTTTAGCCATCTAGTGCCGTCAATCTAGACTTCAACATCATATTGTAATCCGAAAGAAATTTTGTTACAGATATTTATATTTGCCGAAAATAAGCTGAGAGCGCTCAAACCGTGAACCTCTTCGTAGGCTGATGCTTACACCAACGCGTCACTTGAAAAGTGGTTTATGAAATCCTGAGTTTTTCTAAGCGTGTAACAAAAGCGTGCTCTGCTAGACGGTAGTGTTTCGCACCAAGTTCACTCCAACATCCTCCACGCTCACAGAAATAATAAGCAAGCAGGCGTGTATCTTTACAGAAATAATATCTATAAAAATTAGTGAAGTGCCCACAAAAACAGATTCTCTGTAAAAAAAAATAGCGCCAAGTACACTCTGTCCAAAAGAATATCTTTTTTCTCTACAAAAACATAAAATAAGAAAATGTGATTTCTCCACAAACATTTGAAATTAATTAGAATCGCCAAGTCCGGTATCTATTTATAAAAAGAAAATGTATGAAAAATTTTTTTTTTCAGATACAAAAAAACTTGGCGCGTTTCGCTAAGAGGCAAAACGCTGTTTGGATTCGCTAGTGCCACTCAGTTAATCTTATAAAATTTTCCCGTCAACCTCTGACTGCAATATTACATATTATTCCGATTATCAACATGTGCAGGATCTGCGGAAACATGGAAAGTGAAACGCTTCAAGTTTTTTTATATTTGAAAAGACATTTTTCATAAATTTTCTTTTTATAAATAGATACCGGACTTGGCGATTTTAATTGATTTCAAATATTTTTGGAGAGATCAGATTTTTTTATTTTATGTTGTTGTGGAGAAGAAAGATATTCTTTTGGACAGAGTGTACTTGGTGCTATTTATTTACAGAGAATCTGTTTTTGTGGGCATTAAATCTGCGAGAAAAGTACAGAACAGCACGAACTTCCAATATGACGTAATAACATAAATTGGAGCTAATTAAAGCCTTTATAAGAAAACATTAGTACAGTCCATGTACAGGGTAAGGTAAAAAAATATTCAAGGAAATTAAGTTTCCTTTCTTAACAATCTTTTCAAAATTATTTTTTCCAATCACTCTGTATGCAATGCATATTTAAAGGCCTTAAAACTACATACAATTTGATGTGCCCAGTATGATCATCACTTAAAAAATAAAAAAGTTACAAATCTGGGGAGTTGTAAGTGGCGCACCCTGTGTATATATTCGGGTACCGAATTTTTTCAATAGTTCTCTTTAGCTCTAAATGTGTGTGTATATACGTATGTTCAAATTTGGTGATCGAATTTTTGACTTCCCGATATCCAACCATGCTGAAATTTTGCATACAACTTTGGTTCTGATGACAGTTCAATACCGGGTGGCCACGAGTCAATGTACGCCCCCAAATTTTGGTTGTTTTTGTATTTAAAAATTTGGTTTTTGGTACAAATAAATTAGACACTAATAGGCTACTTTTAGACTAACAAGAATGAAAATATCACTTATTACATCAACTTTTTTTTCTTAAATGGAATGACTATATTTTTTTATGGTTTCTCATTAAGCATAAATTTCTAAGTGCAACAGTTTTTCAGATGTAAAAAATCCAAAAATAAGTGATATACGAACAATTTTTTAATTTTTTCAAAATGGCCGCGTCAGATGAATGCGATATAAGAAAATTACTAAGTAGACTATGGAAATTATTAGTAAGGTTGCAGACTTTTCTATAAAGCAGAAAATAGTTATTTGAATTACTGATTGGTACCAGTATTTCTAGTTTTTTTCAAAAAAACGGAATTTCATTTTCATTTCCGTAGGGGTCCTATGGAATTTTTTTTTATGGAACTGTGCTATTTCTTTTATTAATCAGAAATAATGATTCATGAACTATAATTTTTTCGCCATCAATCATTTCTTAACGATATCCTTCAGAATAATAGAAGTATTTTTAAAAAGTAAACACAAATTAAACAAGAAATAACAAAATAGAATAACAAAACTATTTAAATCCTAAATTATAATAAACCATTATAAAAATTGTTCAAACTGTTTACCGTTATGATTAATACACAGAGTAGCGCGACTTATCGTTGCACGTCTAACATTCTGTAATTGTTGAGGTGTTATTTATGCAATTTCGTGTCGACTCTCACTTCCAGATCTTGCCTTGTGGTTGGAGCAATCTTGTAGACTCTATTTTTCAAATGCGCCCAAATAAAAAAATTGAGTGGGATTAAGTCGGGCGACCTTGCAGGCCATCTGATTGGACCATGGGTCCAACGATCTGGAAATAATTGATTCAAGTAATCCCTAATGATAATAGCATTGTGTGGCCCAGCCCCGTCTTGTTGAAAGTAAACCTCGTCAATATTGGTACTGGGAATTTGATTAATCTGTGGAACTATTATATTTTGGAGGAATTCTAGATATCTTGGTCCAGTTAGAGTTTCGTTGAAAATTATTGGACCTATAATATGGTCGCCCAGTACGCCTAACCAAACATTGAAGCCAAACCGCTCCTGAAACCGCCCCTGTCTCATAATGTGAGGATTATCAATTGCCCAATATCGAGTGTTGTTTTGATTAAATAACCAAAGGTTTGTAAATCTCGATTCATCAGTGAACAAAATGTTTTTGAAAAATTCTCATGTCTTAATTGGCGTAACTGTAACCAATTTCAAAAGGTTATTCTTCGTTGATCATTCTCATACAAAAATTGATGCAATTGATATTTATAAGAACGATAGCCGTGTTTCTTTAAAATTATTCTGGCTGATTCTTTGGAAACTGGTAATTCATGTTTAATTTGTCTTATCGAAATGGTTGGGTCAACATGCACTAAAGCTAATACATTAATTTCCGTTTCTTCATCCACAATAAATCTTTCTTCAATTTCTACATTAGGTTCAGTTCTAAATTGCTGCTCCAACCGCGACAAATAGTTTCTCGGAGGTTGTCTTCTTTCTGGATATCTCCGTCCATACAGACTTTGTGCTCTAGTTGCATTACGTCGACTCTCTCCATAAATAATGATTATGTCAACTTTTTCATCTCTTGAATAATTTTCAGTCATTTTATATTAATTTTCTTGTTTGTAACAACTTTAATACACTTGCTTCAGAAAATTAGTGAGTAAGTCAAGACTAACTCAATTGTTGTGAATGTCTGTCACTTTCATGACTGTCTGCAATTTTGAATTTAAATGTAGATAGGTACATACCTACGAAAGCACCCTGGTGTCAACATTACTTTTATTTTTTAAAAGTCAAGATATTGACATTTTTCTCAATGTATTGACATTTTTCTCAATATATTGACATTTTTCTCAATATATTGGCATTTTTCTCAATATATTGACTTTTTTCTCAATATATTGGCATTTTTCTCAATATATTGAAATTTTTTCCAATATGTTGACATTTTTCTCAATATATTGACATTTATCTCAATATATTGACATTTCTCTCAATATATTGAGAATCGTTAGATTTTATTTTTTAAAGCATGAGACAAATTAAACGTCATATTTCGATTGGTATATTATTATACTCTTCGTAGATATAAAACGAAAAGTATATTTCATTCGATCGGCACATTTCTAAATCTGGTAATATCGCTCGTAGGGGAAAAATCATGTCACTATGTTGGTGATCGAATTCTAAACAATTTTCAAAATGTTAGTGATATGATAGCTTAAGAACGAAAAGTCGGTTTGTAATGAAATTTGGACAGTAAGTTAGCTTTAGCTAGAGGAAGAACCCCTATTGTTTTGAACAAAATCGATCAATAAATAAAAAATGATTGATGATGATGAGAAACCATAAAAAAATATAGTCATTCCGTTTAAGAAAAAAGAGTTGATGTCACTTCCGGCTCAACCGGAAGTGTTATTTTCATTCCTGATAGTCTAAAAGTAGCTTATTATTGTCTAATTTATGTGTACCAAAAACCAAATCTCTAAATACAAAAACAACCAAAATATTGGGGGCGTACATTGACTCGTGGCCACCCAGTATAGTATATTCATATATTCAATATTATGGTAGATCCAATATGGCGGCCACCAGAAAATGGCGGATTACCTTTTTCTTGACTATCCTCTCGACATGGGTATCACATGAAAGGGTATATAAATTAGAATAAAATAAGCTGTGTGACGTCATTATAAATCCAATATGGCGGCCTGTACAAAATGACGGATCACCTATTTTTTACAACCCCCTCGTCGTCATAGGTATCAAATGAAAGAGTATGACACGTAGATACAATAGGCTGGTGAAGTTATTCTAAATCCAACATGGTGGGCGACACAAAATGGCGGATTACCTATTTCTTTACAACCCCCTTGATATGGGTATTAAATGAAAGAGTTTGACAAGAGTAAACAAAATGATGGCGTTTGAATAAAAAGAATGAGGCAGACGGAGTATTAAAAAGTAAAAAATAAAAAAAATAAAAATATTGAAAATAATGGTTTTCTTTTAAAACTGAATTGCACCAATAAGTAAAAAATAATTTTTATTCAGTGATTAAATTACAAAATGATGATGAAAAAGAAAATCATTGGGGGCTCATAAAGTATTGCTGTTGCGGGTACATTACGACCTACTATTCATAACGTTTTATCACAATGCTGATTATTGATAAAAGTAATAGTATTATATTTTAAGAGCGTCAAACGGTTTTCTTTTTCATCATCATTTTGTAATTTAATCACCGAATAAAAATTATTCTCTACTTTTTAGTGCAATTCAGTTTTAAAAGAAAATCATTGTTTAAAAAAATTATTTATTGATTTCGTATTACCAACTTGAAATTGTTTGTCCTCCTCTGGAAGTTCAATGCCTATTCACTAGATTTTCTTGAAAAATTACCTCAGATTTGACACTAGTTTTGGTGCGTGTGGAATCCTGGTAGGTTTTTTTAGAAAATAAAGCCAATGCGACTTAATGTCACTCGGTTTTATTCCGTTAATCTGAATTTAGATTCACAAATGTTCTGAAACGAATTTTATTTAAGGCGAAGTCGAAACGTAATTAATTACAAAACAAACAGGCCGAAAACTTTAGCGTCGAATTTAAATAACTAATTTGGAAAAAATGAGTAATGAAACAATATAAAACCAGACTATTCTCAAACTTCATTGACACTGCCTGTCGAGGTGTTGAGCAGACTTTAAGATTTACTATACGTGTCGTCTAGAATTGTAACTTTCAACTTACTGCTTTTAAAGGATCTAATGAAGAAAAATGTTCCGGTGTCGTGGCAGAGAAGATATTCGAATTTGAGATGAAAATACTTTCATTTCCACCTGAATAAGAATGACGTATTATTGCTCAGTAGAACTGTAATGCGTACATAATATGTATGGATATAATTTTATAGGTATTTATTTATTCAGTATTTTATAATACTATTATTAATAAATACATGTATTGTTAATAACTTGCTAGCACTGTTTCACACCTTTTTCTCCACTTCTATGAAGGAATTATATTAAAAGTAACAAACTCTTATATAAACATAATATGGCCTCAAGAATTAATTAATAATGGGTTGAGCAAACTAAACTTACGTAAAGGTAAAACTCACATGGCAATACATATGTTCTTATTGCATTTAAAAATGAAACATAACTAGATTCAAGTTAGCTATCGAAAATACAGGATAGTGTATTACTTCACCTAGTGGAGTGGAAGAAGAGTAATCGTAAAAAAAAAATCAAGGGTGACACGTCGATCGTGAGCGCATCTCCATAAGACTCGATGGACTCCGAGGTAGGTGACAGAACAGTATCGTGACAAAAGTCACCCGTGCGCGCTTAGCCTTAGCCTAACAGGTGAAGATTTTAAATTTGAACGAAAAGAAAATTCTGTTCTGCCTGTAACTTATTTGTGCGCACAATTACTCTGGAACCGTTTAAGATATTGACTTAAAATTTATTAACACACGTATAACGAGATCTGGAACTAGATATGTTTTCAGCTCATTCCCTGTAAGGGTTGGGGGTAAAATAGGGGTAAAGCATATACCTTTATTTCGTGGACTACTGTAAGGCATTTGACAATGTGGAATGAAATAAACTATGGATTATTACTATTACATGGCAACATCCAGACATCTGGTCTTTATTATTCGTTGACTATACGAAGAAAACTCTGCTTTACTGAAGATTGAAAACACTAACTGTTGGCAAATGTGTCGGACAGGGCTGCGTTCTGTCACCACTTCTTTTTAGCATCTATAGTGAAGACATGATACAACATGTGTCGTAGGACTGGTAGAGTGGAACAGTTATAGGAGGAATTCAGGCTTCTAACTTGAGGTTTGCGCATGATACCATCTTGATTGCAACAAGCGAGGATGAGCTCATATTCCTGCTAAACAACCTCCAAACAATAAGCTCTGAGTACGGTTTAAATGTAAATTATAATAAAACTAAAAATATGGTTGTAGACCGAGCAAATGAGAACCATCCAGGGGCACGTTAAGGTTAGGTGATTGTCAGGTAGTAAACAAAATGGTTTACCTTGGAGTTTGCTGCGATTTCCCTGGACAGCCCTTCGCAAGAACAACTCGATTCTTCCAGAAGTACGTTCCCCGAAGAGAGTCTCTAGCATCGTATTTTCACGAATTCTTTCATTTTTTGGCCACATTCAGCGGAAAGAGTACCGTATAGAATGTTTGATTGTCCAGAGGAAACCAGGTGGCAACAGATGAAAAGGAAGACCACATGCTATACAGCAAATGTCCAGAAAGTTGGGAATTGATATATACTAGAAGCCAAGGTCTCAAAGATCTAGCAGGATGTGTGTGCTGCACCCGAGCGTAAATTGATAGTGGTGTGAGATGAAATTTACCATAATTTTATAATAAAAAATTATTTTTAACGGAATTGTGGGGGTGAGAAGAAGAAAAGAAGAATTGAAGAAAAAATGTTTCTCGAAAACGGATCAACCGATTTTGGTGAAAAATAAAAACAAATTATGAATCCGGTTCAAATACATATTAAAGGCTGAAATTTGCACACGTTGGAGTCATAGTAGTCCTTAATCTACCCTCAAAATTTCAATCGAAGATACTGTGTAGTTTTTGCAAACCGTTGCAAAAAGGCACTTTCTGCACAGCACCGCGAAAGTCCTGTGGCTGTCGGACTGATATTTAACCAACGTACAATCGCGTTCTTCGAGATCTACTCTACAACGTGTGTTTTTGTTTTTGTTTTGCCAAAAGTCGATTGGAGCCATGCGAAAAACGATCGAAAACCGTTAATTTCAGCGCTGAGCGTTGGCGGCGCATGCATGCAGGAAACTGGGGGTAGCTGAGTTCCCCTTCGCTCTCACTTGCCTGCAGAAGCACAATTTCAGTATAAGACTTACGGTTGGTTCGCGAGATATTAACATTTTTACCCGCGGCTCGAGTTTGAAGCGTAGCCGTCAGAAATTGTGCCTCAACAGGCAAGCGAGAGCGAAGGGGAACTCGGCTACCCCCACTCAACAATACAACCGCTTGGTTAAATATCAGTCCGACCGCCACAGGACTTTCGTGTCGCTGAGCGCTGTGCAAAAAGTGCCTTTTTGGCAAAAAGCAACGGTTTGCAAAAACCGCATCGTATTTTCGATTGGAATTTTGAAGATATATTAAGGGAGACTAAATCTCCAACGTGTGCAAATTTCAGCCATTAATATGCATTTGAATCGGAGTTATGAATTCTTGAAATAATGTACAAATTTAGTGTTTTTTTGGCCATTTTCGAGGGAACCACTGGGCCAATTGAGTTCCACCGGGGCTCATTTTGTTCGTTTTTTTATTGCGGACCTTTGTTTACCTGAAAACTTTTTTTCGCATAAATTTACCTTTTCCTTTAAAGCGCGAAAAAACACTTTTCTCGACTTTTTGCAATTTTTTTGCAAATTTCTCCAAAGATTTTTTTCCCAAATTTTTGCTGAGGTTGCAGCTAGCTTGAAATCTGGGTTCCTCGAGAGCTAGCTGATCTACACTACTAGTATAAGTACACAGATTTTTAAATATTGTTGATTTCTAAAAATATACTGATATGCAGGTTGAAACTTTAACATAATTAGCCATCTATTTTTAATTTTCAACGATAATAAAATTTATGTATATTCTATCTGAGAAAGTTTATTATTGTACACTTCCTAGTTCCAAATCTAGAAATGTGAATAAAAACATCAAAAATAAGAAACTTACAAAAACGTAAAGTTATGGTCATATCATGCACGTGCCTTATTGACTTGAAATTTGGTACACGTATGTATTATAATGAGATCTGGAACAAGGTTATATTTGGAACTTATGACGTTGAAGAGTTGGGGAGTAAATAGGGGTAAATTAGTAAAGCAAGTTAGTAAGATTTTAAAAATGAATTATTATTTGTTTGCTTATAATTGTATTGAAACATTCTTTATAGGATTTTGCAAACAGCAGAAAAAATAACTATCTATAACTAAAAGAAAAACTTTGTGTAGAAATATTAATGAAATCTTTGCATTCTTTCGATAACCTGAATTCTGGTTATGCTAGCAAATTAAAATCCTAAAATGAATTTGTCTAATTTCTTATTTGACAATTCTCATTCTAACACTAGCATCCACACAGTCCCCTACGGCCATGCAGATTAAACTAGTATCCACATAACCCCCTACGATTATGAAGATTCAGTTAAAAATGAGAACAAAGACCTAAAATGAATTTATTTATCTACCTTGTCTTAAAAAATTGTTCATTCCAATGGATTACATTTTCATGAAATCTATCATTCTGTTTCCTGGAAATGCTTAGCCTTTGAAACGCGAAAAACGTTTCAAAGGCTAAGCATTTCCAGGAAACAGAATGATAGATTTCATGAAAATGTAATCCATTGGAATGAACAATTTTTTAAGACAAGGTAGATAAATAAATTCATTTTAGGTCTTTGTTCTCATTTTTAACTGAATCTTCATAATCGTAGGGGGTTATGTGGATACTAGTTTAATCTGCATGGCCGTAGGGGACTGTGTGGATGCTAGTGTTAGAATGAGAATTGTCAAATAAGAAATTAGACAAATTCATTTTAGGATTTTAATTTGCTAGCATAACCAGAATTCAGGTTATCGAAAGAATGCAAAGATTTCATTAATATTTCTACACAAAGTTTTTCTTTTAGTTATAGATAGTTATTTTTTCTGCTGTTTGCAAAATCCTATAAAGAATGTTTCAATACAAGTTAGTAAGAGTCCAGAATCCTGAAATTTGATGTATATTTGGAAATCAAGAACACCATTTTTTTAATGACATCTGCCACCCCTTGCTCCATTATTAAAGTGGTTAACAAAATAGAAAACCTCTACCAAGGAAAAATTTCAGGCGCTGGTTTCTAGCATATACACCAAAAATGAAGTTTCTGGACTCTTATTAGCTTGCTATACTTATTTTCCCATTACCCTCCACCCCCCTCAACGGAATCATCTCATGAAATGTTACAATACATACGTGTACCAAATTTCAAGTGAATATGTCAATTTTATTTTAACCTCTATAATACTGGAGTGAAGGTGGTAGGGTTGGAGTGGTTGAAAAATTTAAAAAAATTTGAGGCCTTGCCTTGTAGTATATACAGCGTATCCCAAGTTTCTGTAGTATTACCAGCTTTCTTTACGTATTTACCCCTATTTACCCCTTATTAACCCCCCACCCATCAACTAAATCATCTCAAAATATAATCTAATTATGGATGTCGTTATAGTACATACATATACCAAATTTCAAGTAAATATCTCAATTCTATTTTACCATAAACAAAAGGTATGGGACTACTCCTCAACGAAAGCAACGCTTCCCCTGTAGCACAAGATATTGGTTGGATATTGGTACAATGTGTTACCTATATTGTATATTGGGCCCGAGGATTTGACCCTATTTACTTCAACCACTTGCATTCTACTCGATAGGTAAGACACTAGCCAGTCATTTAAGTTTCCTCTTAATTCTTTTTTTGTAAGCTTTTCAATAAATAATGTGTGATTTATTAAATCAAAGGTGTTTAATGAAGTCGGATTTCACAAATAAAAATAGGCCGTGTCGAACGATATATATTTTAATGTATCCACCATAACTACATCATACAGAATAATACAGGAAACAGGAAACACGTGTTACAAAAATGTTACCAACTGAAAAAAGGAACTGTAAGATTAGTACCTAATAAATGGCCATCAAGGCGGGCTGTTTAAATATTATACCTAAAATCTTAGTATACCTCCCTACTTGTTAGGCAACTAACAATACATATATGTTTAACACTCCCACTTATACAAGATTTTACATAGCAAACAAAATTTAATTCTAACAAAAAAGTGTGAAACAAGCAAAATTACAAAACATGGTTTCAAACCATTGACAAATTTAACATATCAAGTAAGTTATTCAAAACTGTTTTTGTAAGTGCTTTAGTAAATAAATCTGCCAACTGATCACTGGAATTCACATAACTTACGGATATATTGCCTTTTTCACATTCATCACGCACAAAATGTACTTTTACATCAATATGCTTGGTCCTGTTGTGAAGTTGTTGTGCCTGCGATAATTTAATAGCCGATTGATTGTCAACATTAACTTTTACAGTTGAAATGTTGATATTAACTTCTCTAAGAAAATGTTTTATCCACAGAGCCTCTTTAACACCAAGGGCCAATGCTAAATACTCAGCTTCAGTTGTCGATTGTGAAACTACGTTTTGTTTCTGAGACTTCCATGTAATAGGGCCGTTTGCAAGTATGAAAACGTAGCCACTAGTAGATTTTCTAGTATCTATACAGCCAGCAAAGTCTGAATCGGTATAGCCCATAACCTCAATTTTTGTAGTTTTAGAATACACAATTTTATAATGAATAGTATGTTTTAAATATCGAAATATTCGTTTCACGGCTTGCCAATGTTCATCAGTCCAATTATTAAAGAATCGACTTACTTGATTCACTGCATATGCAATGTCTGGACGACTTGTTGTAGCCAGAAAAATTAGTGAACCAACTGCTTCACGATATGGTTGAGCCTTATTACAATTTAAGTTATTACCTGATGAGGACAAAGGAGCACTGGGTTCAGCAGGTATCTTTAACGGTTTAGCATTAGTCATATTAAATTTATTAAGCAATTTTGTTATGTAGACCTGTTGATGAATAGCGATTGTCCCTGCACACAGATCTTGTTCAATCTCGAGGCCCACAAATTGTAATTTATTATTGTTTAAATGCACAGTTATTTTAAACATTTGTCGCAAAGTGTTAATAAGTTCAGTAATAGCACTTTGTGATTTTGACAGCAACAGACCATCGTCCACGTAAATGGCTAAATATACATCGGCATTTGCAAAACTGCCGTTAAAAACGCACTGGTCACTTTTTAATTGTTTGAAGTTATATTTACTCAGGAATGAAACAAACTTACGATTCCAACATCTAGGGGATTGTTTGAGTCCATATAAACTCCTATTTAGCTTACAAACCATGTCCAACTTATTCTCGTTTTCAAAACCCACAGGCTGCTTCATGTACACACATTCTGTTAAATCACCATACAAAAATGCAGTTTGTACATCGAAATTAGCAATTATTAAGTCATTTTCAGTAGCTAACGCTAACAAAATTCTAACCGAATCATACCGCACCACCGGCGCGAAAGTGTCTTCATAGTCAATCCCCCTTTCTTGCATGAAGCCACGCGCGACAAGACGTGCTTTAAAACGTAATGGATTACCGTCTTGATCAGTTTTAACACGAAAGACCCATTTATTGTCTATTACTTTAGCGTTTTGGGGTAATTTCACTAAGTCCCATGTATTGTTGGTTTTAAGCGCATCCATTTCTTCTTGCATTGCCCGACGCCACTCACGAGAGTCTTTACACTTTATAGCGTCCTCATAACAGATGGGTTCCGAAATTGCACAATAGTTTGCAGTTGCATCATAATAAACAGGTCTAGCCAATGCGTTTCTATCACGTAACTGTCTTTCATTAATATTGCCATTTTCTGCGTCAAAATGTCCATTATACTCAAAATCTTCATCGTCATCGGTTTGATCAGTGTTATTTTGTGATATTTCTAAACTCTCTTCATTCTCATTATCTTCTTCTCGTATGTCATTTTCCTCGTTATCTCCTAATATTCCAAATTCTAATAAAAATGTTTCTTTTTTAATTTTCATCGTTTCATTTTCATTGAAATTAACATTACAGCTTACTTCGATTTTTCTCTTTTCGGGATCCCAAAGTCTATAATTTGATGAGTAACTATCATAACCAACAAACAATAATTTTCTGGATTTTGGATCGAATTTCTTACGAAATTGTGGTGGAATTGACATATAAGCTGTACTTCCAAAAATTCTGATGTGTTTTGTGTCTGGTTTTCGTCCAAACCACTTCTCATATGGTGTCATATTCTCTACTTGACTCGAAGCTGTTCTATTTTGTATATATACCGCCGTGTTAACTGCTTCAGACCACAGTTCTTGCGGCACATTTTTGTTAATCAGCATAGTTCTGGCACTTTCTACGATTGTCCTTAATTGCCTTTCGCTTCGCCCATTTTGTTGAGGCGTATATGGTGCCGAGCATTCATGAGATATACCATTATTCTTTATGAAGTCTTTGAATTCTCTGTTAATATATTCACCTTTACCTTGATCGCTTCTTAATATTTTAAGCTTGTTACCCGTTTGGTTTTCCACGAGAGCTTTGTATTCTTTAAATTTGCTAAGAACATCTGATTTGTGCTTGAGAAAGTAGACAGTACAATAGCCACTAGAATCGTCTTTAAATAGAACAAAAAATCTTGATCCACTTGGGGATGAAATATTAATCGGTCCACACACATCTGTGTGAATCATTTCACCTGGAATTTTTGTTTTCTCTCTAGCTAACGTTTTATGTGGTTTTCTTGCTTGTTTGCCAAACTGACACGTCTCACAGAAAAATTCTTCTTTATTATCAATTTTCAAATTTTTTACTAAATCAGCTGTTTTCTTAATAGTATTGCAATTGACATGTCCTAGGCGATCGTGCCATAGTTTTAATGAATTTTTATTAGCCAAGTTACATACTGGTGTAGGTTTTATCTCGAACTTCATGACCCATAAATTGTCTCTGCGTATTCCAACACATGATACTTTTCCATCAATATCACGAAATTCACATTTATTCTTATAAGAGTGGTAAGTAAAATTTCTGTCTGTCATAGCTCCCACTGAAAATAAACTGTGGCTAAGTTCTGGTATATAGAGAACATTATTTATGGTTCTATCATACCACTGACCTTTAACATAGGCTTGTATTTCAATGGTACCTTTACCAGCTGCAGAAATTAACTTGTTGTTCGCTATTTTAACAAACATAGGTTCACTTATAGATTCTAGTTTTGTAAACCAACCTTTTTCACCAGTCATATGCATGCTTGCACCTGAGTCACATATCCACTCATTTTTCTCTACGCTGGAGTTCGATAGATATAGTGATGTAATGTCACATATATACGCTGAATTGGAAACCTTTTTACCTTGAGACGAACCTTCTGAATTTCTTTCATTGTTCCTCAAATCTGCTATTCTTTTTCTGCACTCACGTACCCAATGACCTTTGCGTTTACAATAATTACAGCTGCTATTTTTCTTCAACTCTTTTATGTTTTGTTTCTTAACATTTGTAGCTTCTAATTTACTTTGCAAAGCCTTAACTTCTAAAGCAAGACGAGACACTTCAGTGTCATCATTTGTCATCCTGGTCTCTTCTTTGAGTAATCTTGCTGCTAGATTTTCAAATGTTTGATCTTTACTAGGCACAGAATCCCATGCTGTACGAAAAGCATTATACCTGGAGGGTAAACTGTTAATTACTTTGGAGCACATTGCACTGGTGCTAATAGTTTCTTTTACATCTTTTAGTTGTCTAACTAATAGTTCAATGGACGAAATATGTTCTGCAATTTTCGAATTTTCGGGCATTTTATACTCGTAAAATCTTTGCCAAAGTAGTTCTCTAGATATCTCGGTTTTTTGTTCATGTATTGCGATTAACCTTGACCACATTTCGGCTGCATTTTCACAATTTATCAAATGTTGCATTTGATCCTGCGTAATGGTCGTCAACAAAATAACTTGAGCTCTTGAATTTTGTGTGTCCCATGCTTTCCACTCAGCACTACTTTGATTTGCTGGTTCACTGTCTGTACCATTGACAACAGAAAGTAGTTTCTCTGCTTTAAACAAAATAGTAATACTGAATTTCCATAGTTGAAAATTTGACCCATCAAACTTAGGGATATTTCCAGAATCGAATTTAATCGCTGCACTTGACGCCATCATGAAAGTTTTTACACTTTGTTTTTATAATACGACTCGAACGTAATTAAAACACTGCACGACTTGAACGTGACTTTTATATATCGACCGACAGTTTTCCCTATTTAAACAACGTCGTGTCTGGGCCAATAACCTGTTTAATGAAGTCGGATTTCACAAATAAAAATAGGCCGTCTCGAACGATATATATTTTAATGTATCCACCATAACTACATCATACAGAATAATACAGGAAACAGGAAACACGTGTTACAAAAATGTTACCAACTGAAAAAAGGAACTGTAAAATTAGTACCTAATAAATGGCCATCAAGGCGGGCTGTTTAAATATTATACCTAAAATCTTAGTATACCTCCCTACTTGTTAGGCAACTAACAATACATATATGTTTAACAAAAGGCTTTACTTAAGTCCATAAATATACCGAAACATTTATCAGTTTTATCCAAGTGAATGTATAATTAATTTGTTGAAAAATGTTGAAAACTTTGTTACGATTACTATACTTCCACTCCACTACGATTATTTTTCCCGATTTAACCCGATTTGCTCCCCAACCCTTTAATGGAATCATCTCAAAAATAATCTACTTCCATACGTCGCGTCGATATAATACATACGTTCACCAAATTTCAATTTTATTTTATCAACCCCTTTAATGGAGTGAATCCCTTCACCGAGGTAAAGATCTCGTCATTATTCATACACCGAGTCATACACGCACCAAAGAAGGATGCCAAAGTCTTATGGGACTTTGGGCCCAATACGCCCAAGTTTGTAAAGTGTGTAAAGTTATTGTACTTGGTCTTGCAAACAAAAAAGTCAATAGACGTAATCCCCAAAATTGAGCTATTTCCACATTATATGCTATTTCTAAGATATTAGTTTGCGAAGCCGCTTAACTGCATAAATTACATTGGCTTACAAATGGAACAGTCATGCTCAGCGAAATAAACCATTGCATTCCCATTTATTTCAGCTCGCTGAAATTGAATATGAACTCAGTTTTGGCTTTACTTATCATGAATTTTTCAAATATTTAAAAAAAGTGCTATTTTTCTTAGATGGTTACGCTGTATGTGCCAAGACGTCAAATATCAATTAATAACACAGGCACACACAAAAAAAAGTCGAGAACCAGAGGGTAGACCCCTATCCCTATGTATTTTGGGACGTTGAAACCAAATATGACACTAAGAAAAGGTTTTAATTATCCAATTTTCCCCTAGCACCCCCTTACAACCCTCCTGGGGAGATGAAATTTCAAAAATCTGAAAAAAAATCGACAGTACGTAGCAGAGCATATTTTAAGTAATAAACTAGGCAGCACTAGTGCCGCCTAGTGAAGGTCTTAGTGCCGACCGAAAAATAAGGGAAAAGAGGAAAAATCAACGAGGCCTGGACAATAGACCGAATAAAACCAGATCCTTTGTGTGCCGCTGCCGCTAAAAATAAGGAAATGAAACCAGTATTTTTAGGGGAAAGCAAATCCGAGAGATGAGACGCTGAAGGCCTTTCTGAAGCTATCAAGATTTTGTTTGAGGATTTAAACATTGAACAATTGACTAAAGAAATACTTATAGGCCTTACAACTGATGGAGAAAATGCCAATTCTGGCAAAAACAATAGACTCTGGGTCCATCTGAAGGATTATTTACAAAGAGATATTCTCTGTATATGGTGCGTTGCTCACAGATCCGACTTGGTCAATTCTGATGTTAAAATAAACGTCACGCAGAGGTGAAGACTTCCTAATGAAGACTTATACAAAACTGATGAGTTCATCAAGAAATTTTAACAGTGGAAATGTTAATGTTCGGATATAGCGTATAAAACAAAGGTTACGAGTTTTTCCAAGGCCGTCGACATGAAATTATCAAGGTCAGATGATGTAATACTGAGCGAGAGCGTGTTACTAAGTAGGAAGCGAATGCGGTGTAGTCGGTCAGCGCCGATCGATATTGTACCGCCTGTTCAAGAGCGGTACGGAGAGAGTAAATCTTGTGGCATCGAGCGGGGACGCATTAGTGCTGCCGGGGCGGACGAATAAAGAAGCGTGATATCATTTGTCAAGTGTTCATCATCAGCCGTACGATCTTATGACTGCTGATTTTTTTTTTTTTTTGTGGCGATTGATATATTTTTTCACAAACTCTTTTCTATGATTTCTATAGGCTAGGTTAGTAGGTTTTTATTCTGATATCTGATTGTTAATAATTATTAGCGCCGCAAGCAGTATTAGCATCGAAGACAAAGAAGTTATTTTTGTAACAAGTACCTACAATCATGTTTTTTTGAGACGGATCGTAGGTGTTTCCGGAATAAGTTTATATTTTATGTATGGTGTTATCATTTCCAATGTCCCGATGGTTGTAAAAATTGCGAAATCTGTGAATTCTTTTTAAAAGACTCTATCTTTTAAATTTATTCCTTTGATTGGTTAGTGCCGCCTAGTGCAAATTCCTTAAAATATGCTCTACTACGTAGGAAGAGAAGAGAAATCGAATGACGCAAACCGCAGCCCGTAACTAATCTCGTTTCCGAACAGTCAAGTCTCAAAATGGCCGAAAACGAAAGCAGCTAGATAGCTGCGGTTTGCTCCATTCGATTTCTCTCCTCCTACGTACTATTTATATTTTCATAGTTTTGGAATTTCAAAGGGGAAAATTGGATAATTAAAACCCTTGTTTATTATCATATTCGGTTTCAGCGTCCCAAAATAAATAGAGGTAGGAGGGTCTACGCTCTGAGTCTCGACTTTTTTTTTGCTTGTCTGCCTGTGTAATGCTCTAGTGGGTACCCCATCCTTTTTCACTATACATCTTCATCAGAATACTCTTATAAAACTGGTACTAGCGATAAATCTTCGGCACGTAGTCTTATTGATTCTTGGTATTGAACATATCCTAAGTACCAAATCACTATCATAACGTGCGCATAACATCCTACCGTTCTAATCGTTTTCTCTCTCTATCTCTAAAACCGCTCAATTTTCGGCAAATTGAAGGTCATGTTTGTAATCAGCCTGCCATAAGATAGTAGTACACTTTTCTAAGGTGGGCGCATTGGGCCCAAAATTGGTATCCTGAACTTGGTTCAAAACCTAAGGTTACAATTGAAGGGGCAAGTGGATGAAGGTGTTATGTGATATTTATTGAAATTTTGAGATTTTCAGTGGAAGACGGTGGCATGAGTCTCTTCTACCATACCTCCATCAATCATCTTCCTATTAGCAGTATTTTGCAAGATACTAATGTATGAAGGTGTTATATACACTGGTCTTAAGTAAAATATTAGTTGATGATCAGGTGTCAAGTGCACATAACGCCTTCATTCGACATAATTTGCAAAAAATAAATCAAATTCTCACTATACTTACCAACTTAGCCAGAGGTTCAACTATTTAGGTTATAAATTTGGTGAGACAAAAAAACAACAAAGAATTCACACAATAATTTACTAAACATCAATTATCTCAGAACTTACAATTTACAACATAACACTTTCATCGACTTACCCCTTCAATTGTTACAATATTGGTATCCTTGGATTTTAAACTAAGTTGGACTGACCCACTTTTATACAACTGGCCTTAAGAGTACCTATTTAACAACTTATAAACACAAAAAAATAGTTGTATACAGGGTGATTCAGAACGTATCCGGGAGAATTTAAGGGGATATACAACGGGTCCATATAAATATAATAGCGCAAAGAAAAAATTTAAAAAAAGCACTTTAATAAAATTAAAAAATTTTACTTGTACGCTACTGCTATTCTAGTCGACTGCAATAAAAATTGGAAACAGCATGAATCGTGAAAACAGCTGATATTGGATGAATAATTGTGAAATGCGAAAACTTCACGTAAAAGAAATCGATAACGACAAGAATCTAACCTAACGTAACTTATCTTTGAAGTTAGAAGTTTACTTTCAATTCTGGAGAATAACGGGGCATTGGAATTTTCGAGTAGTTTTTTCAGGGTAGACTAATTTGGGGTCGTAGAACACGAATCTGAAGTCGGTTTTCAATGCAAATGCATAGTTTTTCAAAAAAAAAAAAATTTTGAAATTTTCCACCATAACACGAACTTTTTGTCAGTGTAAACACTAAAAAACACCTCGATTTCGGCCGATTCGGATCGTGTATCCACAATGTTTTAGAACAACGCACTTTTTACACACTGCAAAAAAATTGCTTTTTCATAATAATACACAGTATAAATAGTAATTTTATTTATCTAAATTCAGAACTTTATTATTTGACAGTTCAGCCATAAGATTGTCGCGCATGCGTGTCAAAATACTCTGAAAAGTTGGTGTCTCAAGGCACAAAAAAGAAATTCATTTTATAAATACTTATTAAAATTGATAAAATAAAATATATAATTTAAATAACAATGCTTTTATGATCATCGTCGCCAATACCAAAACCTGGTGTTTTATTAAGAATGTTTTCAATATATGGCGTGTCCCAAATTGGTTTATTTAAAAATGGCCCGTTTTTGTTATTGCCCACTAAGGACCAGCGAGGAGTTGAGATGACGCACATACCTTGCCAGGAAAGGAAATGCTCCTTGCTCTTCTCGGATACCACCTACTGACTTTCAACCTGATTATCATTAATAAGTGGTGTCCGAGAAGGGCAAGGAACATTTGCGCCGGCGCAAACCAGGTTGGCGCAAATGCTCCTTACCCTTCTCGGATACCACCTACAGATTTTCAAGCTGGTTATCAGTAATAAATGGTATCCGAGAAGGGCAAGGAACATTTGCGCCGGCGCAAATGTTCCTTGCCCTTCTCGGATACCATTTATTACTGATAACTAGGTTGAAAGTGAGTAGGTGGTATCCGAGAAGAGTAAGGAGGATTTCCTTTCTTGGCAGGGAAGGTATGTGTGATCTCACCTCCCCCTGGCCCTTACTGGGCAATAACAAAACAGGACCATTTCTAAGTAAACCAACTATATATTGAAAATATTCTTAATAGAACACCAGTTTTTGGTACTGGCTACGATGATCATAAAATCATTCTTATTTAAATTATATTTGTTATTTTCTGAATTTTAATAGGTATTTATAAAATTAATTTCTTTGTTGTGCCTTGAGATACCTACTTTTCAGGGTATTTTGACACGCATGCGCGGTAATCTTATGGCAGTTATGGCTGATCTGTCAAATAATGGAGTTCTGGATTCTTATTAATAATGTTACTATTTATACTATCTATTATTATGAAACAGCCATTATTTGCAGTGCGTAAAAAGTGTATTGTTCTAAAAAGCACCTACATTGTGGATACGGTATCCGAATCGGCCGAATTCGAGGTGTTTTTAGTGTTTACACTGACAAAAAGTTCGTGTTATGGTGGAAAATTTCAAAAATTTTTATTGGAAAAACTATGCATTTGCATTGAAAACCGATTCAGATTCGTGTTCTACGACCCCAAATTAGTCTACCCTGAAAAAATTACGCGAAAATTCCAATGCCTCGTTATTCTCCAGAATTACCTTCAATTTTTTATTTAGGTACTTTGAATGATTACAAATTTTGTACATACCTGATGTTACAATAATTGTTCGAAATTTTGTCCGCCGACCTGTATGCACTTTTGACGTATCCAATTTTGCCGTACTAATGCAAATGTTCAATGTTTCCCCTACTTGCTGTTCCTGGAGACGTAAATTATGGCCCTGTCAATTTCCAAAATTTCTTCCTCGGCCGCTAAAATACGTTGTGGACGACCAGGTCCCCCGTCTCGTCAACGATTGAATTGTAAATTTCCAGTATCACGGCCACGTTGAACGAGAACGACTGCCGTAAAAGTTTCTGGGTTAAACACATGTCTGTCGGGAAAATATTCCGCATACAATTCAGACGCTGCTAAAGCATTCTGCACTGCCTCACCGTAAATTAAAATCATGTCCATATACTCCGCGTTACTATACACATATGGCATTTTGAAAGAAACTCACTTACAGCACTAAAATTTAAAAAAACACTCACTAACAACGCGATTAAATCACAAACTGACAACGCACGGCAGCGACAAGAGTCTAGAGAGACCGAAATGCGGAAGCTTCGAGCATGCGCATTACCTTGTAAATGTATAATAAATTCGTGCAAGTGGAGAAATTGAAATATTTCCTGTTATTTTGTGGAAAAAAGGCGGGGGGACACCCCCCGCACCCCCCATTTTTTTGTCTGCGACGCTAATACTGCCTGCGGCGCTAATAATTATTAACAATTAGATATCAAAATAAAAACCTACTAACCTAACCCAAAGAAATCACACGAAAGAATGAAATTATTATATAAAAAGAAGGAAAACCTAAAGAAATCACAAAAGAATTTGTAAAAAAATATATTAATCGTTACAGAATTTAAAAAAAAATTGTGCGAGCATACGAATTTGAACCCGGGACCCCTCGCGCCATAAGCAAAAGCGTAACCTATGTGCTAACCATCTCGCTGGAAGTAAATGCTAGAGCAAAGAAGAAATAGTCCAAACTAGTGATATCACGTGTTGGGCGTGTCTAAGCTTTCGCATTTCGGTCTCTCTAGACGCTTCTACGGCAGCGGAACTAGTTGCTACTTGTTTGATTGAAGAGATCTGCGCTTCTGCGCATACAGTAAGGGGTAGGTCAGTGTTTCATCCAGTCGTCCAGCTAAGCAGCGTTTAATAATACCATAACTTAAATATTTTTTTACGGCAGTTCTGTTAGGATTTTATTATATTTTTTTTCGTGGTATCGACTCTAATTTTATAGGTGGAGAGCCGGCTGTATAGATTTCCTATGGATAAGATACATGAAAAAGTTTGTGTGAGTGAGTAAGTACTAACATAGACCTACAGGGAGCCACTTTTCATATAAGCAAATTTTGCCCGCGTCATGGAATTTTGGCGTCACTTCCGGTCACGATTTTTTGTGTTTTCTTAAGTCATCGAATACATGAATAAATCTTACGTCAAGATGTGCGTTTTGAGGTATACAATCAGATTATAGTTTGCTGCCAGGCTGAATTTGCCCGCAACCCTGAGACACCCTCGATTAAAGTTCCTTTTTTTTTGGGTGTTTTCCTAAGTCATCGAATACATGAATTAAACTTACGTCAAAATGGGGGTCTTGAAGTATACAATGAGATTATAGTTGGCTACCAGGCTGCATTTGCCCGCAACCCTGAGACACTCTCGATTAATTTTTTTTGTGTGTGTTTTCTTAATTCATCGAATACATGAATAAAAGTTTCTGCAAAATATATATTTTGAGATATATACAGTGAGATTATAGTAGGGTGCCAGGCTTAATTTGCCCGCAACCCTGATACACCCTCGATTAAAGTTTCTTTTGTGTGTTTTCATGTGTCACCGAATAATTTTTTTTTATATTACGAACCTACTAGTTATTATAAAAATAAGAGTGCTTCCTCTTTTTTGCCCACATTCATTGCTATTTTCGCTAAATTATCTAAAAATACATTTTGTTTTTCAAGTTTACCTCAATTTTGTTAGTTAACAAATTAGCAACAAAATCATTGTTTAAAACAATTGCGAGGCAATAGCGGCAAACATTTTTTGGGGACTTTCATCTAAACATCAAAACGGACAGAATCCAGGGTTTCGTGAAAATCCAATTCACCTTTTTAGTCAGAAATTATAGTTTGCCTACACTATAATACATCATTTTCTTGATTGAGGACAAAAAAGAAGAGTCTTATTTTTATAATAACTAGTAACTTTGTAATTTAAAAAAAGAATGTATTCGATCAGATAAGAAAACACACAAGAAATTTTAATCGAGGGTGTCTCAGGATTGCGGGAAAATTCAGCCTGGCAGCCAACTATAATCTCATTGTATAATTCAAGACATACATCTTGACGTAAGTTTAATTCATGTAATCGATGACTTTAGAAAGTACACAAAAAAAGGACCTTTAATCGTTGGTGTCTCAGGGTTGCGGGCAAATTCAGCCTGGCAGCCAACTATAATCTCATATATACTTCAAGACACACCTTTTGACGTAAGTTTAATTCATGTATTTGGTGACTTAATAAGACACACAAAAAAAGGAACTTTAATCGAGAGTGTCTCAGGGCAGCGGGCAAATTCAGCCTGGCAGCCAACTATAATCTCATTGTATAGTTCAAGACACACATTTTGACGTAAATTTAATTCATGTACTCGATGACTTAAGAAAACACAAAAAATCGTGACCGGAAGTGACGCCAAAATTCCATGACGCGGGCAAAATTAGCTTATATGAAAAGTGGCTCCCTGTAGGTCTGTGTTAGTACTTACTTACTCACACAAAGTTTTTCATATATCTTATCCATAGGAAATCTATACAGCCGGCTCTACATCTATTAAGGCTGCATATCTTCTTAAATTCTTCCGGATAAGTTCTGAATCACCCTGTATAGTACCACTATCATGATAACACAGTAGAGATGTGACGGCGACCACCGTTACTGCTACTTATCACATGTTCTTTCAACTGAGCAATCGTTAACAGCATTTGGTGAGAAAAGATAGGTGATTGATATCACTCTTTTCTATAGTCGCAGAATAGCGGAAGGCAGATGGCAACGTTATTCATTAAAAATATTTTGTCAAATTCGGTCTGTGCTTACTAACCGAATTCTTATTCTTTTTTAACATTCAACTGAACTGGACTGAAGCAGTAAGCAGCGAGAAATGAATACAAATAAGAAACAAACAGCGATGCCGAGCCGGATACCGTCCCAAGTCACGGGAAATGGCGATTCGTGACAAACTGATCATAATCGTCGAAGCGATCCAAAGAGTGATATAATCAGTGCTACAAAGAACAGTGATGGAATTTGTGAATTTTTGCTGTTGGATGACCACTCTGTATATTTTATTGATCAAAATTTATTAGGTTTTCTTTGTAATAATAGTTGTCAATGTTAAAACTTCACAAACTTAACATTGTACAAAATGTTTTGAAAAAACTGTTAACTATATCAACAGTTCTTTGTAAATAGTAAGTATCTATGGATATTGAATATAACAAACATTCTTAGAACTGGGTATTTGTCATACACAGTAAAAAAGATTTTTCAAAAAAGGTCTTGAAAAAGGAACAGATTAGATTTCCGAAACGTCGACGAAATATTTAATTTCAAGTGCTTATACTTATTTGTGTTATTTATTTAAAAAAAAGCAACCTCTATCATCATTTGACGTAACAGTCACAGGCGTAGAGATTATTTACCAGTAACTGGTTAATTGTGATATTTTGTAGATTCCCCGAGACCGCTTAATAGGAAAAAATATATGTGGCAGGAAGTCCCAAAGAATTGAAAAGAAAAACATTTTAGACCTTGCATATAAACCAAAAAATGGAATTGACGATTTCTAATTTTATACCTCATAGCGACCACTTTTTTTCAGCGGTTTTTAAACAATTGTAACGCCCCTTGCTTGGGTAGCTGGTTTGGAGAAGTTATTCCAGTTCAGTTTAGTAAATAAGATAGTCCAAATATAAATGAACAATTTATTTCTTGAGAAGAGGTAGATGAGGCAAGGTCACATAAATACATTTATTAACAGGTTTCCATATATTTTGAGGTCTCTTGATATTATCTCATCAATCATCATAAGTGTGCGAGGCGGGCGAGAGTGTAATATGACAACTTAACGGCTATTTTTTATCTCGTCGGGGCGTCGATGTCACCAGATCTGGCCTAATACAATAACCATGAGACCTTCAGTTCAACACGCTGAAGAGTTTCATCGGTCGGTGTATATCCCCTCCGGCTCAGGACGCCGCTAATCATATGTGGAATACCTTCGGCGGCGTAGGGATGTCGGATAAATACTGTTTACACAAAAGACTCCATCGCAACACGCTGAAGACTCGAGAGGTCGACTTATATTCGGCCCGGCTCGGTAACGTCGCTAATAGTACTATACTGATATTAGGCCAAGAGTTTGTGTCGATTATCGTCGTGCTTTTATATCCGAAATCCCCAGTCGTTGGTCAACTTTGATACGTGCTCATGCGCTGGTCGGAACAAACGGAAATTTAGTAATGTGACATGAATTTATGAATGCTTCATTACAAAATTCATGTCGAAGAAAGCTGTCATATGGACTTCAGCGTATAGGTAATTGATTGCTGAAACATTTTAAATCAAAACATACAGGAGTACAAAGTTGAACCTAGTTCTACAGGGTGTTTTTCATCATTATTCAAATTATTATATTTTTAAACCGCCATAACTCAATTTTTTTAAATCGAACGCTCTGTATGTTTTGACTTAAAATGTTTCAGGAATCAATGACCTACACACTGGAATTTTCTTCGACATGAAAATTGATTAGTAATAAAACGGGCGCCGGCGTTCCCCGACTAATTAAAAGAAATATTATTTAGTGATACCGACTAGGAGGTTCGGGCGTATGATAGAAATTATGAACATTTGTTGTAGCATTTAAAAAAAAATCGGCGTCTGAGGAATCACTACTTCCACATTCAGATTTCCCATCCAAATCTCTTTAAAGAAAAACATCTTGATTATATTTGTAGTCTAATATGTGGAAATAACCGGTTATAGAATTTTAATATTTGAAGCAGATATCATAGAAAAATTGAGGCGTTGGCCTCTAGCATATACATAGTTTCTGGAATCTTAGTAGCTTGCTATTTTACCCCTCCACCCCTTCAATGAAATCATCTCAATCACATGCCATTGCAATACATATGTGTACCTTTCAACTAAATATCTTTATTAATGGAGTAGAGCTGGTAGGAGGCTGAAAAATATTACAAAGAAATCAGGTGTCTTGGCTTCCAGTATATATACCAAATCCCAACATTCTGTACTCTTAACAGCTTGCTTTACCTATATCCGTCTATTCACCCCTACTTACCCCCCACCTCTTCAACGAAATCATCTCAAAATATAATCTAGTACCAGATGTCGTTATGGAACATACGTGTACCCAATTCAAGTGAATATCTCAATTTTAATTTATCAACCCCTTTAATAATGAAGTGGGAGTGGTGGGAGGGTGTAAAATATTATAAAGAAATTGCCTTGTCTTCTAGTATATACACCAAATCCCAAATTGCTGTACTCTTACCGGGTTTCTTTACTTATTTTCCCTTATTTACCCCTATTTAATCCCCGACCCTTCACCGGAATTAGAATCTAGTTCCAGATCTCGTCATAGTATGTTCACGCGTGTACCAAATTTCAAGTCGATAACGTAAGAAAACGAGGACACAAAAAAAGTTACAGACAAACAACAGAAACGTTTCTTCTGCTCAAATTTAAAATCTCGACGTTTTATGACATTCTAAGCCAATTTCAAAAAAAAAATAGAAATTTGTTTTACTAGTACTATACTTCTACTCCATTATATGCGAATGTGGATGTATAGTTTATCTCAGACTTATTCTGGGTAATAAAAATGCCGGCGCCTTTGGTAGTGCGGTAAAGAATCCGACATTTTTTATACCGACAATAAGTTTGGGATAAATATAATAATAAAAGTTATTAGTTTACTTATGTTGTTTTATTTCTGAGCAACCTGCTACCGTAACACTCGAAATGTAAAATGTACTTTTTAACAAGCACGACTTTCTTATAAAAGAAATATGTTCTGAAAAATATGTGTTATACCATATCAGAATCTGCATTACACGGACTACTTTTTCTGATAGGTGGTAAACTTTTATACAAATCCAGTACGAATTAATTCCTTGATACTATTTTGTTTTTAACCCATAACTTTTTACCGCACGATTTTACATCTTTGCACCATATCATTAGCAGTAGATACTCCGCTCGCTGCAAAAACTGACCGGTATGGAGTTTAGGTGCGGGGGAGGGGTTCACCCCAAGGCTTACTACGTCTAAGCGGTGGAAGTGATCATGTCACCTGGTAAATTCTTATTGAAATTGGTTGAAACTTTTTGCTTGCAATGTGATATATGTGTCCAGACGTCGAGAACAATCCAAAAATAGCCCTGATAGCATTTTCTGCCGTCAGGTTCGGCCCTGAACTCAGCCGTTAGCCGTTTCTCTGGAATTTCCTAAGGTTGGGCCTAGGACTGAACCTGATGACAGAGAATATTAGCAGAGTTATTTTTGGATTGTTTTGAACGTCTGGTAACATATATCATATTGCAAGCAAAGTCTCGACAAAGCATCGACGTGGAAATTCAATTAGAATTTTACCAGACCTTATGACCGCTTCCATCTCCCGGACATAGTAAGCTGTGTTTAGGTCACTCACTCCCTTGCACCTATTGACAAAGAGCAAGCAAAAAGTCCAGACCGAAAGTAAATTTTTAAATTTGTTAAATGTAAGATCGGTTTGAGAAAATAAGCATATTTGACTGACTCGTTATGTTTCAGATGTTATGATTTTATTATATACAATTTGTTTCAGGTTGGGAATTAAGAAGTCTTCATTGTTACAAATTTTTTAACATAAGACATTCCTGGGAAAAAGCAGCGGAACTTTGCAGAAGGTCAGTATATTTCTTAATAATATTACATTGCTATAAATAGGTGCAAATATGTTTTCCCTCTAGCGATTGTGATATCGGGTTGTAGCGTCATTTCGAATATGAACTTACAAGCTTTTATAACATAACACAAAAAATCGAAGACAGTGCGTATCCTGCAGTTTCAATATCTCGTACATCCTCGTATTTCTTTTCGATGACTACACTGTACATTTTTATAAGCACTAAAAGTATATCACGTTTCGTTCCTTGGCAACATTGTCAACTATACTCTAAATATTATTTTCCTCCATCGTTTACTTAATTATCTACTATACAGATTCGGCAATTGCAGTTCATAATATGTAAACATGTATCTGCGCAGGTAAACCACGCCTTGTCGACTTGTAGATCAACGCAGGACATTGGTATTCGTTCATACCACCACCGCTTGACCAGGTCAACGACCCCACGCCTTCTCCTTTCAATACGAAGTTTATTCCCTGTATCACGAACTATATTTGCCGAATCTGTATACTTTACTTACTTTTTAGACTGATCCATATTATTATGTATATTTTCACTAAAGATATATTAGTACGGCAGCCCGCTACTAAGAATTTCCAGTTAGTCCATCCAATGTCAGTTTGAAACTATATAAAAAAGCATGAGCGCGGCATCCTTTGTAAACCGAGCTCGAAAGCATGCCATCCATAGGCGCGCGTAACTTGCTTTTCAAGGCAATGTATGCCCTTACTTACGTTTTTTTTATTAGGAGAATAAAATTTAAAATTTAAAAAACCTACAGCACTGCCCGGTTCCATGTTCCACAAAAATAGTCCCATACAGACATAGTATTGTTTTAGGACAACTGGTCAAGCAAACATCAGCAAGTTTTCTTTACCGGCCGCCCGCATCGGCGCAATTGTACGTCTGGTCGACCTACATCTCATGTACGAAGAGATAAATTGTATCGATAATGCAGCGCTCCCAGCTTTAAACCATTGTAGACAGGCATATGCAACGGACATCCCTGGTAGAAACGCTGAATTTATAATATTTCAAACTGTGTCTAGAAATACTATACTTTAGCGACGGTAATTCTAACGTTTTTCATCAGTTCAGGAGAGCTGAGAAAAATAGTTCAGTGTGACGGAACTTTTTATCTGTCCTAAAGGGTTCAAATCGAGCTTTGAAAATTATTTGAAAAACCTATCTTCACAGCGAGGCACTTTCTTTTGTCTTCTTGTCGAGGGAAGTAAATATGATGGGGATAAATTGAGAACTGCCCTTTTGACTGAAGAGTTACAAAGAACGAAATAATGAGATAAATTTTATTTGAAAAATGTTATTATATACCTTCATTTGATTCGATTTCGCGTAGCTGCGGCCAACGGAAAACGACGGGAAATCGTTTGCCAACCGCCTGTATCGTTTTCTGAACTTTTGTCGTATAAAAAGGAGTCTTATATAGAGTTTTCCTGCGATAAAGCTCGCTGCTTTGATAGGGTTTTTGGTAAGGGGCTGCCGTACTATAAGTATATCAAGTTCCTATCTTGACAATTGTGTTGGCCTACGGTTAGCTGCATGCCAAATATTATCCCCGATCACGTTTTCCATTGTTAGATAGATAGATAGATAGATAGATAGATTTATTTAATTCTGTGTGCCAATTACAAAAATTGGATAGAATATGTCAAGTAAATACAATAAATTACAAATATTTTACAATAATTTACGAACATTATTTACGAACAATATAAATACATACGTATAAACAATAATAACACAAGCAGGTACAATTTACAAATAACTAAAATTAGAAACAGACGTCAAATTAAAAAAATTAACTGAAACAACGAGTCTTAGGATATTTAAAAGTGACCATTTAAAAGAATTTTTTTCTATTAACTAAAATTTTCAAATTCATGAAGAGAGTAAAAACCATTGTTAGATAAAAATCTAAATAATTTAGATTTGAATTCGGTTAAATTCTTGACCAGTCTAACGTTTGAGGGCAATTTATTAAATAAATAGCTTCCAGCATATATAGGTGATTTTTTATATAGGGCTAAATTGAAATTATTAACATATAAATTATTACGGTTTCTTGTATTATATTCGTGTTTATCACCGTGGGTTGATAAGCTATTTTTTATATTATAGATATATATAAATAATTTATATAAGTAAATGCACGTAACTGTGAGAATTTTATTATTTTTAAAAGTACTACGACAAGAATCTCGGTACCCCAAATTGAAAATTATTCTCAATACTCTTTTTTGCAGAACAAATACCCTCTGTAGATCTATACTTTGGCCCCAGGCAATTATATTATAAGATAGTTTTGAATAAAATAAAGCATAATACACATCTATCAAAGAGCTACGATCTAAACTATTTGTCAACATTGAAATTGCAAAAGAAGATTGACTTAATTTAGTACAAAGTTGATCAATATGTTGAGTCCAACATAAATGTTCATCTAGAATTATTCCGAGAAAATTTGTACTTTTTTCTAAGCTTAACTGATTACCATTTAAGATAAGATTAACAGTTTTGTAAACATTTTTTGTCCGTGTTTTGAATAGGACACATACGGTTTTCTCATAATTGATGATCAACCTGTTTTTATAGCACCATGTATTGAATTTATCAAGGGTCAAATTTGTTACAATTTCTAGTTCTTCGAGAGTCTTGGCTGAAATGATTATAGATGTGTCATCTGCATACATAAATAATTTCCCGTGATTGATAAACTCGGGTAGATCATTAATAAATAAAAGAAATATTAAAGGGCCGAGCACACTGCCCTGAGGAGTTCCAACTGATAATTCGTATTCGTCCGACAGTGAATCCCTTAATTTAACAAAAAGTCTTCTGTCTGACAAATATGAAATCAACCAGTCATTGACTTTACCACGTATCCCGATTTTTTCTAATTTGTCTAAAACAAACGATATGTTTAAAGTGTCAAACGCACTTGAGAGATCAAAAAATAACCCTATCACGTATTCATTGTTGTTCAATTTATCGTTCACCGATTGTACCAGCTCCACTGCCGCTGTTTCCGTTGAATGCTTGCTCCTGAATCCATGTTGAGATTCAGTCAATATCCTATATTTTTCTAAAAATGTTGTTAATCTATTTGCCATGACACTTTCTATAATTTTTGAAAAAACACTTAATAGTGATATAGGCCTGTAGTTTTTTATGTTATCAGTTTCGCCTTTCTTGAAAACAGGGATTATTAGGGCAGTCTTTAATTTTTGAGGAAAATGGCCAAGTTCAATAGATTTGTTGATTATTATAGCAAAACATACGGAGAATTCATCAACGCATTCTTTTATTAATTTAATGGGAACCTCATCGATGCCTGTTGATTTTTTATTTTTGAGATTCAGTATAACATCCTTAACTTCATTTGTTGTGACAGGTTCAAAAAACATAGTATTATTATTGCTATATTTGGTGGTCGTACAAATATTTGATAAGTTAGGAAAATGAGAGTCAAGTTTATTTCTTATATTGTTGGAAAAGTAATTTCCAAAGGCGTTTGCAACTTCTCCATTTTCACTAATAATAACATTATTCTGTTTAAGTTTAATATTTTCTTTTATTTTCTGATTTCTATTTAGATTTGAGTTTACTATATTCCACATTGTTTTTGTTTTATTTGTAGAGAGATCTATTTTGGTTTTATTATGCAACTGTTTCTCTTTTTTCAAATTTTGTTTATACTGTTTCTTTTTATTAATATATAACGAATTTACATTTTCACTATAGCATTCTTTTCTTAAATAATTTAAGTTCTTTAACTCCATAGATTCCCTCATTAACTCTGAAGAGAATTTGAATTCTATTTTCTTGGTTCTTCGAGGCTGCTTAATTAATATTTTTGGGAAAGCAATTTCAAAACTATATTCAAAGCGTGACCAAAAAACATCAAAGAATTCGTCTATACTTGACTTATTTAAGTTAGCTAGCAGATCAAGATGTGCACCGTTAAAAGTAGATTTAAAGTATTGTATGTTACTAAAAGAAAAAATTCGTTGGTAAAAATTTTTGTCACATGTATGGCTATTACAATCATCATCATTATATGAGCTTAATATTTGCGCGGAATGGTCTGAAATTCCAGGATCAGTTATCTTAAATGTAACATTTTTTTTATTTGTAATCAGATAGTCAATTGCAGTTTGTGATATACCACACAGACTGCGAGCAATTCTTGTTGGTTCGTTTATTAGCGATGTCATATCAAAGCTCTGTAACAAATCGTGTAATATACTGTTTTCTACATTTTTTACTAACCTATTTATGTTCAAATCACCGCATATATAAATAGAATTGTATTTATTTGTTGCAATCTGCAGTAATTTGGTAAGTTGATGAATAAATATATTAAAGTCGCCATTTGGTGATCTATATATTGCTGCAATACATGAATATTTATTAAAACAAATTGCAGAGCATTCAAAGGAGAGATCTACAGATAAATTATTTAAAATAGGTATTGGCCTGCAAATATATTTATTTTCATTCTTTGCAAAAATAGCTGTTCCACCGTGTATATGAGTTTGTCTACAATAGCTAGAGATATTTTTATAACCTTGAATATTTACCAAATCTAGTTTATTTGCAGGTAACCAATGCTCACTAATACAAAGGAATTGTGGATTTAAATTACAAATAAAGTTCTCCAACATATTTACCTTATTTGTTAAACACTGTATATTTATATGCAATAATTGCCACTTTCTGGATCCTTCAGATTTATTAATTTTGTCTTGGGAAACGAAAAAACTGGTTCGTAGCTATTTCATCATATATTAGTTGATTTTCAGATAATACTTTATTTCTTACGGCTTCGTTGACTAGATTATTAGATGTATTTATATTTTTTTGAGCACTTTTTGTTAATATATTCTCATCGCATTTTATTAATATATTCACAGTTTTAATAGTCCTTATGACTGGATTTTTATTTAGATTAGGTTGGAATGTATTTAATATATTATGCATTATTCGTTTGCAGATACTATATTTACCTTGTTTGACACTAGTGAAAAATTTAACCGAGATATTTTTATTCGTGTTACTGTAGACATTCAAATATTTTACAATTTGCATATTTATTATTTTATCTTCAGGTTTATTACACTCTGATATTAATAGAACATTTGTTAGCTTACTTAATGGTAAGAGGTGTCTTAAAGTAGTGTTCAGAGTATTTGTGTTGTCGACATTACTTGTGTTAAACATTACAATGACATAATCATCTTGTCCATGCTTAATTGTGGCATTAAAAATATTTCTTGTAAGGTCTTTGAAAGCAATTCCAGGTTTAATAAATCCTTCAACCGCATATTGCGTGTTCTTCAACTTTGGAGAATGCACCTTATCTCGATTTAATAACGTAGTTAAGACTTTAGTACAATCTTTGCCACATTCGTCACCAATAATTAAAACTTTTTTCATTGTATTCACGTTACTGTAATGTGAACTAAGAGCCATTAGATTGAGTCCTTCATCATCTTTATCCGCTAAATCAGCATTTTTCGTAGAAGCCTCTTTATCTGTTTGGCCAATGTGATTCATATTCATATCTTCTGCCTCTGATATTGTAATACTTTGGGTATGAGGTAAAATCGGATATTGGTTATTATATCCATAGTCATTATTTTCGGGTGCCCCTGGTATATGTTTCAACGTTAAAGTCGTGTTTGTAGAGGCGTTTTTATTTAAGACGTTTTTATTAGTCTGAGTACTGTTTTCTTTCGTCGTTTTATTGACTTCTTTTTTGTTTCTATTGAGTTCATGTATTTGTTGATTTAAATCGTCGATTATTTTTTCTTGTTTTTTTATAAGTTCATTATATTCTTCCTCGCATTTTATGGCGTCTTGCATAAATGATGCATGGTCGGCTTTTAATTTTTTAATATACCTGTTTTTAATTTCGCTCTCTTCTGCAAGCTCATTAATTGTTTTTTCTAGTGTACTTTTTTCCTATTCATCATCACTAAGATCACTGCTATCTTCCACTGACTTGCAACAGACTATTTGGTTGCCATTTAAATGCCGAATTTTATTTTTGAGTTTTGGTAAACAACACTTGTGAAGTACATTATGGCACTTTACACACACATAGTGAATAAACTGTTTACTTGGACAACTCTTAAAACTATTATAAATAGAGCTGCGAGAGCAGCTAGTGCTTGCTGCCATACCGTTCAACAACGTATGTTACTTCCACATCCACGCAGTGGCCCGGCCGCAGTCTGCCTGTCTGTCTGCTGTCTGTCATTTTTAGTTGACGCTACTGCCAGTGAAGTGTCGGGTAGTCGTGGTAGAAAGCAAACACTTAGTAATTTTAAAATCACTGTATTGAAAATCCTGTTACTCGAATATACAAACAGTTGTGCAAGATAATTTTATAATTTAGAATTTAGTAGGTTGATGCGATCGAAATGGTGGACAAAATATATCTCCCCGATTTGGGGTGACTTTCTTGGTTTTGTTAGACACGTTGGTCCCCCGCTTCGCAACATAGCGTCAGTAATATAGACCAATCGCGGAATTACAAAACATAAATTTTAACCAATGAACAAAGAGGAAAAGAAATGCATATTCTTGCTTATTAAACATAATTCGCGTAGTTACTAAAAGGCTTTGAACTTCTAGAACAAACCAACTAGTTGCGAAAACCAAGAGAGTCAGCAGAAATGGTATTAACAAGAAACATGATGTAATACATATAAAATGATATGAAACAATGCGATAGTAATACATACAAAATGATATAAAACATTGCGATAAAACTCAAAGGCAAGGATAAAAGAAATATTACATAAAAATTAAATAAAATTATATACAGGGTGTTGGCTACACAACACCTCCCCCCTATTTTTGAAAATTGTACCGAGGGATTGAGGTGCAATTTTCACCAATTCGGGAAGTAGAAATCGAAGCAGAGTCACCACTACAATCAGATTCCTCTTGGGCTGGCTTAGTTTCACTAGAATCTTTATCTTTTTTCTTAAAAATGTTTTGAATAATCCTACTCTTGAATATAAAGTACAATATTAGTATAACCACAATGATAGATATAAATGAATATGAAAGTATATTATGAATATTTATATTTAATATTTTGTGAACATTAGAATTTTCATCTTTTTGAAGTAGTTGTATATCTTGACCTAATTTTGACAAAGTTTTTAAATCATTAGTGCCAATTATTAAAGGTGTATTTAACAGTGACAACTCATGTGCTTTATAAGTAGATATGTTGAAATTTATTACACTTTTTAGATCTAAAGGTGGAATGTAATTGATTAAAATATTACTGCTAAATTGTCTGTGTGGTTTGAGAATCATGGACCTAGTATATGCAGTACAATTTGGATTTACATTTAGAACTCCAGTGTTGTTTAGTTTAAGTGATATTCGTTGAGATATTAGTTTACAATTTATATCTATAATTTCTTCTGAAGGAATGACGTATAACCATGAGTTTTCATTTGCTAGTTGTATGAATACTGAGTGATTTAATTTCATTATTCTTTTCTCACAAGATTCTGGAATTGTTGTAGTAGGACTAAAAAGATTTGCTTCACAGCCACCATGCAGGTGCACTAAATAAATTGGTTTAAATTGTTTACAAATATAGTTATCAATAAAGATATTATTACATTCTGAAATTTCAAATTTGTCTAACAAGAAATAGTGTTGTTTAACTGCATCTATCGCAAGATAATTGCTTTGTGGAACAATAAATATATAAGTTGAATTTGAAATTAGTACAGGTAAACTGGACACTTTTAAAATATCATACATACGTGGATCAATTAAAGGAATTAAAATTACAAAAGATATCTTACCATTAAAATAGTATACATTTGTTTTTACTAAGTTATACAGGATGTGCATATTTTCAACTACAGGATTTATTGGAAAGCTTAATCCATCTAGGTAAGCTTGTAATTTTGAAAGCTCGTTAACTAAATTTACAGGACTTATAACTAATGGATGCAAGATTCCTCTCTCTGCATATAGAATTATGTCTAGTAGATTAGACTGATTGAATTTGAAGGACATTAATATTATATTTAATATTGAAACTAATTCATCTATTTTCACAATAAGTTCCTCCTTTTCTTTAAAATCTGTTTGGTTTTTACTTAACTTATTTAATGTTGAAACAATTTCATTTATCTTAATACTAAAATTACCTAAATATTTTGATGCCATTACGTTATTCGTGGAATTTAGAAGATGAACAGTATTTTGAAGGATTGAAGTCTGTTGTTTTAATAAATTTGCCAAATGATTTTGATCTAATTTCAATTTTTCAATCTGATCGTCATAATATTTTGCATCGTCAGCATCTAATGTGCCAAATAAAGTTTTTGAAATGCTGCCTATAGCATTAATTAGCGCTCTTTTCTCACGAATCGAATGTTTATCAATTCCTAACATATCTAAAATTAAATTGTCTTGAAAACGAATACTTTGAATTGAATTTGTAATAGTTTTATTGAAAGAATCGCACTCAGCTGAAACTGTTGCTAGATTACTTTTACTTAGTGAACATAGGCGTTGTATACCATGTGTAAAAAATAAAATAAGTTTAAATTCATCATGATAATTTTGTAAATCAAGGTAAGTTACTAACTTCCAATTATCGTTATAGAGATTAAGATTACCTATTTTTTCATAATAGAGTCCTGGGCTTTGAGTGATAGGCATGTAATTATAATATGTGTTTGCATCGACAAAAGATATGGCAAGCAGGATTGGAAAACTTAAATGGTGCATTCTGGGATAGAAAGTGGCAGACAATTTGGGATATCTGGAACAAAATTACTTATTTGTATATATGTCTGTGATAATGTACAAGATTTAGAAATTTAATCATGAAATAATTTCAAGCGATTCATATGAACCTTAACTTTTTTCCGGTTGATCAAAATAGTACAATTTACATCAGAATCTAGTGCAATGACCTTGTAAGGACCTTTGTACAAGGGCAGTAGTTTTTTAGATTTCCCAACTATACTGGTTTCGTTTCGTAATAAAACCTTATCTCCTATTTTTAACTTAATCGGATTAATATTTCTATCATAATATTCCTTAGAGTTTTCTTTATTCTTTACAATACTTTCCCGTGCAATTTCACTGGCGTGCTGCATTCGCGATTTTAACTCATTGTAATAATCGTCATAATTATACAAAATTTCAGGATTTTTCGTAAGAGATGTAGGAAGAATAGCCTTACGACCAAATAGAAGTTCGAACGGAGAAAATTTAGTAGTTGCATGTGGAGTAGTGTTATATGTAAACGTAGCATACGGCATGAATTCGTCCCAATTGTTCATATCACGATTAATAAAATTTCTTAGGTACTCCACTAGTGTACGATGTGATCTTTCTAATTGTCCGTTTGACTGTGGATGAAAACTTGTAGTAGGTATATGCTTTATTTTTAATAACTTACATGTTTCTTTAAATACGTCGCTAAGAAAATTTGAGCCTTGATCGGTTACTAAAACTTTGGGGGTGCCATATTGGCAAATAATTTTTGTAACAAAATTGTAAGCTACTGTTGTCGCTTGTTGATCTTCAATAGGTATAGCTATAGAATATTTTGTCAAGTCATCTTGAAATGTCAACAAATATTTATTAAATTTTTCTGTCTGATTTAATGGTCCGACTATGTCAAGAAATATTTTTTCCATTGGAAAAGATGAAGTTGTAGTTATGACCATAGGTAATTTAGTTTTTCTAGCGCATTTATTTTTCTTGCAACTTTCACATGATTTTATGAATCTTTTAATATCACGATACATGTTTCTCCACTTATAAGTTTGTTTAATGCGGTTAAAAGTTCTGTTTACGCCTTGATGGCCTCCTAAAGGTGTTATATGATATTCTTTTAAAATTTGCTTAATTTCGTCTTTTGACAGTTCCTGGTTTACGTTATTGTGGAAAAAATAAATTTTAATATCTGTATTTTTGAAAATATACCTGAACATTATTCTAATAGTCTCTATCTTCAATTTGTTTAATTTGCACATTGTATTTGAAATGGCTAAATCGCGTATGTTATTTTCTAGACAAAATGTTTTTAAATTTACCAAACAATAAAATATGTCATTGTAATCGACACTGGCTATGCATGTTTGTTTTGTTATGAGATATAAGTAATATCGGTCATCAGACTTTAAGTATGCAACCTTGTGCATGTCAGCATTTTGAGCTTTTAATTCTGCTTGGCTATTATGATACTCTAGGTCAGTTGTAAAAGATTTATCAACAAAATAAATAATACTGTATTCCGTAGGACAATCGTGTATGTTATCATCGGTGTCTATTACATTCGGGTTCACAACAACTCTGGTTTCAATTTCTTTTAGATAGTGCTGATACGTTAAATTACTATTATGTCGATTGTTAATAGCACGGACATTGCAAATTGGACTGACTTCATTTAAATTTATTTTGAAATTATTTTCGACAGAGTCATGGGGGATTCTACTGAGTGCATCCGCATTGGTATTTTGTTTTCCCGGTTTATAGATAACCTCGTAATCGAATTCCTCTAGTTTTAGTCGTAAACGCATTAGACGGGATGAAGGATTGGACAAAGAAAATAAATAGGTCAAAGGTCGATGATCAGTGATTATTTTGAACTTTCTGCCATAGAGATACGGCCTGAAATGCTGGCAACTCCAACATATTGACACTAATTCCCGTTCGATAACGCTATAGTTTCTTTCGGCTTTATTAAGAGTTCGTGACGCATATGCTACCGGAAGGTCTTTACCTATAGGGCCTTGCGACAAAACTGACCCTATACTGTGCGCGCTCGCATCAGTTGTTAAATTAAACTCTTGCGTGAAATCGGGATACTGTAATATGGGAGGATTTACGAGTGTCTCTTTAAGCTTTGTAAATGATTCATCACACAAGGAATTCCATTCAAATTTTACATCTTTCTTTAGAAGTTTATTAAGCGGTTGTGCTATTTTAGCGAAATTGTGAATGAACCTTCGATAATAAGATGAAAGACCTAAAAATGATTTGACCTCGGTCTGATTTTTTGGAATAGGGAAATTCTGAACGGCGGTAATTTTATTAGGATCGGGTTTTATCCCATCTTCAGAGATCACGTGTCCGAGATATGTAAGCTCCTTTCTTAAAAACTCACATTTACTGGGTTGTAGCTTTAAATTATGTTGTCGCAATCGACGAAAAACATCCGTTAATTTTGAATTGTGGTCCTGAAGTGAACTTCCATATATACATATATCATCTAAATATACGAAACATTTTAAACCAATAAGTCCGGTTAGTACATTATTGAGTAAACGCATAAATGTTGAAGGACTAGATTTTAACCCCATCGGAAGTCTTTTATATTGATAATGTTCGAAAAATGAAAAAGCAGTTAATGGTCGCGATTCTTCGCTTAATAAGACTTGATGAAATCCGTTAGCTAGGTCAATACAACTAAAATATTTTGATTTTCCAAGTTGATCTAGTATTTCTGTTATATTTGGTAGAGGATAAGCGTCGCCTGCTGTGACATCATTTAACTTACGAAAATCTACTACAATTCGAAAACGTTTATTGCCGTTAGCATCCGGTTTTTTTGGAACGATTAAAATGGGAGAATTGTAAGGAGAATTACTGTGTTCGATTATGTCATCTTCTAACATTTTATTTAATTGATTTTTAACTTCCTCTTTTTGATGAAACGGTAAGCGATATGGTTTTACAAAAACTGGTTTTTTGTCTAATAAGGGTATAGTATGTTGAATTGAATCCGTGTGAGTAAGTTTGTCTCCATCTAAATAAAAAATATCATTGAATTCGCGGCATATGTCTAAAATCGAGTCACGTTCTACAGAGTTCATGTGTTCTAAACGAAGTTCTGATTCTAATATTTGTAACCGTTTACTGTCAGTTGAAGTGGTGAAATTGAGTACGTAATAATTTTCAAGATCGTCAAAATCAAGTTCATTTTGATTTACAGATATAGATTCTTCGTTTGAGTTTATTAAACTTATATTACAATTTTCTTTATCTACAATGCAATTAGCAACATATAGTCCGGGCTGAATTTCTTTTTGTAGACATATTTTAGGAGAGTCGGAATTTATTTTTATTTTTACGATCATTTCGGTTCTAGGCGGTATAGTTAAATTGTGAGTCGAGGTTATTTTGAATGTAAAATTTTCATTTTGAATTGGTAAGGAAATTGTATGCGAGTTGTAATCAATGAGAGCTTTATACTTTGTCAAAAAATCTTTGCCTATGATACCATCTTGTGAAATTGGAAAATCTTTAGGTACGATATAGAATGGATGAGACAGAGTGACATTTTCTGAAAGTGGAATTTCTCCGAAACTTACACCTAAAGAGTAAACATAATTCTTTGTTATTCCTTTTAACTTTATTTTATGATCAGTGTAAACCAGCGCGTCGTCATCTATTAGATTCGCTTTAAAAATAGTTACATCAGAACCAGTGTCTAATAATAAAACGGCTTTTTTAGTACTGGCTAAGTGCAATGGTAATATGACACTTCCTGGACTATTTTGTGGATTTATCGAAAAAACTTCAGAATTAGTACTTTGATACGAATTAGCAGATAATGAATTAGAATTGTTATTTGACTGAATGTCATTGAATGCGGTGAAATTAGAGTAATTATTATTTGTTATATCTTGATTATTCGGAATTGGTACAGATTCAGAGGATGCAGCGTATGAATTAGAATAACTTTGCTCAATACTATTGGATACAGTGGAATTGGATACAGTGGAAATAGTACGTGTTTTTAGGCATTGTTGATCTCGCGGCCTCGAGCGACACTGCCTGATGTCGACGGGCCGTTGGCATTTCCCGGATTTTGCTGAGTTTGCGAGTGCGACGGTACCGGCGACCGTTGCTGGTATGAATTAAAATTTCTAGGATTTATGTTGCCCTGATTCTGCGGTAAATTGTTTCTACTTCGCGTATTTTGATTGTTGTACGAAAAATTATTTTGACTGTGATGAGAATTACTTTGAGTTCGAGAGTTATTGTACATTCTTTTACGACATTGATCTATAGTGTGGCCTACATTATGACAATACCTACAAGTTACCCTAACTTGATTTACATTTGCCTCAGATTTTACTCTTACATGACTTGGATAATTTGGAAAAGTGCCGCGCGAATAGCATTTGTCTGCGGTATGGTTTAATTTTCCACACTTAAAGCATTTTTTCTGTTTAGTGTTTGTATTATTATTATTAGCATTAAATGATGGTCTAGAAAATTTTAAATTTCTTTCCTCTTCGCACGCTGCTTCCACAGCGTCGGTGAGTGTTTGAAATCTACTGGCTTTAATAATAAGTTTAATAGGATTTTGCAAACCTTCTACAAATGCTTTTAGAGCGGATTTTTTATTGAGATTTTGAATAATTTCGGCGGCATCTGCCCCCTCACTAGCAATACCTGCGTCAGTTAAGTCGAGATTGATTCTTTCAATTTTGTTTGCAAATTCGCGGACAGATTCGTTGTTCATTTGACGGCAATTTAGTAATTCGGTTTGTATTTGGGCCATTGTTCGTCTCTCCAAATACTGTTCTTCTAATATCACTTTTAAGGCATCGTATGTCGCAAATTCTCTGTATTTAATTAAATTATATGCTACGCCTGATAACTTAGTCTTAATAACGTTTAAAAACATTTCTTTCTCCCCACGAGTCGTGGCCATCGCAGAGACAATATCACAACATGCAAGAAATTTGTGTAAGTTTTCTCTATTTCCAGAAAATTCTGGGATCATTTTTAAAGCTAATTCGACAGAAAATACCATGTTGTTGTGTTGCTCTTCGATGTCACTCACAGAAGAATCAGAGGACATGAACTGGCAGAAAAATTGAGGAGATAATATATATAAAATTAATGAAAAAAATAAAAATTTTCTTTGCTGGCTTACGGGTGGTGATGTTAATCCAATTGTCTCGAGCACACTGAATGATTTTTCGTAGCACAACACTACACTGCACTGTTTTCTTCTTCCTGCTGGGTTGATGGCTGAATTATCCAATACAAATTCTGCAAGGGCTGCAAAAACAAGGGCTGGATACTGGAACTTTAATCCTTGAATCTGGACCTCCAGAATTTTCGGTAGAAAGGTTCGTTCAGCGGGACTCAGTCGGCGAAAACTTTAAAACTCCTAACAAACCTTTTGCCTCTCGATTTTCTAACAGCTCTGGGCCTATTCGCTAGAAATCACAGGGGTAGTTGGCTGATATTCTTGATATCCGTAGGAATGAGCACGTAGCACTGCTGGATGATTTCACTGTGTAGCTTCTTACGACTTTCCCGTTAAATTTTTGGGCGTTCTAACAGCTTTTGTTGCCTTTTCGCTAGAAGCTACCCCACACCTGACACCAATTTTTGTCGGGTAGTCGTGGTAGAAAGCAAACACTTAGTAATTTTAAAATCACTGTATTGAAAATCCTGTTACTCGAATATACAAACAGTTGTGCAAGATAATTTTATAATTTAGAATTTAGTAGGTTGATGCGATCGAAATGGTGGACAAAATATATCTCCCCGATTTGGGGTGACTTTCTTGGTTTTGTTAGACACGTTGGTCCCCCGCTTCGCAACATAGCGTCAGTAATATAGACCAATCGCGGAATTACAAAACATAAATTTTAACCAATGAACAAAGAGGAAAAGAAATGCATATTCTTGCTTATTAAACATAATTCGCGTAGTTACTAAAAGGCTTTGAACTTCTAGAACAAACCAACTAGTTGCGAAAACCAAGAGAGTCAGCAGAAATGGTATTAACAAGAAACATGATGTAATACATATAAAATGATATGAAACAATGCGATAGTAATACATACAAAATGATATAAAACATTGCGATAAAACTCAAAGGCAAGGATAAAAGAAATATTACATAAAAATTAAATAAAATTATATACAGGGTGTTGGCTACACAACAGAAGAAATGGAAAATATACAGGGAAGACCGCCTAAAGGGAACAGACAATGAGAAAAAAATTGTTTCACTCAAATTTGAAATTTCCACGTTTCATTACATTCTAAACCAATTTTTTTTTTAATGATAATTTTTGAACCACTACTATACTTCCACTCCACTACGTGGATATGCAATTAAAAATGTAACAGATGGCAATGATATTTGGCAAATAGCAGTCGGTGACAAACATTTTTTTTTATTACAGTTCTTTTCGTGTGTTAAACTTTTTAAATTTTATTTATTTCTTATTGTCTAAAAGAAATTACGATTTTACATGGTTTTACGAAAATTGCTCTTTAAAATACTGAGGTTATATCCATACTTATTAAAAAAACGAAGAATATAATTATGAATGCCTGCTTATGGAAGATTTACATCATCCGCCATTAGATATATCTCTGAAAATAAATAATTTTCAACCTGAAAATTTCCCGTTTAATTTAACTGAAGCATATAATTTTAAAAAAGCCAATTATCCCCTTTTGTACAATTGTTTATTTCATACAGACTGGTTATTTTTAACTGAACTAAATGATGTTAACTTAGCATGTACCGCTTTTTATTCTAAATTAACAGAGATTTTTGATATATTTGTACCCAAAACTCTTCCTAAACAGCATATGACAATTATTTACTTAATATACAGGGTAACATAAAAAATGATCCTAAAAGATTTTGGTCATATGTAAATAGTAAAAAAAGATGTTCCTCAATTCCAGACAATATTCTATATAATAATGTTCAACATACAAATCCTCAAGATATTGTTAATGCATTTGCGACCGTCTTTCAAGCAGCTTATTTAAATCCTAATACAAATAGTAATAAAAATTCCCCCTGCGGTGAGGTAAATAGTAGTAATTTATGCGTAACAACCTTTTCGGAATTGGACGTGCTGAAATCTCTCAAGAAAATTAAACCTAAATTTACCAAGGGCCCTGATAATATACCTGCCTTTATTGTAAAAGACTGTGCACACATCTTTGCTCGTCCACTTACTATAATTTTTAATTTATCCCTAAAATGTCAGATATTTCCTGATGTGTGGAAATATTCTCGTTTCTGTCCCGTTTACAAAAAAGACAACAAAAATAACGCGGAGAATTATAGGCCAATAACAATCATTTGCAATTTTGCGAAAGTTTTTGAGTTTACCTTGAGTATGCCACTAACAAGGCACGTGCAAGGTCAAATTGTAACAAACCAACATGGATTTGTATCCGGCAGATCCACTGAGACTAACCTCACCTGTGTCACCAATACCTTTCTGAAAAATTGGATAATAACAAACAGGTTGATATTATCTATACGGATTTTTCCAAGGCGTTTGATCGCCTGGATCATGGTATTCTGATACAAAAGCTTAGCAATTTCGGACTATCAGCGTCACTATTAGATTTAATTACCTCGTATTTAGGAAATAGGCGGCAGTATGTAGAATACCATGGTTTCAGGTCATTCGACGTCTTGGCTAGCTCAGGTGTCCCTCAGGGATCTGTACTGGGACCACTTTTCTTTAATATCTTTATTAATGACATTGTCACAAATATTGACGTTGAAAGCCTGTTATATGCGGACGATCTAAAAATCTATTGTGTAATTGAAACTGATGAAGATTGTGACAAGCTTCAAAATAACTTGAATAAGATAAATGATTGGTGTCTACTAAATCAACTACCTCTCAATGTATCCAAATGTAGCGCATTTACATTTTGTAGAGCACGCAATTATATTAGTTTTAATTATCATTTAAATAACCAGGAGTTACAAAGACCTGATACAATTAAAGATCTGGGGGTGACCTTTGACAGAAGTCTAAGTTTCAATGAACACATAAATTTAACTGTATCATCAGCTTTAAAAAGCCTAGGATTTGTAATAAGGAATTGTAAGGGTTTTAATAATACGGACATTATGAAATTATTGTACTACTCCTTTGTGCGATCAAAATTAGAATATTGCTCACTGGTATGGTCCCCGGGCTATGCTACGTATATAAAAAGTATTGAAAACATTCAGCGTCGTTTTGTTAAGTATTTGTGTTTTATTGAAGATGGCAATTATCCCACAACTGGTTATTCGCAAAACCTCATGTTAGAAAGATTTGATATGTCGAGTCTAGAAAATAGGAGAATAGCACACTGTAATATTTCTGCATAAAATTATTCACAATATATCTGATTGCCCGTCTATTTTGGAGCAACTGTGTTTTCGTGTACCTCGTATAGGAAGCAGAAATCGTGAAACATTCTATCTTTCTACTCCCCGAACAAATTTACTAAAACTTTCACCTATACATTTTATGTGTAAAAATTATAATTCAGTGCAAAATGAGCTTGATATATTTAATTGTAGTCCTGCATCAATTAAAAGATTACTATGCGTATAACCCCATATCCCTTATTGCCGTTTTCATGTTTTTTTAGAGTTATGTGATGTGTATATATTATTTTAAGTCAGTTTTTTCTTAGTATTACATTTGTATTTTGTTTCTTCACAGTACGACACGTACTGTGAATTTGGTATATATAATACTTATACTGTTTGTGCTTACTAGTGTAACATTCCCACCCTTTAATTGGTTTTCTGTTGGGTGGTTGTATCTAAATAAATTAAATAAATAAATATCAAATTCTCCATTTCTACTTGACGAAAACACTTTTACACGTCGATTTTATTCTCAACGGTAAAAATACTGGCATATTATTATTCATCCTTGCTATCTAATTAGTTATTACAAAAAATTCATAAAATTATACTTTTTGTGGACGGTAGACAGTTATTAACGGTTTAGTATATGAAGGCTTGCATATATTAAACCTCGTATTCTCTTACGCACTGAATATTAATGGCGTATAATAACAATTGCTCTTTATTTATTGCCCATCACAACTAGAAGTAAAAAAATATTTTGTTTTCAGTGAAAATAATAATAATAATAAGAAAGTCGCATGATCATTGATACTTCCACACCCACGTAGTGGAGTGGAAGTATAGTGATCGTAAAAAAAAAATATTTTTTTTTGTCAAATAGGCTTAGAATGTCATAAAACGTCGAGATTTTAAATTTGAGGAAAAACAAATCTGTCCGTCGGTCGGCCTGTAACTTTTTTTGTGCACACGTTTTCTCAGGAACGGGTTAAGATATTGACTTGAAATTAGGTACACATATGCATCATGACGCAACTGGAACTAGATTATATTTTGCGCTAATTCCAGTGAAGGGTTGGAGGTTAAATAGGGGTAAATAAAGGAAAATAAGCAAAGCAAGAGTACAGAAATCTGGGATTTGGTGTATATACTAGAAGCTAAGGTCTCAATTTTTTTTTATAATATTTTACACACCGTCCCCACCACCCCCACTCCATTATTAAAGGAGTTACAAAATAAAATTGAGATAATCACTTAAAATTTGGAATACGTATGTATTATTCATAGTACACGAACATGGCGGAAAGTGAAGACGACGAGTCAAACCTCCCGTGTAAAAAGTATAAAGAACTAATAGTTGATGATAATTATATTGCCTGCGATGGCCTGTGCAATGGAATATTTCACATAGATTGTAGTGATTTTAAAAAAAAGTGCAGTTAAACTCGTTAAATCGCAGACTTCTTTGAAGTGGTTATGTGAGGTATGGAATGAATCAAGCCATATTATAATCGCACCTATTAAACAGGCTGTTGAAAATGTGTTAAATAATAAGTTCAGCGAACTTTATGCTAAATTTGAGCAAGAAAAGGAAATATTATTTGAAATTTTATTAAAAGATGCATCTGAAATTACAAAAACATTGTGCCCAACACAAAAACCGCAACAACAAGTAAAACTGATACGGATCTGATAAGCCAGCAAAACATAACCGCTTCTTCTAAAGGTAAACCTGGGAAGGAAAGTTATAGTTCAGTCGCTAAAATCAAAAAGGTGCAACAAAATAACTCCATATTTATCAAATCACGAAATACGGAACAAAAACCAGATGACTTATGCAAATTGATCAAATCTACAGTTAACCCGGCTAGATTATCTGTTGCTGTTAATAAAATCAAATCGGTCAACAATGGAGTATTAATTCATTGTGATAATGTCGAATCTGCAAATAAACTCAAAGATACTTTAACACCTCATTTGCTAAATAATTGTGATATAAGTATTTCCAAAAATATAACACCGAAGTTAATTATTTATGGCACCGAAAAACCTGATGAGCCCATTGATGACTTGATGTTGGTAAAAGATATATTTACAGCAAATAACATTTCATCAGATGCAGACAATTTTCTGTTCAAAATTGTTAGAAAAATTAATCATGATGGCTTAGTCAACTTAATTGTGGCTGTGGATGCAAAAACGAGACATTTAATATTAAATAAGGGACGTCTGTATATAAATTGGAAACGGTGCCCTGTTGCCGATTCATATCATATAAAGCGTTGTAACATTTGCAGCGGTGTTGGTCATCTTTCTGATCATTGTCAAAATAAGTTCCCTGTGTGCTATTTATGTGCTGAGAGCCACGAACCTAAAATGTGTAGCTCCACCTATAAACGATGTGCAAATTGTATACGATCAAACAGAAGTCTTAAAACAGACTATGATATAAACCATTCAGCTAAAGACAATAAGTGCCCTAGTTATGTAAACAAATTGAATTTAGTTAAACAGCGGACTCTACAGTCTGTCATACAAGAGTAGCAACTAAAAGTAAGCAATGTACTATGTATTGTCCATCACAATTTACAGTGTATCAAAAACAAAATTGAGGAAGTTGAATTACTCCTATCTCAAGAAAATATTGATATCTTGTGTGTCACTGAAACCTGGATTCAACCTGGGGAAATTGAGTAAATAAAATTTCCTGGATACGATATATCAAGCTATTTTTCTAGAAACTCATTCATACATGGTGGATCTTTAATACTGGTTAAAAATTCCTTGGACGCAGTGGAAATCTCCGATCTAGTGAATGTTAGTGTAGAAAAAATTTTCGAGTGTGCAGCAGTCAAAATTACTCTATATGGAAGTGTTTATTATATTATGTGCATTTACAGAGCTCCTGACTCTAATTTAAAAGAATTTATGTTAAAATTTAAGGAATCCTTGAATATTGTGTTCAATAAAAACCAGCCTAGCTATGTAATAATATATGGTGATTTTAACATAAATTTTTTATGCAAGAACTCAATCGGTGTTACTGAGCTTCTGGACCTTTTAAAATCTTACTGTATGTACCCTGTTTTCGATCAACCTACGCGTATTCAAAGCAATAGTATAACGGCACCAGATTATATTTTAACCAATTTTAATAATACTTTATTAGAAAAATATGTCATGCACATTGGTCTGTCTGATCACAGTGGTCAAAAAATTTCTTTTGAGGTGAATAAACCGAAAACTAATACCAGTCACACATTTAGATCGTTTTCACAAAAAAACATTAAAATTTAAAAACTCTTTAAGTAGTGAGTCATGGCATAGTGGTTTTAGCGCACAAACAGTAGAAAATAAGTATCATGAATTTAATAATACATTGCACTGTTATTATAACGCGTCATTTAAGTTTATTACTAAAAATTTTGACGACAAAAAAAACAAAAATTGGATAACTGCTGGAATTAAAGTGTCATCGGTCCATTTAAAAGAACTGTTCAATATGCAACAAATTGGTTTGATCAGTGTACAATATTATAAATCATATAAAGTAATTTACAGACGAGTTATGCGTCAGGCGAAAAAAATGTACTTTGACAATATTATAATAAACTCCTCGAACAAATCGAAGGCTGCTTGGAATATAATTAATCGATTATTGGAAAGGGGAAAAAGTAATTATAGTCCTGATATATCAATAAATAATGAACTAACTACAGATAAAATAGTCATCGCCAACGAATTCAATTCATATTTCTTAAATATAACTAAATCATTAGCAATACCAGACAATAATATACTTAATCATAGGAATAGAACCCATACGCGCATTATTAAAAATTCACTTTACCTAAAACCGACTAATACATCCGCGGTTATAAATATAATCAACAGTTTAAAAAATTCTAATTCTTCCGGTTCTTATTATTTTCCTGTTAAAATTGTTAAAAATTGTTCCAGAGAATTGGCTACACCATTAACCGATATCATAAATCAATGGTTTTCAGATGGCATTTTTCCAGATCTTTAAAATTATCCAAAGTAATTCCATTGTTTAAAAAAGGTGACCGTACACAGCTCTGTAATTATAGACCAATCGCAATTTTATCCGTTTTTTTCTAAAGTAATTGAAAAGCTAATCGCAATAAGAATATCTGAATTTTTAAATACTAACTAAGTCCTCTCAACAAATCAGCATGGCTTTAGAGCGAATAGATCAACTATATCAGCTTTAGTAAGTTTTCTGGACTATATTTACGAAAATTTTGACAGAGGTCATGAGGTTATGGCACTGTTTATTGACCTTTCAAAGGCATTTGATTGTGTTAATCACGACATTCTCTTGGATACTATTGAAAAATATGGTATACGAGGGAAATGCAAAATGTTATTAAAATCTTACTTGTCCAACAGACAGCAATATGTCGATTTCTTAGGTTCGAGGTCAGAAACTAAAACAATAGATATTGGTGTACCCCAAGGTAGTGTTTTGGGACCGCTCCTTTTTCTCCTTTACATTAACGACTTAGATAATTTAAATGAATTTTATTGCTCCTTTGCTGATGATATTACTATTGCCGTAGGTACAAAAAACATTCAAGAACTGATTGATAAGTTAAATTCTACCCTACTTAATATAAATAATTATTTCACTATAAAGAAATTGGTAATGAACCAAGAAAAAACATTATCGTTACAGTTTCATCCTGTTAGAGCTCATTACATATCTAGTTTGCTTCTACAGCTTAATGGTAGATCCATTGAACAAGTGTCAACTTTCAAATTATTAGGTTTGTATATTGATTTAACGCTGGATTGGAAGTCACATGTCTCCTATATCTGCAATAAATGCTCAAGTCACTGTTTTGTGCTGAAAAGATTACGTCATATAACCAATTTAAAGACTGTGAAAATATTTTATTTTACTAATTTAGAGTCCCGACTACGCTATGGTATTATTTTTTGGGGAAATTAATCGGCATCTAACCGTGTGTTCTTACTACAAAAAAGAGCTATTCGTAATATGTTTAATTTAAGCTATAGAGAATCCTGAAAGCAGACATTTATCAAACATAATATTTTTACATTACCCTGTCTGTACATACATGAAATTTTAAAATTAAAAAAAAAAAACTTATCCACCTTCAATTCCTTAAATGCAAATCACAATTATCCTACACGGCATGGATCCAATTTGCAATACGATATACACAGACTTGAATTATATAAAAGAAAACCATATTACATGGGATGTACACTTTACAATAAGTTAGCCGTTGAAATTAAAACTATACCTAGTGTAAATAAGTTTTTGTCAGAATTAAAAAAGTTTCTGTTAAAAAATGCATTCTACTCGATAGATGAATTCTTAATGTATTAATATCTTTATCTTATTCTGGAAATGTATTTGACGTATCCTATATCATTGTATGATCTCTTGGATAAACAAAGCATTATTATTATTATTATTATTATTATAACGACATCTGGAAGTAGACTATATTTATATTTTGAGATGATTCCGTTGAAGGGTTGGGGGGTTAAATAGGGGTAAATAGGGGAAAATAAGTAAAGCAAGCTGATACAAGTACAGAAACTTATGAATTGGTTTATATATTAGGGCCTAAGAATTTTTTTTATTTTTCAACCCCTCCACCAATAACCCCCACTCCCTCATTAAAGCGACTGATAAAATAAAATTGAGATATTCACTTGAAATTTGGTCCACGTATGTATTATAGCGATATCTGGAATTAGATTATATTTTGAGATGATTCTGTTGAAGGGTTGGGGGTTAATAGGGGCAAATAGGGGAAAATAAGTAAAGCAAGTTGGTAAGAGTATAGTCTTCTTTATAACATTTTTCAACACCTCCACCACTCCCGCTCCATCATTAAAGGAGCTGATAAAATAAAATTCAGATATCCGCTTGAAATTTGCTACGTGCAGGTGCTACAACGACATCTGGAACTACATTATATTTTAAGATGATTCCTTTGAAGGGGTGGGGGGAAAGTAAGAGTAAACAGGAAAAATAAGTAAAACAAGCTGGTAAGAGTACAGAAACTTGGGATTTGGTGTATATACTAGAAGCCAAGGCCTCAGATTTCTTTATAATATTTTTCATAATCCATATTACCAGACGGTAACTTGGTCTGATATTGTTTAAAACTATTTTGTTTATAACAAAATGAAATATTAAATAGTTTTCAATCAAACAAATTTATTTTTTACCGAGTTCTAAAAAGAAATGTTCGATAACTTTTTTTCGTAAAGTTGATATTTTCAATGTTATTAATTATTTTTAACTGAAAAATCGCCAATCTCTAGTTTTTGACATTCAAAAAGTATAATAAAAAAATGTTTTCTTTGCAGTACATATTTTTTTTATAACATCGTTAGACCTTGCATATGAACTTCCAAAAAGTTGAATTGATGATTTTTAATTTTATGCCTTATAGCGATCACTTTTCTTCGGCAGTTATTGAAATATTCATGTCAAAGAAAAATTGTCTTATGCATTTCAGCGTGTAGGTAATTGATTCCTGAAACTTTTCGAGACATTTGAAAAAAAGAATTATAGCACTTATTAAATAAAACAACTTACGGGGTTATGTAATATTTTGGTAAATTAAAGTTCATTTTAATATACGTTGTTTTCTGTATCTCATCATTATTTTAAGTTATATAGTATTACAATAATGTGTAAAGATTAATCTTTAAATTTCTGTTTTCTTTTCTGTGCTAAATTATAATATTTACGTAGTAATAAGTCGTGGTATAAGTCGTTGATTGGCCATAACATGCGAAACGTGCACTCATAAACTCAGAAGGATAGCGAGAAACAGCGAAGCGCTGTACAAAAATAATCATATTTTTTGTTACAATGAAACAATGGATAAGCTGCTCCATTCTTTTCTATATATTTCATATCATAGATGTATGAATCTATCTGTAATAGTTTTAAAAATATCTCGATGCTGTTTGCTGCACTTTTCAGGTACGACTTGTTTAAATAATCTTCATATTATTAGCATTCGGCAAAACCGGACTCCACCTTTCACTCGCATCATAATGGTCTTTTTAAAAATACCTAAAAAATTTAAAAGTGAAATTGTGTGCAGATAAACATTTTTACTTCCCTCACTTATCGGAGGGAAGTATCGTATTCGTGAAAAAATCACCCTCCGAGATTTCTTCGGATTTTCGCCTTTCAGACCATATAGATTACGAAAATGAAGGACTTTCAATTCCGTTCGTGCGACCGTCAGTCTCAGTCTGTCTGCGCTATTTTTTAAAACACGATTTGACGGAGAAAGGCTAAATTTGGTGGGTTGTTGATGCTACTGCCATCGAGGAAATGGGTAGACTTTCGCTGGAAAATATACAGCGTTCAGAGAATAAATAATGAAGAAAATTTGACAAATAATGGCAATTTTAGCATATAAGTAGTTAACACAATTGGCAACTGTTATACCTTTAACGAAAGATATACATGATGGCCATGCCAAGAAATAGCTCAACTATGGTGAAAATTTGTGAAGGTATTTACGTAAACCGTCCATATTTGGCACCTTTTATTCATTATTTGTTTTTATGTCTGATGACCACTCTGTATATTTTTTTAACCAAAAGTTATCAGGTTTTCTTTGCAGCAGTAGAACACTACTGCTGCTTAATAATAATCGTAGTAGTTAACAAACTACATTCCGATTATTATTCTCCTATGTCGTTTCTTAATTAATAATATTACATCCTTCGCATACCGAAGGGAAGTATTGTATTCGAGAAAAAATCACCCTCCGAGATTTTTTCGGATTTTCAAGTTTCAGATCATGTAGATTACGAAAATATAGGTTTTTCAATTCCGTCAGTCTGTCTGTCTGTGCATTAACTAAAAAACTACTTGACGGAGAACAGTCAAATTTGGTAGGTAGTTGACGCCACTGTCAGCGAAGAAATGGAAAATATACGGGGTGGACCGTCTAAAGGGAATAAATAATGAAAAAAATATTTTTTTACTCAAATTTGAAATTTCTACGTTTCGTGACATTCTAAACCTATTTCTTTTGAAAAAATTTTTACCACTAGAATAGATAGAAAAAATATTTGTTTTGATCAAATTTAAAATTTCCACGTTTTTACTGCTACAGAATAGATGAAAACAATTTTCTTTTGCTCAAATTTATAATTTCCACGTTTACTTAATAACATTCTAAACCTATTTCCGAAAAAATTTTGAACATTTTTTTTTACCTACGTTTTGGAAAAATATTTTGCCACTAGAATAGATGGGAAAAAATGTTTTGCTCAAATTTAAAATTTTTACGTTTCATGGCATACTAAATCTATTAAAAAAAACATCGGTAAAGGTATTTACACAGAACTTCCCTCTTTATTCACACAAGACGGCCACTCTGAAAAATTATTAATTAAGAGATGACATATGAGAATTATAATCGCCATGCATATATTCGTAATCTACATTATCTGAAACGTAAAAATACGAAAAAATCTCGGAGGGTGATTTTTTCTCGAATACAATACCTATTTCCCTTCTACTTCATCAAGTATGGCGCTTGACCTAGACATCGCAGCGATATCCGCTGAGTTAAATAAGTTGAAAAAAAAAATGAAATTATTGACAGTAACTACGTTAAAAGTGCCTAAAAGTGTTACTAATATTCAGATAACCAAATATGTGACTTATCTTCACGAGAAGTGCAATACCAACTAAGTTAGTGATAATTTTCATGACTGTCATGATTCTATAGTGACGAGACCGTGTAATAATAAATTGTGTACTAAACTAAACGACGAACTAGCATCCGTTAAGCACGAAATGGAACTCGTTACTAAACTATCGGTTCATCTAGAGAAGAGATTTCAAGAACAATAGGACTTAATCATGTTATTAAAACAAGCAAATAATGCATATGGAAATTTAATTCCGTCGACGCCATCCACTAGTAAAAAACTAAACGGAGAAAATAAAACAATAAATCCAAAACACACGGTTATAAATGAGATACAAGCAGTTGAAATTAATTCGCAAAAAACGTATGCTAGCACAGTAAGAAGCCATCAAAAAGAAACTCCACAAAAACTTACAAAGAAATATATACAAATTCTAATCAATCGAAACGAAATCCTCCTTATAATAACAACAAATTAAACAGAGTTAAACCTATAATAGGTTGCAATGATACTGGAACTATTCGGACCATTCCAAAAAAGGGCTACTTGCATGTTTATAGAATTAGCGCTGATACAACAGCAAACGAACTTAAATCAATATTAAATAAAACTGCTCCTTCAATGAATTTCGAATGTGATGACTTAAACCGAAACGAAAGAAGTTCATCATATAAAGTAGCATTTCCCATCGAAAACGTTCTGGATGTATATAATCCCCAGATATAGCCTGCCGGAGCAGCAGTACGAAGATTTAGGTTTCCTAAACAAAAAAATTTTCACGAAGCGACACCAACTCAACCAGAGATTTAATTGGTTCATATAATAATAGTAATAATAGTAATTATTCTGTGAGTATATTTCATATTAACGTACAAAGTCTTTCAAATAAAGTTGACCAGCTGGAAATTTTTCTTGAAATTAATAATTTCTCTATAATCTGCTTTTCCGAACACTGGCTTGACAAATCTCAAATAAAGTCTATTAAATTAAATGATTACAGTCTCTCGGCCTCATTTTGTAGAGCACCTAATAAGCACGGTGGTGTTGCAATATTTACTAAAAATGATATTAAATTTAGAGAACTTGACGTAAAAGAATTCTGTAGTGAAGTAAACGCCGAATTCTGTGGTATTGATTGTTACTCTAATAAGTTTATTGTTTTAGTAGTATACAGATCCTGCTTAGGAAACTTCGATATATTCTTTAAAAAATTGGAAGAACTTCTATTTTCACTTTCAGATAAATATGAAAGAATAGTATTGCTAGGTGATTTTAATGTAGATTTTAGAGGTAAGTCAACTTACTTATCAGAACTGGTTGTCTTAGTAAAATCCTTTGGGGTAGAAATAACAATTTCTGACTTTACCAGGGTAACTGTAACATCGTCTAGTTGTATCGATAATATTTTGTCAAACTTGGGCAATGACTGCTATGGGACCGGGGTCATAGACCCCTGCCTTTCTGACCACTATGGTCAATTTATCACAATAAAATGTGATCATAAACTGACCTCGAAAACCTTCTGGAGAAGAAATATTACTGCAAATGGCATACAAAAATTAAGAAACTCCCTTAGTATCATAAACTGGGGCGTGTTTACTGATCAATATATTACTATCAATGATTTAGGATGTTTCTTAGTAAATACGTACCAATCGCTAGTCCACAAATACTTTCCGTTAAAAGAATATTTTTCTTGCTCCAAGCCTCCTGTAAATTGGTACAATGCCGAACTTAGGAACATGAGAGATACCCTAAATGCTATAAAATAAATTGCAGATAAAACTAAAGATCCTGGTGATAAAGCTGCTTACAATACATTTAGCAAAAATTATAAAATTGCAATAAGTAATGCAAAAACATCTGCTTACGATGTGTTGAGTATTACATATAATATCTTAAAATTTGTATTTTCCATTTCCTGCATAAACTAATTTAATTGCAGTGTTTATTATTGTACTTAAGATTTAATTTACCTACTTCCAAGAAGGGTCTCCTTTATTGTTGTATTATAGACAAACTTTTATTTATTGCCTGGGTTCTTAGTATGGGTAATTAGGAAGGGCTAGCCTTGCAAAACTGTAATATTAGAATTCATTATCAACACAGCAGCCTAGCTGCATACATCGTTCATTCTAACAACCATTATGTTATTTTTATTTAAGTGTTTGTAAATATATTTGTTAAGTTGAAGCTTTGCTGTTTTACATAAATCAGTCCATGGTCCTTCGAAATTACATAAAAAACTAGTAAAGTGTTTATACATTTTACACGGGGTTAAGCAACCTAATAACCCCAACATTTTGGCCTTCGAGCGGATAGAAAGAAGTCGAACATTTGGTCTACTTCAAGATAAAAAGAGATTGATCCAAGCTGCAACAGTCCAAGAGTCCCGAGTCCAAGTCCAACGTATGTAAACGCAAGCTACAACAGTCCAAGAGTCCTAGTACAAGAGTCCCGAGTCCAAGTCCAACGTTTGTAAGCGAACTAAGCCGCCATCATCAGATTAATCCGCCAAGGTGAGTGAATTTTCAGTCCTTATTCCTATACCTATACTAGTCCAATTTTTGGAGTCAATCTGATGGTTATAGTGTGTGCGTTATTGGTTTAATTGTTTGTTAACGTTAAGTACACATTTTTACGAAGCGAATTCACAAATTCAGTCCAATCAAATAATTATTTTAAATCCAATTAATTAATAGCATAATGGTTCAGCCTGCACAGTTAAAAGATTTGATCACTAAAAGAGGTCAAATTAAGGCAAAAATTACTAGATTAACAACGAAGATCGCGTGTTCGGAGATAATATTAACATATTAAAGGTACGTTTACAAAAAGTAGAGAATGCGTGGGAAAAGTTCGAACAAGTCCAGTCAGAGATTGAAATCCTAACTGATAGTGATCCCAATCAATTAAAACAACGCGAAATTTTTGAGGATGAATACTCATTAATTGTTGGCAAAATTACCTCATTTATTGAGTCAGGTAGTGATAAAGAAACACTTAACATAAAAAGCGAAAGAAGTACACATGTCAGATTACCAGTATTAGAACTTCCAAAATTTAGTGGCTTATATGAAGAATGGCTTTCATTCCGCGATCGATTTCAATCGTCAATAAATAATGACGATTCTCTCAGCGATATTAATAAATTTCAATATTTGCTCTCCTGCTTAACAGGTGAAGCGGCAGAAATGATTCAATCCGTAAGATTAACAGCCGCTAATTACTCTGTCGCATGGGAAAAATTGAAAAGTCGTTACGAAGATAATCGTTTATTAGTCAAAAGTCACATAAATGCTTTATTTAATATTCCAAACATAACAAAACACTCGGCTAGTTCAATTAAAAAGGTACTTGATATTATCGATACCAACTTAGCTTCTCTAAATTCATTAGGGGTGCAAACAGATAATTGGGATTTAATAATTATATATTTTATTACGACAAAATTTGATGTAGAAATGTTGCGAAGTTGGGAATCTTTTCAAATAAACGGGCTACCAACTCTGGTCCATTTTAAAGAGTTTCTGACAAACAAATATAAATGTTTAGAGTCCATAGAATGTAATAGAACATCGTCAACAAATAATTCAAATAAAGTGTCAAGATATCCAAATAGTCATTACCCGCAAAATCATCATAAAATGCATAAATCTCTTACAGTTTCTAACACGAGAACTTACAAACCATTTTGCGCGCTGTGTAAATCAAATCACTTATTATACCAGTGCCCAGATTTCTTGAAAATTAATTCAGAGTTACGTCTTCATAAAATACGCGAATTAAAATTATGTGCAAACTGCTTTAAAACTAATCACCAATCATATAATTGCCAGTCCACTGCACGATGCAACATTTGCAATAAAAAAAAAACATCATACATTGTTACATTTTGAAAAAACAAATACAAATAATTCGACAGAGGTAATAACGAGTCCACCCGATTTAACTCCTAGTGAGGTACATCCTCAGCCATTAACGTCTGCGTTAACTAGCATTCGTAACCATTCACAAGTCCTGTTATCAACTGCTGTAATCCATGTATTCGACAGTAAGAATTGTATCCATGAATGTAGAGTGTTGCTTGACGTTGGCTCTCAATCCAATTTTATAACAGAGGAAATGGTTAAAAAACTTAAATTAAACACTACAAGCAACGATAATGGAACAATAATTGGCATTACGCAAAATCCAATCCATATAAACAAATCCGTTGTAGTAAAAATTAAGTCTCGCTTCAACATATATTCAACCAAACTAAATTTCTTAGTATTACCATCAATCGCAGAAAAAATTCCCAATATATCATTTTCTCCGGAAATGTTAAAAATTCCTCCGAATATAACACTTGCCGATCCCAAATTTCATTTATCCCAACCAGTAGACATGCTAATAGGAGCTGAATTGTTTTACGAACTTTTAAATATTGGGCAAATTACACTTGGAAAAAACAACCCTCATTTGCAAAAAACACATTTTGGTTGGATATTAGGAGGTACACTGTACGAGCCAATTAATCGTAAAAATTATAAAGTCTCGTTTCTATCGTTAGATTCGCTTGATGCAAAATTAACGAAATCTTGGGAAATCGAGGAATGCCAAACCATCACAAAATTATTATCGTCATCCGAATTAGAATGTGAAAATTATTTTACACCTACACATCATAGAAATAAAGGAGGTTTTGGGTTAAGAAAATGCTCCTCAAATAACACACAATTATTACCCAATATACAAGGTCAAAGTCAAAACATAAGCATTAATATAGATAAGAATTTCGACACAAAAACTTTGGGGTTGACGTGGAATTGCAAATTAGATTCTTTTAAATATTCCTTAAATAATGAAATACCTCATTCGCGGGTTACAAAAAGAATAATTTTGTCTACCATTTCTCAAATATTTGACCCATTAGGTTTGATTGGTCCTATTTTAATGAAGTATAAGATTATTATACAGAGACTTTGGTCATTAAAATCCAATTGGGATGAATCCATTCCATCAGAATAGCACACAATGTGGTTGCAATATATTCATGAATTACCAAAACTAAATGAGATCCAAATACAAAGACAAGTCTTATGTGACAGTCCAATTAATATAGAGATTCACGGGTTTTGTGATGCGTCAACTTCTGCATATGGTGCATGCATCTATTTAAGATCTGTAAATCTTAAAAACGAAACCTATGTCCAATTATTATGTGCCAAGTCACGAGTTGCTCCATTAAAAACAATGTCTATACCAAGATTAGAATTATGCGGAGCTCTGCTTCTGACACGTCTTTTGTCAAAGGTAATATCTTCACTTTCAAACACGACATTTAATAAAATTTATTTATGGTCCGATTCAACTATCGTTTTATCATGGTTAAATACTTGTCCATCCGAATTAAAAACCTTTATAGCTAATAGAGTTTCGGAGATCCAAAATTCGTCTAAATCCGCGATATGGAGACATATTCCCACCGAACATAATCCAGCAGATATCATTTCTCGTGGGCTCTCCCCTAACCAGTTATTAGAATCAAAATTATGGTGGCACGGTCCTGTATTTTTACGGCAATCTTTGCAACAATATCCTGAATTTAAATACGCCCCTGGAAAGGATGTTCCTGAAAAACGCCCTCAAATTTGTCTAACCGCGACGGTTCATAAGAATCCTGTACTTATTAAATATTCGTCGTTCTCAAAGTTGCAAAGAGTGATTGCCTACTGTTTACGATTTATACATAATTGTCGAGTCCAAGTAAATAAATCAAAGGATTACTTATCATGTTTAGAACTCAACAACGCTACCAAACGCATCATAAGACTCGTTCAATATAAATCCTTTACTAAGGAACTTACACAGTTAAAAAGAAATGGACATGTTTCAAACGAAAGTAACATGTTAACATTAAATGTATTTCTCGATGAGAACGAATTGATTAGAGTTGGTGGACGTTTAAGTAATGCACCTATTTCATACAATCAAAAACACCCAATACTTTTACCAAAAACCCATTTCGTAACTGAACTTCTCATTATTCAAGAACATGTCAAACAATTACACAGCGGTCCTTAATTAACTTTAGCATGTTTGAGACATACATATTGGATAATGTCTGGTCGAAGTATAGTACGCAAAGTTTTACATAAGTGCATAACCTGTTTTCGCACAAAACCAATTATTTCCCAACAATTAATGGGTAATCTGCCGAGAGCTAGAATTGTACCAGCTCGCCCCGTTTTGCAGACGGTTTTGGTCGAACTCCAAGGGTAATAAAGTCCTACATATCATTATTTGTATGTTTATCGACTAAGGCAATTCACTTAGAATTAGTCTGCGACTTAAGTTCTGATACTTTCTTGAGCGCGCTGAAGAGATTTATATCTCGCAGAGGTAACATATCAGACATGTATTCTGACAACGGAACAAATTTTATTGGAGCAAACAATGAGTTACACGCATTAAAAGAATTATTTGATTCTGATACTTTTAAATCGCATGTCATTAGCTCACTTGGTTCAAAAAATATTAATTGGCATTTTGTTACTCCCGGTGCTCCAAATTTTGGCGGACTCTGGGAAGCCGGTGTAAAATCGGTAAAGTATCATTTAAAACGAATTATTGGCAATACAGTGTTAAATTATGATCAGATGTACACACTATTGACTCAGATTGAAGCCTGTTTAAATTCCCGTCCCTTGATTCCTTTGTCCAATGATCCAAACGATCTATCTGCATTGACACCTAGACACTTCCTAATTGGAGATTCACTCACGGCCCCGGTTGAACCAGATTTGACGTATGTACGAGAAAACAGACTATCAAAATGGCAAAGAATTCAACAGTTGTTGCAACATTTTTGGAAACGCTGGTCCAACGAGTGAGTATCTGAGCAATTTACAGTCAAGATCAAGGTCCAGATCTACTCCGCATCTCAATTTAAAAAATGGCACAATCGTTGTTTTAAAGGATGATAACTTGCCTCTACTATACTTCCGCTCCACTACGTGAATGTGGAACTGAAAATGTGACAGATGGCAATAATATTTGACATATACATCTATTATAGTTTTATTGAAAAATGTACAGGGTGGTCATCTCAAGAAATAATTCAACCATGGAGGGCATTTGTAAAGGTATTTGCGCAAGCCTTCCATATTTGGTACCTGTTATTTAGTATTGAATTTTTGCTGTTGGATGACTACTCTGTATATTTTTTGACCAAATGTTCTCAGGTTTTCTTTGTAATAATAGTGATAACTATATTCCGATTATTATTCTCAATGTCATTTCGTAATTAATAGTTTTTTAGAGGGGCCGCCATTTGCAAATAAAGAGGGAAGTTCTGTGTAAATACCATTACCGATTTTTTTTATAGTGACTATCCTGTATGAACAAAGAGGGAAGTTCTGTGTAAATACCTTTACCATTTTTTTCATTAAACATTTGAGTTGAACGTGTTAAGAAACGAATTTTTATACATTTTTTTCTATGATCCTTAAGAATTATGTTCGATTGCAATATATCCATTTGATTAAATCCAGTAGTTATAAATTTTACACAAATAATGGTAAATATAATAAATTCTAGTGATACAAATATTCTGGGGAGAAAATTAGTAGGTAATCAAATAATTCCAAAGTCTACATTTTAGGAAAAAAGGAAAGGAAATTATTTGACACACTTTACATTTTAGCAATACTGTATAAAGGATTAAGTTAAAACATAATTAGACACAAATACCTCGCGTGCAATCTATGTGGAGTACCGTAGAAATAAAGAGACCTGAACAAATTAATTTTAAGTAGACTATTTATGGACGTATCTTAATTAAACACTAAGTAATAACCACACATTTTAATTATTAAATAATTCAACCGATTTTTATACACGTAAACAACGACATCTAACTATGTTTGCAGATGACTTTACAGTAACTTTGACGGCCAACACACCTAAACAGCTTCAAGAAGCAATAGTTGTAACTCTTGAGGAAATTAGTAGGTACTTGGTTACAAAAGGACAAATTAGTATTTACGGTGTTTTTCAATTTTTATATGCAGAGACCCCTCCCACACAATATGCGATGACATAGGTCTGTCAAATAGTGTTAAATTACTTGGAAACTATATTGATTCTAAATTATTGTCATTCAGTCTCCAAATCGAACATATTTGCAACCAATTAAATAAGGCCTACTTTGCCTTATTACAAATGAAAACTAATTTAGACGAAACCACACCCTTACTATGCGTTGGCATACTCGCGCATTTATTTATTTATTTATTTATTTAAATACAACCACCCAACATGTAACCAATTAAAGGGTGGGAATGTTACACTGGTAAGCACGTCACAGACGAAACAAAATACAAATGTCATACTAAGAAAAAGCTAACTTAAAATATATATACATATCACACAACTCTAAAAAACATGTAAATGGGAATAAGGGAAATAGTGTTATACGCATAGTAATCTTCTAATTGACGCAGGACTACAATTGAATATATAAAGCTCATTTTGCACCGAATTATAATTTTTACACATAAAATGTATAGGTAGCAAGATAGAATGTTTCACGATTTCTGCTTCCTATACGAGGTACAAGTAAACCATTGTAGGATGGCCAACAGCCGCGAGAAGAAATATCGTCGCTGTTGAATAGAGACAAGTTTCTTAACTATGAACGTAGTATAGTCGGGGGAAGAAGTTTAAGTAAAAGGTGCTCTCTTTTTCACCAACAATCCGGGTATATCATAGGCCAATTGAAGTTTTTGATTGAACAACAGTTCTTTGTACACGTAATATTAATGTTTATAAGTAGATACTTCTAATAGGTACCTATTATTAATTATTAATGCAAGCTGCATACAGGAATTAGAACAAAGAGCCAATGTTGCGATAAAGCAGTTTGAAGACTGGTGCCAAAAAAATTCTTTAATAATCAATATCAAGAAAACTGTCTTTATATACTTTTCAACTACCATATCTAGAACTCTACCCAGCATAAACTATGTAAGCACCAGCATAAGCACAAAATTTTTAGGAACCATAATAGACAGTACTCTAACTTTTAATCAACAAATTGACGGTCTATGTGTTAAACTAGCAAAAAGCACATTTGCTCTTCTAAACCTCAAGAATGAACTTAACCGCCATGGTCTTTTAAACGCATATTACTTACTTGTGTATTCAGTCTTAAATTACAATATTATGGTATGGGGCCAATCAACCGATATAGGTAGAATTTTTGTAATGTAAAAACGAATAATTAGAATAATTTTTAACTTACAATTAAGACAGTCTTGTCGTGAAACTTTTAAAAAATATGAAATTCTAACGGTGCCCTGTATTTATATATTTAAATTGGCTTGTTTTGTGTGTAAAAATTCCAACTTGTTTCATCTAAATAACGATGTACACAATTATAATACAAGAAGCGCCCGGGAAATTCACATTAACAATTATAATCTGAGTAAATTCAGAAAATCGCCCTATTGTGCAGGCAGTTTAATTTTTAACAAACTTCCAGTCCAAATAAAAATACAAGACAGGTTTCAACTAGTCGGGAAAACATTTAAAAAGTTTCTGGCTAAACAATGCTTCTATAGCTTGGAAAAATTCTATAACTACAATTAAAGTTGATTCTTATGCTCTTGATTTCTCCTATTATTTACATTACGTCGGGTGTGTTCTTAAATTCACGTAATAATTAATTGTTGGAAGCGGTTTTTCTATGTGTTGTTTTTACATTTTAAGTCCATATGTGCTGTTCAATTTTATATACATATATATTTATTTGTATCACATTTATTTTATTTTCTATAACAAAACCTACATTGTACTCTGTACTACTTATGGTGAATAAATGTTCTATTCTATTCTATTCTATTCTATTCTATTCTATTCTATTCTATGTGTTAAATATAAGTTATACACTACAAGCACTTTTCTCAAGACTGTACCGATGTTTACACGAGGAAGGAACATAAGCAAGTGAGCTCCGTAAAGGTGGGGTGGTTTCAACTACTGCGCATCCTAATCTCGTTGGCCATTCTAGGATGGTCGACCTGTACACGAAAACACAGTTGCTCCAAAATAGACGAGCGATCAGACATATTGTAAATAATTTTATGCAGAAATATTACAGAGTGTGCTATTCTCCTATTTTCTAGACTCGACATATCAAATCTTTCTAACATGAGGTTTTGTGAATAACCCATTGTAGGATAATCGCCATCTTCAATAAAACACAAATACTTAACAAAACGACGTTGAATGTTTTCAATACTTTTTATATACGTAGCATATCCCGGGGACATTTGTATGTTCATTGAAACTTAGACTTCTGTCAAAGGTCACCCCCAGATCTTTAATTGTATCAGGTCCTTGTAACTCCTGGTTATTTGAATGATAATTAAAATTAATATAATTGCGGGCTCTGCAAAATGTAAATGCGCTACATTTGGATACATTGAAATATAGTTGATTTAGTAGACACCAATCATTTTTCTTATTCAAGTTATTTTGAAGCTGGTCACAATTTTCCTCAGTTTCAATTACACAATAGATTTTTAAATCGTCCGCTTTCAACATCAATATTTGTGACAACGACATTAATAAAAATATTAAAGAAAAGTGGTCCCAGTACAGATCTTTGAGGGACACCTGAGCTAGCCAAGATGTCCAATGACCAGAAACCATGGTATTCTACATAGAGTCGGGTACAATTCAAACTGACGTGTGTCATGGCCGCTAAAACGTCTGAACTAAGATTTTATTTAAAGCATAAGAAATACCAGTAGTTCTCAAACAGTTCTCAGCAATGATATCGCTAAATAATTTTAAAATTATATAAAAGATACTATCATAAAATGTTAAGATTATTAATTTAGTAACTTCATAATTTTAGTGGAATTCTGATTATACAGTGTCCATAAAGTTGGCTACATATGGGAAAAAATTGTATTTTTTACATTTCTAAAAAACTCTATTGGGGGTTTGTTTATGCATGACACATGACACATGTCATGCGATCACCGGTTTGGCAGGACTGTAAAAAATAGTTGACGGTGGTACCGAAAAATGGGTCAAATTGTTAAGATATCGAAAAATTTTATGAAGAAAATATGCATATAGAATACAAGGACTCCATATAGTCGCGTTATTTTAGCATGAAAAATCTGAAAACCTCAAAAAAAAGGTACAGAATCAATTGACTTAATTCTTGTTGCAAAGAGTTCAGAAAGGCATTTAAAAAAACAGTGCCTTTTATTTTTTGGCGGAAATGTTTGGTTTCATTTCTTTTTCGATAATTGGCCAATTTAATTAAATTAATTGAAAAATTTGATATCATACACAATATGCCATATAATTAAACGAAAATGGTTACTCGGGGGTTTCTGGGGTCGCTGATCACCAATCTGAAGTCCAATTTGGGAAATTCAAAATGGCGGACCGGAAATCGGGCCATCTTCCAGAAGAAGAATGAGAATGGATATCTTGGCCTTGAAAATCTGTACTCGGGAGTTTTCGGGGTCTCTGATTACGAATGCGAAGCCTGATTTGGTAAATTCAAAATGGCAATTTATCAGGAAAAATTCATATTTTTTCGTTCTTGGGCTGAAAATGAGTACTCAGAGGTTTTTAAGGTCGCTGATTACGGATCAGAGGTCCAATTTACGAAATTCAAAATGGCGGACATGGGAGGAACAGTCAATCTCTTCGGAAAACCTCGTATTATTTACTTTTTCGGGCTGAAAGTATGAAAAATAAAAAAGTATTTCCTGAAAAATATACTACCTCCGGTCCGCCATTTTGAATTCTCCCTAACTGGACATCAGATTCGTTATCAGCGATAACGAGAATCTCCGAGTCTCCCCCCCACGTTCAGCCCAAAAAAGGAAATAATACGAGTTTTCAGGAGAAATAGAGTGTTATTCCGGTCCGACATTTTGTATTTCGTGAATTAGGCCTTTGATTCGTTATCAGAGACCTCAGAAACCCCCGAGTACTCATTTTCAGTCCAAAAGCGAAAAAGATACGAGTTTTTCTTGATAAATGAACTCTACTTCCGGTCCGCCATTTTGAATTTACCAAGTCAGACCTCAGATTCGTAATCGATCAGCAACCTCGAAAACCTCCTAGCACAGATTTTCCAAGATATCCATTGTCATTTCTTATGGAAAATGGCCCGATTTCCGGTCCGCCATTTTGAATTCCCCAAATCGGACTTCAGATTGGTGATCAGCGACTTCAAAAACCCCAGAGTAATCATTTTCGTCTAATTCTATGGCATATCGTGTATGATAACAAATTTTTCAATTAATTAAATTAAATTGGCCATTAATATTGTCCAATTATTGGTCCAAAATTTAAACCAAACATTTCCGCTAAAAAATAAAATCTGTTTTGAAGCAGATATGAGGAAAATAAAAAAGTGCAAATTTTACCCCTACCATTAATTACTATATGAAAAATCATAAACTCTTGTGTCTATTTCACAAATATTTGACTAGTTTCGACAAAAACTGTATGTATTTTAGTTGAATAAAGGTATTTGCATGTAAAAAAAGAAACGAACCCCCAATATAGTATTTTTTAGAAATCTCAATAATACAAATTTTTCCGATATGTAGCCAACTTTACGACGGACACTGTATATAGGTTCGGGCACAAATGAAACTGATACCTAACAAAAAATGAATTGCCCAATTCAGTCAATAACAATGAGTAATCAGAAAAAGAAATCAAAGACTAATATTGCTATAGTCCAGTAAGAGACACGGGAAGGTTTGGGCATTTCTTGCCAGGAAAGGATAGGATCGTAGTATTAGTAGGGGAAACGATGTCAGTAAAAATAAAATATTTCATATAACAAAACAAAATCTGAAATCTCTATGAGAATAACGAAAATAAATTATTTTTCTTTTAGCGGTAATAAATAAAAATTCTAGTTGACAAAATAAAAAAAGACACATTTTTGGGGAAAATATAGTTTTAACAAAACTCGAGGCGCAGTTTAATAAAATAAAAATTATAGAACGAAAATTATTAACTTTTAATAGAGCTTAAATAAAAAAAAAAAGTAGAAGAGTGTTGGGAATCGATCCCGCACCAACCGCATTTATATTTATTGCATCGAGCATCTTACCGATTGGGCTAGGCTAGCTACTTTGTTCTGCTTTAAGATGTGTACTATGTACGTAATAGAAAATTGTAAGACTTAATGGTTTGATATTGTTCGTTTAACGGATGAATATCCACTATTTACCACTAAAAATAACTTAAATATTTCATATAAAAACGTTTTTCATATTTAGAGTGGTGTTAGTTCACGGAAATAAATAATATTCGTCGTCAAATCACAGTTTGAGAATCGCTGAGCTTATGACTATGTTTCTCACTCCTCAGTGTGCATTTCATATTTCCGTCTCAAAAGAAGTGGGAAAGAATCTTGGTAGACATACATTGACAATGTCTTTAGGCTATGGCTTTAAGTTTGTGTGCAAGAGATAGTGAAAACGTATGTGCAATATTAATTCATACAACGGTCTTTTTAAACTTGACCCGACTCTACTGCCGCCTATTTCCTAAACACTAGATAATTAAATCTAATAGTGCCGCCACTGATAGTCCGAATTTGCTAAGCTTTTGTATCAGAATACCATGGTCCAGGCGATCAAACGCCTTGGGAAAATTCGTACAGATAATATCAACCTGTTTGTTATTATCAAATTTTTCAGAAAGGTATTGCATGATGCAGGTGAGGTTAGTCTCAGTGGATCTGCCGGATACAAATCCATGTTGGTTTGTTACAATTTGACCTTGCACGTGCCTTGTTAGTGGCATACTCAAGGTAAACTCAACAACTTTCGCAAAATTGCAGATGATTGTTATTGGCCTATACTAGGGTCGTTTCCTTCAACAAAATTTATAAAATATTATTATACCATCAGAAAATATACTAAATATATATTTTATATATCATATTAAAGAAAGTCCCAATAATCACATGCAAGAAAAAATTGGTTTTCAAAACAACAAGGCGGTAAATGATGACGTATGTAATGAGAATTCAATTTTAGAGATTTTCATGTTTTCTCTATCAATGTTGGCGGTAGTGCTCGATAGATTTGTTGTTTACATTGTGTTGATTTTTCATTTAATTATAAACTAAAAATTTTAAATTTTATTTTCTATTTTAAAACATATCTGCAACAGTATATTATTAATAGAAAATCATTTACATACTTACTTTAGCTTACTTCATGTTTTATTCAAGTTGAATCCTAATAACAATAACAATAGTTTGAAGATAATTATTATGACCATGACTCACGTCGATACTATAACCACACTACTCTGTGCTATAATATAATAAGCGCCAATTCAAAATTTCGTAACTTAAATAATTAATTTCACTATTAAAATGAATTTGGAATGTAAAATTAAAAAATACGGGTCAAATAAAATTTTATAAATTACTTGAATATAAATTTTTTTTAAAATGGTCAACGAACCTATTCTCCGCGTTATTTTTGTTGTCTTTTTTGTGCACCGTGCACGGGACATAAACGAGAATATTTCCACACATCAGGAAATGAGATTTTAGGAATAAATTAAAAATGATTGTAAGTGGACGAGCAAAAATGTGTGCACTCTTTTACTATAAAGGCAGGTATATTATCAGATCCCTTGGTGAATTTAGGTTTAATTTTCTTGAGAGATTTCAGCACATCCAATTCCGAAAAGGTTGTTACACATAAATTACTACTATTTGCCTCACCGCAGGGAGAATTTTTATTACTATTTGTATTAGGATTTAAATAAGCTGCTTGAAAGACGGTTGCAAATGTATTAACAATATCTTGATGATTTGTATGTTGAATATTATTATATAGAATATTGTCTGGAATTGAGGAACATCTATTTTTACTATTTACATACGACCAAAATTTTTTCGGATCATTTTTTATGTTACCCTGTATACTATATATTAAGTAATAATTGTCATATGCTTGTTTCACATTCTGTTTAATTTTCTCTCTTATATTCCTAAATTCGTTATAATAATCATAGTTTTTTGTTTGTTTGTATTTTTTCTAATAGTATTTTTCTTCTTTATGTCTCTTACAATATTATTTGTATACTATGGTGGATACTTAGTCTATTTAGGAAGAGTTTTGGGTACAAATTTATCAAAAATCTCTATTGATTTCGAATAAAAAGCGGTACACGCTAAGTTAAGCTGGCCATTCCCTAGAAAGAGACATCCGATAGGGAAACATTTATTATTTTTGGCCATAACTTCTTTTTAATAGTACGTATATTTAAAAAAAACTATAACAGTACCTAAGTACAACCATAACAAGACTATTACTATGAATTTTCACTTAATAATTTCAGTGGTTTGCAGAATAGCTAGATGTAAATTTAAAAATTATGTTAATCTTAATATTTCGTAGTTTTAAATCTAGCTATTTTGCAAACCACTGAAATGATTGAGTGAAAATTCATAGTAATAGTCTTGTTATGGTTCTACTTAGGTACTCTTATAGTGTTTTTATTTCCCCATCGGATGTCTCTTTCTAGGGAATGGCCACCTTAACATCATTCAGTTCACTTAAAAATTACCAGTTTGTATGAAATAAACAATCGTACAAGAGAGAATAATTGGCTTTTTTAAAATTATACACTTCATTTAAATTAAATGGGAATTTTGGGGTTAAACATTATTTATTTTCACAGATATATCTAATGGCGGATGATGTAAGTCTTCCATAAGCAGGCATTCTAATAATCTACTGACATCGCAATTTGCACTTGATAATACCAAATCAAGAACACTCATTAATATTTAACACAGTATTAAATTGTTTCAAGTCAAAAAATTCTGAAAAACGTTGCAAAGTAATTACACCTTGTTAAACTCTGGGATATTAGAATCTCCTATAAAATAAATATTCTCGTCATTTAAATAGTCCATGGATTCAATACACTCAAACAAGACTTCATAGGTAATATACGGTGTATTTGGAGGTACATAAATTATGAAAATGAAAATATTTTGAAAATTAGTAGTTACCTTAACACCAACGATATCTATTTGGGGTAGAGTTTCACGTATAAAGTCTACATTAAGTTCGTCGTATATATACTTACTACATATCCTACAACATAATCTGTTAGGAGGCTCCACCTCTAGTGATAGAGTTTTATGTCAAAAAAAGACTTATTCGACTAATTTTAACGATCCCGTGCATATGTAATATATTCAAATGTTTGATGTAGAAGAAGAAAAATATGGACTTATTTTCTAAACTAAAAGAAAAACATACATGATACAAGATACAAGACATGGGATGGGACACACAGCACAGAACATCGTGCTTTAAGAAATCCCCACGCGATAATTGTATTTTACTATGCAACAGTTTATCAGATGAGATGATAAATATTCGAAATTACCATAAGTTTAAAGAAAAATAATAAAATAAATTTTACAGAAAGGAGTATTCTATAGCGTACGCATTTTTGAGCAATAATATAATTACCATATAATTATAATAACGATTTTATTTCAGCAATATCATTTCTATTTGTATATAATTACATTTCAGAACCATATAAATGTTTGTAATTCAATGAGTTGCCATTCGGAATATGTGATCATTTTTTTAAATTTACTATATATACCTACGTGAAATAGCCAAAACGGGCAAAACCTCTGACTCTCAAAATTCCAACAGAAATATCCTAGCTTTAGTCTTATTGGATAAGCAACTTGTGGGGTGTGCACTTTTGATTTTACCAAAGATTATTGTCTCGCCAATACTCTTGACTAAAGATGACGGTGTCGGATGATTAAGGGTCGAGCTTTGAGCTCTTTGCTCCAATCATCGTTGTAGACCTGGACCGGCCTCGTAAGGGATGGGCCTGCTTTTTTGCCTCCCTCCGCATAAGAGATGTCGGTGTAGGAGATGTTAGCAGACCTCCCCTGGTCCTGGCTGTTGGACCCCACCAGGTGGGTCGTTTCTTCTGGCGCTCTTCTGTCTTGGTCTTCTTTCTTCGCTGGCATGTCGGCTTCCGGGAGCGACTTTAGTCTGTCGTGAAAGGGAATGGCTGTTGTCGGAGTTTGGAGGCGTTTGGGGGGTGTTGACTAGTTGGAAGCCCAGGGTGTCAATTGGCATCAAATGTTCCGATTTCGTCGGAAGGAAGTGTGAATTGTGTAGCTCAAGGATTGTGTTCGACCAAAGACGCTTATTTTAGCGTCAGGGGCCGGCACGGGCTAGGGTAAGGGTACCGAGCTGGTTGTTTGCTTGGTACTCTCGCCCTGGATCGGGTGATTTGGGTATTTTTGGTCATTGTCAACTTGCGGCGTGATTAAGTTATACTTACCCGTTATCCAGGATCTGGAGCTTCGGCTTGTATCCTCTTCAGGCTGCTTGGTATCCCCAAGTAACGGAGGCGTAGGTCAGAATAAGCGTGAGCTTGTTCCTCAGGTTGAGTTGGCTCTGTCTACCTATCACAGGGTGCTCCTCGTCCTCTCTGTATTATCGCTTCCGTATTAATGCCAAGGTACTTGACGGTATCGTGCCATTTGGATGTTCTCGCCGTTCATGGAGACGTGTCCTGTGGGAATTTGCTTTCTGACTCTCTTGAAGATAATGGTTTTGCTCTTCTCCGTGTTGACTTTGACTTTCCACTTGTTGCACCACTTTTCCAGAAGGGATACTGCTTCCTGGAGGTTGCGGGTGGCAAGTCTTGCACTCCATAATCTTGCGATTATGGCCGTGTCACCTGCGTAGAGCGCCAAAGAGGTACTTGCGGTTCTTGACATATCGGAGGTGTAGACGGTAAACAGATGAAGAGAGAGTACCGATCCCTGCGGTACGCCTGCTTCGGCGATGGTCGAAACCCTCCGTACTGTACTCCGTTACCCTAAGTACTTGAAGTTCGGTGAAATGCTCGGTTCGGTAGGCGGAACTGCTCATCTGGGATGATCTGGAGCTCATCGGTCAGGATTTTAAGTCTCTTCAGGTTGATTCTCTCTGCTACTTTACTCATCGCCGGTAGAAGACTGATGAGTCTGTAACTTGAAGGAACGGTTAGATTCTTACCTGGTTTGGGAATCATGATGACGCGTGCTTTCTTCTACTTGGTGGGGAAATAACGTAATCTTAAGATGGCGTTGATGATGTTCACCATTGCTGCTACTCCTTTGAAGGGTAGTTTCTGGAGTACTATGTTTCCTATTTTTCAGGATTTCCCCGACCTCTTCAGGAGAAGTCGGCGGATTATTTCTTCATCCGGCATGCGTCGCAGCCTTCTGACCCTGCATGTTACGTCGTCCAGACAGTCCTCGTCCTCATCGTCGATCTGGTTTTCTCTACACTGCAGTTTCAAGCTGTCGGCAAAAGCATCGGGTTTCTCCTGCCGAGTGTGGACAATACGATTTTCTCCGTGGATGGGCGAGACTGGTTTTCGCTTGGTACGCAGAGCCTTTTGGGTGGTCCACATGCTTCTGTCCTGAGGGTCCAGCGACTCTAGGTGAAGTTGCCATCTGTTCTGCCTCTGCTCGGAACTGTTCCCAGTTCGTTCTTCTCTTAGTGAAAGTTTCTTCTTCAAGGACACCATCACCTAGTTTTAGGAAGATAGGGTTGTGATCCGAGGTGCCTTCAGCTTGTGTTTGAAGTTCGGCAGTGAAGGTCATCTCATTGAGCAGAGCTATATCCAACACGTCGGGCCTATATCTTCCATTGTCAAATGTCGGTTCTTCTGAACCTAACGCCTGTACGTCATGCTGATCTTCTAGGAATTGCAGCACCACCCATCCACGGGTGTTAGTGAGTCTGCAATTCCACACTGGCGATTTGACGTTGAAGTCTCTTAGAGCCATCGTCTGGGACCCCGTGTTATGAGGGCCGCCTCCAGGTCGTGGTTTAGGAGAGGACGTTGAGTTGTCTGGTAACAGGAAACTATGTTGAGTGGGCCGTCTCGTTCCGTTGAAACTACTATGGCGATGACTTCCCTGTTTTCCAGTTCCGGCGTGTCCATGAGATGATGGTCTATAGTCCTCTTAACGAGAGGACGTTGAGTTGTCTGGTAACAGGAAACTATGTTGAGTGGGCCGTCTCGTTCCGTTGAAACTACTATGGCGATGACTTCCCTGTTTTCCAGTTCCGGCGTGTCCATGAGATGATGGTCTATAGTCCTCTTAACGAGCAGAGCCACTCCACCTGCGTTTGTACTTCGTTGTTCTCTATAGACTTCGTAATCTGGGATTTGAAGTTCCATTATCCAGGCGAAGTTTATTTTCTTGCAGGGCCATCTCCTCGATGTTGTACCTCTCCAAGATTTCATCTATTTCTAGTTTCGTACCTGGGAGGACAAATATTAGCCATTACTCTTGGAGCATGCTGGCATTTGGGCGAAGAATGCATTAATTGGTGAGCACATCTGCTACATCTGAGCCAGTATGGCTGGAGGGACCTTCGTCTTCTCCTTACTGGTCGTGGCGTCTTGGGGACCCGGAACAGGGGTGGTGGTGTTTCTTGGAGGTTTTTTGTCTTCGGTTGTTTTGGCTCTTCTTCGTCCAAAAAAACTTGCGTGGCAGGTTTCTTCCGCTTTCTGGCGGAGGCTTCCTTGTTGGCCGCTTAAGGTGCTCCTTGTATAGCCTTCAGAAGCTCCTGATGCTGGACTTTTTGAGTGTCCAGCACTTCTCATGCTTGGTGGCCATTTGCTGCTGCAAATTGGCCAGTGCTTCTTTGAGCTCTTCAATTTGGCTCTTGAGGACTCTATTCTCCTGTAGGAAGTCGTTGATAATACGGTCCTTGTCCGTACGTTGGTGTGGCGTGACACTCCTAGAACTGGCGGAGTCGTCCTCCATCATGCTGTCTTCCGCAGCATATCACATCGTTGAAATCTGTAAGGGAATACCTGTTTGTTAATGGGAGAAAAGTAGATATAAATAAATAAATAAAAACAAATATGCGTCTCAAAATGAGGGAGATTTTTATTTATCTTTTGAATTCTATCGTCTTGAAAAAGACTTCTAGAATTTCCTCTTCTCCGTAAAGCCTGGTTGTCTTCACTTCACTACTAGTCACTTTTACATTAACTGCTGCGCTGCTCCGTAGACATGGAATTAGGATTTAGCGACGCCAAAAACGTATGGGTATGGTGGTGTAGTCTGATGCACAGAACACTTTTCTTTTTTTGTGGGTCTGTGTATCAATGTTCCGAGATTTATGTTAATAGCAAAAATATACGATTTAAATGCATTGACTCCTCACTTTGACCGCGAATTTCTCAGAAACATAGGAGCGGAAAAAATTATGTGTTCATTATGTGTTTGTTCTAAATCATTCACTAAAATCTGAATAATGTACATTATGTACAGTTTTGAAGTTCTGCTAAGTTATATTGAAAAATGTACTACTTTTTAAGGAAACTTTGACCATACCAGTTTTAAATCCGTTATATCTTGGAAAATATGTCTATCATGTAAATAATATTTTAGATGCCGATAAAGCACGGCATTTTTTGTACGAGGAATTTTTTTCATAATTATTTATTCTAAAATTTTGCAGTTATTTTCAAAAAATTTATCAAGCGCAATAGATAATATTATTGCAACTTGTTTGCAATAATAATTCTTTTCTCTAATATTACCGGTTTTAAAAATGAGCCGATCAAATGCAATACACTTTTTGTTTTGTATTTGCGAAGAATATAATAATAATTTTTTTCAAATCAAGTTTTCGTTAAACATGAACAAATAGAATACTGTACTCTTAGTAGGTAAAATTCATATTTTTGATATTCTTGCGCACCCTGTATGAAAAAAATATATTTTTTGAAAACTAATCTTATTTCTTGAACAAGCAAAATGTATTATATAGTTATAAATGAAGATCCAATTGTAGTCTAGGTTACCCCATCCGAGAATACCTTGTATACATGATTTATCAGATAAGTTACGAAGAGTCAAGAATAGGTTTTCTGTGCAAAGGGGTTTTCAAACGGACACCACACTAAGATCGACTTTATCGAAAATTAAACCGCTAAATATTCAAAATTCCAAAAATTATATTTATAGTCCTTGTAAGTATGGAAAATATTATGTAGGCGAGTCATCTAGACCTTTCAGCGCCAGTTTTAATGACCATAGAAATTACGCCAGAGGGGGACAACTAAAAAAATATGAAATTTATGAACACGCACATGTAACCTTTGTTTGTGTGCACATCCTGCAATGTTGATATACTTAATCGGAAGTAACAAAACATCTGACTGCAATATTTATATATTATAAAATATTGCAATCAGATGTGTTGTCAATTGCACGGGGTTTGTATAAGATTGACTGAGTGACACTGGTGAATTCAAACAGCCTTTTCCCTCTTAATGTAACGAGCCAAGTTTTTTGTTTTTGAAAAAAACATTTTCATAAAAAAAATTCTATGTATTTTTTTATAAACAGATACGGTACCAGACTTAGTGATTTTAATTGATTTAAAATATTTTTGGGGAGAGATTTTCTCATTTTATGATTTGTAGAGAGGAAAGATATTTTTTGTACAGATTTCTTTACACAGGGTGTATTTTTTTTACAGAGAATCTGTTCTTGTGGGCATAATACATACGTACGTTATTTTATTATTATTTTTAATAATGAAGTGGGGGTTGCGGGTGGCTAATATTAGAAAACAAATTGAGGCCTTGGTTTCTAGTATATACACAACATCCCAAGGTTCTGGATCCTTACGACTTTTACTTATTTTTCCCTATTTACTCCCCCAACCCTTCACCAGAGTAAGATCAAAATATATTTTCAGATCTCCTTATAATACATAGCTGTACCAAATTTCAAGACGAACAGAAATTATTTTTTCGTTCAAATTTCAAATTTCGATGTTTCATGACATTCTAAAGCCTATTTCAACAAAAACAAATTTTGATTTTTTTTACGATGTATTGTACTTTCGCTCCAATGCGTGGATGTGGAAGTAAAATGAAGAAAAGAGTTATTGAGCTGTTATTAAGAACGTCATAAAACCAAAATATAGTACTAAAGTTGCAAATCCAAATTACTAAGAAATGTTGCAAGAGAAGACGAATTGTAATCACTATACGTGTAGTTAGGGAAATGGCGAGCAACTTCGACGACGAAAAGTTGCCGTCTGCTGGTCGGTAATCGAAGAGAGCATATAACTACGAAACTTTTTTCTCTCTGAAAATATTGGGTATGGTGGGAAAATATGAAGGACGAACATTTTTTTTCATCAAATGGTTACCGAGATATTTTTGCATAGGTAGTTAGTATATGTACTACACCTCCAATTACGCTGGCAGACGAAACTTCCGGGCGGTGAGTGGTAACCGGAAATTTATTTATCGGATCAAACCTAGCGCCAAAAGTTTGTTTAGGCTCGTACAGTACTGTACTGTAGTGGCACATATTTCTGTTGGGTGGTTTTTGAGCAATTTGCCATCAAAGTGGCGAAAAATGGACAAAAATTTGAAACTATGACAAAATAATTGTTAAAATTGAAAAAACGTCTGCCAGGTCATCTTATGGTTCACAAGGCACTAAAGAATCGTAATCTTTGCTGGCAGACGTTTTTGCCAAATTTAACCACTCCCAAACCACTTCTTAAAGGTTACAAAAAATGTTCGCGTTTTCGTGTCTCTTTTTTTTAATAAATATTAAGAAACGTCCTTTTGATACGTTATTGCAGTAGGAATGACGAAAAATTTGAGATTTGATTCATCTTGATCCGTTCATAATTTGTAAAGTTATTAACAAAAAATCAACTTTTTTTCAGCCGTGCTTTGCTCCAACTATTGCTATAATAGGACTGTCATTTTTTCTTTTTTAAAAATCACTAAGGGATGGAACAATGATATGCAAGTTTAATTTTCTTTCTGTTTCAGTCATTTCTCAGTGTTTTTCAATAATAGTCATAATAATAATAATAATAGCAATAATAATAATTGCTATTATAATTTTTTTTTTCGGTTAAACCATTGTCGGGCAGTACTTCCGCGTTTTCCTACCGATACCACACGTTAGCCGCGGCGGAAATAATTACAGCCACTCCCTACGACCTGTGGGGTTAGTGACGGTAAATTCCTAAATAGTCTGCCCTAAGTAGACGAAGAAACCCCAAGATAACCGCCTTCTGCATTTGGCCTGCTAGCCATTCGGCTGATTTCTGACAGGCTGGTATTGTCTTCAGTTTTGAGAGCAGCGTAGGCTTCATACCTCCGAGTACACCGATTATTAGGACGACCATCTTAACCGAGTAGCCTGGGTACAGCACTTGGAGCTCGTACCGGAGATCACGGTATTTGGTCCATTTTTCCTCCTCTTTCAAAGCGATGTTTGGCTCAGCAGGTGCTGAGAACTCGATCACAAACATCACCTGGTTTGGATGGTCGAGGAGGACTATATCAGGCTTGTTGGCTTGGATTAGCCTGATTGTCGGAAACGAGAAGTTCCAATAAATTCGGCACCTCTCGTTTTCGACGACGGACTCGATGTTATGGGGTTATGGCGATGGATGTAGGCCGAAAGCGCAATTACTGGGCATGCAGACAGTAAATGCATGAGCGATTCCGGTGCCTGGCGGCAGGTCCTGCAGTTAATATCAGGAACCTCTACTCCCATTACGCGGCTTCGGTAGACCATCGTGTTAATTGCACCATCTTGACAGGCCACAATGAATCCCTCGGTCTCCACTTTAGCCCAGCTGAGCTTAAAAAAACCAAATGTCATCCTTGTCAATAAACTCAATGTTTCTAGGTCTTATAGAATACACCGTGTATGGGTTTATCGACATGCTACCTAAACAGATGTTCCTGTTCGGCAGCTTTTATTTGGGCCTTCAGACGAGGTGGCAGAAATTCCGTGACTGATTCTGGGTCAGCACCGCGCCGGCCTCCTCTCCTATCGTCGAATACGAGACCAAGTTCATCTGCGGCTCTCTTTGCCGCCTTAAACAATCCTGCACCCACCCCTGCATTTTCGTGATCTCTCACTAATTGCAGAAGCGGGTCTGAGCTCCTTAGGACATTGCATGCCATACTCAGTGCTACTCTGCCATGCATACATTCCAACTTCAAGAGTCCTCCCCCCCCCCCAACGAAAATCTCCCCCCTCGCTCTTCAAAATTTCAAGATGGAAAAAATGTGTAGAGAAATCGCCCCCCCCCCCACCACTTTTCAAAAATTATATAGGATATATATATATAATAATACGTGTATATATATATATTATATATATCCTAGTGTCTAGAAAACCCATTTCTTATGAAAAGTGGCCCTAGATTAGGTTGGCTAAAAATTTAGTAGGTACGTTATAGTTTACAACTCACTGTTTAAAAGTTCTCGCATGGCCACTAGTACCGAAAATTTATAGCTTTTTTTTTATGGCCGTTTGAATAGCTCACATTTCTCTATTACAAAATATCTGGAAAAATATTTTTTTATATTACTTCCACATCCACGTAGTGGAGTGGAAGTACAGTAATCATAAAAAAATGTTAAAAAATTGTTTTTGTTGAAATAGGTTTAGAATGTCATGAAACTTCGAGATTTTCAAAAATATGTCCGCCTGTCGGTTTGTAACTTTTTCTTTTTGTGCGCACGTTTTCTCTGGAACGATTTATTATATTATACTAACTGTTCTTCTAGGACCATTACTGCTGCAGATATTTTTAGGACGAATTGAACCCCGTTTATATATAAAAATGCTTCACATCATATAAGTACCATTTTTGAGATATTGATGCTTAAACATAGCAAAAATACTGTTTTTGTCCAACTCTGACATAATATAATTTTGAATCAGATGTCTTACGAGGCTGGTATCTTGCATCAAATGAAGATTATTCGATGTAGAAAATTATTGTGTTAATTTATTTTTAGGGACAATTCCTTACTATCTGTATATCGTGATAAAATTGTAACCGTGACAAAATTGTAACGTCGGTACTCCTTAATTTAATGATTTGATAATATATCACATGGTTGTTTCTTAATATATTACTCTACGAGCGGCAATGTAGGTAATAATAACTCACGCAGATGAAGTTTACAGCGCGAGCCGCAGGCGAGTGTTGTAATTCGTCATGCGAGTTATTACCATTATCGCAAGTAGAATGCTATACTTCATTTACGATTATAACAATAAATATTAATAGAATAGTACATCTTCACTAACCGAATTCGTTGAAACTATTCCAACATGTCAACTCACCTTCCTCCCCTCATAATAATGGACTATCCTATTTCATGTTTTGTCAAGAAGATTGGCTGATTGGCACTGTACCTAGTGCATTATAATAATTCACAAGTGAATTGTTATAACTCATGCTATTTGTTTATGGATACTATTTCTTGTTCAGAAGCAGTTCATTAATGAAAATATAATCTAATAAGAGTAGATAAAATATTATATTAGTAATTAGACAATTTTATGTGAAACAACCCTTACCTTCTAAACTCAATAGGAAATGTTTCTCCCACAGTCACGAAGCAATTGTAGGGGATGCACGTGGGATTTCAGGGGAATCCAATAATTTTGTTTAAATCACTACCAGCTAACTTTTCTTCTCCTTTTCCGATCATGAGGGTGGCCTGTTGTCCTATTGCCACAACCATCTCACACACTAGATAATATGTATAATGCAATTTATTGTTTGATAAACTTTTAGAACCTATATTTGTAGTATGTTTCTTTTTTTAGATATGGTAGCGATTTAATGGCAGTGGAATCATACAATGAAAATAATCTTACTGCTACAATAGCCACATCATCAGTACCTTTAGAAAGACGCGGAGCTAATCATTACTGGTTGGGGTTGGCTTCGTTGGATGATCTTAGAACAAATACGCTTGAATCGGCTGCTGGCGCTTTAGTATCACAGTATTCAGGTATGATTGCAAACAAATCAGTACGGCATTTTAAACATATATACTTATTTTCAAAGTATACTACAGATTAGTGATGGGTTGCTCATCTACTTTTACTGAGCCTGCTCAGTTCGTTCAGCTCATCTATATGAGTCATTTATGAAGAGCTGCTTATTTGAACGACGTATAAGTACTTCATGAATATACGTATGTCACTTGCTTACCATGACATATGAAATTGTTAACGTTACGGTGAGTTCGAGATCGGCAGATTTCTACAGGGCTTAAGAAGAGTCACTTGCTAGCGCAATGAATGGCTCTGGGATACCTAATGGCACATAGGGAATCATAATGGCATATTGAATAAGTTGTATTTAAAAAGTGAGCTATTTGTTCATAGCTCACTGAAATGAGTCATTTGCTTTGAAAGACTTCTTCATGAATGACTCATCGCTACTACAGATAACATTTTTGCGAATTTTTCTCACATTTAATTGAAATCTATTTTTCAACAAATATTTTTATTTACCCATATGTACGTAAATATTCTGAATTGTATTATTTCAAAATAAATACCCAATCTCTATGTACCGAATAAAGTTATATAATTTAAGCTAACTACATCCATCTCATATTTAAATTACCTAATTTTTAGTTTCTGAGTGAATTTCATATATTATAAGCTGAATTCCATTTTCTAGGGTTCTGGTCACTAAAACAACCAGATCCATCAGCAGGGGAATGTGTTGATGTAACCGTAACCGAAGAAAATCAGTCATGGGAATTAACTACTTGTGAAAGTTTACAACCATTTATGTGTCGATCCAAATCTTGTCCCGCTGGATCATTTCATTGTTCTAACGGAAATTGCATTAATGAAAAATTTAGGTGCGACAAGCAAGATGACTGTGGAGATGGGTCAGATGAATTAGATTGCGCAGCAAATTGTAACTTCTATCTAGCTAGTAGTGGTGACGTAGTAGAGAGCCCTTACTATCCTCATAAATATGCTCCACTAACAAACTGTAAATGGACATTAGAAGGACCTCAAGGACACAATATTCTACTTCAATTTCAAGAATTTGAGACTGAGAAAACTTTTGATACAGTACAAATCTTAGTGGGAGGAAGGACTGAAGACACTTCTGTTAACTTAGCTACACTTTCTGGAAGACAAGATTTAGCCAATAGATCTTTTGTGTCAGCTTCTAATTTTATGATAATTAAATTTAGTACAGATGCATCAGTGGAAAGGAAAGGTTTTCGCGCATCATGGAAAACAGAACCTCAAACATGTGGTGGCATACTTCGAGCTACTCCACAAGGACAGGTTTTGACGTCTCCAGGATATCCAGATCAATATCCTGGTGGATTGGAATGTTTATATATTATTCAGGCGCAAAACGGACGAATTATAACCTTGGAAGTTGATGATTTAGATCTTGATGACAACCGTGATTATATTCTTGTACGTGATGGGAATTCTCCTAAAAGTAAACCCATTGCCAGACTCACAGGAAACTTAGAGAATAACCAAAAGGTCATAATATCAACAAATAGTCAATTATATCTTTACTTTAAAACAAGCTTAGGAGACTCTCAAAGAGGTTTTAGAATTAGATATACACAAGGTAGGTACAGTAGTGAATATGAAGTTTCAAATAATTGTTTACCTTTCTTTACCTAAATATACAATGTGATGGTCACAATTTTGATAGGTGAATTATTAGACGAAGAGAAACAAAAAATATGGATATTTTTGATATTCTCTCACTGTCACGTGTAATTAAATAAAAATATTTGGCAACACCCTTGATGTAGTCGTCTTTTCGCTGACATGAAAATTCATGCAATAATCTAGGAGAGAATGTAGCCTTGATGAACACATATTAGTAATTGTAATAGATTCATCTGCCCTACACATCCACAAGATAATGTCATCTTATTAATAATAATTCTAAATAATATTGTTAATATTAATTCCGAATATTATTTACAAGCTCTATAAACCAACCAGTTGGATAATGCGATTTTCTGTGCAATACTGGTGCAACTTAAATTTATGGTGCCTAATATTTCTTCTGCAACTGTAAAAAAATTATATATTTCCAGGCGCTGAGAAATATGGATATCTTGCAGTTGAGTATCCTTCTGTAAAGAAAACGTTGTCAATAAACATGCATTGCAGAAATCGAGATGGGGTGAACTTTGCTATAAAGAAGTGCAATCATGTACTTCTCGCATTGTAAAATCTTTCACTAGGCGAATCATCTAGACTAAATTACAAAAGTACCTACTGAAAAACGTTTTTAAGGGTTATTAAAGAAAAATACAGTGCTCATAATTCGTATTTTGTATTTAGTATTTTTACATTTGCTTCTTTTAACTGTATCTTGCCTTCAATATTTGGATTTTTTAAATTATTAAATTTTTTCTTTCTGTCCAAATCGCTCAACTTTCGTCATCTATTATATGAGGTATGTTTCCTTTCATCCAATATATACACCTGTTAAAGTTATAACCACATCCTATGTATATATACAGGGTGTCTGCTATATACGTACAAATATTTTGCATGATGATGTGTTGACTCAAAAGAAATAAGTTCTTATTTTTTTTTATTTATAATTAATCTGAAATAGGACAGGTTTGTAACGTAGACAGTGCAACTATAAACAGAAGACTGGAGAGACAATGATATTGTGCTTACTTGTCCTATCATTGATACAGGTTTTACAGTGTTGCCACTCTATCATTCGGAAATAATAAAACAGTTTTACATTGAAAACACTAACTGAAATTGATTATTTTAATTTACTTATAGTCATATTAGCACTTTCAAAAACATCACAACTCATTTGAAGTAAAAGATTCCATCATTTCTAATTTTTTATTACTCGCACAATCAAGAATCTTCCGAGAACTTTAAACTACAAGGGAATAGTACTGTTCTAATTATAGATAGAGTACACAATTTCACTGCAAGAGCAAAACAACCATATTGACAAACTGTCTAACTGCGAAAAATGATTTTAATGAAGAGATAAAACTAACTTAATTAAATCCTTAATTTAGTTTCAATAGTACTGAATTCACCATCTCATTCATCATACCTAGTCATATCAATTTTTATTACAAGACCTAAAAACTGAACATATCAAATATAGTGACAACACTGTATGGTTCATAATCGGGGAAGAGCCCACTGCTGTAAATAATTCAGGTCTGAAAAATACATTTTTTGTGATAGACAGCTAGCAGCATTCATATTGGTCAGTGGCAGTTATTGGGGTTTTCTTTACATGTTTTATTTCTTATGGGTGTAATTGAACATAACAAAACCAGAAATGTGGGTAGCAAAAGTCCTTGGAGTTGAATTAATATGGCTGGCGTTACTGCGACCTAGTCAATATTATAGCTACTATTATCCGGCCTGAAAACAGCATATGTTTAAAAAATATTCAATTTAAGAAAAATCATTGGAGCGAAACAAAAATTCTATTAGACTTTTTTACTTTTTTTGGGTCAATATATTATCATGCACAGTATGCAGCAGACATCCTAGATGTATATAATATGAGAATACATAACAAATTTAAATAAATTACAGGCTGTAAAGCAACCATTGTGGCCCACAATGGCACTTTAACGTCACCGGCATACGGTTTGGAAAATTATCCAAGCAACCAGGAATGTTTATATAGAATTAAAAATCCAGGAGGTGGTCCTCTATCTCTCAATTTCATTAGTTTTGATGTGGATAAGACAGATTTTGTACAAGTGTATGATGGTTCAACAACAAGTGGTTTAAGACTTCATTCTGGAAATGGTTTCTCTTCTGGAACAAAACCTAAAATTACTTTAACAGCATCGAGCGGTGAAATGTTGGTTAGATTTGCATCAGATGCTCTACATAGTAATAAAGGATGGGAGGCAATTTTTTCAGCCGGTATGATTTTGGTTATATTGAGATTTTTCAGATTTTTGTAATTAATAAAAATATTTTGCAATTTTTTTTAGATTGTCCGCAGCTACAACCAGGGTCTGGAGCATTAGCTTCAAGTAGAGATACAGCATTTGGTACAATAATTACTTTCAATTGTCCTACTGGTCAAGAATTTGCGACAGGTCGTAATAGAATTACTACCCAATGTATGCCGGGTGGAAATTGGTCAATAAGTTATATTCCTAAGTGCCAAGAAGTATATTGTGGTCCTGTACCACAAATTGATAATGGATTTTCTATAGGATCAACAAATGTAACATACAAAGGTCAAGCAATGTATCAGTGTTATGCTGGATTTGCTTTTCCTACAGGCCAACCTATTGAAAGAATATCATGCCTTTCAGATGGTCGTTGGGAAAAAAAACCAAACTGCCTTGGTAAATTTATAATTAGATTATAATAATTTTACAACTTAAATTGATGTGTTTTCAGCATCTCAATGCGCAGCTTTACCCGACGTTCCTCATGCAAATGTGACTATATTAAATGGTTTAGGTAGATCATATGGAACAATTGTAAGATATGAATGTGAACCAGGATATATACGAAGTGGACCCCCAGTAATTCTTTGTATGAGTAATGGAACTTGGTCTGGTGAGGTGCCAGTGTGTTCTAGTAAGATATAAAGTAAAAATATTTGTAATTGTATAATTATGTTAATTTTGACTTTAGGAGCAAAATGTTTAGAGTTTCCGGAAATTAAGAATGGGTTTATTACTGATATATCTAGACAATATTATTACAATGATGAAGCTAGAGTCCAATGTTTTAAAGGTTATAAATTAATCGGAAATAGTATATTAAGATGTGGTGAAAATCAATCATTTAATAATCCACCCAAATGTGAGGATATCAATGAATGTATAAGTAGCCAATGTGACGTAGCTTCAACTGACTGTGTGAATGCACCAGGCTCATTTTATTGCAAATGTCGGAAGGGTTTTGAACCAACTCAGGAATGTAGACCTGTTGGAGACCTTGGCCTTGTAAATGGAGGAATTCCTGATGAATCGATAACTGTTTCTAGTAGTGAACTAGGATATGATAAAACTGTAAATATGATCTATAAATTATATATTATTTATTTTCAAATTTTCTAATATTGCTAATTTTTATAGATGGTACGACTGAATAATGGCATTGGTTGGTGTGGTAATATAAATGAGGGAGGATCTAATTGGGTAATGATAGACTTAAGAGCACCAACTATCATTAGAGGCTTCAGAACAATGGCAGTTTCTAGAACTGATGGAAATCTAGCTTTCACATCGGCTGTTCGAATTCAGTATACAGATGATCTTACAGATATTTTCAAAGACTATAGAAATCCTGACGGTCTTGCTGTAGAATTTACAATTGAGAAACCTACATTATCAATATTAAACTTACCAGTACCAATTGAGGCTCAGTATATCAAATTTAAAATACAAGACTATGTAGGGGCACCTTGTTTAAAATTAGAAGTTATGGGCTGTACAAGATTAGAATGCACAGATATTAATGAATGTGCAGAAAATAATGGCGGCTGCCAACAAAAATGTGTTAATAGTGCCGGTGATTTTTCTTGTAACTGTAACGTTGGTTTTGAATTATATACACAAAATGGAACTGCTTCTTATTATATAGAAGAGTCGGAGAATGGACTTCGTAATGGGGACGTTTTTCATGTTAACAAATCATGTGTTCCTGTTTTATGCCCATCAGTTAACGTACCAGAAAATGCAGTTATTTTGTCAACTAAAGAGAAATACCACTTTGGAGATCTTGTTCAATTTCAGTGTAATTTTGGATATGTCATGACTGGATCATCGTCTTTATTATGTACCTCAACAGGCGTATGGAATGGTTCTGTACCGGAATGTAAATGTGAGTTAAAAGCCAACAAAGAATATTAAAACTGTTAGTTATATTATAGAGTGTGTATGTATGAGGCAGACAGAAATATGTACTGATACATTTAAAAATAATTGAATTTGCTAGTGTTAGTTAACAATCAGTATCAAAAAAAGGAATTAGATCAAGGCAAATCATATGATTGCTGTATGGCAATTTATATGATTTCAATCTTACGAGAAGTATAAAATATCTCGGCTAGAACCAGAATATTAATCATTCGTTGCACATATCATGCATTAGGCCCATTTAACAATTTTGTTTATTATATATATATTCTGAAAGAGCTTGGTGAGTATCGTAACTATGCTAATAATTAAAAGTTCCTGATTACTCCTTCCTGTATAAAAAAATATTGAGACCAGCGCTTTCAAATACGTCAGAATAGTCAGATAATTGCGTTGTGGCATCACATCGCCCCAGCCACTCAGCGAACATATATAGTGACAATGTCTATTGTAGGTATGAAGTGGCTATTTTATGATACATTCCTTAATTCTGCTTTGTTAGTGTAGCTGAGTGAAATCGTTTATTTTGTTGTAATAAATAATTAAGATTTTGTATTAATGTAGTTCCTAAATGCATGTGTACGAACATGTAATGCTAAATAAACTATTTATTAGTTTACCTCGAGAAGACAGAAAGACAAGAATGTTGTAACGATATACTATACCAATGTGAATAAATGTAAAACCCAAAGTTCACTCAAAATCCAGCTAATATAGTTATTATAGTAATGAATACACCAAGTGCAAGAAATGACATATAAACAGGAATAAAAATCGTTGGTAGAACTAACAGTGCACATGTTGCCAATTGTTTTAACTAGTAAGTATAACATAACAGATAACATTAGTTCATCAGTCAATTACTTTTCATATGCGATTTTCTCGAAAACATAATCTTGGAAAAAAAGTTTTAAATAAAAAAGTGGCCTCTATCCTTTATCTTTATTTCTTCTCTATATACATATTTGGTATGTATTTAGAGTTTTTAGACAGATAATGAAGTTTACCGCTTGGTACTCCCACAAATTTTCAATTTTATCAACATAACCTTAGAATTCATTGTTCCGTCTTTAATTAGAACAAGTTAAACAAAAAAATATTGGTGGCTTATTTTAAATCATTAATCAAAGAGAGGGCAAAAAAACAGTCGGCGAAAACAGTGTTATATAATGATTTATAATAATGGAACTACTCCAAAGATTATTATAAAATGCATCAGGGTTCTATTCTGATAGTAGATGAAGCGGTTAAATAAATTGAAGTTAACCTGTTAAGGATTATTTTCTGCAGATGCATAATGTATTCATGCATAGAGCAACTGGCGGAGACATCGCAATTTTCAATAACCATTTTAAAACTTGATAAAAGTTTAAATCATTCTAAAAATAGTACCATCTTATAAATTATAATCTTTCTTTCCAAAAAGCTATAATTAAAATCGAAATCTTGCAGAGATTAACTAATTAAAATTTACTTTTGTCGGCAAACCTCGGCGCTGGCATACAATTCTAACGGACTTTATCATAGGTTAATAACCGCGATGTGGAGTCACTTTATTTGTATTTCTGGGACACTCTTCGCAAGTGTATTGTAAATAATATTAGTTTTAGGCGTTTCAAATTTAATGATTAAATGCAATATACTGTTCCTTTTGAATTTGTGAAGAATACGCTATTGACTATGATTTAGTAAGGAACAGTTGCGTTAAAGAATTTTTATTGTTTCATCCATTAGTTGATCACCTAAAAATGATAAAATTACAAATTTAGGGGTGCATTTTTGAGAATGGGGTGAAAAGGTTCTTTTCTTGGTTCCTTTAATATAAATCAAGTACTAAGCGGAATTGGAAGAAATTACAAGAGTACTTTTTTGTAGAAAATTGAATTTCCCATCGAAATAGATTTTTACAAATTTGAAAAACAGTTTTTTATTTGAAATATAAGCATAGACAAATCTGCCAAAAAAAATCCCGAAAATATCTTTTTTTCTTACATTTTTGTTTATAACATTTCTCTGAGCGGAGATAACTATAGGGATTGCTTCAGGAAAATTAAAGTAAAGATTTCAACTGTTAAAATGAGCTATAAATAGAAATAGGTTCTACGATGAAAATTGATAGAGATATTGTCATTCAAAGTTGTCTATTTTTTGTCGATTTCTTACCGTCGTCGCGTATTTTCTCGTTTGTGGTCAGTTTTCAATGATAAACGTAATTTTTATTAGGTATAACCCTATTTTAATGTTATTGAATGATAAGTAACATATTTTATTTTAATTTGTAAAATTTAATAATTATTGCAAATAAAAAAAAAGGAATAATACAAGGAATGATTTTTTAAGCTTCTTGGACATAAAAGTTAAGCCGATGTCTCATGAATAAAATTGCAATTGTCGATTTGCAAATCAATTTCTTCGGACATTACTGTCACATTTGCGTTTTCATAGTTGAGTTCTATGTATTCTTTGCAAAAAATTGAGCATTCAGTACCCAACTTCCTGCAACTGTCATGAGCCACACTGTGGTCCACGTATTTAATTACTTTCAAATATACACAAAAGTATTTTATACAGCTTTTTATTACGAAACACGTTAGAACAATCTTGATCACTTTTTATTCCTAACATAACTGTCAAAAACTATCTGCACTTCTGCCAACTTAACAATACTTAAATATCTAAAATCAAATCTTTACAAAAACTGCTTCACCTGAATGATAGTTTTTTAAATTTGCATGATTTTTAAGGTCGTGATAATATTTATCTTTTAACTTTCTGAATTCTAATTTATTCTTTGTATCATTATCTCTCATTTCTATAAAATTTTCACTAGTTGGTAAAAATGCATTTACATTTCTCCCAAACATAAGTTGACTAGGAGAGTTTTGAAGATTTGAGTCAAGCGGGGTATTCCTATATTCAAGCAAAGTTATATAGGGATCTTTTTTGGAATATTCTGCCTTTTTCAGCATTTGTTTGCATGTTTGAACATATCTCTCTAAGAGTCCATTAGACCTGGGATAATACGGGCTAGAAGTAATATGTTCAAACTTTCACAGCTTAGAAAACTCACTAAATTTGTAATTTTTGTATTGTGGACCATTGTCACTAAAAACTTTGTATGGTATTCCATATCTAGCAAATGTTGACTTAAGGGCTGCAATAATATGATCAGCTGTTTGACCCTTTAACTCTTTCAACTCTATAAATTTAGTAAAATGGTCTACAATTAACAAATAAGGTTTCTGCCTAAAATAAAAGATGTCTGTACCAATTTCTTGTCATGGACCATCTGGGGCATTTCTTATTAACAAAGGTTCGTGAGTGTGACTCTTTTGAAATTTAAGACATGTTCTACAGTTTATAACAAAATCAGAAATATCCTTAGATATGTGTGGCCAAAATAGAACTTGTCTCGCTCTATTCTTACACTTTTCTATACCAAGGTGACTATAATGAATAAGCTCTAATATTTCTTTTCTCAAGGTTTTGGGCACTACTACACAGTTATTTTTAAATAATAAATCATTGATAATGAACAACTCATCTTTAATAGAATAATAAAAAACTATGTTAGTAGAAATAAGTCTTTTTTGGGCCAACCATTTTTTACATAGTCAACAACTAACTGTAAATCTGAATCTTTTAATGTTTCATTTCTAAATAGTTTCAGTTTCGAATTTGATATAGGCAAGTTTTCCGCAACAAAACAAACATGGAAATCAACTTGTTTTTCTAAATCAATAACACTATCATCATTTTTTAAATATTGCCTAGATAAAGCATCCGCGACCAAAAGTTCTTTTCCAGGTTTATATTTTACAATAATATCATACATTTGTAGTCTAAGTCGTAATCTTTGTAATCTTAAAGGAGTTTCATTTAATGGTTTTCTAAAAATATGCTCCAGTGGCTTATGATCAGACTCAACAATAGTCGTTTTTCCAAAAATGAATTGGTGAAATTTTTCACACCCAAAACATATGGCTAAGAGCTCTTTTTCTATTTGTGCCCATGATTTTTGACAATCAGTAAGGGCTTTCGAAACATAGGCCACTGGCAACCCATCCTGCAACATTACTGCACCTAGTCCTGAACTACTACTATCAACTGATAACACAACAGATTTATTAACATCGTAGTACTTCAAAACTGGTGTATGTGTTAAGACTCTTTATTTTATTAAAATCATTTTCTTGTAAATCAGTCCAAATCAATTCTACGTTATTTCTTAACAAGGCTCTTAAATTTTTTGTTATGTCTGACAGATGGGGCACAAATTTACTAACATATGTCACAATTCCCAAGAAAGTTTGAAGTTCTTTCTTGTTTTTCGGGGTATCCATACCTGGGATCGCTTTCACTTTCTGATCATCGGGTTTCAAACCATCACTGCTAAACACATATGTCCCACATATTTCACTTCCGGAACACTAAATTTGCACTTCTTTTTGTTGAACTTCACATTTGCACTTTTCGCCGTTTCTAGTAATGCTTCTAACCTCTCCAAATGTTGCTGTTCATTTTCACCCCACACTATGATGTCATCAATATATGTTTCCACTCCGGGTAAGCTTCCAAATATGTTTTCGAATGTCCTGTGAAACACCTCAGGAGCTGCACATAATCCATAAGGTACACGTAAATAGCAATAACGACCATATTTTCCAGCATTAAATGTTGTTAACAATTCACTTTCACGAGCGAGTTTAATTTGATAGAAACCCTTATTGGCATCCAAAATAGAAAATACTTTGGCCTTCGGCATTCTGGCAGCTATCTCTTCAAAGGTGGGCAGTTGATATCTTTCTCTGACGATGCCTTTGTTTAGGTTTTGAGGATCCAAACATATTCTTAGTGTATTATCTGGTTTTTTAACTACAACCATTGAACTCACCCATTCCGTAGGCTCTGTAACTTTTTTATTATTCCAGAATGTTCCATTCTGTCTAATTCTTTCTTTACATCATCCACAATACCAATATGAATTTTTCTGGCATGTTCAGCTACTGGACAACAGTTTTCTTTAAGTTTAATTTTATAATCACTGCTTAATTCCCCTATTCCGTTGAATAAATTTGAATATTTCTCTAAGAGTTGTTCTAATGCTCCTTTGCTAACTGCATCTACTCTCTATAATAACTTAAACTTCTCAATAAACGGTAATTCTATTATACAAGGAGCTTCAAAATTAATAACCTCAAACTTCATGTCGTACTTAAGGTTATTTACAATACAAGGCAGCGTTGTTTTTCCGCTAGTCTCAATTGGTGAACCATTGTAATTTTTCAATTTTATTTTAGAATACTCAATTTGGGCTCCCACTTCCTTGGCAGTTTTCATATTTAATATATTCACCTCTGCGCCTGTATCCATTTTACAATCAATTTCTTTTCCATTTACTATAACCTTTTTGTACCATTCCGATATGCTATTTACTTCATACTTATTGCTTTTCCTTATTTATGATTTCAATGAAAAAATCCTGTGATTCTTGTTCACCACCAGCATCATTTTGTTGTATCATATGCATCTTTTTATAACGACACTTCTTTGCAAAGTGATTATATTTTTTACAATTATTACAAATTTTATTATAGGCTGGACATTTTCTATACTTGTGTATCATGCCACACGATCCACATTCCTTGGGTTTTTCTTTTCTAGGATCTCCATTTTTATGTTGTCCTTTATTCTGATGGTTTTTTTCGTCTACTTTCCATCTATCTCTGGTACCCTTTCCCATTTTTTGATTTTTATACACTACTTGCACGCTACTATCATCTGACAACTGTTGATTGTAAATCTGATATCTCAGCAGCTTTGCAAATATTTATACACTGTGTTAAGTCCAACTTAGCTTCTCGTAATAATCTGTCTCTGACTTTTTTATCTTTTATTCCACATATTATCCTATCTCTTATTAAGCTATCCCGTAAAGTTCCATAATTGCAATTTTTACTAAGTTTCCTAAGATCGGTTATAAACATGTCCATAGTTTCACCCTCTTTTTGATTTCATGTGTTAAACAAATGTCTGTTAACAGTCTCATTCGATGCCGGAATAAAATAATTTTCAAACCTTTCGAGTACTTTCTTCCAATCTTTTTTCTCAGCCTCGGGAATTTCTAGCATGTCATAAATTTCCAATGTTTCAGGACCTATACTATGAAGCAATATAGCAACCTTCCTTTCTTCCGATATGGTTTCAGCTGCCATACCTGATGCATCCATGAAAATATGGAAACGTTGTTTCCATTTTCTGAAGTTGCTCCCTACATCTCCAACTAACGATAATTCTTCTATCTGTTTAATATTCTCCATTTTCTATTTTGTGCTTGGCTTCAGGACCTTCAGGTTCTATGAACACAATAGTTCTATACTGTTTTTTGTCCTCAAGATTGTATTTTTTTACAAAAACCGCAGCGCCATGTCATGAACCACACTGTGGTCCACGTATTTAATTACTTTCAAATATACACAAAAGTATTTTATATAGCTTTTATTACGAAACACGTTACAACAATCTTGATCACTTTTTATACCTAACATAACTGTCAAAAACTATCTGCACTTCTGCCAACTTAACAATACTTAAATATCTAAAATGAAATCTCTGACAGCAACTACAGTTTCCACGGCAGCCTTTCAAGCATCCACAAGCTATCCGCTCAAGCAAAATTTTGCAGGAGGAAGTTGTGTGTTATTTATTTATTTATTTTTCTATTGCAACACCAAATTAATTTTAGAACTTAAAAAACATATTTATTTTTATCCTATAACTTTAAAATAGCATTGTACTCCAAATAACAATTTATCATTGATAATTATGTAAAGGGTATATAAGCAAAAGCGGTAAAAATCGACAAAAAATAGGCAGCTTTGAACGGCAATATCTGTCAGTTTTCATCGTAGAACCTCATTTTAGCTCATCGTAACTGTTGAAATCTCTACTTTATTTTCTATGAAGCAATCCCTATACCCATCTCTGCTCAGAGAAACGTTAAAGACAAATATGTTTTAAAAAGAAAATTGCGATTTTTTGCATTTCTCGCTTATATTTCATATAATTTATATATTTGAAGGTCAATAGTGACTTCAATGGAAAATTCAATTTTATATGAAAAGTACTCTTAACTTTTTTGAATTCCGCTCAGTTTTTGAGTTATATTAAGAATGCCAAAAAACCACCTTTTTCACCCCATTCTCATAAATGCACCTCTAAATTGAATAGCATCTTGTGATTTTATCATTTTTAGGTGACCAATTGAGGGATGAAACAATAAAAATCCTTCAAGAGAATTGTCCCTTACCTACTTCTTTTTTTTTTTATACATATAGTCAATAACCTATATAAATATAATAATAGGAAACTGTTATATTGCTAAATGACCCTATATCGTCGCTCCGAAAGAAAAGTGACACAATTCAAAAAAACATAGTTTTGCAGAAAAGAGAATTTAAAATAGTTAACATTTTAAAACTTTGCTGAATAAGCTGTAAGTAATGAGAGAGATATAACCATTAGTTTATTTTTTTTATATATCACTGCTATTAGAGCAAATCTATTGATTTAATGTAGTGCATTCAGTTCAGACACACGACTCGACTAAATTTATGACGTTATTCAAGACTAACAACACTATAACCTTGATGGGGGAACTCGGGCGTGTAAGTGGAAAAATTAAGGCATTTTATTTATGACCTTTTCCTAGGGACATACATCTCTATCGTATTGTGATCTTTTTGTGCAAGAAAGCACAACATACAAATTTTGAATTATGTCACTTTTTTTCCGGAGCGATGATATAGGCTTTGTTTATACCTACTTACTACTAGGCAGGTAATATCCGTGGACAGAGTAATGTAGTATTTATTCATATTTTTAATACATTTTAAGATTATTACACATGTCGAAGAGTACATACATAAATAATATTATGAAAAATGAAAACAGAAATACACCTATTTAAAATTTTGTTGTACATGTTATCAATCCTTTAAAATGATATCATAATATAATATAGAATTGCTAAAAGCAATAAAAGACAAACTGCTTAAAGGGATGTTGCCACATTCTAGAAATTCAGCGACACTATAAAGCTTCTGCTATTAGCATTCTTAATGTTATTTTTGTATTTATAAAATGGTAATAATATACATGGTGGAATTTTGTTGAGAATTAAAGGGCAGTAATAATTTGATGAATTTCGGGATTTTCCAATCGAAAATAATCCACTCGATTATTTATCATTTTTACATTCCTCGCATAGCGAAGAGTATTGTATTCGAGAAAAAATCACCCGAGATTTCTTCGAATTTTCACGTTTCAGATCATGTAGATTACAAAAATATAGGTTTTTCAATTCCGTCAGTCTGTCTGTCTGTTGGTGCATTAACTAAAAAACTACTGGGCGGAGAAGAGTGAAATTTGATAAATGGTTAACACTACTGTCAGCGAAGAAATGGTTAGACTTTCACTTGATAATATACAGGGTGTACCATCTAAAGGGAATGGATAGTTAAACAACTTTTTTTCCTCGAATTTAAAATTTCCACGTTTCATGACATTCTAAACCTATTAAAAAATAATAATAATAATTTCTATTTCTCTTGTATAGAAGGGAAAGTACTGTATTCGAGAAATAATCACTCTCCGAGATTTTTTCGAATTTTCACATTTTAGATCATGTAGATTACAAAAATATAGGTTTTTCAATTCAGTCTGTCTTTCTGTCTGTCGGTCTGATGTCTGCCTGTTCGTGCATGAACTAAAAATCTACTTTATGGAGAGCAGTCAAATTTGATTGGTAGTTAACGCTACTGGAAGCGAAGAAATCGTTAGATTTTCACTGGAAAATAGATAGGGTAGATCGTCTAAAGGGCATCGACAAAGAAAAAAATTATTTTGCTCAAATTTCAAATTTACACGTTTCATGGCATTCTAAACCTATTTCAAAAAGAAAGTTGAAAGTTTTTTAACCACTACTATACTTCCACTCCACTACATGGATGTACAATTAAAAATGTGACAGATGACAATAATATTCGGCATATAATTAACATAATTGGCAAAGAAGACATCTATTATCGTTTTATTGAAAAATATACAGAGTAGTCATTCATCCTAAGAAATAATTCAACCATGATGGAAATTTGTAAAGGTATTTACGCAAGCCTTTTATTTAATGTTGCATATTTGCTGACGGATGACCACTCTGTTTATTTTTTGACCAAAACTTATCAGGTTTTCTCTGTAATAGTAGTGATAACTATATTCCAATTATTATTCTCATAAGCATCCTGTATAAATAAAGTGGCAAGTTCTGTGTAAATAGCTTTACCAATTTTTTAAAAACTGGTACTACTTTTAGAGATTTAAAACAAGAAGGATAGATACCTTCTCGTATGCTACAATTTATTAAATTTTATGAGTGACACAATAATTAACTTCTTGATCAATTCATTTAAAATAATATTCATACCATATACAAGGTGCATCAATAAAAACTCCCAGGCATAATATTTCAGAAAGTAATAAAGATATTTGACTTCTAAAAAAGTCAATTGCTAGAATGTGTAAATAGCTTCAGTTTTGGATACAAATCGTTTTTTAATATGTTAAGATGTAGATGGCGCTGTGCTGCAAAGAAATCTGAGGTGTTGATTAAGAATATCTTACTAGTTTTTTTCTAAAAAAAATCACTAATAAATTTCTTCGAAAGTCGACTTTTTTTTCCATCCTAGAATCGGACGGCTCTGACTAAAATCCAATGTAGTTACATTTAAAGACTCACATTATAGGTATATATTCACCACAAGAATTTCTAAATATTCAGATATCAGATAAGCGAAATATGAGGGTGTCTTCATCTTAAGTGAGTTACACTGAGTATAAAAAATGTTCGCTAGGACATAGTAAATGATATTTAGCTTTTATGCTATCTAGATTAAGCTGCAATTTCTCCAATTTTATTTCAAATTGATTGAGGATTTAAGTGAAAGGAAAAGTAGACAAGGTTTGTATATTATTTTTTTTATGTTGATTGTATTTTTAGTATTTTTCCTCTGTACAGATTACTGACTCAACGACACGACAGGAATCCTCTGAAAATTTTTCAACCCAGTTGGATTGTATGGTCGTACTATTGCTTTTTTAGGTCATATTAGACCACAGAATATTTTACCTTCATCCAAATTTTTAACATCTACTTTGAAAGCAGCTATTTCACTGGAAAAAGTTTTAAGTTTAAGACAATGCGAGACACTGACGTCATATTCCCTGAGATAGTCTTCTATTGTAGTTTATGGCTCCAATCTTGATACAGAACTCATTTACTTTGTTCATTCCCAATTCCAACTAAAACCGACTCCAATAACTAATTAAATACAGTGAATATAATTAAATTTAATATAAATAATTTTTAGATGCTCAATGTGTTTCCTTACCCGACGATAAAAACGAAGGATTGAAAATTCTACGTAATGATGAGGATAGTGTATTAGTACCATTCAGGGACAATGTGACGTTGCATTGTGGTACAATGGGAAGACATTTACGAGATACCGCTACTGCAGGATTTAGACAGTGTGTTTATGATCCCAAATCGGTTAGTATGTTTTTTAAAATCAGTTATTTTATGTTGACCTATTTCCATGACTAAGGTCACTAAGTCAATTAACCTGTTATTGCTAATATGTACATACCATGATATCAAAAATTATATTGGTCAAAGATGGTCATATAATTAAAAACTGCTGTCTTAGCGTCCTGAGGGGAGGGAAGGGTTGAAAATCAACTATCTTGAACCCTTAACTTTTGTGTAACTTTGTAACACAATGAATGTTTACTCTATTCTATTCTATCCTTTGGTCAAACATTTTATGATTGTCAAAATATGACAAGTAGTCCTGTTGAAGCGTTCTTTTTTTTTCACTAATCTTAATATCAATTTTTGAATAATTTTAATATGGTTTTAAACACAGAGCACAAAACTTACATAATTGAAGCCTATTATCGAAATGGGGTGCTAGTTAATGGAATTTGGTAATACAGTCAGTGTTTATGCTTCGACTATTTTCAGGAGCATTTCCACAAACTTCATAAAGTATATAAAATGAACTTCACATTGACTAGTAATACTAACACCCCCCAAGCTGGACGCCAATGCACAGAAGAAGTGAAAGCTTGCCGTTGATATCGGAGGGTCTGATTTCTGCGACAGTTATAAATGTTATATTATTACACTCAAAGAAATATACACACAAAATATATATGAATATAAAGCGTCCAGTACACTGTACACTGAGAAAACATCATCAAACAAACGTTTACGTGTTGCTACACAAAGATATCTTTTTCATATTCCTGCGTCAAAATACTCATTTCGAGTTCAACAAAGTTAGTAGCTGCAATTGACAAAAATATGTTTGATTCAATATTACTTCTTTTCAGCTACTACTTATTTAGTATAGCTAACATTTCTTTCTAGTTGTTTCAGTAATATAAATTTATACCTACCTTTCAGGATCTTTTCGAAATAGTACTCTTTAGGAATCATCAAAAAATCAAGCACAATACTAGATAGAGTTAGAGTTACGTACTTATACACGTAAATAACGCATAATAGCTGTATTAATGCTTCAGATTGTTAATGTCTATATGTAAATAAATAAAAGCAGAATAAGAAATTGTCAAAAATTAAACTAAAAGGCCACCACAATCACAAACCACTGTGTAAGCGTAATAAAATTGTTAACCGCACAACGTAAATAATTGCCATATGGTTTTTGACAGATATATGCCTTATCACCATGGGGTAATGAACAAATTTGGTCCCGCTACGAAGGCTAGCTTTCGCTTCTGTATAGTTTCTGCATTCTGTGGCCAATGCTAAAGCCATATTCGTACTTCAGAATTTCTGGTCCAAAGTCATGGCCGCATTGAAAACATTCCCATTATTGCAATTCATGTAGCAAGTCAAAATAAAGTACAAATTGGGTGTTGTCAGATTTCATCTAGTATTATCTTGTAGCTGTTGATAGACAAACCGTTTGGTTTTGGAAACAATGTAATTAAAACTAAAGTATCAATGAGCACTCCTTATGATAACTTATTATTATGAATGTATTGAGATAGCATTTCTGGAGAAATGTATTAAGGTTTACCGAGAATATAATACATTTGACAATATGACGTAAGTTTATATTCCTATCGGGTCTTGCCAACCTCAATTAAGTCGACGACCTATTATCTCAACCATCAGTGTGGGCATCAAAAATTTAGTTTGGGCAGCTTGCGTTGTGAAATCCAGCTTACTTTATGAAGTTGCTGAGTACTTCCCAGTAGCAATACTAAAGGATTTTTATGCATGAGTTACTAATTATTGTATTGGTATGTTTCACGAAATTGGCTGTGTGACTCATGAAAAAGTTACTGGTAAACTAACTGTACACAAGAAATTAATAATGACGTTCATCATCACATATAACAAGCCTGTAAAACTTTTGAAACGCCTCTCTTAGGAAATTGAACTTTCTTATGAAATGTGCCGAGCTCCATTAAATGTGTTACATGTATTTGGGTGGTAGTTTCTTACAAGAGAATAATTGGGCCCATTTTCTTCAATTTCGCCGTCAATGTGTGAACTGTCGAGCCCATTTTAAAAATTTGGGAATTTTACTACTGCCATCTATCTTTATCTTAAATCCGTTGTTATATGCTAAGAAACAAAGTTTACTTTACTTCTTCTAAATCAAGATAATCCCTACAATACACGCATACCTAGCAATGACCTTACCATAGAACTTCTCTTTATGAAAAATGTCCTAAATACCTAGCAATTAAAGCTTTTAACAAACTGCCCAATACATATAAATCTCATAATGAAATACAATTTAAGAAAGAGGTAAAAAATGTCTTGCATGACAAATGTTATTACTTCTTTAATGATTATTTAGAGGATAGATTGTGATTTGTTCTGATTGCCCTTTTCCAATTTTATTTATGGCATATGTAATTTTTTATGTATTATTTTACTGTTATTTTATTCAGTTCCAGTTTGTCACTCTTTTGTTTTTATAATATTCAATTTTTTTTTATATTTTATAAATTTATATCTGACCATGCAGCTACCTGTTCGTAGTTGTTTTTTAAATCTGTTTTATTGTTTTCTTTTTTATGTACTGCTTTATAAATTTTATTATGTATTGACTTATACTATATTGTGTAACCACAATTGACTGAATTAATAAATTATTATTATTATTATGCTGAAAGATACAGAGTTAATATTCTGTCTCTATTTTGAGATACTTGTTTCACCCGACAAGTGGTGAAGCGTCACTTTGACACTCGAACTTCAGTCATCGGTTGTCGATAAGGATGAAATATGGTAAGCTCGAGCGCCAGTTCCTTTTGTGGTGAAACAACCAATTACCCTTAAAGCCAGTTCAGCAGGGCTTGAGTAGCTACAGTGAAGAAATGGTAATGTCCAGTGGGTCGAGGGATAGCTAGATTTCATATACACCACTGTAAAAAATAATACTAATAATGATTTATTAGTGTTAATACACAAGTCACTAAAATTAGCAATTAAAATTTAAATGTAATTAAAATAAAAATACAACAGTTACAATAATAAAACACTACCGTAAAAGCATATCTGAGAAGTCATTTATGAAGTATTCATTTAGACTATAGAAAACCTTTTTTTATTAGCGCTTTGAATGCATTCAAATTTTGGACTTTCACCTGGTCTGGGAGTATATTGTTGATATTATTAGAGTTAGTGTTTCCTAAAGAAACATGGTTCATGTTTTGTTTTCATTCAAGTTTAGACTATTGGTATGAAACCATTACTTGATGTTAGCTTGGGAAGTATTGGCATTTTCTGCTAAAGTATCTAATTAGTTGTGACTATTCAAAACCGTAGTGCCATCCGCGAATAGTATGATATTAGATATTTCATCGGATTTTGCTAAATCGATAATATATATCAAAAATAGTTTCGGACCTAGGACAGAACCTTGTGGTACTCCGTATTTCAGTAGCAATTTGTTAGAATTTCTCTTGTTATAAGAAACAGATTGATGTCTGTCAGACACGTATGATTTTAATAGGGCTATACATACTACCATCATCAGAATTGTAACAGATTGCTATGATTTACACAGGCAAAGGCTTTTGTAAGATCGTAGAAGGTACCGTTTGTAAAATTGCTATTCTCAAAGTCATTTAATACAATTTGTGTTAAGCTGTTTATGGCTAATGTAGCAGACCGTTGGTTGCAAAAGCCAAATTGGCTGCTGTGGGAAAGTTCATTATCTTGAAAAAATTTGCTAATTTGTTGTTTAAGAACTTTTTCAAAAATTTTTGATTGGTGTTAAAGAAATATGTCTGTAGATAGCAGCATCGTCCTTGCAGCCTTTTTTGTATATAGGAATAACTTTTGCTAATTTGAGGACAGTTGGAAAAGTCTTTTCTCTAATACACTGGTTTATTAAATTAGTTAGAGGGTAAGCAATTATGTTCTTTAGCATTTTTATGATCTGTACATTTTTATCATAGGGGTTTTTACTTTTACTATTTTTAAGATCGCTTGTTATATCCCTAATTTCATTATAAGACACTTCTTTAAATTTGGAATCGATTAGAAGATAGATAGCATATAATCACTGAAGTTGGTAAGTTTTTAATAATATCTTCATCAATATTTGTAAAAAAATTGTTAAATGAATTTGCATCAATTGAGTCTGTGGTTGGCGAGTGTAAATTGGGATTGCTGTTCTTAATGACTTTCCACATGGCTGCTGGAGAGTTAGTAGAGTCTTGTACATATTTATCATTTGCCCCCTTTTTGCTTTACAAATCTCGCATCGATATTTTGCCCAGAATGAATTAACCGTTTTCTTAGTAATGAGCCTGGCACCGTTTGTTCATTCATATCTATTAAAATATGTAAATTATCACACATGTTTTTTAAATGTTCATTAAACCAAGTGTCTTTGAAAGAATTAAAATTTTTTTGTAGTTTAGATTTCATTGGAAAACTCAATTCAGTGGCTTCTGTTAACTTTTCTATAAATAATTTGAATTTAAATTCTACATCAGATATTGAATTATTATTTAAGTAAACCGTAATCTGTTATTGGACTAAAATTAATTCTGGTGTTTAAGTTGTTACTTACTTTACAGGCAGATTTAAATTGCATTGTAATGCCGTGATGATCTGACAGATATGTATTAGATACCCCAGCAGAAAAAATATAATAGGTCGGGTTTGTAAAGATATTGTCTAGACCTGAATTTTCTCTAGTATTAATGGTGACTGTAGGTATTAACCCGAATGACTGACACAGGTTACATAATTGCACTGCATTATAATCATTTGTACCAAACTTGACACTGAAGTCTCCAGTTAATTATTTTTTTGTTTATGTTAATTTTTTCAACTTTAAAGTAAATTTTTCTAAAAAAAATTGAAAATCCCCCGACGGTGATCTGTAGACTGTTATAATTTGATATTCGTTAATTTCTATGCCAGCTATTTCATAGTGCACTTCTTCTGTCAGTGATATTTGCAAATTAAGGAGAACACTTTATACCTTCTCTAACAAGTATATTTACACCACCATGTGTTTTGACATATCTGCAAAAGGTAGAGATGACATTGTAGCCTCTTGGTTTAACTATGTCTGTTTCAATTGTACTCAACCAGTGTTCATTTAGGCATATAAAATCAATGGCTTTTTCTTGGAGATATACCTCATCTTCTTGTACTTTGTTTCTGAGGCACTGTATGTTGTGATGGAGCAGTGTAATGTTAAATTTACAAATGGATTTTGAATTCTGCGTGGGAGATATTAAATGTTTGTTTATAGCAGGCTTTGGGAGAGAAGTGTGTTTTCTCAGTAATTCTGGTTCTCCAGTTTGTCTAAAAAATCACCTCCTTCTTTTGGTTGAATGTTAAACTTGAAGCCTGAAAAGGCCAGTACACGCGATTTGGCTAGAAGTCGTTCTCGTAGACTTTGTCCTTCATGTCAAATTTAATTCCTACCTTAAAACATTTGCAATCTTTTCTGATGTCGTCATATTTGGTTGGGAATCTTGTCACTATTACATCATTGTCTGCGAGTTAAGTTTTTGTTTTGATGTATGTTTTGATATTGTCTTCAGTTACTATGTCCTTTACTCTAGAAACAAAGAGCCAAACCTTTTTATCAGTACTTTCTGGCTTGCCAGAAAAAGCATTTCCCTCACTGTGAGTGTTGCTGGATGAAGCTGTACCAACTTGTGGCCTCGAACGAGTTTATCACCAAGGTTTAGCAATTTGCCATTCATCAGCTTTTAAGTCTCTGGCTGCATGCATCTGCTGGTATGGGGTTTCAGTAATTATTGTTAACGGAAAATTATTACTAGGTTTGTTTATAAAAGTGTTTTGATCTCTGAATTTGCTTTGTCTCTGGGAGTATCAGATTATACAACAGTATTTATTACTTACTATATAAAATCTTAACTAAGCACCTACCTAATACTAACGTGAACTCAACAGACAACCAAGAGGTTACTCTACAGTAATACAGTAAAAGAGATGGAGAGGTTGTGAATAAAACGGTAAAACGGACGGTAATACAGACAGTGCATGATTACCAGGAGTAAGTAGGCATTTACCAAGTTGGACTACAAACCCCACTTACTTCGTCCTGTTGCTGGTGAGCACACATGCAGCTCAACAAACTAGAATGGACTTCTCTCCACGGACGGCAGGCATGAACTCCCATCTTGCTTCTAAACGATGCCTCTTGATACTCAAAGCGTCACAAACGGTAGAGGGAGAGGCGGCATTTGTTGATATTACTTACTATCCCTTATATATGTTTATCCTCGTGGTCGGCCGGATACCAACTCAACTCAAAGTATGGATTGCTCACCGAGGACTCCTGATGAGTTGTGTTAAGTCGAGAGCACACGCTAATTGATTTGAAATAAATGCTAGAATATTATACCAAAAGAATAGAATATAAGTTTATTCATCAACTACAGATATAAAACTTATCAGATTTGTCCAGTGATACATATACATACATACAACAATACATTCACACTATGACACATTCATAAAATATTATAAATCACAAAAGTGGTGCTCTAAAAGAAATTAAAATCAGATTTACATTAAAGTATTAAGATGAGAATAAAAAGATAACAATTATTATTGAATAATACATATTCTAATACATAAATATTAAAACTATAACTATTTAAAAATTTCTCTATGGAATAAAATGCATTATCTTTCAAATGTTCAAATAATACTGCTTTGAATATTGTGTAGCTCTCTATAATACCAAATACTCTTGTAGTGTGATTATAACAGATGATTCCTTGGTTTGCTGGTGCATTCTTGCTGACCGTTAATCGTGAGAATGGTAGTAGTAAATTATCTCTAATGCGCGTGGTAATTGCGTATATCATTATTTCTTATGTAGTCTGGTCGGCGTCTTCTTATGTCTAAAGTGACCAAATATAAGTAGAGACATGGCAGTGTTAAGATATCTAAGTTGATAAATATTTGACTACATGATTCTAGTGGACTTGCTCCCGCCATACATCTTATTATCTTTCTCTGCAAATATTAGGCCATATTTAAGTATTGAATGTACGAGACCATAGTAGGCGATTTTTAAAACATCTGTAGAAACCGTTTGTTTCAACTCTCTGATAACAAAGCAGATGCTACTTAATTTGGAAATGAGACTATCGGTATGCTTTTCCCACGTTAGTTTCTGATCAATGGTTACACCTAAGAATTTTATATCAACTTGTTGGATTGATTTATGGTTGATTTTTATTAATGGACTGACATTGTAGCTTACATTTTTTTGTTGAAACATCATATAAAATGTTTTGTCACCATTAAGTAACAATCCATTGTTAATGCACCAGTGGTACGATTTGTTGGTACATAAGTAAGCATTATCCACCGAGCCAGCAAGATCATTTTTGGATACGATTTGATTCGTATCATCAGCGAAACGAATCATGGTATCTGCAGATGTGCATGATAACACGATATCACTCATAAATATTAGAAAAAATAAACTACAACGAGCACGCTTTATACTTTAAATATTTTCACCGAGCAGTATGGTTATTTCTAACAGGATGGAACAACAGTGCATACGGCAAAAGAAAATATAGCTTTTCTTAGCAAATTTTTTAATAACCACCTGATAAGTTTACATACACAAATTGAGTATCCTCCAAAGTCACCTTATTTAACCATTATAGACTATCTAGTTACCCGTTATTTGAAACATGGTATTTTCATCAATCCTGTACCTAATTTGCAAGAACTGAAACAAAAAATTGTTGGAAACTGTGCAACCATAACACCATTAATACTGCAGAATGCTTTTCGTATCATGAGGAGGTAAGGTAAGCTTCTGCATTGAACATGGTGTGGAACAATTGCAACAGTTTCTTCAAATTCGCTTTTTTGTTAATACAATACAATACAATAATCTTATAGGCTTTTATTTATAATGCAATACAATATACTTTATTAATCTAGAAAAATTACGAAATATAAATGCAATAAGATTAAACTAAATAAATAATACCCAAGAAATAATCAATAAACATGCAATATTTAGTTTTTTATTGTTTTATCTCTAGAATTACAAACATGTTTACATTATTGCAGATGACAGGGTGAGTAGCTCACAAAAAAAGCGCCTTAAGAAAAAAAAAATGTAGATAATTACTTTAATATTATTTTAATCCAAACTATTCCCTCCTGAAGTATTGCCCCATAGTTCAGAAACACACTGTCTAGCAGTAGCTACAGTCTGGGTAAGATTCTATATTTTTACACAATTTGGAGCAGATATTGTTTCCGGCTTTAATTTTTTGTTATTATGAATAGAGTAACTCTTCATTGTGTCACATTGATTACTCTTTCAAGTCGTTGATAGATATTCTCGCATCCTCCCAATGACGGAGTGTCAAAATCAAAAAATGGTATCTTAAAACTTGTGAGAAAAACAATCGGGTTCATCATAATTATATTTTCAATCATTTTATCTACTTAATTAGAAATATTGTGTAATAAGAGTCGCTTAACAGTTTCTAGGATTGTCAAGCTTTTGTTATGATGCATATTTTGTTTTCACACTTTTGAAACGGCAGTATCAAGTACTAGTTATTCAGACATGTACCACGGAGAACTGCTGAATTGGAGAATTACTATTTTAGCAATATCCCTATCTTTTTTATGTATCCCTGCCTTCCATAGGCGCCGACTTTTCGTGTGCTCCGGGGCTCGAGTCCCCGGCAGAGAAGTCAGGCCGGGGGAGGAGCCAAAAATTATGTGGTTGTATTTATATATTTTTTTAATCCAAAACTAATAGAACTAGGATCCGTAGTAATCATAGGCCTTGTCGGATCGGTTTTATCAGGTAGGCCGTACGAACTTTGAGCATCCCACAAATTATCAACCCTCGGGGTTGAAACTACGCCTAATACTAAAATCTTCCTAAAAATTTCAAAATTGATAAAAATTTGTTTCTATTCGTTTTCAAGAGTGCTCAACACGATAGTAACATATGTTTCTCCCCTGGGTACGTTTTTTAAATTCAGATTAAGCAATAGTTCCTTCAAATTAGGAAAATTGAGGGAAATTTTTCCTACAGCTAAGCCACCCATATAGAAAGTTGCCTTGGGATTGTGTTAACATGTTTTTCACCAAGCGCATGAAAAAAAAGGGTTGTTTTTTAGATATAGATACATATATATGTTTTTTGGCCATTTTGGCGGTTTTCTGCGTTTTGCTGCAAAACTATGCATTTTGGAGAAAATATGACCTGATTTGATCTCTTCATTTTTTTTAAATTCCGCTAAGTTGCGCCGCTAGAGCGCGCTGAAGTTTATGTAAATGTATACATTTTTTTGGTGTTTGATTTTAAGCCAAAACTATGCATTTTATAAAAAAAATATCAAGATATCAAAGTTGTAGATAAAAAAAATTTCGACAAATTTTGTTCTCTGTTTTTTTTTTCAAAGTCACGTGGTTTTGCCTCTAGAGGGCGAAAAACATTTTTTCAATACTCTTGAGCGGATAAAAAAAATATAGGCATCGTGAGCAGCTGTAGTATTTTGCCCCTCCACCTCCCTCTACTCAATATTTTTTACCGGTTAAGTTAATATAGATGACATTAAGGATGACATATACAAAAAGGCCCATCACGACCACTACAGCTGAATGCGCGTAGTTCATACTATTAGATGCACCGTTCTATGCGCAGCTGTGTAAGAAATGAACGATGGGTTTCAAAAAAAATATTTTTTTACTCTCCAAATTTTTATATAATTGACTAGTACTCTAAAAAATGCATAGTTTTGCCTGTATATCAAAAATATATGCGCAATATTTTTTTCCGCTCAAGAGTATTGAAAAAATGTTTTTCGCGCTCTAGCGGCAAAACCGCGCGACTTTGAAAAAAAAACAAAGAATAAAATTTGTCAAAAATGTTTTTATCTACAACTTTGATATCTTGATATTTTTTTATAAAATGCATAGTTTTGGCTTAAAATCAAACACCAAAAAAATTTATACATTTACATGAACTTCAGCGCGCTCTAGCGGCGCAACTAAGCGGAATTTCAAAAAAATGAAAAGAGTAAAAATTGTAGAGAATCACTAGATCTACAATATCAAATCAGGTCATATTTTCTCCGAAATGCATAGTTTTGCAGCAAAACGAGAGAACCGCCAGAATGGCCAAAAAAACATATATATGTATCTATAAATCTAAATAATCTAAAAACCAACCCTTTTTTTCCATGCCCTTGGTGAAAAATATGTTAACACAACCTCAAGACAACTTTCTATATGGGTGGCTTAGCTGTAGGAAAAATTTTCCAAAATCAGTGATTTTTCTTCTAATTTGAAGGGACTATAATAAAAAAAGATATTTAATAATAAATACAAACTTGACTACTAGTAAAAATATGAATTATGATTACAGGGATATCCAGACTATTGGCTTAGTGGTGCTACACCATCTTGTCCTAGAATTGACTGTGGAATACCACCACCAACTCCAGGTGCTGAATATGGACAATATGTTGACACAAAATATCAATCATCATTTTTCTTTGGCTGTCAGAATACTTTTAAACTAGCCGGTCAAAGTAGTAAACATGATAACGTGGTAAGGTGTCAAGGAAACGGCGTGTGGGATTTTGGAGACCTACGTTGTGAAGGGCCAGTTTGTGAAGATCCTGGACGTCCAAGTGATGGACTTCAAATAGCAAGAAGTTATGAACAGGGATCAGAAGTTTCATTTGGTTGCAACCGGCCAGGGTACATATTAATAAACCCAAGGCCAATTACTTGTGTTCGAGAACCAGACTGCAAAGTAGTTCGGCCTCTGGGGTTAGCATCCGGAAAAATTCCAGATTCAGCCATCAATGCAACAAGTGAAAGACCAAATTATGAAGCTAAAAATGTAAGACTGAATTCAGTAACAGGATGGTGTGGAAAACAGGAAGCTTTTACATATGTTAGTGTTGATTTAGGAAAGGTTTATAGAGTTAAAGCTATACTTGTAAAAGGTGTTGTAACTAATGACATTGTTGGACGTCCTACAGAAATTAGATTCTTTTATAAACAAGCTGAAAGTGAAAATTATGTTGTATATTTCCCAAATTTTAATTTGACGATGAGAGATCCTGGGAACTATGGAGAACTTGCTATGATTTCCTTACCAAAATATGTTCAGGCTAGATTTGTAATATTGGGTATTGTAAGCTACATGGATAATGCTTGTTTGAAATTTGAATTAATGGGTTGTGACGAACCAGACAGGGAACCGTTACTTGGTTATGACTATGGTTATTCACCTTGTGTTGGTAGGTATAATTTACTAATGAACTGAATAATTTTATATTGACTGCATTCATGTCACTTCTAGATAACGAAACACCCGTCTTTCAAAATTGTCCACAACAGCCAATAATTGTTCAAAAAGATGCAAATGGCGGTCTTCTTGCTGTCAACTTTACTGAACCAACTGCTGTTGATAACTCTGGAAGTATTGCACGATTGGAAGTCAAGCCAGCCAATTTTAAGACACCAATTTATATATTTGAAGATACCGTAGTTAAATATGTAGCATATGACTATGATGGCAATGTGGCAATCTGCGAAATTAATATTACAGTTCCAGGTATAGTTTATTTATATTATTTATGAAAAATGTTCATTTTATGTTTTACAGATAATACACCTCCACAGCTGAGTTGTCCACAAAGTTATGTTATTGAGTTAGTCGATCGACAAGATAGTTATGCTATTAATTTTAATGAAACACGTAGAAGACTAAATGCAACAGATGCCTCAGGAGAAGTTCACTTAACATTTGTTCCTGACAAAGCAACAATTTCAATAGGAGATTTTGAAAATGTCACTGTTGTAGCTAGTGACAAATATGGAAATAAAGCTTCATGCCATTTTCAAGTGTCAGTTCAAGCCACGCCATGTGTTGATTGGGAACTTAAGCCACCCGTTAATGGTGCTTTGAATTGCTTGCCAGGTGATAAAGGACTACAGTGTATTGGTACCTGTAATCCTGGATATCGTTTTACTGATGGTGAGCCTGTGAAAACATTCTCATGTGATAGTTCAACACCTTGGAAACCAACTTCTGTTGTACCTGACTGTGTTTCAGAAAGTAAGTAAATAAATTTGTTGCATCTGGTTACTCTTGTGTTAAAAACATGAATAACATGAATGCCTCTTGTTCAGAGAACCTGAATCAATTCTCAATGAAAATGCCATACGAAGACAGGCTACGTCGAAGAGCTTGTTGTATAAGATAATCTCACAATACTAGGTAAAAAAGTTGTATCTACACTTTTCTGAGTTTCGAGCAGGTATTCGTCAGTTTTTTTTTACTTTGTATAATTTATATTTTGTTATTATAAATTCGTAGTTTCCTCAGTTCGATGCTATCAATTACTCACTTTTCTTAAAGAATACGATGATTGAACACAAATCTTTCATTTTGGAGTAATATTTTTGAATTAACCTAGGACTAGAAAAAGGAGAATAATCCTCCTGCAAACTTGCCTTGAGAAACATTTCTCGGTTGACGTTACTATGGTTTATGTTCTGTGGAAAAGCTTTTAGAGAAATCGCAAGTATTGATAAGAAAAGGATTATAAATGACTGTGAAAGGAGAACCCTAGAAGTCATCGAGAAAGTAGGGTCTTATAATGACAATTCCTCAAAATCGATTTAAAACTTATCTCAAATTCATTTATCCCTTAGGACCATTTTACAATGATAAATAATAATTTATGACCCAACAAGTTACCTTATCTAATAGCTCCCGATTTTTTCTCGTTCAATTAAGATATTTAATTAAACTCCTGAATTAAACAGATTTCATTTAAATGTTTATCACACAAAAATCAGGTGGGATGGAGTCTCATGTTGGGCTTTACGCCTTTTTTCTGCTTCATTTCCTCGACTAGTATAACTCGGTTATTCATTTCCAGCAGTTACCTTTTAAATATCATCATTACGTTTTGAGAAATCACTGATATAGTACAGTATCGATCCAGTCTACCGGCAAAACTGTCCATAATCCAGTCTTGCCAAAGGAACTTTTTGTTCAGAATGATTTGAACTACAAGCTACAACATAATAAAAGCTCGGCTAATTTGACGGAAATAGTTTGTTTCATGTAATGTGTGTCTTCTCCAAACACTTTTTAAAAAATTTATTTTTACTCCACACTCCACTATTACTATTAATGTAGCATAGGTTTTACTTTTTTACCTACACTACTTAGTATTCTAAGTAATAAATACATAAATAATTTTCTTTTAGAGCGTTTATTTTCCCTGAATTTTTCATGATCTTTATATGTAAATGGTATGGGTGTGAAAATAATATTGCCTTTGTTTTCTAATCTCATATTACCTCTTATTCATAGGTATTATATTCCCCATTTCAACAAACGAGGGCTTGGTACTTGGCACTTTACTTTTTCAAGTACTGTACTTGGTAATTGAAGCATTTTTGTAAATAAAAGTACTTGATACTTCATGCTTTAAAGCACTCTAGCTAAGTGCTTAGTGCTTGGTACTTTAAGCAGTTTGTCAGAGTACTTTGTCCAGCTCTGGATCTAGCCATACAACATTTATCATTATCCTATTGATAACAATATTGAAATCACAACCTTTCAGTGATTTTGAATTAAAAATATGTAAAATTCTCTTAAATGTCTTTATGGTACATAAAATAATCTAGTAGTGCTAGTAATTCTGGGCTTTGATAATTCCATTGATTATTTGAAACACCAAAATAATACCTGCGTTGGTTGTGCATTGTTGCAAAATCTGAAGATTTAGAGGATTTAAAATTTCATTGTAAGAAATTTGATCGCTAGGAATGTGAATTTTATATGCTATATAGCACAGAAATCTTTTTGTACTCTCTCAACTTTATCTATATGTATTTGAAAATAAGAAGACCATATCATTAAACTATTTTCTCTAGTGTGTATTTTAATAAATCCAAGAACTTTTATAGCTTTATTATAAATTGATCCGATGTGATAAACCAAGATCAATTTAGAGTCAAAATAAATTCCTAAATCACGTATACATTACCATTCACTATATCATTTATGAATAACATGTTTAGTTAATGGGATAGCCTTTTATTAAACTGTGTATATTTGCACTTTGAAACATTAAGAATAATTTCTTAAATTTAAAAAATTTGTGTTATTTATTTTCAGATACTCAACAAGCTGATTATCATCTTACGGCATCTCTTAACTATAGAGCAAATGGAGCCGTTGCGACTTCTTGTTTAAACCAATATACAGAATTAATTTCTCAATATTATACTAATTTGAATAATGTACTTTCGGAAAGGTGCTCTGCTGTTAACGTAAAAATGAATGTATCATTTATTAAAGCCGTACCATCACTTGTTGAAGAAAATGTTGTTAAGGTAGATTATGTTTTGGATATAATTCCAGTGGTACGGCAACCTCAACTGTACGACCTATGTGGTAGTACCTTAAGTCTCATGTTTGACTTATCTGTTCCTTATGCCAGTGCAGTAATTGAACCACTTTTAAATGTATCTGCTATTGGAAATCAGTGTCCTCCTCTAAGAGCATTGAAATCGATGAGTCACAGAGGTTTTACTTGTAATGTGGGAGAAGTTTTAAATATGGATACGAATGATGTCCCTAGGTGCTGTAAGTAGTAAACTGCAATGTACCTTGTGACAATAAACTTTTTTTATAATAATTTTAGTGCATTGTCCTGCTGGTACATTCGCCGGTGAAAATCAAAAGGAATGTACTTACTGTTCGAGAGGATTTTATCAAAATCGTGACCGGCAAGGAGCGTGCAACAGATGCCCTCAAGGAACATATACACGGGAAGAAGGATCTAAAAGTGTTCATGATTGTATACCAGTTTGTGGTTATGGTACATATTCTCCTACTGGTTTAGTACCATGTTTAGAGTGCCCAAGAAATAGTTACACTAGTGAACCACCTACAGGAGGTTTCAAGGATTGTCAAGCATGTCCAGCAAATACATTTACATATCAACCTGCAGCACCTGGAAAAGATAGATGTAAACCGAAATGTAGTCCTGGTCAGTACTCACCAACTGGATTAGCACCCTGCTCCTTATGTCCAAAAGATTTTTACCAATCACTGCCAGGACAAATTTCATGCAATGAGTGCCCTGGCAATATGAAAACTGAGGGGCCCGGTGCAACAGGTAGAGACGAATGTCATCCTGTACAATGTAAAGATAATGCCTGTCAACACGGTGGCCTTTGTGTACCGATGGGTCATGGAATACAATGTTACTGTCCAGCTGGATTTTCTGGACGTAGATGTGAAATTGACATTGATGAATGTTCATCTCAACCATGTTATAATGGTGGAACCTGCATAGATTTACCTCAAGGATATAAATGCCAGTGCGCTCCTGGGTATTCAGGTATTAATTGCCAAGAAGAGCGATCAGATTGTTCTAATGATACCTGTCCAGCACGTGCCATGTGCAAAGATGAACCAGGATATAAAAATTACACATGTTTATGTCGGTCTGGTTATACAGGACTTGATTGTGATATTACTGTAAGTATCACAAATATATTTTTCTCACTGTTCCATTAATCATTTATTTTTAGATCGACCCATGTTCTGCAAATGGAAATCCCTGTAACAATGGTGCCACTTGTTTAGCATTACAACAGGGGCGATTCATGTGTGAGTGTTTACCAGGATGGGAAGGGCAATTATGTGACAGTGATATTGATGACTGTGCTGAGAAACCATGTCTACTTGGAGCGAACTGTACGGATCTAGTGGCAGATTTTAGTTGTTCTTGTCCACCCGGTTTCACCGGAAAAAGATGTCAGGAGAAAATTGATTTATGTAGCCGTAGTCCTTGCAAAAATGGTGTTTGTGTGGATAAACTATTTTATTACCAGTGTATTTGTCATCCTGGGTGGACTGGAGAGTCTTGTGAATCCAATATAAATGATTGTGCATCAAATCCTTGTGAAAATGGTGGCCATTGTATTGATGAGGTAGATGATTACACCTGTACTTGTGAACCAGGATTTACAGGAAAGAACTGTCAACATACAATAGATTTCTGTTCATCAGAACCTTGTCAGAATGGTGCTACATGTGCTGATCTGGTTGATGGATTTTCTTGTAAATGTAGACCAGGCTTCGTAGGTTTACAGTGTGAAGCGGAAATAGATGAGTGCCTAAGTGATCCTTGTAATTCGGTGGGAACCGAAAAATGTGTTGACTTGGATAATAAATTTGTCTGCATGTGTAGGGAAGGATATTCTGGAACAACATGTGAAGTTAATATCGATGACTGTAAGTCAGAGCCTTGTTTAAATGGAGGCACTTGTCGAGATGAAGTAGGTTCCTATCGTTGTATCTGTCAACCTGGATGGACAGGGCCAAATTGTGAAACAGATATTGGAAGTTGTCAAGCAAGACCCTGCCAAAATGATGCAAAGTGTATTAATTTATTCCAAGACTATTTCTGTGTGTAAGTAAACAAAATTGAGATGATTTTACCTCATGAAAAGTAATGAAATATGATAACATGATATTATTTTCCTAATAAACGAATTGCAAATTATATGCAGTGAGATGAAAACTCACTGCTTTAAGTGGCCAGAGGTCAAATACTTAGGAAATTGGTATAAAATTAGGTCTGTATGCATTTTGGAGTTCACAAATTCGAAACTGAATTCCAAATTGAGAAATTCAAAAAGCCCAAGATGCGACATGACCAATGTCAAGTAGGTAACTTTGATAAATATGGATTGCTTTGTTGAAAACGATTAATTTAGTTTTTTAAGGTCATGAGCCATTGTTCAACTGCTTTTCCTTAAAAAAAATTCTTTTTGCAGAAAATTTCAATATATTTTCTACAGTGTGTCACTTATATAAATACACCCATTTATATTCGTTATTTGTAAGGATAAATACATAATTTCTGATACAAAGAGAGCATCATAAACTGTATTTTTTGAGGTTTTGTTAGCTGAAGTAGAGTATCTAAAAGTGGCCTACTACAACCGGTTGAAGAAAGCGAAATCACGATCTCTCAATTCACATTCGAGATATCGACAAAAGTTAATTAAAAAGGTTACTCAAAATTAAAATTCTATTCTATGTACTGATTTTTGGAGCAAAGTTCTGGTTTTTTAGTTATTTTGTGTTTTCTGGTGAACGTTTAACATTACGAGAGAATAATTTAGGTAAGAAAGCTATTTGGAGACAATATTAAAGTTAATGGAGAAGTTTTCCAAGAATTTAACACACGCCATCCATCCACTTCGCCCCCAGTCCAACATGTAATCATAGCCACTGTAATCAAATTGTTTAATGGCACTGACTGTAGTAAATAAAATATAGAAACGCACCATGTAGAAATCGACAGAAGCCCCAAGATGAAAGTATTATTATTATTATAAGTATTCTAAGAAATTTGTCGTTACGATTGATGGTAGACGATGAATATAAAAGATTAGATTAGATTATTGATATTGAATCCAAGGAAATTTCTTAAATGATCGAAATATTTTTAACAAAAGTATGTATGTGGTGTACAATTCTTGGGAAGCGACTAATTGGCCCCTTTTTTTTTCTACAGTTTTAAATGCAGTTCAAATATTTGTAATCATGACTTGTTTGAAGCAATTGGAAATCTCTCATTAAAAGTGGGACAAGAAATGTATTTCCAATTAGATGGAGCATCGATTCTAGGATCTAGCATTCTAGGATTGTTCGACAATGATTAGACATACATTTTTTACAGCACTGGATAGCGAGAAACATCTCTTTTAAGCTCTGACCACTGGGCCCGTCGGATATTACTCCTTTGAATTTCTATTTTTGGAAGGAAGAGTAAAAAATGAAATTTAGAAAATGAGCACCCAATCATGAAGAACTTTGTGCCAGAATACCCAAAGCCTGCAATCAAATCATCACAGTCGAACTAAGAATAGTTGCTGTAAATAATCGAAAGTGCATTGAAAAATGCATACAGATCGATGGAGGGTTAGCAAAAAAAGGTTATAGTTGGGAAGACAGCGTTGCTTTTTTGGTAGTGTTCTCATACCGATTGATTTTTATTTCTAGTAATAGATTTGATATAAACAATAAGCGAGAAAATGACAGACGTTGCACCCGCTATGGAATATCGAATAATTTCGTCGGAGATGCTCAAATTTTCAGTCGTTCATAACTAAATAAATACATCAAATAGATTGTACGAGATCTCTTTAGAAAAGGGAAAATTGGCATTTTATCGGCATTGCAAATTACACCGGCGAACTCAGAAATTCAGCCCGGCATGAGTGAACTAAAAATAACATTTTTTTCATTCTGCCAAATTGTCTAATAAAATAGTCCGGAAGGAAGTGTTGAATTTTTGGTAGTGTTTTCATACCGGTTTGGTATGGTATGAAGGCTGACAGAAGGGCCAAATCAGATTTAATATTAGCTATCAGTCCTACTGAACTTAGACAAGTATGTGGCTGTGAAACATCTCATGAAGTTTGACTAAAGTTCTATTTATGCATCAAGCGGTCCTGCAACAAAAGCAACGCTGCTGAAGCAATTGACTTTGCAGAAAGTGCAAGGTCAGGATGTTCGAGAACATTCATTAAAATTTTTTGATGCAGTAGACAAGCTAGGAGACATGGGAGTCAACATAAATGACGATTTACTGACTGTAATGTTATTACTTATATAGTCTTCCTGGGAGCCTTGAAAACTTTAAATGTGCTATAATAATAATAATAATGATAATAATAATAATAATAATAACTTTATTTCATATATATCATACAAGGGTATGAAACGTCAAACGCCATAGAATCGAGAGATGAATTACCCATTTATTGATGACAAGTCAAGATGGTGTATTGTAAAGCTATTAAAAAAGAAAAATGTATTTGGTGCTTTCAAGCTATGGTAGAAAATCAGTCTGAGAGAAAAATTAAAATATTACAGTCTGATTACACCTGAGCAAAATGAAGTAGCTGAACGGAAGAATAGGATGTTCGTTGAAATGGCTCGCTGCATGATGATTCAGTCTTGTCTACCACCATCATTTTGGGGTGAGGCAATTATGATGGCAAATCATATCAGAAACAGATGTCCCAGGAAGATATTAGTTAGGCAGACACCATATGAAGTGTGGGAAGGACATAAGCCAACAATTTGTAATACTAAATATTCTTAAATATTAAACATTATTATTTCAAATTTTTGCAGGGACTCTCAAATATTTAGCTTTTACGTGTGCATCAAACTTCTCACTGTTTCCAATTTCAAAGACGAATAGCCGTATGTTTGGCCCACCAGCGAGTTTCACCTATTAACTGAAGGTTTTTAAATATTTTCTTCTCTTTATTAATATTTCGCCAAATATTCATTCGTTGATACGACTCTTTAAACTTTAAACTGCCAAAGAATTGATTGTAGTAAAAAAGGATGCTGCAGCAATAGGAAATTTGGTAGTATCGCCTCTGAGCCCGTCTGATCTAAATATTTACATTTTCAGGGATTTCTATTTTGCAATAGCAATAGATACCTATTATAAAATAACCGTATTGGTACATATTTTCATAAATGTGGCGTCGGCAACCAAGAAGAGTAAGATCATATTTGACATTATGTTAAACAATATTTAATTTTATTTATAATCATTCCAGTGCAGCTACCAGCAGGTGCCGGCTATCGTACCAAGCAGCCTGCGCCAGCGGCGCACTATTGCAGCGGGCCACCGGGATTCGTTCCAGTGGGCCAGTCCGCTCCTGTCCACGGCACACTAGTCAAAATAATGACCAACATTACAAGTAAAGCACAAAATAGCTAAAAAACCAAAAGAGTGAATCCTGCATTATTAAATTTCACTGTATAGCTTAGGACTGGTTTATCAGTGCAGGATTAAATGTTACTGTTACATAGCTGCCGGGCAACTATAAATGGCTTTTAAAGTTACTGTTAAATTAAAAAGTCTTTATCCTGCCTTCAGTCAACTGGCAGCTAGAAAACCGTCAGCTATATAAAATGTAAATTTGGCAGCGGGGTTCTAGTCAGATGGTATGTAGACAATGTTGCCGGAATTATTAATTTATAGTATATTTAAAAAGTACCTGTTTCCGTTGTGTTGCATGTATTTTTCAAAGAGAATAACATTTTTAAATTCCGTAACTAAAAATAAATTTAAATGGGTAGACATGATTAACCACCGAAAGAAATAGATATTTGTGAATAGGCAATAACGTAAATTCATAATTACTAATCTAACATTTTCGGTTTTTTTGTCTGCATATGACGTCTGTGGGTACTCCATTTGCCATAATGGAAAATAGCGATAAAGAACTAAAAAGATCGGCAAATTTCAGTTTTTCTGAACGAAGTATGACTATGATGGATTTGCTGGTACGTAAAGAGTTATAAAGTAGATAGGAGCTTATTATAAAGCTGTTCAGGCCAATCGAGGAGTTCAAATCTCGTTCAAGCTGAAGCGCTCTTTGGCTATTTGATGGAAATCAATTTCAAACAGCAAGAGATGCTGGGTTCATGACAAATTTTCCAGCATCGAGGTCAATAGCTAGCTGAAGGATAGGAAGATCGGAATTAATAATCTGTACAAGAAGACCGTATTAACAGAAGAACAGAAGCAAACCTTCATTCCGTTTTGTTTAAATTATGTCTATCTGCCGTTGGAGTTTTGCATAATCTGTGTGTTTATTTAAATCCAATAATTTTGTAGAAATGTTAACATTTTCTAAAAGTTTTATTTCATTTGGCAATTTTAACACCTCCACTAAACAGATTTCTTAGGCAAATTAAAATTATATCTTAATTTCTATAATATTAAAATTGACTTGTTATTTGGAGGTATGTTTCTTTTTGAATTTCTATTATTAGTATTAGGTCTCTTTGTTTAAAAATAATAAATAAATAAAAATTGAAAGCAATCTCTTTCGATTTTGATTTCTTCAAAATGCATTTAACGAGTTTTGTATTTTATAACACATACAAACATACGGTTTATATAACCTTAATTTATACCATCAGTGGTTTCAGGCACCAAATATTTTTCCTGAATTTTGCGTGCTTCCTTCTGCATAGAGTACAAGTTTTTCTCCTGATCGTGTTCTTTAACTAGTCATGTGAATTTCTCCTTCCCCTGTTGGATATGCACGCTCAGTCCTACAATAGAGGAGACATAAGCAGATTTCAGCTGTTTTAATTCACGTCGGCCACCCTTTCTCTTTTTGTATAACCTGTGCACATTTGCTTTTGGATGATAAATTCTGCCCATTGTCAGAATTTTCCTCGTTCTCCCCTTCATTTTTGCGATGGAGCTTCAAAGTCAATCGACATTTCCAAAGCTGTAGGTAACTACCAGGATAACAATAGTGTTTATTGCTGTGATTTTGTTCCTTGCGTTCAGCTCAAATTTCAGAACTTGTCTAATGCATTGGTAGCATGTGTCTTTCATATCCATACTTCGTATTACAATTGATCATTCAGTAGGATGTTCTGACTTTTCACTTGTTTACCTCGTTGGAGAACCACTGTAGTGTATTTTTTTGAACCAAATTCCATTCAGATGTCATCCCTGGACGATTTGACCATATCTAACTTTTGCTTTAGTTGAGCTTCATTCTTAGCAAACAATTTCAAGTCGTCCATAAAGAAAAGGCGGTTCACTCTAAGATTGCTCATTTACTTCGAAGCCAAATCTCTGTTTGTTTAGTTAGTTTGACAGTGGGACGAGCACCAGACAAAACAGTAAAGGAGAGAGAGAATCTCCCTGGAAAATTTCTCTTTCAATGCGCGTTACATGTTCTTAGGTGACCTTTCATAATGTAGAGCCACATCTCCATGTTCTATCCCTTCATTATTGCTTCCACGAAGTGTATTATTATTGAGCATACACAATAAGTTTTGAGGGATTCAGTAATCCAAGTATGCAAAACGCTGTCATACACCTTTTTGCAGTCCACCCACACTATGCTGAGACTTCTGTGTCACTTCTTTGTAATCGGTGTGATGGTCTTACTCGCAAACTTTCTGTTCCTCTGGTGTCTTAACAAGTGGTCATAGATTTTATTTGCTAGGGCAGCAGTGATGACTTTGTGCATCATCAGCGCACAGGTTATTGGCTGGTAGTTTTTAGAATCATCCTTTAGAAGAGCCTTTATAGAACAGGAAAGTGTTTCCTTGTGTTAGCCATTCGTTATTATTATTATTATTAAAGATTTATAAAACACAAGGTAATCATTGGCAGAAATACCTATTTGTAGAATACGAAATATTTTGCAACTCTAATAAATCTTCAACTGTTCCCCATCATTGCTATGCTCATTTCAAATATGCTACATAATGCTACAATTCCTTAATAGGAGTTAACTTGCAATTAAAAAGTACGTGATCTTCTGTACTAACCCCACCGCTGGCCATCATTTATCGGTTTGGCAATTCCAGAATTTTTAAATTCATAAATATTAAAGAACTGTAGAATGTAGGCTATTTGAGCAATTTGAAGAGCAATTGAGGCCAGGGGTAATAGCTAGCTCAAGATATTTGACAGGTGTTTGTTTTTAGATGTCCGTCTGGAACTGATGGTAAACAATGTGAAACTGCTCCAGAAAGGTGTATTGGAAATCCTTGCATGCATGGCGGAAAGTGTCAAGACTTTGGATCTGGACTTAATTGCTCCTGCAGTGACGGTTTTAGTGGTATAGGGTGCCAGTATGAATATGATGCCTGCAGAGCTAATGCTTGTAAAAATGGGGCCACGTGCACGAATGATGTGTATGGTTTTAAGTGTATTTGCCCATCGGGTTATACTGGAAAATATTGTGAAGAGGACATAGTTGATTGTAAAGAAAACTCATGCCCACCAAGTGCAATGTGTGTGGATTTAACAGACAAATTTTATTGTCAGTGTCCATTTAACTTAACTGGTGAAGACTGTCGAAAAAGTAAGTAAATATTTATGAGATAATATTCTAATGTAAAAAAAAAAATATATTTGCAGCTATCTCCGTTGATTATGATTTATACTTCAGTGATGCTTCACGCAGCTCAGTTTCTCAAGTTATTCCTTTCTATACTGGAGCTAAATCAAGTCTTACAATTGCAATGTGGGTACAGTTCACTCAAAAGGATGAGAATGGCATATTCTTTACTTTATATAGTGTATCGTAAGTGTACAATATATAAAATAATTTTTAACAGTTTTAGTTTTTAAAATTAATTTCAGATCAAAGTATGTTCCAAATAATAGAAGACCCATTATTCAAGCTCACTCTAATGGAGTTCAGATATCTATCTTCCCAGATTTACAAGATGTATATTTAAGTTACCGCGACTATACAACAGTTAATGATGCTCAGTGGCATCATATTGCAATTGTTTGGGATGGAGAAAACGGTGGGGAGCTTAAGCTTATTACAGAAGGCCTTATTGCTAGTAAAGTAGAAGGTTATGGCAGTGGTCGTAAACTACCTGAATAGTAAGTGAATGTAAAATGTGTACTTATATTAACATATTAACGTTATTAATAATTTCAGTGCTTGGGTAACACTTGGTAAACCTCAATCAGGCAATCCTAAAGCATACACCGAATCTGGATTCCAAGGACATCTTACAAAAGTTCAGATATGGGGAAGAGCTTTGGATGTAACCAATGAAGTACAAAAGCAAGTTAGAGATTGCCGCACTGAACCTGTATTATATAGAGGTTTGATATTGACTTGGGCGGGATATGAAGATACAATTGGTGGTGTCGAAAGAATTGTACCAACACATTGTGGTCAAAGAAACTGCCCATCTGGTTACAAAGGACTCAAATGTCAAGAATTAGAAGTTGATAAAATTCCACCTAAAGTGGAATATTGTCCCGGTGATCTATGGATTATAACTAAAAACGGTTCTGCCCTAGTAGCCTGGGATGAGCCACATTTCAGTGATAATGTTGGTGTAGTCAAAATACAAGAAAAGAATGGACATCGACCAGGACAAACACTTCTTTGGGGAATATACCAAATTGCCTATGTTGGTTCCGATGAAGCAGGAAATACTGCTACCTGTACTTTCAAAGTGTCTGTTTTGTGTAGGTTTTTATCGTGTTACTATTAATTCTTCTTATTTATGTTCGTACATATTTCAGCTGAGTTTTGTCCAGAATTAGCAGATCCAGTAGGAGGTATACAAACATGTAAAGACTGGGGTGCAGGAGGTCAATTTAAAGTATGTGAAATTGGATGTAATCAAGGTTTGCGGTTCTCTCAAGAAATTCCACAGTTTTACACTTGTGGCGCTGAGGGTTTTTGGAGACCAACAAAGAACCCTAATCTCCCCTTAGTCTATCCAGCTTGCTCTGGTAACTTCCAATTATATCAAATCCACACTTTAATTACCTAAATATTTTAATATTTACAGTGTCAAAACCTGCTCAGAGAGTATTTAAAATTGATATGTTGTTCCCAAGTTCAGTTCTTTGCAATGAAGCTGGACAAGGGGTACTAAAACAAAAGGTGCGAAATGCTGTTAATTCATTAAATAGGGATTGGAATTTCTGTTCATTCTCAGTTGAGGGTACCAGAGAATGTAAAGAACTCAATATTGATGTCAAGTGTGATCATAGGACCAACAGACAAACAAGACAAATTCATGATGATGAAGATGGTGGTACTTACGTAATAAATGCTAGCGTCCCTGTTGAAAAGTAAGCAAAAAGTACTATTTATGTTATTATAATTTCTTCATTTCAGTAATTCACTATAAATGTTTTTGTTTTCAATAATATCCAAATAGCCAAAGCATGATTAATCCTTATGGTAAAAATTCAATTTTGTTATCAATGTTTTTTTTCGTATTTTATTATATCATGTCTATGTAATAATTGCATGCAATAGATAGTAGTTTAGATGAATGTGTAGACATAGCATGTTCCTCTGTATTGTAGAAATGCCCGCCAAGGACGGCAGTCATCCAGTGATACCTACAACATAGAAATCTCTTTTCCGGCAGTAAAGTAAGCACTTTGTTTTCTTGCATGTACAAGATTAATTTAATTTAAACATATCTGATTTGTTTATTTTTATTCAGTGACCCTGTTGTTCATTCCAATACTAACGAGAGATCATCGGTTAAACTGCTTTTGGAAAAATTGATACTGGAAGAAGATCAGTTTGATGTAAGGGATATTTTACCGAACACTGTGCCAGATCCATCATCACTGATATTAAAATCTGATTATGCCTGTCCAACTGGGCAAGTTGTTATGGCACCAGATTGTGGTATGTTAAAAAATTAATTACATACTATAAATACCAACTAAGTCTTTATTTGTTATAGTACCTTGTGCTATTGGAACATTCTTCAACAAGGAAACAAAAACTTGCATTCCCTGCCAACAAGGTTTCTATCAAAGCGAAGCTGGACAACTACAATGTTCAGCATGTCCAGTAATTGCTGGAAGAGCAGGTGTTACTGTGGGACTTGGAGCCCGAAGTGCTGCCGACTGCAAAGGTGAAAATATTTTTGTTTACATAATTTTACTTACAATTATTAATTTCTTTCGATTTCATGAAGACAAAGTGTATTTTATGATTATTCCTATTCGTATTATATAGTAGTTCAGGTAAGGAAAATTGGTAACAATTTAAATTGTCGAGCTAAGTGTCATAAGTACGATAATAAATAACATAATATTAACGTATTGTTACTCCAGTGGCGCCACCTAGGTGCGGACGGCATAAATTAATAAGTAGGGATTACAGGCCAGTGTATTCATTAGTATGCCTCTACGCTCTAATATGTGGAAGCCTATGTTGTGCTTTACTGTAGTTCAACTACCACTTCAGAGATGGCGGTTCCAATCAAGATTTTTTTCTGGCAAAAGTTTCGAATGGGGGAAAATATTCGAGAAGGAGACCTGAATATTCTAGAGACTATTCTGTGGGGTATATAAGGTCCCAGTCAGTTGCAGAGAGGTCAGTTTTAAGTCAGTTTCAGTTCAGTTACATTCTGATAAACCCAAAGTGATCCCAAGTGTAGTATCAAATGATAAACATTGTTTGTTATATTAATACTGTAATCGTATTGTGAGGTATAGTAAGTTAATGAATGAATAGTGTTAGTGGTATCTCATGTTATAATTTCCGAACCCATGATTTTGGGAGTGTTTTCCAGAGGTTATAAACTCGCAACAATATTAACAATAATTAGTCTGTATATTTATGAAGCAATGGAATTTCTGATAGATAATAAAGAAATTATTATTATAATTATAACACAAGAAATAAAAATAACTTGATATCAGATCGAAAAATACATACATTACCCAGTGGGTACACTCACAAAAACTATCTTCTGAATAATAGGTATTTGTGCATTAAGAGTGCAAAGTTCCTCATTGACGTTTGAGTAACACTCGATTGACACTGACACTTTGTGCAATGAATTTACACACTTGATTTTATCTACAATCATTTTCAAACTTCAAAATAATGAAATAGTTAAGTTGAATTTTTGACTGAAAACTGTGATTAGTCAATATTTTATGACTGTGCCATACATGTCACCAAAATAATCAATTTTAAATAGATTTAGGGACAGTATTTTTAGGTGAGGAGATAATTTATTATAAATGGAGAAATAAATGTAATTATTCATTAACTGTCATAACTACAATTGTGTGAACAATTTTACTGTTATCATGAAATTTGTGAATAGATAACTTTATGTAACATTTCAGAAACAGATCATTTTTATCACACAATTTGGTTTTTAAATTTCATTGAGTAGGTCGTTATGTGTCAAAAGAGCGGCTTGCCAAATTAAATTTAAATGTCAACGTTATTTTCAATAATAGTAGTAATAAGTATGATTGAAATCACTGCAGTAGATTTCCTTTCACTCCATAGGTATCTAATTTATTTAATAAAATCTTGCGATTAACACAATCATATGCCTTGAGTAAATCTAAAAATAAGCCAAAAGTTTGTTTTCTAATGATTGTAGTATTTTCAAATTAAAATGATAAACTGCCGTATGTGTCGATCTACCCCTCAGAAAACCACGTTGAGTGGTAGTTAGCAAATTTTGTTATATCATATGATTCATAAGTCAATCATACATTACCAATTCAAATAGCTTCGCAAAAGAAGGAAGCAAACTAATTGGTCTATGATTTTCCATTTTGTATTGGTCACCTTTTAACCTCCCCACAATAAAATTGTGGGAGGTTACTAAAATTGGTCCAAAATCGAAAATTGAGATAACACAAATCTTTACGTTTTGAGGTCCCAGGAATCCAAAAAAGTGGTTTTTGAAAAATGTCTGTGTGTGTGTGTATATGTGTGTTAGCACGATAGCGGCGAAACTACTGGATTTGGATGAAACTTTGCATGAGGGTTTCTTTAATGGTCTGGAAGATCTGAAAAGGTTTTGGTTGAGATCGGATTACTTTTAGTGTCATTTTGGCACAACTTCTTTATTTTATTATTACAATTTGTAATCTAACCATTGAAAGGCAGTTAAAATTCCGATTTCAACGATATATCACACTTGCACTTTTTTTTATATACCTACATTTTTTTATACAAATTATTGTATAGAGAACAAACAAAATTCAATGTCTCGATAATATCAACATTTGTCAAAATAACGTTGTAAGTTGTCAGTGGTCCAGTGGGCTAAAGCGTCGACTTACACAACCACAACTTCCCAACGGCGCGCGGCGAGCAGACTGTTGGGGCACAATTGCCTCGAACGGGTTTTTTCATCGAGTTTTTTTCCATGTCAGCAATCCAAATTCTAAAATGTGAAACAGTGCGCGACCAAACGCTGAAGTGAAATATTTTAATTTTAAGCTTACTGTGAAGGCAAAAACAATGTTAATGTTAATTTTAAGCCGCCACAGGCGGCAGGAGTTTTAACCTTTAAATATAAGTTTTATTGAGCCGAACCGGTCGCGATTCGCCCAACCGCACTCACAACACGGCGCTGCGCGACGTGGTTGTACGGTTGACTCCAGGTCTCGATCAGGGGAGGCAATTTACTGTATTAAAAGAACTAAATAAATTTGTTATGATGATGCGTCGACTTACAAATCAAGAGATCGACGGTTCGATCCCACCACAGTGCTGTTTTTTTTTCTTTCTTTTTTCATTATAACTTTATTAATAATTGCGGAAAATGTTACATGATTAAATATCACATATTAGGTGTTTATAATTATTCAGAGTTTGAGGATTGGTCACTAGTTTTAAATAAAATATAAATAATTCTATTGCTGTTTTGGCGGACATACGACGTCGTAAATTAGATAAATATAGGTGGGTCATATTACAATAATATATTTGATTTAAAGGCGTGTCATGACGGCTGATTTGAATTGACTATCAGAGCTCAGAGCTCGTAGCATTTGCTACTGCTACGAATCAAATTACAGTTAAAAAGTAACAGACTGCTGTTTAGCAGCCCATCACTAATTTCAACCGGGTGGGGAGGTTCCTGCCGCTTCCAGTAGCTGCCGATTTTTTTATAAATATGAATTACCAAAGCAGCCTTTGTCTGGGATATTTCAAAGAGTTGTTGATAATAAACACTAAAGGCTGCATATTTTGAATCTATCACAAGCAATAATTGATTGCTTTAATTCAATTTATTTATGTAATTTAATTTCTTGGAAAGATAACTTGAGGTTTATGCACCAACTGGTGTGGTTTTTTATATTTAACCTTTTCAAAACACTGCGTGATATGACACAAAATTTACACACGCACGATTTTTTACATTTAATAGCACACAGCCTTACTACGAACATAGGTATTTTTACAAACACCTTCTTTCCCAATATTAATCTTCAAGTTAGTATACCACCAGTGAATTAATTTTTCTGTATTTAGCCGAACAACAAGTAAATAAATAAGTTATGGGGAAAGTACGATATCTGCTGCGTTGATGTTTGACACTTGTAGTCGATAGGGTTTTTTATGCACAAGAATAATCTTACTATAAAAAGGGCGCCCCGTTGAAGGAGCAAAACCCCCCCGCATAAAAATAAAATTAATATCTTATCAAATTGAATTCTCAATAAAAAAATATATTTTATATAACGTGTACAAAAAAAAGTTATAAACCAAAAAGTGCATAAAGTAAAGAATTAACTAATTTATTTGTAACAATTTATAACTTGTAATGTAATTTTTGTACATTTTCCAAAGTTGTTAACAATTAATAATAATACACTGTTATCATGCACTGGTTGTCATGGGAGATGAGAGGTAAAGTGACATTACTTTCAGTTCTCAGTAAACGTCCACTTTGTGCTGTCAAATGTGAGCAAAACAAAATCTATCTATCGTAAATAAACCATTTTACAATATACAAGAATTTTTTAATAAAAATGATGTGAATTAATGTTATAGGTGTAACTATATGCAACTGATATTTTAGTAAATATTTTGTTTAAGACTTAAGTACTATGGACCTATTTTTGTAGATATGTAAGATTTTATTTTTTTATACGCTGTGTCTAGGTACACGCTAACTTGTACATAAATCTAAATATTATATACACGCGAATCAATAATGACTGCCGCGCTGGACGCAAGTTGAGAAATTAAAATATTTTGTTATTTTGTGGAAAAGGCTGGGGGGCTTTCTTTGTCTGCGACGCTAATACCGCCTGCGGCATTGAAAATTATTAATGAACTAATTAGATAGCAGAATAAAAACCAACCACCTAACCTTACAAAAATTACAAAAAGAATAAAATTATTATTGGAAAAACCAAGAAAACATTATTTCTGCCGTCAAATCAAACCTGAATTTGTGAAAAAATACATTAATTGTACAAAATAAAAACCACTCACATGCTAAGCGAGAACATTACGCATAGTCCAACCATCCACCTGACCAAACAACGCTATAGCACGGAATAAATAGGTAGTCATGATTCGCGTGTATGTAATATTTAGATTTACGTACAAGTTAGCATAGCATAATATCGAAATATAGTGTTGCTGACGGTTGTGATAAACTTAAAATTTTTACTATTGTATGTTAATTAGGTTAATTACTTCCACATCCACGTAGTAGTGGAGTGAAACTATGGTAATCGTAAAAAAAAAACAAAAAGTTGTTATTTGCTTAGAATGTCATAGAACGTCAAGATTTTAAATTTGAGCAAAAAAAAATTTGTCGGTCGGTTAGTCGGTAACTTTTTTGTGTGCACGTTACCTCAGGAACAGTTTAAGCTATTGACTTGAAATTTTTGTATCATAATCTGGAACTAGATTATTTGCGCTAATTCTGGTGAAGGGCTAGGGGTTAAAAAGGGTAAATAAGGGAAAATAAGTACAGCAAGCTGGTAAGAGTACAGCATTTTAGGATTTGGTGTATATACTAGTACTACATCCAAAAACTGCAGATAAAAATGATTTGCGCACAGATTGATGGGGTTAAGCGACCCCATATTCGACTAGACAGGAATAAATGAAAAAAATTGCGGTTGTACCTTATTTATGGGTGAATCATTTTTCAACTCACTCCGTTATGAAAGGGGCTAATAAAGCAAAGTTGAGATATTCACTTGAAATTTGGTACAACTATGTATAATAACGACATCTGAAACTAGATTATATTTTGAGATGATTTCGTTAGGAAATCTGGATGTGGAAGTAGTGATTCCTTAGGCAGTGGTTCTAAGTGATGTAACTGACATGTTCCAGAAGTACGATAAGCTCTTCAATGTTGTATGAAATTTAGTAATAATAATAATATATTTATTATGTTAATACAAAAAAGAGAAACACAAAAGGATCAGGTAGAGGTGTTTCAGAATCTTATGAACCGCGAGATGCGCAAAAGGCAAAGTTTGTCCTGGATTATAAGTGTATTTTGAAAACACTGACGGCTGCCTTGCTGTATACATAAACAAGAGCTTGGGATGAAATGTAAACAATAAATCTAATATTTTTAAGAAGTGTAACTGAGTTCACGAGAGGGATTATGTCTCTGCGCAAATGAAGGTCACAGCTCATGAGATTTTGAAACACTTCTACATATTAATTATTCAAACCTAACCCTAAGAATTTTACAGTAAAAACATGAAATACAGCAAAATACTGGTCACAATTAAAATAAATAAATATAGTTTAAAATACGTAACATCTTAAAAATTTTGTAAAGTCAATATTGTTTAATGTACCGTCGAGGATAGATCGTTTCAGTTTGGACTTAACAGTGGATACTGAGAGATTCTGGAAATCCGTTGATATATAGGTTATTCTGGATGTAGGATGAAAGATAAGAAAAATTAGTTTCAGACCAGATTGTGAGATGTGCTGAAATAATCAAGAAATTCTTGGACCCAATAAAAAACATTTTCTTTCAGAAAACCTTTAACTTTTATCAGGCTTTTTTTTCTAACTGCTTCCATTCATTTGGTAACAGATTATATAATTTTACTGATAAATATCTGTAATTATTAATATTCCTTGTTAAGCGGAAATGTGGTACAATTATCGGTATATGTCTGGCATTATAACTAGCTTGAAATTGATATTCATGGAGATGGTTTTGTTCATGGACAATACATTTAAGTATGTACTGATTAATAGAAATAAGCATTTCTAGATATTTAAATAAAGGTCTGCAGGTATCATTAAATTTAGAGGTTCTAATGGTTTTTATGTATCTATCTATACATATATGGTATTTTGATTGAAACACACAGCACTAAAATAACAAAACACCACTAACAACGCAATTATATCACAAGCACGAACTAGTTGCTAGGACTAGACTAGAGTTTAAGACTAAGGCCTAAAACACACTAGGCGGTTTTCGCCGATTCGGCCGCCGAATCGGTAGCCGCTTGTTACAACACACACTAAGCCGTTAACCACTTGTCGTAGGAAGGCAACGTTGTCATTGTTTTCGGTAGTGATGATAATACAGGGACAAAAATGAATTTGTCTGACTCAAAGACAAAATTAATTTTGTTAGGTTTATTATTCTGTCCATCAAAAATAGAAAAAGAAATCATAGATGCATCCGGGAACATCCTATTGTTAAAGAACTCGAAACAAAAAGTTTATTTAATACCTACCATATTTAATGAAATTTTTCAATTTCATTAGAATGTCGAAAACATCATTTTACGAGTGACTGTATATTTTGGAAAATGATTTAATAAAGAAGAATACCCGAATGAGAAACAATATAATAAAACAGTATCATAACTACTTCTTCCCAGCTCTTTTCTTTTATTTCTGTCACCATAATCACTGTTTCTCATATCCCATATAGCAGGTCGCTCTTGAATTACATTTATTAATAGTTCAGTATCAGTAATGGGATCTATTTTAGATGTGTAAATACAATACTTTTAACGTGCAATTTGGCTTCAATGCAAGCTCAAACCGCTCGACCAATAAGTGAATGTGTGAACAGGTCCATTTGTTTACATTACAGCATACGCCGCTCGAAGTGATAAAAACGATTCGGCACATGAATCGAACGACGGTACGCGCGTTGGTGGATGCCGCTTCCTCGCAGCGCGTCATAGTGTGAACAGCTCCGTTTGTTTCTATTACAGCATGTGTCGAGTCGGCTGCCGATTCGGCGGCCGAATCGGCGAAAACCGCCTAGTGTGTTTTTAGCCATATTCAGGAGGCCCGCGCTTACGATCGAAAGTAAGTCAGTATTTCATACCAGTCGTCCAGCTAAGTATAGCGTTTAATAATACCAGAACTTCAATATTTTTTTATTGCTGCTCTGTTAGGATTTTATTGTACTCTTTTTCGTGGTATCGACTGTAATTTTAAGGCTGCGTATCTCCTTAAATTTTTCGGAGTAAGTTGTGAATCACGCTGTATAGGTACTTTTATATTATTACAATATCTTTTTTTATATGAAAATAGACAAATTTCTTCGCAGATTATTCAGTAAGGTGATGTGTTACCAAAGAGTTAGCTCTGGATATTTTCTTCTGTTGGTTATTTCTTCTCTTATTCTACAAATGGAGTTCAATGATTTCTATGTTCTCTTCTTTAGCGAATTTTGTGGATAGACACTGTAAATTTTTTGTTCTATTGATGTTATTTGTATATATAATGTTTAAAAAAGAATTTCTGGAGTATCTGGTTTTAATATTTCGCAATGTTGATGTTTTCTCTACTTTCTTAGTTTTTAGTAATATATTTTTAAAACTATACGGGCTATAGGAAATGACCGCATGGCATAGATAAAAAAGTCAGGGCATGGAGCAATAACTGCTAATGACTGCAGTGCCCCCAGAGTTAGTGCGGCAGATGGCTCTAAACAATTTCTTAAACGCCTGTATACACATTAACTTACAATGAACTAATCCCACAATGTCGTTGATTTTTATGGCCCAAGTAACCATCCTTCATTAGACATTTAAACTTTGATATTAACAGAAACAAAATAAAAAAGATTCTGATGTTCAAGGCATTCTACAGTACAAATGAGTATGACATTGCAATTGGTGATTTTTTACTAGATTTGCTTGTGTATTTCGGTAATTTTCTTCTCGTTTACTCATAGGTTGTGGACCATTAATGGAACACCTTACGAAAGTCTTCTAGATATAACACCAACCTCTGCTAATCATCTCCTAAATATTTGTAAAACACTGTCTTATTGATATCTTGAGGGGAACGTGACACTAATAAAACTGACAGTAATGACTAGAATAGATTAAAAATTTCTAACTATCCCTATACTTTTATAAAGCTTACATTGATGTGCTGGTGCTCCCACTCCAAATAATATTTAATACGTCTTTAAATGATCGATGTTCAAGGCATTATACAGTACAAATGAGTATGACATTGCAACTGATGATTTTTTACTAGATTTGCTTGTGTATTTCGGTAATTTTTACTCATAGGTTGTGGACCATTAATGGAACGAAAGTCTTTTAGATATAACACCAACCTCTGCTAATCATCTCCTTAAGACGGTTTCTGCAAGTTTACATTTTAGTGTAATGGTCCTGCTGAAGATCTGTCAATTTTTTCTCAATCCTTTAGTGCGCAGACAAATTTACTATCACATACATCATTTTAAAATATCCCATAGGTTGACTAGATTAATTTTCTCTTAAATATTTTTAAAACACTGTCTTATTAATATCTTAAGGGGAAAGTGAAACTAATAAAACTGACAGTAATGACTAGAATAGATTAAAAATGTCTAACTATCCCTATACTTTTATAAAGCTTACATTGATTTGCTGGTGCTCCCACTCCAAATAATATTTAATACTTCTTTAAATGATCGAAATTCTCCAGATAAATTCAAGGTTAGTAGAGTCACTCCCATACATGAAGCAGGAAATATGTGGATTATAAGAAATTATCGACCAATCACAGCTTTCTTCCCCATCTAAAATACTTGAACATGTAATATATAATAGAATGTATTCCGACGTCTCCTCAGTCCTTATTGAACAATAATTTTGGTAATAAGAGATCTACAGTTAGCAATTTATATATATTTTCGGATTATGTCGCCCATAAAATAGGAGAATCCCAGTTAGACACTATATACAGGGTGTTTGGTGCATCGTGTGCCAAATTGAAATGGCCGACAGAAAGGGTTATCTGCTATCCTTTCAGGCCCCTTAACAGTTCCCATGCCCTGCGGAATTTTTCATATCGACCTTTTATCTTTTTAATGAAAAAAATCCCAAATTCTACATTTAAATTCAAATTATAAAAAAGTATTAGGCGTAGACTGCGAATTTCATTTTTATTTTGATGTGTATTGTTGAAGGGTTCTTTTAAATCCAAAATTACTGGCATTGGTCATCTAGTTATTTTTTTATTCACTCGCAAACTTTCGGAATAGGTAAAATTTAAATTTAAACTTACAATTTACATGGCTATAAAAAAAAAACTCAGAGCAACTCCCTCAAAAATTCTCTAGTCTATACTCTTGCTAGTGATGTGCCACACGTCATAAAAATCTTTTAATAACTTCGTGAATTCGCTAAATTAATGAATCGGGTCACATAAGGCTAATATTCAAAATTCCGAATAAAAAATTATTTTTGCTTAAACTATGCATGGGAAACAGGTAAAATCTGTTATCTCACTCTTGCGAAGTAAAATCTGTCTTCTATCTCTTTCTGTTCATTGGTTTTCTTGAAATAAAGAAACAATTAAGTACATTTTTATCATTTATTAAAAAATTTAAAAATCTTGCTCAAAGTGTTGGTCTCTGTTGCGAATGCAGGCCCGACATCTGCTTCGTATTTCGACAGTTGTTGTATGAAGTCGTATTTCCCCCCTAATTGTACCGAAAGCCATTTCTATGCGTTGGACAAGAGGACAAGTTCCTCCCTAGTCGCAACCTCCATCGCGTACACGAGCTCTTTGGCACGACCTCGGACATAAAATCCAATGGAGTTAGGTCTGGGGAACGTAGAGGCCATTGAATAGGGCCATCCCGCCCAATCTACGCATACGCCTATAGTTTTTCAAAATGACGGCGCACTGGCGATTGATTGTAAGAGAATATCTAGACAATGTGTTCCCAAATGCGTGGATTGGGCAGGATGGCCCTATTCAATGGCCTCCACGTTCCCCAGACCTAACTCCGTTGGATTTTTATGTCTGGGGACGTGCCAAAGAGCTCGTGTACGCGACGGAGGTTGCGACTAGGGAGGAATTTGTCCAACGCATAGAAACGGCTTTCGGTACAATTAGGGAGGAAATACGACTTCATACAACAACTGTCGAAATACGAAGCAGATGTCGGACCTGCATTCGCAACAGAGACCAACACTTTGAGCAAGATTTTTAATTTTTTTTAATAAATGATAAAAATGTAATTGTTTCTTTATTTCAAGAAAACCAATGAACAGAAAGAAATAGAAGATAGATTTTACTTCGCAAGAGTGAGATAACAGATTTTACCTGTTTCCCATGCATAATTTAAGCAAAAATAATTTTTTATTCGGAATTTTGAATATTAGCCTTATGTGACCCGATTCATTAATTTAGCGAATTCCCGAAGTTATTAAAAGATTTTTATGACATGTGGCACATCACTAGCAAGAGGATAGACTAGAGAATTTTTGAGGGAGTTGGAAGATTCCGGTTGCTCTGAGTTTTTTTTTATAGCCATGTAAAGTCTAAGTTTAAATTTAAATTTTACCTTTTCCGAAAGTTTGCGAGTGAATAAAAAAACAACTAGATGACTAATGCCAGTAATTTTGGATTTAAAAGAACCCTTCAACAATACACATCAAAATAAAAATGAAATTCGCAGTCTACGCCTAATACTTTTTTTATAATTTGAATTTAAATGTAGAATTTGGGATTTTTTCATTAAAAAGATAAAAGGTCAATATGAAAAATCCCGCAGGGCATGGGAAGTGTTAAGGGACCTGAAAGGATAGCAGATAACCATTTCTGTCGGCCACTTCAATTTGGCACACGGTGCACCAAACACCCTGTATAATGATCTATCAAATGTATTTGATAGAGTTAACCATAAAGTATTAATAACGAAACTACAGAGTTTCTCTATTGAGGACGACCTATCGCAGTATTTATTATCCTATCTAACTAATCGACCACATTTTGTCAAAATTAATGACTGTTACTTACATACCTTTATAGCAACATCTGGGGTACCACAGGATTCGATATTAGGGCCGTTGCTTTTTGTAACATTTGTCAATGATATATCCTCTTATATTAATCACTCAAGATTTTTATTGTATGCAGACGATCTAAAACTGTTTCTCCAAATTAATACATTAAATGACACTGAGATGTTACAAAGTGATCTTGAGATCATGTCTACTTTTTGTAAAGGCAATAATTTATCCTTGTATGAATCAAAATGCAAAATTATAACATATACAAAAAAGAAAGACCCTATCTTAGTGTTATGTAGTGGTTCAGATTGAAAGTCTCCTCGAAATTAAAGATTTTGGCATCTTGTTCACCAACAATTTTTCATTTGATAATCACATAATAGCTCCTACATCTGAATTCTACGGGAAATTAGGATTTATTTCTAGATCGAGTAAAGATTTTAGATATAATACTTGCATTGTGTTGTTTAATTCATATGTACGCTCTGAATTTGAATATTGTATTATGATTTAGAAGTGTATTACACTGCATGTACCTATCATTATAACTATTATTATATGGACATACCTGCTAGACACCGAAATCCTGGAAACAGTTCAAATAATGTTTTTAAGATCCATATATTTAAAAAAACACAGAATATGGCCTTTCTTAATATCTCATCTAAGGAAGTTAACAGAATTTAATGTAACATCTCATAGTAAGCGCCATAAAAACATATCTGACATTTCATATAACCAAATATAGATGCTGAAATTCTAGGCGCCTTAAACTTTTATGTTACAGATGCCAGACTAAGATCGAGAGATTGTACGTTTAATGCTTGTACCGTTACAAATTCACCTGTCTAGATATGTTCATCGGCAGTTAATGATATAAGCTGTGATATATCAACATGTTTCGTTCATACTATAAATTTTGCCGTTCTAGGAATTACGAATATATTAAATATAATATATTTTCTATAAGTCATTAATATATGTATATATTATCTTATATTATTTCATTACAGAACGATGTCCTGCTGGAAAATATTACGATCATGAAGCAGGTTTGTGCCGCAGCTGTGGATATGGTTTCTTCCAACCGGAAGAAGGTTCCTTTTCATGTGAAATTTGTGGTTTAGGTAAAACTACAAGAACAAGTGAAGCCGTATCTGTTAAGGAATGTCGTGATGAGTGTGGAAGTGGAATGCAACTTGCTCTTGATGGAAAATGTGAGCCCTGCCCGCGAGGAACATACAGAACTCAAGGTGTACAATCTGCTTGTCAAGGGTGCCCACTAGGAAGAACTACTCCAAAAACTGGGTCTACTACAATTGAAGAATGTTCCTTACCTGTTTGCACTCCTGGTTCTTACTTAAATGGTACCTTGAACAGTTGTATACCTTGTAAAAAGGGATACTATCAACCAGAATCACAACAAACGACTTGTATTGCATGTCCACCGAATACAAGTACAAGAAGCATTTCTGCGGTAAGTCACATAACAGTTTGGTGAAATATACACTATACTAACTTTTGTTTTAAATATTCAGACAAGCAAATCAGAATGTACAAACCCATGTGAGATGAATGGTCCTGAGATGCACTGTGATGCCAATGCTTATTGTTTACTTATTCCTGAAACAAGCGATTTCAAATGTGAATGTAAACCAGGATTCAATGGTACCGGTAAAGAATGTACAGATGTCTGTGAAGGTTTTTGTGACAATGAAGGAACATGTGTCAAAGACGCTAGAGGCCAACCATCATGTAGATGTATAGGAAGTTTTACTGGTAAACACTGCACAGAAAAATCTGAATTTGCATATATTGCTGGAGGAATTGCAGCATCTGTTATACTTATTATATTTATTGTATTACTCATATGGATGATTTGTGCAAGGTTAGTTATTTGTTTTAAAAATTTGAAAAGAAGTTAAGCTAAAAATTTTATTACAGAGCAAACCGTAGAAAGGAACCTAAGAAGTTGCTTACTCCCGCTACAGATCAAAATGGCTCGCAAGTTAATTTCTACTATGGTGCTCCAACTCCTTATGCGGAAAGTATAGCACCGAGTCATCATTCTACTTATGCCCATTACTATGATGATGAAGAAGATGGATGGGAAATGCCAAATTTCTACAATGAGACGTATATGAAGGAAAGTCTTCACAACGGTGTAAACGGCAAAATGAACAGTTTAGCAAGATCTAATGCCAGTATATATGGCACCAAGGACGATTTATATGACAGATTAAAACGTCATGCATATCCTGGCAAAAAAGGTAACGACGAAATGTAAAAATTAAGTGAAGTTATTAACTGCTACTGTTTCAGATAAAAGTGACAGTGACAGTGAAGGTCAATAAACTAATCTGGTCATGATTTAATAAGCTCAAGTAGCACAACGAATATCTAGTGAATGTTTTTGTTGATAATAAACACTACCATATTTGTTGAATTATATAGTTCATGTAAAATATTAACAAGATACGTATTTGTTCAGTATCTTAGATTGCGTCCATTGTACTTTTAAAATAGAATATTAATATTTTTCAAAAATAACTTAATATGTCTGTCTTTTTTTTATTATTTATAATACACATAATTATATATATCAACTTTACGGCAAACACGTTTTTTCCTGAGTAAAATATTTATATAAAAATATTGTATTTAATAATATCTAGGTAATATTTAAAATAGTTGAGTTTTTGTAATTATTTTTTTATGTAATTTTAAGAACGAATGAATGTATGTTTGAGTGAGCAGTGGAATGAAATTCTGTGAAATATTTTTTTATACTTTGTAAGAATGACTGAATAATAAAATATTATATTAATGTTGCTGTTGTCTATAATTATTTATTTGTGGCGTATACATAATTTATTAATCTTTATTGTATATTTTGCCACTTCCGCAAAAATATCTAAAAATATAATAAAAGAAACCTGTACAGAATGCATCAGAAGAGAGTTGGTTTTTGAATATATTTTGTTAAATAAATTATTGTATAATTAAAATTGAAACTAAGAACTGTAAACCTTTCGGAGAAACATTTCACTTCCTGATTTTAAACCTTTTGAAGGCTCAATATGTTAAACATTATAGTTTGTTGTTTAAGCATTTTTATGGAGTGAGCTAGATACGTCTGCTTGTACTCATATTTCGATACGAAACTGCAGCAAAGTCAGGCGAGATTAGTTCTTGGACGGGTGAACCAGTCCAGGAAAACACGTTCTCGCTCCATCTTGTAATGGCTTATATATCAGCACATGAGTAGAAAGTATGTAGCTTTAGGTGGGGGTTACATAACGAACATACCATCCTTCGGAGGGGATGTAAAGCAGTCGGTCCCTTGTCTATTAATCGTTAGGCAAGGAAAAAATATCTGCTCTTTGATAGAGAAGAGGTTATTGGAAATGGGTAACAGAGAAACACAAATTATATTTTGGTTTAAGCCGTTTATTTAAAGTACAAAGTAACGTCTTTACTCTTGAGACTCTTGAGAGGTTAACAGTGGAATAATTATGAATATATAGAATTGTAGCCACTCAATATAACGTGACTAATAATGATTAGGTCACCATTTCAATATTTAAAAACATTGTTTATAAAACAAAACGGTGATTTAATTTTTGCTCTATTTATAGTTAGGGAAACCAACACTCCCACTCAAAAATTAATCAAAAATAAAACTAATTCGGCTTTTAGTCTCTGGGAAAATACTACTGGTCCAACATTTGTTGCATGGATTGGGAAAACCTAGGTAAAACCCAACCAGACCATAGCATTACAATAGTCCAAGTTGACTTCGAAGCTTCAGGAACTATGGTTCCGCTAGAGGCTTCGTTAGAATATCTGCTTCCTGCAATCCTGTCGGAATATAGTTTAAAATTACTATTTTTTGTTCAACCTGTTCTCGGGAGAAACGATATTTTATGTCGATATGTTTCGACCTTTTGTGATTTGTCGGGTTATTCGCAATAGGTACTTATACAACCATTATTGTCCTCATAGATTGGTATCGGGGTTGCAATATTTATTTCAATACTACTTAATAGTGATTTAAGCCAAAGTGCTCCTTTAACACCTTCAAACAATGCCATGTATTCTGCTTCTGTTGAAGATACAGCTACAGAATTTTGTCGTTTTGTATTCCAGCATACAGTACAATCTTTAAATAGTTTAAAAATATATCCTGTAGTGCTTTTTCTGTCATTTTCATCACTACCCCAATCTGAATCTACAAAGCCAACAAGTAAATCTGTATAGGTATTTTGTTTATATACTAATTTAAGATCAATAATACCTTTAAGATATCTTAGTATTCTTTTTAAATTCTGCCAAAGTTCCTTGTTATTTTTACTTTGATATCTGGTTAAAATATTAATTGCATTCATAATTTTCATCTGAATTTAATGCTGCATAATTCAGTTTAAGCCGTAAAGGCATACTTACAGGTTTACAATATTCCATATTAAATTTACTTAAAATTGTTTTTAAATACCCACTCTGACTGAGAGAAATTGTATTACTAGTTCTTTCAATTTTAATGCCTAAAAATAATTTAATATTGCCTAGATCTACCAATTGGAAATTAAATACCTTTTAAAATTTATCATAATTTCCGAATCTGCAGTAGCTATTATCACGTCATCAACGTACAATGTAACAAATGTATTTTTGTTTGTACTTCCATTATCTAGTATATAAAGACACCTTTCTACTGGTGAATTTTGAAACTAACCTGTTTTAATATTTTATCAAAAAGTTCAAACCAACACCTTGAAGACTGTTTTAGGCCATAAATTGCTTTATTTAATTTACAAACATGATCAGAATTACCTTCAACACCTTCAGGAATTTGAATATAAATTTCTTCTTTTAATGTACCATGTAAAAATGCTGTGGTTACGTCCATGTGTTCTAATAATAAATTAAATTGATTTGCAATAGCTAGCATAATTCTAAATGTTGATATTTTAGAAACAGGAGCGAAGGTCTCATTGTAATCAGTTAAATACTTGTTACGTGATATATTTGATTAACAGAAAATAAGTTACATTTATGTGATAACTAAATCACAATGTATTCTAAAATAGCTCACACATTACTTTTTAAAGTAGTCTTCTTGATATGAAGTCTCTATAATCTTTTGTTAGTCTCCATTGTTGTTGGTAGATGGCTATTCCAGTCAATAAATGTCGAAACAAATCAAATATTATTTCTAATAGTTTTTGTGGGAAGATCTTTTTGTGGTAAGGCGATAAGGAGTGTCGCGAATTTTAGATTGTACACGTGGGTGTTTTTAAAAAAGGTGGTTTTAACGTTGGTGTTGGTTTATTAATAATTAAAATGAGTATTAGCACTCATCCTTTTTGAAAAGGGAGAATTAGCCACGCTATACGCAAATTGGAAGTTCCATTGGTAGGTAGTACTTTTGGTGACTGAAAAAGTTGAATACTTGCTCAGTTTTGTGGAATTCCAAGCCGTTTTAACGGGATTATTTGCTGCCTTTTGTACACCACAATCACACTAGAATCCACAAAAACATCTGGAGTAAACCTGTTGGAGGAAAAAAATCGAAAGAAAACCCTCTAGCTGTTAGGAGGTAACATTTAAGTAACTTTAATTTGATATTTAGTAGCTGATATTTTTTTTTAAATATTTTCTTATTACTATTTCTAGTAGAGCTCAGTGGACTTTGCTTATTTTTTTTTTAAATTTAGTGTATCAGAGCAAACGCTTTGTTTCCTATTAATTTGTGTTTATTCTTTTTTTAGTAGTTAAGTTCTTATTTAGATATCTTCATGATTTTACACTTTTTTTTGCGACTGTACGCTGCGCGTGTATACACGTACGGTAAAGCTTGCGCTAAAATTACATCTTGATATATTTTTATTTTACTTTAATATATCACCAGCATCGCAATATACTTACTTAAATTATTGGACTGAATTTCTTGTAAAAATTGAAACATGTTACTTCTAATAAACTACTGTATAGTTGTATAGCAAAATTTTGCTTTTAACTTATTTAATTGATACAAGTACTTACCTCATAGCATTGAAATCAAACTTACCTGGGTTTTTCTTGGTTATATTTGATATTGAAGTAGTGGTAGCGTTAAACCAAGTGGCGCCCCAATTTTAGTATTACTTTTATTTTTGACCCGGCCCGTCTCCACTGCAGCTGGCAGGCCGCTGCCTCTACTTTAGCAATTCAGACTTGCGTCTATATTCCACACATAGTTCATAGCAAATACGCATGCGCGGGCGATTTAATGCTGATTGGCGCGTAATTTGAATACGCACTGGTTCAGTGCAACACATTATTAAGTATAACATTGAGAGATATCTTGGGTTATTTACAGCAACTGATAATAAGAGCTTTGTATACCGGTGTACGAATGTTTATCTGCTTTTGTATAATGAGATAAGAAAAAAATTAAGCCTACCATATTCGTTTTTGTAAAATACGGAACACCCTTAGAAATAGTTTTCTTGTATAATAAGAGGATAGAACATAGGAAATAGTGACGGATCCTGCTTTTGGGGCAGCAAGTGAGCTCCAAAGAAAAATATTTTATACATTGAAACAAAACGTTTAACAACGCATACAAAAAATCACAATTAACATTGAGTAATAAATTGATTAAATAATGCAAACATTTATTGGAATCTGTCGTAATACTATTTTTGACGTACTTATCACTGTTCTGAATTTTTTCACATAAAGTTTTGTCATTCATTTCTGAACATGTTATATTAAATTATTATTAGAATTGCCCCCTATATGTACTATATCAAGTAATTTGCTTATTTTACCTAATAAATATTTTATATTTCCTTTATTAGGAAGGGATATTTTAAGAGAATACGAGGCTCTTGCACATCTAAACAAACATTTTAGGGATGCCAAACATGAACCTTGAAATAAAGGACTGTCCCGCATATTTTATTAAAAAAATAAAAATACCATAAACATTATTCTTATGTAAAGGGGGTATTTATTACATAATTTACTAGTCATTTTTGACTTTATATAAATACTGTAAAATATATGTACACAATTATGTACAATAAGCTAAAATAGGTATAAATATATGTACATTCAGGATTGGGATAATACAAATTTAAATTTATCCACATTATTTATTTGTTTATTTTTCCAGTAGACCATAAAGAATGGTATAGAAAAGGTCAGAACATTACAGATAATACAAAATTTCAAAATTACATTAAAATAAAGAATAATAATTTAAGTAGAGTAGGTACCTAAGCAATTTGATTTTCTAAGTTCTGCTGTAAAAACAAACGAAAGCAACTACCAGTCTGCCAAGACCGCGTGCAACCAACACCACCAGGTGGTGTTGGTGCAACGGAACAACGGAGAACGCAAGGAGAACGGAAGAAAGTAAAGCTGAAAGCTGACAGCTGACAGAAAAGCAGCAATTTAGTTAGGGCATGCGCATTTAAATTTCACTATGTGTGGGATATAGACGCGAGTGCAATTCAGGGTAAGTGTTGAAGGTAAGATTGTCTCGGGGAGAACGTCACATACTCTTGGCTGAAACCTTTAGCAACTAAACGTGCTTTATATTTCAATGGGTTACCAAATTCATCATATTTTATTGTAAACACCCATTTACAAGTTACAATGTTTTTATTCATTGGTCTAGGAACTAATACACATGTTTTATTTTTGTCGAGTGACTTTAATTCATTGTTTATTGCATGCTCCCACTGTTTCTTAACTTCCCTAGTACTTATTTCATTAAATGTTTTCGGAATAGTATAATTTACTGATTGAGCACATAATAAATAAAAATTCTGTTCATTTTCATCTTCATTGTAATTTATTTTGACTTGGTCTTGAATTCTTTTACTCTTACGCAACCTTGGAACAGTTTCATTTTGTTTTATTTCTATACGCATTTGACGCATCGAGTCATCTTGCGTATTTATTTTAGATGCCTTATTGCTTTACCTATCTAACTCAGCAACTGATTTTAAGTCATCAGCTTTGTTTATAATAAGTTCGTTTAATTTTGTAGTTTCAAGTATTGACTCATTAGGTTCACCTTTATTATTGATTTTTGGCCTTGTAACTTTAAAAGTTACTTAGTCTACAATTACATCACGAACTATTGCACAATCTCCTCTTTCCACTTTAAACACCTTATATCCATTTACTTCATAGCCTACCAGAATTGCTTTAAATGATTTGCCATCAAATTTTCTTTTTCTGGTTTTATTATGAATGTAAACTGTAGAACCAAATACCTTTAAATGATTTAACGTAGGCTTTTTATTATGCCATAGTTCATATGGTGTTTTCGCTTGACTCAAAGCTTTACAGGGTGTCCTATTTATTAAATAGGTTGTAGTTATATAGCACTGCTTCCCACCCAAAATGTCTTATCTAATTCAGCACCACTAATCATGGCACGATCTTTTTCAGTAATTGTTCGAATCATACGCTCTGATACAGAATTTTGTTGTGGAGTATATGGTACAGTCAAATGATAACCGATTCCTTCTGTTACGCAAAAGTCTTTGAATTCATTCGAAAGATATTCACCACCATTATCACAATATAAATGAACTATATTTAAATTAAAATGTGCTTTACTTTTAGCAGCAAAATCTTTAAAATCTTTTAATACCTCTGATTTGTAAGTTATTAAATAAGTTACTGTTTAATGCGTGTAAGAATCTATGAATATCAGAAAATAATTTTTATTGTCAAAAGTTGAAGGTGTAACTGGACCACATACATCAGAATGAATAATGAAAAGTGGCCTTTTAATATGTGATTTGTCTTTTACTTTTGCAAAGGGTAGTCTAGCCTGTTTTCCATTGATACAAGCTTCACAAATTTGATTTTCAGGATTAACTTTATCAAATATATTTATGTCTTCAACAATATTTTTATTTCGTAATTTAATGAATTTATTTTTGCTTATATGGCACAAACGTGCATGCCATATTTTATATGACAAGAGGCAAGTACCCTTATTACTTTTACTACTGGTATTCTTTAGAAAAGTAACAGTTATTAAATAATTTGAGGACTTACCAGATAGAATCATCTTACCACGGTTTAATATTTGCATGCCTCCGGTTTCATCAAACAGTACACACATACCAGATTCCTGGATTCTCCGGACGGATAATAAATTGTATGGCACATCAGGATAGTATAAAACATTTTGAAGTATGCCGGCTACTCCAAGATTAGTCTTCACTGGTACTTCCCCGTTTTATTGCCATAATGTAAGTACCATTTTTAGCTATATTAATCTTCATTGGGCTTGCTAAATCTGCAACTTCACTAAAGACTGTTAGATCATTCACAAGATGATCTGAAGCACCACTGTCTATAATAAAGGTAATTTCTTTCGCTGCATGTTTGTCTTGTTGTACAGTGTCCTTTCCGACCATAAATGCAAAACCGTTTCCACTTGGTAATGTGGTTTTCACTGTTTGTAATGCATGGGTACGGTCTCCTTGCGAGTTATTTTGTTAACGAAACTGTCTTTTATAGTAAAAGCAATCTCTCTTCATATGATTCTTGCGGCCACAAAAGTGACAATTGATGTTATTTTGTCTCTATTTGTAATTTGTGTTTTTCTTAAAATTTTGATAACTCGGTTTCCATACTTTGGTTTGCTGTTTTGCTGGTTTTCTAGCATCAAATCGTGAAGTATCCGCTTGCAATACTTTTAGACTTGTAACATTTTCATTTTTAATTTTTACCTGTTGGTCTAATAACCTTGTTTTTACAAAGGCTAATGTAATGCTATCTTGTGTTAAAGTGTCAAGTGCAGTCACTACTCCGTTATAAGACGAGGGAAGAGTTAATAATAAATGTGCAATTTTATCAGTTTCAGACAATTCGGCACCTGCTAGAAGCTCTATTATGTAATCATCAAATGCGGTGAATTGATTCATAAAGCGACATATCACCTTTTAATATTTCATCTCAAGTAACTGTTTCCGGATAGCTAGTTGTGAAGGGAGACTTTTCCTTTCATATATGGCGTCTAAATGATTGAAAATGTCTTTTGCTGTATCTTCTTCTTGTGCAAAATTAAGAAAAGAATCACTTAGATATTGAATAATTTCATTCTTAGCTATTCTCTCCTGCTGGTTCCATTCTTCTGTAATAACGTCAGGTGTGTCCATATCAATCACTTCCAAAACATTAAGTTCATCTAAAAGTGCACGTACCCGCCTTTTCCAAATACTATATCTTTGTCCATTGAATGGTATAATATTTTTTTTATGTTTTACTCTTTCCATCGTGTCCACTTTAATTTGGTATACACTATTACACTCACAACTTTTAGTTTTAATTTTGTTATGATTATCAAATGTTTGTTTCTGACAATACTTAATTTTAAAAAAATGTTCGCACGCCACTGGGCCCATAACCTATTGGAAATGGGTAACAGAGAAACACAAATTACATTTTGGTTTAAACCGTTTATTTAAAGTACAAAGTAACGTCACGTCTTTGAGAGATTAACAGTGGAATTATTATGAATATATAGAATTGTAGCCACTCAATACAACGTGACAAATAATGATTAGGTCACCATTTCAATGTTTAAAAACATTGTTTATAAAACAAAACGGTGATTTAATTTTTGTCCTATTTATAGTTAGGGAAACCAACAGAGGTTTGGCAACATTTCCAGGTTGGGGGTAGCTCGTCTCCTGGCGTCGGTGATAGGCCTCAGTAGTGGAAATGGCTGACATTAAATAAGTGAGAAAATAAAAGCATTTTTATTCATTCTTTTAATGTACATTACAGGATAGATCCAAATAGTACAGTACTTTGCTTAGTGAGCTTCACTTCTAATAATTTCATGATCTTGAATAAAAGGAGAAGTTAGAAACACATTGTGAATATAATAGAACAAGAATAAACACTATACTTTATCGATTTACTGTTCATTTCATATGCACTGAAAGAAATCGACCAAATAAAATGATTTGCTAAGATGATCTGCATTATCGTAAGTTATTTTTGTTGTTAAGACTACATACATTATCATTATCTAACAATAAGAAAAACTGTTTTGCTAACGAGATTTTGCAACAGTAAATCTTTGATTATTTGTTCCAATAGCAGCACTTACTTAAACTAGGTAAAATATTTTTTAAAGTTTCCTTTTTATTAGGGGTAACTAAATAATTTCTTACGGTAAATAAGTGCCTTAAGGTGGCCATTCCTTAGAAAGAGACATCTGATAGGGAAATATTTACTATTTTTAGCTATAACTTATTTTTCTTAGTACGTATATTTAAAAAAACTATAAGAGTACCTAAGTAGAACCATAACAAGACTATTACTATGACTTTTCACTCAATAATTTTAGTGGTTTGCAAAATAGCTCAATTTAAATTTGAAAATTGTGTTATCTTCCTATTTCGTAGTTTTAAATCGAGCTATTTTGCAAACCACTGAAATTATTGAGTGAAAATTCATAGTAATTGTCTTGTTATAGTTCTACTTAGGTTCTCTTAAATCTTTTTTTTAAATATACGTACTAAGAATAAAAGTTATGGGCAAAAATAATAAATATTTCCCTATCGGATGTCTCTTTCTAGGTAATGGCCACCTTAAGTTAAAGTTAACTATTTAATGGTTATAACTCATAGACCTATGGTTGATAGGTACTTGTTAATTGTAAAGACGGGCTTGGGCTTACTAATCGTAACGTCTTACTTATTAATTTTTATACGTGGCGCAAACGCAATTAAGTTTTTATCATCGCGCGCCATTTCATCCACGCAGTGACCAAACAGTCAAACAGTGACGCACAGCGTTGCCAATATGTGAGTAAGCTCACATTGTGATCGTTTGAAAGGTTGGGGAGGAAATGTGTGAGGAATGACTAAATTGTGAGGATTGTGTGAGGATCGGGGTGAAGATTTTAGTATTATTAAATAAATAATCATATTTAATGAAATTCAACTGTACACGTTGACTCACTACCATAGATAAAATACAAACTCACTACGCTACAATGTGAAATGTGAGCATATTGGCAATGTTGCGACAGTGGTCGTGCGTGACCGTTTCCCGCATCCCACAGAGCGACATCTGTCAGTAAGCCAATTTTTGGCTGGCCACTGATTCCCGTTTCTACGGAAGCGTACTGAGGCCACGGCGAAAAAAAATTAAGTTGAAATTTCAACACATCAAGTCGAAATTTCAACTTATTATCTTGAAATTTCAACATCATATAAGTTAAATTTCGACTTATTATCTTCAAATTTCAACTTAATTAGTTAAAATTTCGATTAATATTAAGTTGAAATTTCAAGATAATAAGCTGAAATTTCAACTTATTATGTTGAATTTCAACTTATTATCTTGAAATTTCAACTTAATAAGTTGAAATTTCAACTTAATTAGTTAAAATTTCGATTAATATTAAGTTGAAATTTCAAGATAATAAGTTGAAATTTCAACTTATTATGTTGAAATTTCAAATTATTATCTTGAAATTTCAACTTAATAAGTTGAAATTTCAACTTGTTATCTTGAAATTTCAACTTAATTAGTTAAAATTTTGATTAATATTAAGTTGAAATTTCAAGATAATAAGTTGAAATTTCAACTTTTTATGTTGAAATTTCAACTTATTATCTTAAAATTTCAACTTAATAAGTTGAAATTTCGACTTATTATGTTGAAATTTCAACTTCGCCGTGGCCTCAGTACGCTTCCGTACGTTTCAGATTTGAAAATAACTTCTTTTAGTCTGTGTCCAGTGATGTCACAACTATCGAATTTTTGGTAGATCTACCGAATTTGGATGAAGTGTACCGAAAAACCTATTCTGAAATTCTATCGAAAATATAAATGATACACACAAAATTTTGCTAACTTTGTAAACACTGAACACTGTAAAGCACTTTTATGTAGCAGGCTTGTAGCTTCTAAGCTGAGCTGGCCCAAAGGCCTGGAAAAGTCCCCCCCCCCCCGCTCTCCAAAAGTTTCCTAGTTATACTTACACTTACAGTGCATAGAGAGTTTTAAGAATATGATGGTCTAAAAATGTCCTTTGACCGTGAGGATTTTGTGAGGATTTTAAAGCTGATGTGAAGAAAATGTGAGTATTTTTAATGAATTTGTGGAGTATTTCGGTTACTCGCATCTGGCAACACTGGTGACGCAGTAAGCATTAAGCGTTTGATGAAAGGTTGTGTATAAAGTTTTATGCAAAGAATTTTTGTAAAAAACTTGTTTTGTTTTATGTTATTGTAGGTATATAGTAAACTGTGATTGTGTCTTTTTACAAGTCAAAGTTCACTTGTTTTAAAAGGCACCCTGATTTGTTTATTAGTCCTTTGTTTCCTTAAATGAATCATTTATTTTAAATTTTACCAAAAATAATTCTTTGTCTGGGTCAACATAAATATGTATTAAAAAACGTGTTTTAATGTGAAGTTGTACATGATGAATGCCACTATCTTTCTAAAAAATATTAAACTATAATATAGAAATTAGAAGTAACGCACTTGCAAAGCGACATTATGTGACGTTAAATTAGATTCCGCCCATATATTTGTATGAGGGAATGTAAACTTAGAAATGAGTGAGGCTACGATTGTTTTTTTAATGTTGCTGTTGGTACCTGAGGAAAAAAAGGATATGAATTTTCTTCTTTACTTTTGTTGTTAGCAAGGAGACCAGGTAAAAAAATGTGTATTCATATTTATCGATGGCTCAGTAAGAATACTCCAAAAACCTTAATGTTTACTATGTGATTTTTAGTCATTATAACTTAGGTCCATTGTTTTGTTATGTCTCGGGTGTTATTATAACTTCATTTAAGGTAATTTTCCGTGTTATTGTTAGAAGGAAATTTCGTTGGTTAACCTAAAAATGATAAACGCACATACGAAATTTAGTAATCACTACGAGCGGGCATATATTTTATGACTTTTTGGTAATTGTTCAAACTAATACTATTTGCTCTCACCTGTAGTGGAGAATCCTCATTTAGTTAAACAAATAAGGTTGTAAACATTCGAATTTACCTCTCCTTGATCAGCTGTCATATTTAAGAGTTAGGGAATAACGTGTTACCAACATTTGGTTATAAATGGAACATTACTATAGTCTGTTTTTAAACCAGGAGGAGCGTTTTAAATTTAACGCGCTAAATCATACATCTGTGATTGGCTAGCCCCTCGCCAGTTTTACACAAGGCAATAGTTAAAATTTTTGACATATTGTAAAAATTTTAATTTCGTGTCATAAATTATTTGGTTATAATTTCTATTTTATCATTTGCACATTATATATCAGTTTTAATCTCTTTTGTATAAATCTGAAGAAAAAGTAGCTAATTACATGATGCCTTCATATTGCGTAAATGGTATGGATACTGTATAAACTACTTAGAGGTCAAATAGAGGTCGTTGGATTGTATAATGTAATAAAATACACACAAAAACACCGTAGTCGTGTATTGTTGGTTGCCCAAAACGCCAAAAAAATTTTAGTGTATTTTCTAGTTACTTTTATGGTGTGAATGTAACTTTCGTATTTACTCCTCCTGGTTTAAAAACAGACTATAAAGTCATTGAATCGTGGTTTTATTTATTTTATTGTTTATATGGTCTAATAATGGATTTTGTGTATCTTAGTTTCTATTCTAAGGAGAGTTTTAATCATTCTATGGCTGGAACTAATTTTCTGTTACTTATCAATTCCTAGGGTATTTTCCTATGAGATGTTGAATTGTGATTGGTCGTTAAAACAGAAAAAAACAGGTGATTAGGAAAAAAACGGTTGGTTTCGAAAACCGGCGTGCTCTTCCTTTCTTTATTGAGTCGTCAAGCCGATTAGTCAAGATTTTTATAATTGCTTGTAAAAGCAACCCCAACTTAATTACGGGGGATTATACTATAAAATTCTTACATTTGGAAGGCCTAATTGTGTGTAGCTGTTTGAAGCCAAATTTTGTTATAGAGGACTTCTAAATAGGCAATAAATACGACATTGTTGAATACCTGTTTGTGCCCTGACGATTTTGCGGGTAAGCACCATCTTGCATTCTCTGGAAATACTGACTCCTAATTTTTGTCATTCTTTTATGTAGGCAATTTGGATAATTTGGGTAATTTGGATAATTTGGGTAATTTGAAATAATTTGGAAAATCTGGAAAATTAGACATTGTACTCAAGTGGTTGGTACTAAGTTACATAAAATTGTGAAGCTGATAAGCTGTGTATGTCTAGTAGTTTTTATCGACTTGGAAATTGGTGAATCGATTGTTGGGAGGTCCCGCGAAACCATTTTCTGAAGTCATCGTTTTGGTATGGTCACATGTCACAGTTGAGACACATGGTTTCTGGTTATGAGGTCACATGGATTTAAATGTTGATGAGATACTGAAGCTGAGGTGTACATGAGGTTTTTTGCAGTAACAACAGCATAGTAACCTGTACTAACAGATTTTTGCTCAACGCTGGATACCGGATGAGTACCTTTTTTTTCTAATGTTACCAGGATAACTAAAAGTTATATGTGTATTAATAATCTGCCGTTATATTTTAATCTTTACTTATTTCTCTATATATATATGATATTTATGGTCAAATATTTTCATTAGTTACTCAATTAAGCATATGTGAAAATAAGACATGTGAGTAACTGCGCAGTTAACATCTTATTCACAGGTATTTTATGGTTATATCATTAGTTTATAAGGTATATCAATCTTTTTTATTTACGTTGTTTATTGGCAGCGTCAATATAGAGCAATCAATCAATCAATCAAAACATATTTATTTAACATTAAAAGATACATTGCCTCCCCGGACCGCGATCCGGAGCCAACCAGACAACCACGGCACATGACGCCGTGGCGGACGCGAGGTTGGGCGGGTCGTGGCCGGTTCGGCTTAATAAAATTGATAACAAAATTAAAACTCCTGCCACTTTTAGCGGCTTAAAATTAATATTAAAATTACCATTGTTTTATAAAACATTAAAATAATTAAAATTAAAAATATTTAAAATTATCATTTGCACTCCACTGAATTTTGATCTGTTGATGCGGGAAAAAACTCAACGAAAAAACCCGTTCGAGATAATTGGCTTTCCAGCGGTCTGCCTGCCGCTAGGAGAAGTTTATTATTTTTAGAGATTTAGATTTCTTAAATTTTTCGGCCTAAATGGAATTTATAACAAAAAATGACAAAAGAACAAAAAAGACAAAGAGACAAAAACGAAAACAAGTGAAAAGAGAGGAGAGAGATAGAACAGAAAAGATTTGAAAGATACAGTGTAGGGTTGAAGAAAGTTATGGTTACTAGGAGTTTGGCTAGAGAGGTTGCCGGAAGATAGGCAACGCCTGGTATGGTAGGGGGTGTTTTATCTGGAATGGGGCATTATGCATTCTGATTTGGGTTATGTTGCGTGTTAGCGGATTGTCGCCCAGGCGAAAGGAATAAAATTTTTGTGATATTTCCCGGACGTAATCCGCTAGTGGCGTTATGTCGTTGCAACGATCATACAAATCTCTGAGGGAGGTGTACCTGCTCGAGTCTGAAATGAGGCGCATAAATTTGTGTTCTAAGACTTTAAGTTTTCTCATTGTCGTGGCCGGGATGCTGCACCACACCGGCGCCGCGTATGTGATGGCCGGCCTGATCACCGCCGTGTACAATAATTTTTTATTGTGTCTGTTGAGTCCGCTACCCCTTGCCATGAGTGGATACAGACTCATGGACGTGAAGTAGACCTTACGTATCGTCTCGTTAATGTGTGTATTAAACGTCAGTCGTTTGTCCAAGTTAACCCCCAGATACTTCACGCACCTTTTGATTGGAATTTGCTGACCCTGGATCGAAATTGGCGTTAATATGCGGTTCTCTGTGAACCGGCGCGTGAAGAGTATGGCCTCCGACTTCGCAACGTTGACCCGGATCTTCCACTTGTCGTAATACGCCGTGGCGCGGGCCATGTGCGCCTTGAGCAGCATGTTCGCCGCTTGTGCGTTATGCGAGTGCGCATACATGGCCGTGTCGTCGGCGTACTTGGCAAGCTTAGTATTCAGGAACTCCGGGAAGTCGGATACATACAGATTGTACAACTTTGGTGACAGGCACGACCCCTGGGGGACGCCCGCGCGAATGTCCCGCCGTGTTGAGAGTTTATTGTTCACCCTGACCTGTAGCGACCTGTCCGTCAGGAAAGAGTGAATCAGTTTGGTTATGTGTACTGGAAAGTTCAGTGCGTTCAGTTTGTGTATAAGACCCGGGATCCAGACGGTATCGAACGCCTTCTCGACATCGAGGAGCACCATGACGGTGCTCTTCCCGAGGTTGCATTGCACCTTGACGTCGTTCACGATCCTGACGACCTGATGCGTCGTGCTCCTGCCCTTTCTGAAGCCGAACTGGCACTCGTCGTCGATGTGAAGCTCATCCTGAGCAGCGTCTAGTCTGATCAGGATGACCTTCTCCACCAACTTGGAGATCGTCGACAGTAACGAGATGGGTCGATAACTGCCGACGAGCTTCGCGTTCTTGTTCGGCTTCAGGATGGGCACGACCACGGCGCACTTCCACTGGCTCGGCCAGTGTTGCAACCGCAGGATCGCATTAACGATATACGTCAATTGCACAATGCCTTTCCTCGGGAGATGTTTGAGAAGCTTGTATTCGATAGCGTCCTTCCCCGGGGCTTTGTCGTTTGGTAAGGTCCTGACAATGCCAGCCATTTCCGAGGGCTTGGTCATGACTTTTTGAAATTCTCGTCTAGTCAATGGAATGTCATGACCAATTAACTCGTTCACGTCATTTTCTATGCGGTCCTGTTCAACGTATAACATATTTTAATTTAACCTAACTATAAATCATTGACAGTACATCGTTAGAGATCGTTAGTAAATCGTCAGTATATTTTTAACAATTCATTTGCTAAATATCAGTGATCAACCAATAGTGGTTTTTGTAAAAAAGTAGAATATTTTTATTTGTAAGTTATTGGTGCAATAGTAGTACTAATCGTAGATCTAGCGAATAAGATTCTTTTTTAATAATTTCCTATTAATAATATTCAGAAAATTGAGCCGATTTGTACGTTTATTAATTGTATTTTGTATGTAAATTAAATAATTATTTTAAATAGATTACTATTGTGTTTTGACTTAAATTAAATTTAACACGGTTTTTGGTAGTTTTTTGATAATCGGTGTGTCATACTCACTCTAAGGGGGGCTGGAATTTATAGGAAATTACCTGGCGCTCATTTCAACTTATGGCAAAATTGAAATCGTTAAAAATAAACGATCTTCACCTCTGAGATTCTCGTGATAGAGCTAGCCGACCTTAAGATTTAAGAACTAATTGTAATTTAGAATCAAATTTCACTTTGTATTTCTTAAATTCAATTTGACCCGTAACAATTACTAGGTCAAAAAAGATTATTTGTTGTTATTACAATTTAAGCTGCATAGTGGTTAAAAGTCACCTATTAGGGGCAGGAAAGTTTTTTTTCTTGTTACATGGTAGTAATGGTGTAAGAAATAGGAACTTACTGACTATAACAAAAAACTTATTAAGATTAAAATAGGGTAGAGACTCCTGATAGCAAAACTATCAACCTAAAGCAACAAATAAATAAACAGAAAGATTCTTTTTAACGATAAATAAGTGCAACTTGGCAAGTTCGTTTTTATTGCGGTTACAAAGCAGTCTCGATGGAGCCTATTTAATGCAGATATTTTGTAGGGGTTAGTCAATTTTTCTTTATAGATAATAGAAATTTCTTTCAGTGTAATTATTGCACATTTTATAGAATACTCTTCGCAGCTTCTTATAAATAATTTTAGTTTTAAATGCTTTTCATTTTATAACTCCAACTAAATTGATGAATTACTCGTCAATATAAAATGAAATTTAAAAAAAAATCTACCTTTGACTTGGGAAAAGCATGTGGACAATCTCTCAACAAAGATTTCGAGAATCATTTATTTAGTCAGGAACGTAGTGAATACAGTCAGCCAATAAGTTCTAATAACAGCATACTATGGTCACATACACTCAAATATAAGTTATACCATCCTTAAATGGGGACACTCCACCCACACATCAAGAATATTTGAACAACAAAGGAGTTGCATCAGAATTATAGATACACTGAAATACCGATATTGCTGTCGGCAAACTTTCAAAAAACTTAATATACTTATGCTACCATTCATTTTTATACGATAGTGCCTTATACATACAAAGAAAAATGAACATTTACTCAACATACATAGTGATGTCTACAATTATGAAACAAGAAATAACAATAATGTCATACCAAACTTTCAGACGCTTTCAAGAACCAGGTTATCAGCGCATACAATTTTTCAATGTCTTGCCAGAGGAAATAAAACAATTAAATATAAACCAGTTCAAAAAGAAGCTAAAAGCTTATTTAAAAAGACAAGTATTTTACACCTTTGAGGAATACCTCCAAAATAACTTTCAGGATCTCATTTTTAGTCTGTAGTTTTATCAAGTTTTTATCCTTTGTCTAGTTTTATCTTTTTATTCAAGTTCTAACTTTGTGTTGTATTAATTATTAATCCAAGACATGTACGCACCCAGTGACTTAACATCAATAAACCATTATTATCATATGGTTTTAAAATCTTATTATGCAGATTCTGTAATTGTATGGAGGAAAGAGGATGTGGCTAAGTAGGCTACTGAAAAACAGACAACACCTGATATGGCAATTTGTGCTTTATTCTAAAGAGTGCATATGTTCTTAGCCCAGATCCCAGGGGAAAAGTGGCGGCAAAATCTGGAAATAATAATAATATCTATGATAACTTTTGATTTTTTGGTAGGTCTTTAGTTAGCCATCCATTGTACGATGATTATAGCAGACATCCCAGACTCGACTAATGTCTTCATGGCGAACATAATAGAAGACGACAGCCATTCTGGTTGTATCAAATATTATTTTAAACTTTGTTATAGTAAACCAATAAATATTTTTGTATTGTGTTCTTTCAATAAAAGTGTTCAATTGTATTTAAAAAGACTTTATCCACTTCAACAAACTTAACTGGCGCAATCAGTAGGATTAGCGAAAAAGCCTTTGCATCTCGAATCGTCTTCTTTTGTGTCAACAATTAATCACCCTAAGTGAAGAACCAATGATCCGGACAATGAAGGGTATCTTCTATTCAATGTAAGTAGAAGTTTTATTAATATGAGAATCCTCAAACCCCATAAAATTTTTTTGTGAAGTGCGAAGGCTGAGTTAGATGTAAGCGATTTATATAATAGTATTTTATTAACTGAAAACCGTTTAGGCAAAACATCAGTTATGGCAGCATCAGGTAAAAATATTGAAAGCTACTGTGTGGTGATGCAAAAGAAAAAGTCTCGTGGTAAAAGGGTTAGCTGATTTAAAGTTCCCAGATCTATTAATAAATTTATTAATTGCTAAGTACAAATATATTAAAATGTTTAAGTACCTAAACCATAAAGTTAAAAAGTAACTACAATTATTAGAGAATATACCTACCTACAGAAATGACCAGGAGCAATAATAAAATAATTATTTTTAGAAAAGGGAAAAACAATGCTTTTAGATGTTTCAAATAAAAACTGTATTTTTATACACTCTACATATGTTTCGGCTGGTTAGGCCTTTCTCAAGAGCATTACAGATGAATACTAAAGCTATGAGGGTGGTTGTTCTAAAAATAAATGTAGTAATACCCAAACATGTGGAATTACGGGGATTTCAGGTAATAAAACTAAGGATCTACCTACTCGGAATAATTCAATGGGCTATTCTTAGAACCTTGTCTATTATAGGAGTGTTTATGAAATTTAATTGGTCATTGGTGGTACAAGTATTGCTTTTAAGGGATTTTTTTATTTCTAATTGTTCAAGGAGGTTTAAGCGTTTTCCTTTTCTTTCTGAATGGATTAAATTAATATTCTCTGTATCAATAAAATGATTATTTTCAATGCAATGTGTTGACATTCCTGTGTTTTTGGTGTTATTTAAAATGGATTGTTTATGTTCTTTTACCCGATTAGCTATACTTCTACCACTTTGGCCAATATATACCGCGTTACAGTCCTTACATTTAATTTCATAAACCCCCGATTTGTTGACTTTACTTATTTTTTCTTTATTGTTAACTAAAATACTTCCTAAGTTTGTTTTGTAAACAAAACAAACTTAGGAAGTATTTTAGTTAACAATAAAGAAAAAATAAGTAAAGTCAACAAATCGGGGGTTTATGAAATTAAATGTAAGGACTGTAACGCGGTATATATTGGCCAAAGTGGTAGAAGTATAGCTAATCGGGTAAAAGAACATAAACAATCCATTTTAAATAACACCAAAAACACAGGAATGTCAACACATTGCATTGAAAATAATCATTTTATTGATACAGAGAATATTAATTTAATCCATTCAGAAAGAAAAGGAAAACGCTTAAACCTCCTTGAACAATTAGAAATAAAAAAATCCCTTAAAAGCAATACTTGTACCACCAATGACCAATTAAATTTCATAAACACTCCTATAATAGACAAGGTTCTAAGAATAGCCCATTGAATTATTCCGAGTAGGTAGATCCTTAGTTTTATTACTTGAAATCCCCGTAATTCCACATGTTTGGGTATTACTACATTTATTTTTAGAACAACCACCCTCATAGCTTTAGTATTCATCTGTAATGCTCTTGAGAAAGGCCTAACCAGCCGAAACATATGTAGAGTGTATAAAAATACAGTTTTTATTTGAAACATCTAAAAGCATTGTTTTTCCCTTTTCTAAAAATAATTATTCTAAAGATGTTTCACAAGGAACCTACCACATACTCAATCCAGTGCAATAATAAAAACTATATTCAACAATATAATTAATTACTTGAACCCAAAAAGGTTCACTTTATATAACTAGCAGACTTGACTAGACAATCTCTAAGAAAGTCCTCTCTACCCAACCACCAGGGAGGAGTCAATCTGAAAAAACCTCACAAAAAGAAATGCAGTAGTTTTAATCAAAGGACGTGAAAGGCACTTTTTGCGATACCTACATATTTCCTACCTAGTTTATTTTTAAGTGCAAATTACAAGCATTAGCTCTGCCTGCATAGGCGACAATTTTGTCAAACGGGTTACATACAATTTGCGTTAAATTATTTTTGTCCACGACTATTAAATAATGTACTCATTATATATGGATGTGTTACCTCAAGGACAATTCTATCCATTATTCACTGATTGCAATGAATAATGAGGACAGTCAGTTGTTTATAAGAAATGACATTAGTGACTTTTTACTAAAAAATTTTAAACGTCAAAATTGCAGCAACCAAAAGACAAGTGTTGCGTCTCTATGTTTTCTAGGAAGCACTTAAATGGTGCATGTCGAAGAGGTACTTTAATGAACACTCAAAAACTACATTAGTAAGTTTTTTTTTTCATGGCTGTATATGGTCTACGACCCAAAGCCATAAAAAAAGAGTTTTTTTCAAAGTGTCATCTATTATCAACATGCGGCAATCCCCAAACTGCCTACAAACTGTATTATTTTATTAGTAAGCCATGACAATGTGTCAAAGCGTAATTCTGTAATTGATTTGAAACGTCAAAATTTGTGCGACTTCAACGCAATCGTTATTTTCAATAATTTTACATATTAGGTACTCAAAAAGGTAATATAATTAAATAAATGGATACTGACAGTGAAAACGAGATTTTTTTGACACCGCCAGAGATAAAAAAGCTGCAGTAAAAAATATATATGATGATATATCTTTCTTAAATAGGAGATATGAAATATTTAATAGTCGTGGACAAAATATTGTTATGAATTACACCCCCTTGGAACTGGAGATGATACGCCTATGCCTACTAATAGTGACTGGAAAGACTCTAGAAAGAGCCATGGACTTTTCTAGAGTGTGGTGGAAGAAGATTCTGGTTCAATCTAGAGGTAATTTCAGAGTATATAAGGCGCGATTACCGGCGCAGAGGGAGAAGTTTATTAAGAAGGCAGTTAATAAAAGTGAAATTAGTAGCGAAAAAGTGAGGTTAAATATCAAGTAAACAAAGTGTGAAGGTTATTTTGAAGTATTGCATAGTCAGTAAATTATTAAATAAAGTGTTAGTGTTTATTTCTTGTTGAAATTAATTTAGAATCCACGGATTTATACAGGGTGTTTCCTAAAAGGTGGAAAACAAGCGACAATATAGTATTCTACACGCATATAATGGCTATTATTCACTCTGGTGATTTACGACACTCGCCAGCGGCTCGTGTGTCTTAAACTTCAACCTCGTGAATAATAGCCATCATTATATGCTCGTTGAATAATATACTATTGTTTTACTACAACTATGAACCCGAAAATATTTCTAGTAATTTAAATAAGGATTGTACCTATAATTCGCTGCATCCGACTAATCACAAATACACATTCCATAATTCACCGTTCACTGATCCAATGTTAAATTGGCTGCAATCAACTCTTGCTGCAGCTGATATTAATCAACTCGCTGACAGTGACAACCAAGTGTATCGCCATATTGTTTGTTTACGGTTTCCATGCTATCAAATTTCAGTCTAAATTATTTGTTTAATAGGTGTAGAAAGGGCATAGTATTACATTCGCGATTATGACCCTTATTCACTCAGAAAGTTTGTGCCACTCGCCCTCGGCTCGTGGGCTCAAACACAAACATCATCTTCGTGAATCATGGCTATCATAATGGCTCATATAATAATATACTGTTTTTGTGCAACCGGCAATTATAGTCAGTTCGATGGTGAAAATGACACCACCGTTTATGCTATATATTTAATTTTGGCGGTGGCATGTCACAGCGTTTCTATGGAAATGATATATTCTGTATGTGTACAAAACATTTTGACAGTTCTTGACAAATCAGGAAATGTCTGACCAGGGTTGCCGACTACATTCGCTCAAATTATCCGTCCATGGTGGTCGCATTCCCCACAATTCCCCACAAGTTGTCAGGTTTCCCCACACATTCCCCACATAGCCAGATTACGGATATTTTTGTTAAATATTATACACTATTCAGTATAACCTATTCTACATAATAAATTACTGATACTATAGAGGTGGTATAATATTCGCCTAACAGGATAAATATTTGTCATGGGTTCTTTTATCAATTCCAACTTTAAATTCTCAATATATAAGCAACTAGTACCAAAATTTTGAAAAATATGATCAATTATTAATTGGAAAACGGCAAGAGTCAAGTTCTATCCACGTTTGGTTGCGCGGATTATGTACTTGTACAAATGACGTGTTCATCAAATTCCCCACATTCGGCCATTCCTCACAGATTACCCACACAACTCCCAAATTCCCCACAGATTGGGGAATTCCCCACAAATCGAAATCCCTGTGTCTGACATCGATATTCCATAATGATATTTCAATTTCTTGCACTTCTCCAGAGCTAAAAGGTATCAAAAATTTTCTATACCATTTGAGTTAACCACGGATTCTTATAGGAAAAATTTCGCTGAACAAGATTTTCTTATGAAAAATTTTCCTAAACCGCGAGCTTCATGGTCAAATAATTGTTTAAAGAAAATATCTTTCGTTCTTATTTAATAAAATGAAAACGGTTTGGCGGATCCAAAAAAACCTTAATTCAATCGAAAGATATTTTCAATGCGCGTCGTTTGGCGCCAGGCACAACTCATTTTATCAACCCGTTCATTTGTTATAGCCAAAATAAATTTCATAATTAACAAATTGATTACTTCGAAACTAATGAGGTCAGGATATTGTTTTTTTCAAAATATATGCCATTAAAACCAGAGAATATACCATATTTTTTTTGGGCCGATATCTTCAATGCTTTTTAATTTTTTTAACGATTGGCATAATTTGTTCATTAGCAAATAACTTTTTTTTCGACTTCAAACCAACTTTAAACGATAAATATTGATGTCGGGCATAGCCCCCATAGAAGTCTGCACTAATGCAACTTTTTGCTTTTGCTTATTTAAAGTTTAAATTAATTTTGCAAATTACCAAATGGAATATCTCGGCTCTGGGTAAGCGTATCGAAATGGGGTTTTGTGCACATGAAAGTGCTTGCAAAAAGAAAAATTTTCAGACCAGAAAGACCTTGATCGGATAACCGGAACCGGAAATAAAAGTGACATTGCGTGAAAGGCTCTAATTTGTTTATTAACAACTTTTTGGACAGGAGGTTCGGTGCAAATGAAAGCTAACAAGTTTTTCCATCAACCGTAAAAAGTTCTACAAAAAATATTCAATCCCTGAAGACTTATACGCGTTTTTGACCCTTAACAAAATCCCTTCCGCGACGTGAAAATAGTACGATTTGACGCGCAATAGGGTGGCGGGTTCGATCCTCGAATTGGGTTTTTTTTCTCGTCAAATTTGCTTTTTCTTCATGTAACCAAGTATTTTTTATAATAATAAATGTCTTTACCTTGTGAGAAATTTTTGAAAACGTCGTAAATAATTTTTTTTGTAATTTTCATTAAATAAATGGCTATCTTGCAACAAACATATGATTGTTCTTGTCCAACGAGGGTTTAACGGTAGTTTTTGTTTGTTTACTACTTTTTGTGAAAGAGAAAGGTTTGTTTTACTTTATTTGAGGGGGTGCCTATCGAAAAAAGACCAAAAATAAAAAAGAAACAATTTTTTTTTCACTTTCTTCTTATAATGAAATGAGAAATAATCAAAAGATTTAACTATTTTAATGGCATTATTATTTTATTGTTATAATTACAAATATTTACAATTAATAACTGTTAACGCTGATAACTATTAGAGTATTCCACCGTTCCATGATTTCGACTATAAGAGTATATTCTAGAGCATTCGAAGCAGGTGCACAGCATCAGCTCGAGAGTTACGGATTTAATGAAGTTCTCAAGAATAAACAAGCTAACCATTATACTCTTCGCCGATTTACTACACTTATTATATAATTGTTGCACATTCTATAGGATACTCTTCGCAGTTTTTTTAAAAATGACATTACTTTCAAACATTTTTTTGGTTAATTACAAAATATGTTTTTTTTATTTCAAAAATGTATAACTTTTTTATTTATTGATCTATTTTGTTAAAAAGGGTTCTTCCTCTAGCTAACACTACCTTGCTGTCCAAATTTCAATACCATAGGACTTTTCGTTCTTAAGTTATCGTGCTTACAAGAAACGTGACGGACAAACGGACGGACGGACAGACAGACAAACGGACAGACGGACGGACATTTTGAAAGTCGTTTAGAATTCGATCACCAACACAGTGATATGAAATTTTTTTCTCTACGAGCAATATTACCGGTTTTAGAAATGTGCTGATTGAATGCAATATACTCTTCGTTTTGTATTTGCGAAGAGTATATTAATTATTATAGCATTTTTTACAATTTAAAAATGATTTTATTATAGGAAAATTTTATTGCACGAAAAAAAAGTGAATTTGACAGCAACAAAAATTTGCCCACACCGAGGATCGAACCCGCCACCCCATTGCGCGTCAAAACTTACTATTTTCACGTTGCGGGAGAGATTTTTTAAGGGTCAAAAACGCGTATAACTCTTCAGGGATTGAATATTGTTTGTAGAACTTTTTGTGGTTGATGGAAAAACTTGTTAGCTTTCATTTGTACCGAACCTCCTGTCCAAAAAGTTCTTAAAAAAATTAGGGCCTCTCACGCAATGTCACTTTTATTTCCGGTTCCGGTTATCCGATCAAAGTCTTTCTGGTCTCAAAATTTTCCCTTTTGCAAGCACTTTCATATGCACAAAAATCCCATTTCGATACGCTTACCCAGAGCCGAGATATACCATTTGGTAATTTGCAAAATTAATTTAAACTTTAAATAAACAAAAGCAAAAAGTTGCATTCGTGCAGACTTCTATGGGGGTTATGCCCGACATCAATTTTTATCGTTTAAAGTTGGTTTGAAGTCGATAAAATTTTCGAAAAAAAATGTTATTTGCAAATTAACAATGTATGCCAATTCTTTAAACAATCAAAAAGTATTGTAGATATCGGGCCAAAAAAATATGGTATATTCTTTGGTATAAAAGGCATATGTTTTTAAAAAAACAATATCCTGACCTCATTAGTTTCGAAGTAATCAATTTGTTAATTATGAAATTTATTTTGGCTATAACAAATGAACGGGTTGACAAAATGAGTTGTGCCTGACGCCAAACGACGCGTACCTACTGAAAATATCTTTCGATTGAATCGAGAAGTTTTCAGATCTGTTAAACCGTTTTTATTTTATTAAATAAAAACGAAAAAAAATTAGTTTAAACAATTATTTGACCATTAAGCTCGCGGTTTAGGAACATTTTTCATAAGAAAGCAGAATTTTTCCTATAAGAATCTGTTGCTAATTCAAATGGTATACAAAATTTGTAAAATCACCTCTTTTTTACCCCAGGCAAACTCACCTATCGTAAATTCGACGCTTTCTGGTTTAATACCAGAAAAATGTAAACGGCAATACGAAAACTGTCACAGCAACTAATTCTGTTTAATAAAGAATAACAATTTTTGCCATTTTGGTTGTCATATTTTAGAAATGTCAATTTTGAAGTGACTAAACGTCAATTATGAAAGTAACTTAGTATCTCGGCCGGAAAATTGAATTTCTCGACTCTTTTGAGAATGTGAAATACTCACTTCGCGTACTGCTGCACAAAAAAGTTCATTACACAGCAGGCTTCAGTTACATTTTTAGCGGATTGATTGGGCGTTGGGCATAGGGATGACAACGATGTATCGATATAAAATAAATATCGATATATTAATCCTAAAACATGAATATATTCATATCGTTTTTTTGTTGCAATGTATCAGGTTTAAACTCAAAATTAGATTCTACGAAAAATCTACCGCTATCTGGCGTCGGGTGGTAATATTATGAAACAATTCCTGTTTAGGGGACACCTATAACATTGTATATATACAATGTCAAAATCAACTTAGAACACTTTCCTAATTCCGATATACCTAGTTAATTCTAGTTCGACATCTATCGGAGATGGACAGAACTTGCACAAAAGACTGCAGCAGTTGTCTTTATAGTCATATGTTCGAGTTCGGTACTACTCCAGTAGGTGCCACTTAAGTTACTTGCTCAAATTATTAAAGATGGCGATAAAATATAGCATTAAAACTGGGACGAAGAAAATCTACTGAAATCTATTAAAATTATTAACTCTAAAATTCTACTGCCTACCCTTATTTTTCTTGAAAACTTACTAGGTAATTTAATAGGCAAACTACTGAAAACGGCAACACTGAGAAGAAAGGAATATCACTCCCTCCCGCTTTTAAAAATGTTATGTTAGGTAAAAAAAAATTGCGAGGAATATCCCCCCCTGCTCTTATAGTTATATATCGATAACTGTTTATTGATATATCGAATATATCTATCTGAGTCTTGTGATGTATCAAATAATTCATATATCGATATATTATATTTTTTTGCCATCCCTAGTTGGGCAGTAAGTATACTCGAAAAATTTTAATATCGTGTGTATCTCCTAAATAAAGTGTAAAATTAACGCAGGGAAGCCTGTATCGCAAATCGCCCTCCGGAAATGAATTCGGCAGACAATTTTACATAATATAGACCCAATTTTAAAAGTATGTCCAAAAGTTGCATAGCAATGGGTAAATATGCGGAATTTCGATGACTGGATCATTGTATAAGTCTATATACCTACTTACAATTACTGGATCCTCGGATCCTGACTAGAGTATATTGTACATTGTACTCGCACATGTGCTTACACTGTACAATGTACGTACTGTAAACATTCACCTATTATTGCCATCTACTGGTGCTATTCAGCATTTGATACACAAGCCAATAAAGTACTCTACTATGGGAGTAGTCTGCACGCTCCATACTATAATCATTGTATATAGACTACCTAGTAGTATAATACGCGTGTATCAACTGTTGGATGCGATGTCAAGCGTCATCTACACGGACCTAATGAAAGTAATGGATTTTTAACCTATGCAGATGTGACCCCTATGCAGCCTTCATTTGAACTAGTAGTTATCGAGTCAGGAACGAATTAAGGTTTTTTCAGGTGACTGTGCGTTGTGCAAGCTAAATGAAAATGCGTAATCGGAAATTTAAAAATAACGAAAACAAATGTTACTTTGCTAAATTTAGTGATATTTAACAAAGTTACTTTTGGTTGGTTATTTTTACAACAGAATTATTTATTACATTTCTACAAATAAAAATTGTTTTATCACATCTTAAAGTTTTTAAATTTTTATGAGTAAAATATACAAGTTTTTAGAAGTTTAGTTGCATGAATTTAAAAATTTTAAGATAGGTATGTGCTAGAAATATGTTTAGTTGCAGAAATACAACGAAGAATTATTTGATTGTCTCAAAAGAAAGTATTTGAAAGAATTAGAATTAGGATAAACTTTACTAGTTCACGTGTACAAAAAAATACAATACCCAAAATATGTAGAACGTGTCTGTAATTTAAAGCTAACAGTAAAATAAAAGTAAAGTGATATGTATACATACATTAAAACACAAGACAGTTGTTAAAATTAAGAGAAATACAACGTTTTATTATATAGGTACTAAGATTGAACGCTATAAGGTAACGGGATTTTAAAGAGAAGAAAAATTTATTTTTAAAATACCCTCATCTATCGCGCACCGAGCGGAATTTTCGTCTGCCGGTGCAACTGGGGCATGTGAAGTACATATACTAACTACAAAGAATTTATATAAATAGAAGCAGAGATAAAGTGTAAAAGTTATACAATACTGTTGCCAACATGTCCAACATACCTTTTTCTCACCATTTCGTTCTAAGATGATACAACATTGCCTATAACGCTATCTCAGTTGCAGCCTGTCCAAGGCCGTGGTATATGAGCGTATATAGTAGCATAGACATATGTCTACATCTAGTTATTAATAACAGCTGTTCATGTTTACTCACCAACCTTTAAATTATTTTCAAGTTTAGTGCAAATACTTTTGTACGAAAATATATAAGTATTGTAAACGATTGTTCTATTCCCTTTCCCCTTAACATTCCTGCTTGCAGATGCTCAAGTTCGCAGTACAATTTGTGGCCGGGGGTCTGGTGCACTTTAGTTCGTCGCGATTTTGAAAATTTTCTAAATGGTAATGAAAAGTATAAGATGAATAGAATATATTAAAAAAAAAAAAAATTGTTGGATGAACCATAAATTTAAGAGAGAAAAAAAACCCGAGAGAGGCAATACAAAATCGCGCAACAATCTATATTCATAGCAAATGTCGGAAATATTTCGAACGATTTAGTGAAAAAAAGGCGGTGGTAATAGTGCCTGCAGCGCAAATAAATATGAACAATTAGATATCCCAATAAAAACGTACTAACCTATCCTAAAGAAATCACAGAAAAGAATGAAATTAATTTCAAATTATTTTGTGAAAGAAGGCGGGGGGACACCCCCCGCACCCCCCCGTTCTTTATTAACAAAAAGCAAGAAAAATTTAATTTAAAAGGTATATTTCTCTGAAATACCTATGTAAATATCCGAACAAATACAATTTAAGTAATCCTTGCAAATGTCAAGATAGAAATAACGACAATATCCGAAATAACCAACGAACATTTCCGAACTGGTGCAATCTGTTACAATGTCAAATGTCAACATGGAAGTCGTATTCAACATATAAAAACATTGTGAAAATATATAAAAAAAATTGTATATTTCAACCATTAATTGTGATCCTCATCCCCCACATAACATCTCATGAATATGTACATCCATAGCATATGCATTAGGTGTTGGAATTTGAATATGTATTGTTAAATATACATATGATATGAAATGTATATTCAGCTACTGATATGCATCAGCGTCATATACAGTGTATATTGCTGGAGGTATATACATAATGATTTATACATAACATGTCCATTAAGGTATAATTAAATTATACACGTACACGAATTTTGTCTCATTATCTGATGCGCATGAGCTACTAATTTATGGCATACTACGTCAGCGCACCAGGCTGTTTACGAATTGTAGTTCGCAATAGCCGGCGTCAGCAGCCATTAAGCCCTGTAGTGTTGTGTGCATAGTGTTTATGTGTGATGAAAGTTAACTCTTTCTCATTCTCTGGATTTTATATTTGCTTATTGCTATATTATGCTGTTACATTTGCATGAAGCTCCCATGATGTAAGAGTATATTTATTATAATGCAATTCTTTAGATTCGTAAATACATACTCTTTTAGGGTTAGAAAATTTACAAGTTTCATATTTAACTGATTGTGGCAGGTGTGTGTTTAGTAAAGATGGCGGAAAGTGACAGAGGCCTAAAAATTTGCTGTTATGTCATATTGGGTATGTATTTTATAAATATAGTGAATAGAAATTACATACGTTCATATTATATAACTTACTGATGGTTGAGAATGTTTTAAACATATATGTAGGACATGAGTAACTATACATATGTTTACAATTTGTTAAACTACCGGAAGGTAAAGAAGTATACGTCAATATTGAAAATTTTAAATATTGTGTAATATTAGGTTATTTTGTAAAGTTTGTGTATGTTTAAAATAGTTATATAAAATATATTTCTTATTAAGCTATCTGTGTTTTATTACCTCTTATATGGATACTATTGGATACCTCTGAAGTAGTTCCCACGAACATCAAAACACTCGAACACTTTCATTCGATGCGTGCTGCTCCAATCGTGTTGGTATCATCTGGATCATTAAAACTTTTCGTTTTAATCATCTGCCGATGACTGGGGCAACACGCGTCGGGTGCAGTATTCAATAAGCGTTTTGATGTCCGTGGAAACTACTTCAGAGATATGTAATGTATATTCATAAAATATACGATTGTGTATATGATGTGTGTTTCATATCCAGTGAATGTACATTGCATATGTTTATGTACATTCACTGGATATAAAATAGATATGGAAGTCGGCGACAAACGTATCTGCTGGGAATGTTAATTCCACATCCATTAAATGTACATTAGATATACTATCTCCATCTTGTGGATATACATATCCATAGATTGAAGATACAGTGTATGTACATTGCATATCATTTTGTTATGTGGGCCTCACCTAAATAGACTCGTAAGTGAACTTGTACTTCATTGTTATGGAATTGAAGTGAAAACAACAAATACCTTATTACGAACTAAAGTGCACCTGAGCTAATAAATGAACCAATAAGGGGTCATTTACTTAAAATCCTAAAAAATGAACTGCCGCATAATTTCCTATAAATTACTTCCTTTTTTTCTGATTCGTAAGGAATGTAAACAAATTTCTGAATCGGCTTATTAAATGAAACAACCTCTACTTAATTCGACTCTAGTACACATTCTTTTCCGAATCCATGGCCCCTTCAAATTAATTGTATTGCTGTAGTTTGATGGTAAATAAAAGTGTTAATTTTAGGAAAATAAATATGTAGGTATACAGCTTAAAATAGGTTGACAACCGATACATATTTTGTCTTTAAATTGTCGTCGCTTTATAGAAACAGCATATAAACGTTATTTGATGCAATTTTAAGTCATATTTTAGCTCCTAATCACTTGAAAATTGTTTATTTAGAGATCAAAATGCTTCGCAAATTGAGTGAATAAGGTTATATTTACATTTATTTGCCACGTCAAAATGACGGTGGTTGCAACAAAGATGGGGTTATGGTAATTTTGGTCATAAAGAAAGAGATGATTATAAAATGTAATGTCTAAACTAGGTATGTTGTCAACACACTTGTAAATGTGTATCTGCTTCTATTTATATAAATTCTTTGACCAACTACCTATGGGGACAGATATCGATAAACATTCGTTTAAAAAAATATCCCCCCCTCTCCATATTCTCCCACCATACCAAAAATTTTCAGAGAAAAAAATGTTTGTAGTTATATGCTCTTTTCGATTACCAAGTGGCAGACAGTAACTTTTCGTCGTGAATTTTGCACGCCATTTCCCTAACTACTTACCCTATTTCATGTTTTCACTCAAAACAAAGTAAAACAAATATAAAATGTACTCATATTATGCACCACGCTAAAATAATGCTGATAATAATTATAAGGAACACAATAAACACCAGATATATAAATCACTGAGACCGAAACCATACTTGACAAGAACATTTCCAAAATGCATGTATCTATTGTCATCGGCGTCGGCGTCGCGAACAAGTTATGACTTGTCTAGCGCGCTGTGCTCATGTTTTAGTCTTCTGCCGAAACAGAAGTCATTTGAGCACAAAAAATAGTCTTCTGCCGAAGCAGAAGTCATTTGAGCACAAAAAAGTCTATATAAGAAAACACTTTTTCTCAGCGAGCAAGTAGTGATCGATCCTTCAAGTAGTAATGTTCCAGCCTTCAGCAACTAATAGTCTTCTGCCGAAACAGAAGTCAGTTGAGCACAGAAGCCAACGCCAATGCTGACGAGGTCATCCCTTCCTCTTGTGTTGTAACCAGACAGTGTGTTTTATTTGAGTTTTATTGTGTTGAGTGTCAAGTGGCAATGCATACCCGGAGTGGCAAGGCAGTAGGCACTGGGGTCGAGAGCGACGTCTCCACGTCGGCCCCCCCTCACTGCACGACGCCCCTCACAGCATCTGACCACGAAGTGCTCCGCCAACACGACGCCCTGACAAGGGGTACGGGGGTCACGCCCGACGTCTCCACGACGGTGGCCCCACACTGCACAGCAAGCAACACAGCAACCCGGCTCGGCGAGGTAAGCATGTCCTCTGATTTCTCCACAGGCACAAGTGCTACGCATGGCGTCGCGACGACGGCGCCCCACTACTGTGCGTCGCCGGGCTCAGCACCCAGGCATAGCGAGGCAGGACTCGCCACCAACATAGGACACGACACTGGGGTCACGCATGACGTCATCACGACGGTGCCCCTTCGCTGCATGGCACGTAGCGCAGCCACCTGGCACGAGGCCCAGGCAACAAATCTGGAATGGAGTAGCAACGATTCTCAGGCGATGCCCCCCTACTGCATGGAGCGCAACGCAGCATCGTGGCATGGAAACTCGGCGATGGAACAGAGATTGGGTGGTGATGATGATATGGTGATGCCCCCTCGCTGTATGGTGGACCCAACAGCATCCCGGGCCAACGACGATTCCTCGACGCTGGGAGATCGCCGCTTCGCTGGATTCGCTTCCACACATGGGGAAGCCTCCCACTCTGGCTCAGGGCTGCCCAGCGGTCAGTACACCATCGCTGCCACACCCGACTGGCCCCAACTCTTCAGCGACGCCTCGTTGACACCTCGCCGCCAGCTGGCCACCCCTCACTGCATGGTACCACCAACAGCAACCAGCCCAAGTCCAAGCACGCCGCCCAACGCACAGTACTTCGTCACGCCTACCTCGTCGGCCGGCGCCTACCACGTCACCCCGCCGTACCAGACGGCAAGACCTAGTGCTACGCCCCAAAGACAAATAGTGATCCAAAACCAAACGACTGGAACGATCCCAGTCCCCTCTGCCGCCATAACGGACCAACCCCAACCGAGCTTGGGACTACCCAGCTATGAACAATTAGCGCAACTCCTGGCTCTGACCACTTCAAACCTAGCCTCCATTACCCGGCAGCAAGAAAATTGCCGGCCACCCATTACTGCACGTAACGAATCACAGCCGTACGCCACGGAAAAGGCTTACTTACGTGGACACTATATTCAATTTACCAAACTTGAGTATTTTATATTATACCAATAAACTACAGTAAACCGATTATCCGATGACAACAATTCTAATTGGTGGGCGGCACATCAAAGGATTCAAGTAGCTAGAAATTTACTACACATTTTATTACGTTCAAGGACATATTTACAACCGAGACAAAACTTTGATGTGTTCCCATAATTTTGATAAAAGCTTCTTATTTAATTCAAAATTAATAATGTGGTTACATTTTAAAATAATACTAGGTAGTTAATTTTAAAATTTATACAATATATCCATATATATTAGCTGTACACGGCATGCATTATGCTCACCTCCATTTTCGAATTTACCTAACCAAATTCTAGCTGTATTTTACACGCAATTAGGTAATATTTATAATTATAATTTCCAACATAAGTATGTCTTATACCTACTAAAGAATTTTTTTTTGCATGTGGCAACACGGACATATAATTCGTACAAATATTGAAACTTGCTAATAAAATCGAATCGAATCAGTTTAAAAACTACACAAATTCAACTAAATTTGAGACTAATTGATCATTAAATAGAAAGTCGAAACACGAAAATATTAACACAGGCACCTAATTTTGCATAAGGAATATTATTATTACTCAAAATGAATGGACGGAGAATGAAACTAAATGCGGACCTGTGTATTTTCAGATTCGTGAACGCCAAGACCAGAGATTTCAACCAATAATAATCATTTCATTCTACCAATTAAATCGCTGGCATCCCTCGATCATAATGCCATCTACATTTAGTGTCCTTTCACATCCAACGAAATCTCCATAAGGTTATACTACTAGGTAGTCTATATACAATGCTATAATTGTGCTTATGGAACCGCGCCCTCTACGGCTGTTTTGCAAGAAGATAGACAAGGATAAATTTATAGTTAACTTAATAAGTGGAAAGGAGATAGTGTGCCCGGAATTTCTTTCCAATTAAGTAACAGTTTGGAACTTGGAACAGTCTGTCGTTTTCGTCGATTAGTACGTTAGTAAACCATTGTTGTCGTATCGTCGGTTAGTTCGTTCGAGACGTACGATGTTTCATGTGATTGTGTAGGTGTTGTGTAGTGGTTTGCTTTTGTTTTTATTTAACATTTTATTCTAGTTCTAATATTTTATATTTTTTTACTTCTGGCATATTGGATTTTATTCAACATGTTTTGTTAGGGTGAGTACTTAGAAATGTAATTATCAAATAAGGATTAAAGCCTTGATTTACGTGAACTTGTATATGTATACGTAATGGCAGTTGCCCCATTTTCTCCTGCCTATAAATATCAAATAATAAAGGTTTTATATAGACATTCTGTTGCTAAAATGTGCTTGTTTTTAAAATATTTGTTCTTAAATTATACTTGTTTACGGACATACACTTAATAATAGGGAAGTTGCTAGAACCTACTCGGTGTTTGAAGGTACTTACATACTTAGATATAGTGCGGAAATAAAATCAGGACACCTAACAGGTTACGGTGTTAAGGTTCCCCTAACCCCTTTATGAATCTTTTTGCATCTTAAGTTAGAGGTACCTATAACCTGTAAGTTTCTTTGTTTACACTCTTGCACAAATTCTTGGACTTTAATTTCCTTTGTGGCTGGGTACTTATATTGTTAATTTACCCATATTGTTATTGAAACTTGTTTTATTTGTGTTTCAAAATATGTATGTCAAATACATCACAATGTAATTAATGCACAAATATGTTAATCTGGCAAAAAATAATAATTTCGGGTTATTTCAGTGGATTTAATGGAGTTTTCTTTTTAAAGCTTGGCGATACTACTCGTACTCACTATGCCTATACATACCTATAACAACTTTATTTTAATAAACACTGTTTTTATTCCCCGTTTTGTGTTTACTAACAGGATTTGGTCTCGGATGATAGATTTCACGATTTACGAGGGGCGAATTCATACGCGTTCGTAAGAATGTTTTTATTTTGTAAGCTAGCTATTTCATATGCAAAAACCGTTGCCTAAAGAATCACTACTTCCACATCCAGATTTCTTATCCAAGTCTCTTTAAAGGAAAACGTCTTGACTATATTTGCACTCTAGTATGTGGAAATAATTGTTCATAGAATTTTAATAAAAGGGCGTTGCCGACAGCCAACAGAATTTCCGGGCACTGCCGAATACCAAGACAATTTCCGGGCGTTTCCGAATCCATATTAGGACTGTGCCGAATCCATATTCGGGTGCTGCCGAATACCAAAGTAACTACTTCTGGGCGCTGCCAAATACAATTTAGGGGGCGGCCAAATCTATATTTGGGCGCTGCCATTGAACATATAAAATGGAATGCAAATACAGCTCGAAATACAGATACGCAAACAAAATACACCTATCACGCGATTCAAGGTCCCGGAGATAAGCGCCGCCGCAGTAGAAATCTGGTATTAAAAGTATGTTGGTGCTAGAGTGAGAATGTTTCTTAGGGACGTTATGGGCCGGGCAAGTCTTCTTTACACAAACACAACATTTCGAGCTAAAGAAAACAATTGAAAATGTGAATTTTAGAACAATTTTAAAAAAAATTGAATGTTTTCAATGTGAAAGAAAGAAAGGCTCAGGTGCACTTTAGTTTGTTGTAAGATAGTTTGTTTTCTCACTTGAGCTTCATAACAATGAAATACAAGTTCACTACGAGTCGATTTAGGTTTGGATGAAGATCACAATTACTAGTTAAAATAAGTAAATAAATTTATGGATTTTCACTCGGATTTTCACAATGTTTTTACATGTTAAGTGGGACATCCATGTTGACATTTGACCGAGGGGTATTCCGCGGAAGGATATTGGGGTCACTAATTCCCAAGATAGTTAGAAATTCCTCTAATTCCATACTAAATTCCTACTAATTTCCTAATAATTCCACGAATCCCCTACTAAGTACCTAGCAATTTTTTTTACGTTCCACTAATTTCTATATTTTCATAGTATTTTCCCTAATTCCCCACTAACACTACCTATTGTAATATTTTAAGGGAACAACAACAAAATGACGATATCAAAATTACACTCTTCAAGAGTGTAGTCTTTTTTATTTCATCATAAACCGAATCAGAAAAACCAACTAGTTTCGGTAAGCCCTCATCAGGCCGGAAAAAGTTGGTTTTGCTAATTGAATTTGTACTGAAATCACTTTGCCTACTCTGCTATGAACTTTCCTCAAAAACAGAAAGAATATGTCAATCTTTTTGCGAGTCTTTTGTAATAAAAGTCCATGAAACACGAATATTTTATTTATATGAAAGATAGTGACTACTCCATTATTACAAGTTTATATTTTAAAAACATAACAAAAATAAACCAAAACATAAATAAAATTTCTATTATTACATAACGTTACTGAAACATTAATAAACTGTTTCACTGGTTGTTAAAAGCCTTATATCTATTCTTAATATTGATCAGGTCCAATCGTTTTAAGTCGAATGGCCCGCTACCAATTAGTTCAATAGGACCGTAAAGATGAAATCTTTATGTAAGTATGTTATCGATGTCTTTTTATCGGGGCCAAATAAAAGTATCGAGCTCAGCTTTAAGAAAATTTACTTTGTAGTGTTTGTCTCCACTAAATTCAATTATTCAACCAATGAACCATGATTGGTCATAGAAAACTGCGTAATAGTTTTCTAAGATTGTTGCGAATCCTGTTTCATCTAAAACATCTTCAGCTTCGGATTGCAAAAAGTCTTCTAAACCGTCAACTGAATCGGAATCGTCGAGTTCCATCATTGTATCTTCTCCAGAATCATTGTCTGGAATCGAGTCACTGCCACTTGTATGATTAATTCTGTTTTGCTTCCTCTTGACCGTTTTCGAAGTTGAGGTTAGCGGTATTTTCTGAGCTTTCTTCTGAAGATTTCTTTTGGTACCGCCGATAAATCGCCTCAACCGATCGGTACTGACCCTTCCGTTTGATTGGTCCAAAAGCCAGTAGTACGAAGATTTTTTTAATGATTGTTGATTTATGGTCAACGATGAGTTTTACCGAGAGTTTTACATAAGGCGATTTTTCGGATAGCTGTTTCAGAGAAAAAGTTTTACTGTCATCAAAAATTAATTCCAAAAACATATCGTCCCCGTTATTCTTATTTGTTTTAGTTAAATCTCAGTCAATTTCGTCATTCGCAGCTTCCTCCTCGTCCCATGCCTCATTCTTGCTTATGTTTATCACGTTGCCCTTTGTAAGTCTAGAATTTTTGTTACGTTTTACTAAAGGAACATGCATATATTTCCAATCATTGTCCTTTGCATTGATACCAAGCTGTTTCGTGTCAGCTATAGCATTTTGAAGAGCTTTTTCGACTTCTGTCTTTATATCCAAATTAAAAATTTCTTCTTCAGATGGTATATTTTCTTTCTTAAGCTTAGTTTTGAGTCTATTGCCTTCTCTTGGGAACGTAAACGTCTCCCTAAGTCCTAAGATCGCAGATGGTATAATTTGATGTTTTCCTCACTAATTCCCCTAATTCCCACGAATTCCTTACTAATTTCGGGGGTTGGGACACTAAAATTCCCCTGCGGATTCCCCCTCGCATTTGACGTTGTAACATAGATTGTACCAGTTCGGAAATGTTCGTTGGTTACTTCGGATATTGTCATTATTTCAATCTTGACATTTACATGATTAAATGGATTGGATATTTACGGTAATCATTTCAGACATTATTTTTACGGGATTTACGGATAATTTTGTTAGTGTGTTGTGTGTTCATTGTTTTATATCTTCTAAATTATTTCTGTTTGATATTATTTTCTCCCCGCCTTTTTCCACTAAATAACACGAGATATCTGCGACATTTGCTATGATATACATATTGTTGCGCGATTTTCCATTGCCTGTCTCCGAAACACTTTTTTCTCTTTTTTTTTCTCTTAAATTTACGGTTCATCCAACAATTTTTTTTAAATACGTATGTTCTATTCGCCTTATATTTTTCATTGCCATTTAGAAAATTTTTAAAATCGGACCAAACTAAAGTGCACAAGACCCGATAAAAATAAAGTGTAGATATACGATTCCGCAAGTGACGGAAACGTATATATATAATTTTATTACAAGTCCACAAATCTCCCCACATTGCGGGCCAGCCAAAAATTTTACTAAGTGTCTCCAATTCCAAATTAAAAAATTATGTGCGTGGATGTTCCTTGGTAGGTATAAGTTGTAAGTAATGTGCTACAAATAATAATAATATGAAGGTAAGGAAAAACTTCATGTACTTACCTAAATTTTAAAAATGTATTATTTATTAATACTTACGTATTAGATAAACAAGCGTATGCATGAATTAAAGGAAAACTAAAGAATATAATTTTGATAATACCTAGGTAACATCTAGGTATATGGTATCTATATGCATACGTACAATATAGGACCAACGTGAAGGCAGCCGCCAGAGATAGCCGCTAATTTTTCCGAAAGTACCCGAACGCACATGGACGTTCGTCAATATGGGTATTGCCGACTCCTCGCGATCACACGCCACGTGGACTATTGTTATCGAGTGGCGGTGAAAATGATAGTAGAGTTAGTATAGGTAGTTCCCTTTGAACACAATAATCAGTGCCGAATAATATTTGTATGAATAATTTGACGTGTCTTACACCAGTTATTGAAAAACAATTCGATAAAATAAATTCAATCCCCGAAATAGTCTAAAAATAAATCGAGATTTTTCAAAAACTGGACGTATTATCGCCTTCAATATTTTACAGCCGATAGTACGTACGTACACAACTATTAAGAGTATGCCTCAAAAAAAGATGAACTCGCCTACCGTCCTTCATATTGAAAAAAAAAAAATTAAACTACAATAAAATGTATTCAATATCTAAAACTCAAAAAGCAAATCAAAATTCTTGAAAAACTGGACATATTACCGCTTTCAAAATTTTGCCGCTTGATAGTATACATAACTATTGTTATGAATTACACCCCCTTGGAACTGGAGATGATACGCCTATGCCTACTAATAGTGACTGAAGATTCTGGTTCAATCTAGAGGTAACAAGTTGAAAAGTGAAAAGTGAGGTTAGATATCAAGTAAATAAAGTAAATTTGAAGTATTGTATAGTCAGTAAATTGTTAAATAAAGTGTTAGTGGTTTATCTCTTGTTGAAATTATTTAGAACCCACGGATTCATACAGTGTGTTTCCTAAAAGGTGAATAAACGCAACACTATTAATAGTATGCCTAAAAGAAATCAACTCGCTCTACCGTCTTGTCTTACATATTAAAAAAAAAACAACAAAATTCAATAAAATAAATTCAATACCTGAAACAGCTAAAAATAAAAAGAAGATTATTCAAAAACTGTACATATTATCGCTTTCAAAATTTTGCAGCAGATAGTACAAAAAACTAAAAAGAGTACGCCTTAAAAAATCAACTCGCACTGCCGTCCTTCATATTGAAAAAAATATAAATATATAAAATAAATTCAGCATCTGAAACGGTGAAGAGACCTAAAATATTTCAAAAACTGGACGTATTATCACCTTCAACATTCTAGAGCAGGTAGCACACACAACTATTAGGAGTATCCCTTAATAAATTCAACTCGCACTACCGTCCTTCATACTGACTGTTTCAGATATTGAATTTATCTTATAGAATACTTATTTTTTTCAATATGAAGAACCGCAGCGCTAGTTGATTCTTGTGTGTCATCATATAAAAAAATCAACTCGCACTGCCGTCCTTCATATTGAAATAAAAATTCAATAAAATAAATTCAATATCCGAAACAGTCAAAGAAGGAACTGAAATTTTTCACAAACTAGAAACATTATCAGTTTCAAAATTTTACAGCCAATAGTACACATGACTAGTAAGAGTATGACATAAAAAAATCAACTCGCGCTGCGGTCCTTCATATTGAAAAAAATAAATATTCTACAAGATAAATTCAATATCAGAAACAGTCAAAAAAGTCTGATGACGGAGTAAGGAAGCGCGCGCTTGTAATAGGCCAGTGGCTATGTGGTAAATTTCTCCTATTAGATTGTGACCTTTTATAGTCGTCTTCATAATTTTAAGGCATGTAAAAAATGCGGTAACTCCAAAGCGGGCAGGTGGCATCTACCTATTCAATGATACCGCCGCGCGGACTCCTTTGGCGGGAATTTTTTAAGTGCCTTGGAAATATGAAAGCAACTTATACCTTCTATATTCAGTTCAAAGAGGTTTTAATAAATCTATGAGTTAATATATATATGGGGCAGTCAGACGGAGAAGACGAAGACAGTTGTGAACTCCAATTTAAAGGGACACGATATCCAGCGGAAACAGTTTCTGGATTTGTCGGGTACGCACGAGGGGTCAACCACTTCGAGAATACCTGTACAAAATGTTAGGAATACAATGGCAATATTTTGGGAATATTGGAAATATCGGGAATAATTGGAAATACTAGGAAATACTCGGGAATGCATTGAGAATATTCGAAAATACCGAGAATACTCGTTCGTGAAAATTTCGTAGAATCTCGGGACGCGGCAGCCGACGATCTACCTTCCGGTACGTTTGCGATCATGATACTACAACTAGTATCATGGTTTGCGATGAACTCGCGTAAACTATCATCAGACATCACAGTGAATTACAGTGTTTTATGTGTTCCTGGTATTTTGTTATTAATAAATTTTAACTTGGAGGCATGGAGGTAAATGCAGAGCCATTTGACAGCAACAAAATAATTTTTACATAAAAGATAACAACTGTTAGTGGATAAAATTCAGCTCAAAATATAATCATATTATATTAAACAGAACTAAAACTAGATATAACTTGCACAAGGTGTAAAAATATGGCGAGAAAACTATAAAAATCGCTCCTCCTGGTATTGTAATACTCTCGATGCTCTAGTTCAAACATTAAATGAACCTATTAACTCTGCACACCATATTTTATTTTTCAATTTAAAAATTATGTTAATCTTCCGAATGTTTCACAAGGAACCAACCGTAGAATCAACCCAATTTAATAAATAATAAATAAAATGTGACAGACAGAATTTGCACAATTCCCACGGAAGATATCTGCTATACTTTTAATAGATATTTAATAGATCATAATGTTTATTATTTGATGATGTGATGAATTATTTGCCTATATATAGGGTAAGTCAGCAGTGTGTGTATGGTCAAAAATTGTTTGAGATCAAGAGTAGTATATTTTAAAATAATCTCGTATTAATATAATTATATTGTAGGAGACGTACAACACGGAAACAAAACATTTTGACTCCTAATTTCGTTGCAAGAACTAAATAATAATAGAACTAAGAAAGTTATAGATTTATATTTATTTATTGTTATTTAACTAGATGTAATCTTTTCTGTCTCAAATATCAGGTTTTTTTGGGTATATTTCTTTAAGTAATGCAATAAAGAACATCCAGATTTTTTTAAAATTTTCGTTAAAACCATTTACATTTTTACTTCCCTCGCATACCGAAGGGAAGTATTGTATTCGAGAAAAAATCACCCTCCGAGATTTTTACGGATTCTGTCGTTTCAGAATACGGAGATTACGAAAATATAGGTTTTTCAATTCCGTCAGTCTGTCTGTCGGTCTGTCTGTCTGTTGGTGCATTTACTAAAAAAACTACTTGACGGAGAGCAGTCAAATTTGGTAGGTAGTTGACGCTACTGTCAGCGCAGAAACGGTAGAAATTTCACTGGAAAATATACAGGGTTGACCGTCTAAACGGAATAAATAGTGAAAAAATTTTTTTTTCGCTCAAATTTAAAATTTCCACGTTTCATGGCGCGCTAGTCCTATTTCGGGAAAAAAAAATTTTGAAAAAATTTTTACCAAGATGAAAAAAAATTTTTTTTGCTCAAATTTTAAATTTCCACGTTTCATGACACGCTAAACCTGTTTCTGAAAAAAAAAATTTGAAAATTTTTCTCACCATTTTTGAAAAAATGTTTAGCACTAAAAAAATTTTTTTTCTTTGTTCAAATTTAAAATTTCCGTTTCATGGCATTCTAAACCTATTTAAAAGAAAAAAATGTTTGAAAACTTTTTACCAACATTTTTTTTTTAAATTTACCACTAAAATAGATGGAATTTTTTTTCTTAAAATTTTAAATTTCCACGTTTCATAGCGCTCTAAATCTATTAAAAAAAAATAAAAATTTTTAAAAAATTTCGAAAAAAAATTTACCACTAAAATAGATGGAATTTTTACTTCCCTCGCATACCGAAGGGAAGTATTGTATTCGAGAAAAAATCACCCTCCAAGATTTTTTCGGATTCTGACGTTTCAGATCACGGAGATTACGAAAATATAGGTTTTTCAATTCCGTCAGTCTGTCTGTCTGACTGTCGTCTGTCTGTCTGTCTGTCTGTTGGTGCATTTACTAAAGAACTACGTGACGGAGAGCAGTCAAATTTGGTAGGTAGTTGACGCTACTGTCAGCGCAGAAATGGTAGAAATTTCACTGAAAAATATACAGGGTGGATCGTCTAAACGGAATAAATAGTGAAAAAAATTTTTTTTCGCTCAAATTTAAATTTTCCACGTTTCATGACGCGCTAATCCTATTTCGGGAAAAAAAATAAATTTTTTTCACCATTTTTGAAAAAATTTTTACCACTAAAAAAAATTTTTTTCTTTGTTCAAATTTAAAATTTCCACGTTTCATGGCATTCTAAACCTATTTAAAAGAAAAAAATGTTTGAAAATTTTTGACCATTTTTGAAAAAAATTTTACCACTAAAATACCTAGATGGAATTTTTTTTCTTTGTTCAGATTTGAAATTTCCACGTTTCCATGGCATTCTAAAATTATTCAAACAAATTTAAAAATGTTTTTGAAATTTTTTTAAAAAAATTTGAAAACATGTTTAGGTAATCTATTTATCACTATTATAGAATAGACGAAATATTTTTTTTGCTCAAATTTAAAATTTCCACTTTTCGTGACATTTAAAACCTATTTCGGAAAAAAAAAAATTGCTACATCCTTTCACCATTTTGGAAAAAAATTTATGCACCTATTGTATACCTTTATCGAATAATGGCATCCCAAGAAATAATTCAGTCATGGTGGACATTTGTAGAGGTATTTGCACCAGCCCTCCATATTTGGCACCTGTTATTTAGTATTGAACTTTTGCTATTGGATGAGCACCCTGTATATTCTTTTGACCAAAAGTTATCAGGATTTCTTTGTAATAATTACAATAACTATATTTCGATTATTATTCTCAATGTCATTTCGTATTTAATAATTTTTTAGAATGACCGCCATGCACAAATAACGAGGGAAGTTCTGTGTAAATACCTTTACCGATTTTTTTTCTTTGTTCAGATTTAAAATTTCCACGTTTCCATGGCATTCTAAAATTATTCAAACAAATTTAAAAATGCTTTTGAAAAATTTTTTAAAAAATTTGAAAACATGTTTAGGTAATCTATTTATCACTAAGTATTATAAAATAGACGAAATATATTTTTTTTTTCAAATTTAAAATTTCCACGTTTCATGACATTTAAACCTATTTCGGAAAAAAAAATTTGCCACATCCTTTCACCATTTTGGAAAAAAATTTAACACTGGAATAGAGCGAAAAATTTTTTTTTGCTCAAATTTAAAATTTTCGCGTTTCGTGACATTCTAAACCTATTCAAAAAAAAAGTTTTGAAAATTTTTTATATTTTTTAGCCACCACTATACTTCCACTCCATTACGTGAATGTGGAATTGAAAATGTGACAGATGGCAATAATATTTGGCATATGCAACTGCCAACTATTATATACTTTTATTGAATAATGGCATCCCAAGAAATAATTCAGTCATGGTGGACATTTGTAAAGGTATTTGCGCAAGCTTTCCATATCTGGCACCTGTTATTTAGTATTGAACTTTTGCTGTTGGATGTTCAGGTTTTTTTGTAATAATAGCAATAACTATATTCCGATCTGTATTCTCAATGTCATTTCGTAATTAATAATTTTTTAGAGTGACCGCCATGCACAAATAACGAGGGAAGTTCTGGGTAAATAACTTTACCGATTTTTTATCTTGGCTTCTAAAGTGAATAATAAAAAGATTAAGTATTAAAAATAAAGTGGCTTTATTTAAAAAAAAAATCACAATTTTTATGGTAGGTAACCTATGCATTGTATATTTTAAATAGTAGATGGTACTTTATGAACCTGTATATCAAAATAATTTAAAAAAAAACAAAGTTTCTAACAATCATTTATTTAAATGTGCATCATATATATACAATGTGTCCAACTAAGTCGGCACCATATGGGAAACTTTTTTATTATTGGTTTTATGAAAAAAAGTTATGCTTGGCCTAAAACCAAAAATGAAATAATCAGACATCAACTTTTTCCAATCGTATACGAGGTTTGTCGAAAAATGTAAATTTTGCTCAAGGGTAAAGTACTTTTATTTATTACAGTATTGATAATCGTTATTAAGAAAAGTTGATCCTAATTGAAAACTACGGTCAGATATCGAATATTATCCATCTATCATGAAAAAACAATCTTTAATAATTTTTGGATATAAATTATACATAATTTAATTTTGCCAATAATAAAACATTTATTGAATGCAAAAACATGACAACCTTTTAGTTCATTGGTAAGTTATGTAACAATTTGATATTGCATTTGAATAATTAAAGCATGAATATCATAATAATTTATTTTACAAATGAAAAGTTAAAAAGAAGATAACAAGTTAACTAATAAGTAACATTCATAACATTATTGGAAATGAAATAATTTGTATTTTGCTATTGGATATCTGACTGTAGTTTTCAATTAGGATCAACTTTTCTTAATAAGAATTGTCGATATTGTAATAAATAAAAGTACTTTAATCTTCAGCAAAATTTACATTTCTCGACAAACCTGGTATACGACTGCAAAAAATTGATATCTGATTATTTCATTTTGGGCTTTAGGCCATGCGAAACTTTTCATCAAGAATAACTTTTTTCATAAAAGCAATAATAAAAAAGTTTCCCATATGGTGCCGACTTAGTTGGACACACTGTATATGGCATTTTGCTTTAAATGGAGTGAGAAAGGTGACTTCTCAAAATCATAAGACTCCTGGGTAAAATGTAAGTGGCATACATTGGAATTCACAAAAATATCTTCTTTTTCCAAATTTAAAGATACTCTCCAAGCCTCTCTTCTCTCAGTATCCTTTGGAACACTAAAAATAATACAATCTTAAAGTGCTTATTATGTAAAATAAATAAATATATTAATTGACATTATTGCAATAATTAATAATTGTTTTTGCAAATCACATGGAAATCGGAAATACGGCTCTATGTGCCTTCTTAAACAATCGAATGTGGCGTCCAAAACAAACATGTTTATTAAGTAACTTACCGAAATAAATGAATAGATGATTTATCCCTCACACAGTTCGCACTTTTGTGGTAAACACAACTTTTTACAACGCTCCTGGGCATTTTTTCACCCTATATAGTCACAAAAATAGTCGAAGATAACCTCACTTTCATAACGAAAATCGAAATACAATACATGGATGCCATCGATCGACTGTCACTTCACGACACACTGCCTGTGATTGGAGGGTGACAGCAGTGGGGAGTTGGTAGCGTGCGCCGTGAACTATGTACTATCTCTCTTTATCCTAAACAATCGACGCAACGATTCAATTTTCGACTTTGCAATTGTTTTTTAGACGTTATTATAATTATAAATATTTTAACTTGAAGCTTCGGTTGATGGTTTAGCTTCACAACGGGAATTGTTAAAAAATGTGCATTATTGTGCAAGTTATCAACAATTGCTTAAAATTGGCCCCCCTCAAATGTTTTTTGTTTTGGAACTGGACAAATTGACAAAAAGGTTCGGATAAATCTAAGTACTTAGTTTTCTTCGCAATTTCGTTATGAACAATTAGTTTCTCTTTTCGTTTGCGATATTGGTTATACAACCAGAAATATTTAAGAAAAGCACAGTTTAGAACATTCTTTTGTTTAAACAAATCTTTCCACCCACACGCACACGGTTTATTCAAATTCTTTTAACTATAGTACACTTCTTGAAATGTTTACAAGTTGTAGAAAAAAAATTGCTATAGGTACTTAGTAAGACAGTTCCCTAGAAATATTAGTTGCTCCGCTTGAGAAAAGAAAAATAGTAGGTACCTTAAAAAGAAAATATAAAAAAATCAAAAAACACAGTTTACTGGAAATTACAGTGGGCCTTATTAATTAATACTAATTTTTTCAGAATATTAAAACTTTAGAAACCTAAATTCGTTAATTTCAACGTTATAATATAAACTGACACAAATAAAATGCCCAATTAAATATTTCCCAGTCTTTTAAACTAAAGAGGATATTGTTGTTGATGACTTGATGAGCTAAACAGTTTTAATGAATCATATTGGATTTATTTACACATTCGCTTACTGGAATATCAGGAACATTTTTTCCAGTGAATTTGATTATACTAACTTACTGAAGCCTACCTAACAAAGGTTTGATTCTTTTTACACCGTATTATTAATTATCTTATTCTGGGTAGTTTGCCACTGTAAAAGTATTTAAAAAAACCGAAAGATATCTTTGTGCCAAATGGATGTCTGACGCCTAAAGATGTATAAACAAACAACATTGTTATATGTGTCACATCGTTAAAAATGAAATTAAAAGCTGTTAACGAGGCTGTAAATATTTTAGAAAAATGTTCGGTTTCCGTTTTCAAAGTTTTGACGATTTTCACGAAAGATTAACAGCTATTATTCCTATTTTTTATATTATACTACTTAATTTATTTACCAATTTTATTTGAATTTAAATCCTTCCAGAAATAAATCGATAGTCGAGAAGTGATTTAGTGTTATATATTAGACTCCCTAACAGATGAAAAATGGGTCGCTTGCTTTCATCATTCCAAGCCCACGAAATGATAAGCCCGTCCACTTTTTCTTATCAAATCTCATTCATATCGGTGAGAGAAGTGCAGATCTTAGTCATCCTTGTTGTTGCGTCGGATGTCAATATCAGTTGTTTAGGTTCATAATAGTTTGCTGACGCATACTTTATTTATATCGAAAATAGGTATACAAATTGGTATATTCGATAGATAAGAGATGTGCATAGCTTTGCGGTAATTTTGGTTTATTATATTTGTTTGGCTTCGCCAAAGATATACAGGGTGAATCGGAAGAAAAGTGACAAACTCCGGGTATGTATACTACATATAAGTGTATCATTAAAAATCAATACTTGCAACCCAATTTTTATTCGTTTTTGAATTATGTAAATGATGCACACTGTATATTTTATATACTTTAAACATAATATTTGAAATCGTCTGATCCAGAAACCTATAAAACGTCGTGTCACTTCAACAGAGAAGTATAAATAATTAAGTACATTGCAACCACAACTCCTCAGCTGGGTGCTGAGGAAGCTATGAAAGAGTAGCAACCGGTAAGCTCAGGGCTGGTCGAGGGTCACTCGGTGGCGAGAAGAGTTATATATTTTTTTGAACAATTATTTGCTTGTCAAATTAACCAAACAAAACTTTAATAAACTACAAAAAATTTGGACACCAGCGTATTCAGTAAATAACACTCTTGCAAACTTTATCAGGGGGAGAAAACAATCAAAATCAAATATAAAACAAATAATATATTAACATAAGTATAAAAGAGTGAAAATTTCTTTTCAAGTTATTAAAAATATTTATAGTGAAATTTGATTTATTTAGTTTAAAAAAAATTTAATTTAAAGATTAACAAAAAAAATTACAATAAGAAATGATCAACTGGTTTACAATTTTTCTTCTGACCAAAAGTTGAATTTTGCACATAAAGGGCTACTTAGCTTAGCGGAGACGTGGAATCCCGACGAGGTCTGATCCTGAAGATGGCCGCGGGTACCCGGGAAGGAGGACGTAATATCCATGTCCTGACAACGCTGATTTCCAGGAGACGCTGCGTCGGAATAATATCTAATATATGCCTTGTGCCATGAAAAAGGGGTAATATAAAGAACCAGTTGACAATAGAAAAAAAAATTAAAATTGCGAGAAAAAACAAATACAAGAAAACTACAAAAAAAACTATGGTGATGAAGGTCACTGGAAAACCAAACTAGGTATTAGCAATTTAACAAAAAACCTGAGTATTGATAAAATTTTACTTCTGAAAATATAAAATAAGCTACTGATTAATATAATAAATAAAATGAATAATTGAGAAATGAAATTTTATCCGTTCACAAAATGGCTGACTGGTTATGACCAAAAATTTGAATAAAGGTAACAAAATTTAGTTAGAATTAGAGAGAAAATATCTTAATTACTATCTGAAAAAAAAACTAATACTGTAACAAATATAGCAAACAAAATTATGGGTTTAATCTCCCGAAAAATAAACTAATAAAAAATTATCTCTTAACCTCTTGTACTAACACGACGTTAACTAAATGCGACAAAACGACTTTAGGTTTCGACTTTTAATGAGATGAAATTGTCTACACACGATTAAGAAACAAAGAGTCTAATTTATCCCTTGAATAATTTCCGAGTTTAATCCTCGTCCACAATAATCTAAATAATGACAAAACACCTCGGTATTGTGTATCAAGCGATCACAAAATACAAAATTGCCACGATAAATAATGATTAACATGTGTCCAATGGACGCGGAAATCGCACAAACATGTGCGTTAATAAAAATTAATTATTACACGGAATATCCTTTAATTCCCAAGAATAACTATACAGCAACGTTAGAGATGTTTCAGAATCTTATGAACCGCGAAATGCGCAAAAGGCAAAGTTTGTTCTGGGTTATAATTGAATTTTGAAAACACTGAGGGCTACCTTGCTGTATATATAAACAAGAGCTCAGGATAAATTGTAAACAATAAATCTAATATTTTTAAGAAGTGTAATTGAGTCCACAGGAGGGATTATGTCTCTGCGCATATGAAGGTCACAGCTCATGAGAATTTGAAACACCTCTAACTTAATAATATGACATCATTTAATAATCAAATATATTCAAAATATCAAAGGATTAAAGAAATAAACGTGAAAATTCGTTAAAGAATAAGTAAACGATCTTAACTCACCAATGTCAAAAGCGAAAGTGATGTAGAGGTGGGACGGTATTTCTGTAACGTTACTTTGGAACGGTATTTCTCCGTCGCGTTCAGTAGCGTTCCAAAATGATAAAATAACGCGTTACAGCGTTACAGGTTACTTCTTACTTCGTAGTCGCTTTCGCGGGCGCGTTCCCTGCCGCCAGCAGTGCCAGCCACGAGGCAGTCGAAGCGATTTGCGATTCAGCATTCCAGCGTAGTGATGGGCGATATATCGCGAACTGTGATTTAATCACTGAAATAAAAAATCACAGGTAACGACTGTTATTAAAATTGGTAGAAAGGCGTAACGAGATTACGACTTTATATAAATATACTTTTTATGATATAAATAATATCATTAGGTAGGTACGCGTTTTTTATTGTATAGATATTCATATGTGTAGCTTTATATGTTTTGCTTACATGGATTGGCGATTAGAGGCAGTGGCGTGAAGTAGATCGATGGAGAGTATTTATAATGTTTTTTTGCTTTAAAAGTGCCGTTTGCTGAAAATTGTATGGATGAGGTACAAAATGTTTGAGAAATATTTGTTGAATGGGAGAAATAGTTGGACTGATTGTTAATAGATCATTAAGTAATGGTAAAATAGGACTATAAGTATTATAAGTATGTATGAGGAATCTACCCCCCCCCCCGCTCTTAAAAATGTTGACTGAGGTAAATATATAATTTTAAGGAATGTCACTCCCCGCTTTCCGAATTTTGTATCGAGATAAGTTTGAAGATTGGCGGAGTCGTATGTTATTACCTCCGGGCCCTGATGTCCTCTCGATGGCCCTGTATATCACACAATACTATAAGTATTACACATATCTACTACTGCACAGATTACCAAAGTAGTGAATTCACTATTTATTGTCTGTCGGCACTTATTTAGGAATAGAGAGCAATTAACAATTTTTCCCATACGCCGTATTATGAAAAGTCGTGATCACATCACGTTTTACATTCACTGATATCAGAAAATCACAGCAACGATTCACGTTGTGATTGAAAAATCACGATATCGCCCAACGCTATACCTTACCTATTACATTTAAATATGTACTTTTGTCTATTGGTCCGCGACATGCTGATGAAACCGTTATACACAGCACAGAACACATATAGCCACTACAGCGGCTTGTATGTAAAGTCGTTCTAAAGTAACGTTATTTTGGAGCGGTATTTTCCTGGAGCGAACGCTCCACATGAGGAATCGTTCTTCCCATCTCTAAAGTGAAGTAGCATGGATATTTAAAATGGTCTCGTTATGTTTCTACCGCGTATGCGCACTTATTGACTTCTCGTCGGCATTACCGCGGGTAATTCAAATTTATTTAGCACGGGTGCTTCAACGTAAAAATATTTTTTTCGTTACAACGTTAATTAGAATATTGCGTTAACTCGTTTTTATATATTAAAAAATTATATAAGAAAATTGTTTTTAAGAAAAAGCTTTTATTTTAAAAAACTACTAAAAAGTAAAAAAATATTTTTAAGAATTCATACACCTGGAAACCAAAAGCTTTGGGGACGGTCATATAGCACTATTGCATAGTTACTTTACTCGTCAAACCCTTTCATTTGATACCCATATCAAGGGGGTTGTGAGGAAAAGGCGATCCGCCATCTTGGGACGTCCGCCATATTGGATTTAGACCGATAATGGCTATACTATGTTGCATTGTCACCGGACTTATACACGTGTGCCAAATTTCAAAGCTCTAGCTTAATTAGAACCAGTCGGAATTTTGATTGCAAGATTTGACCCAAACAAACACACTAACAAACAAACTAACTAGCGTTGCAAGTTAAATAAAAGCTTAAAAATAGTTTATTCTCACTACGGGGTAAAAATAGGATTTTTGTTAAAAAATTCACAACTGATCAAGCATAAATTAACATTTTTATAAAAACTTCCGATTTTTGCCGAATGAGAAGTAAAGGACTGTCCGTTGTAAAGCAGAAAGGTAAGAGTTGACGTCGACCAGGGAATTATTGCTATTTACTGGAGAACATGGACCCTAAAGTGAAATACCAATTCCCTAAAGCATTTTGTCAGAAAAAAACAACTTCGGTTTTCAACAAATAAACATGCATTAAAAACGATATTAAATTAAAGAGCCCTTCGAGTACTACTCAATCTTTATATCTATGTTATTGGATCAGAAAAATTGGACAAGCTTATCTACTAACAATACTAACTTAAAGAATTAAGTGCTTTCCTTTTACCCCCTATAGGTTTTTAAATAATAGTAGTACACTAGAATAAACTTCATTTATATTGTAATAGTTTTAGTTCAGTCAACGAAGCCGTAAAAACGGCAAAACCTCAGAGTTCTGGTCCCAGTGAATGAATTGACCTGAAACCATCTTTACTCACTTTTAAAGACTGTATAATTAACATGGAATGTCGGCTCTTGCACCCGAGGTGTTGAAACTACCTCTAAACAAATAATAATATGTAAAATATTGAGAATTAGTTGCTGATAAAGAAAATGACGAATTCAAATTTATTAGTATGAAAATGCTTATTAATATTATTTTTACATAAAACCATTATCATTATCCCCGGCAGTGAATGGATGAGGTGTTCATACAACTGCTTCCATTACATACTGCTAACCGGCTATATAATCCATGCTGTCATTTGCCAAATTAAGAATACACAATATTGGACAGACAAGAACGGTCAATTCTCACAAGTTTCAAAGACCATGTAGTCATGTTATAAAATACAAAAAATGTTAAAGTTATTCACACAATTCAACAAGCAAGGATGAGCCCGTACATCCGCTGGGAAACCTCCAACGAAAGTTATGTATCATGTACTTATAATAGTTGAATATGCTACCTTCAGAGTTTTGATATTTGACGGTAAAAATAAATGCGATGTAATTTTAGAATAAGAAATATCAGCCAAATAGTTCAAAACAAATTTAAAAAGTACACACGTACAGAATTCGAACCGAAAAATCCGCTGTGAAAGTCGTCGCTTAACGCGATGTGCTGCGGTCGGGATGGACTTGAAATTTCAACTAGTCTCCTCGGAAAAAGCAGAACATGAAATTTGTTGGATTTTAGGTACAATAGTTATACATATTAAGAGGTACACATTGCTGCTGAAAACCCCGGTTGGCATTTTTTTTTTCGAAAATTCCTTTGCCTGGACTAACGAGGGTTTTGTGCTTTTACGAAGATCTTCGTGACACATAATATCGGCTATAGGCTCAGATTTTGCTAGAAATTTAATAAATCAGTGGTAGTAAACCACTTTCGGGATATAATTAATTAGCGGCCTCTAAAGCATGATCCTTTTCGCTTTCTGTTAATGTATACTTTGTTTTCGTAGGATCTAAAAGTCTAGAATAAAGGCTAGCAAATAGTGTGAGATGATACACTGACCGTACAGGTATCTAAATGTTTTGCATTTGCCTTAAAATAAATTCCGTTTCGTTAAAATGCGACTCAAGTATTTTAAAGTTCTACGACGCCTTATAAAATTGCATCGCTTCTTTGCAGCCTATATCAAATGCAGCAGATATAGGTTCCAGAAATGTTTGAAATTTTCTGCCTTACTATAGTAAGGCGATTTCATTTTTATGTGCCTCGTTGATTTTAAAAAGTGTGTCTAACGCAGTCGGCAAGTGAGTTCCATCTTACGTTTAGGTAAAGCAAGTTTTTTCCTCCTTTTGCTTGGCGTTTCATTTAAGTTTATTGCAAGTTCTGGTAAATATACAGATGCATGTGAATTTCCAGATGTATGTCTATCGTGTCTACTGTAACGGTCACGTTTTGTAAGAACACTCAGTACCGTAAATTAGATAAAGCGCGTGACTATTCTATTTAGTATTTGAATTCAAATTATACACGCTTAGGCTAGGCGCGCACGGGTGACTTTTGTCACGCAACTGTTTTGTCACCTACCTCGGAGCCCATCGAGTCTTATGGAGACGCGCTCACGAAGCGACGTGACAGTCACGTCGCTCGTGAGCGCATCTCCATAAGACTCGATGGGCTCCGAGGTAGGTGACAAAACAGTTGCGTGACAAAAGTCACCCGTGCGCGCCTAGCCTTAAATTTTATCGGCTGGTCAGGCTTGTTAGCGAGTAGTTGTAGTGCGCAGGCAGATTCCTACGCCAAGTCGGGCAAGTAGAGTAGGAGAGACGTTGAAAAGATGACGTAGTGGCTGGTGGCCGTTATGGCCGTAAGAATTAAAACCGCCATTTATTGTACATAAATGTATATAGTGATTAATAACGCCGAATAGAATCAGTAAAGTAGTTATTATAGTTTATAAGTTCTGTGTTATACTTATATTGTGCTCCATTGCCCATAACTGTGGTAATGCAGTGTTTTCGTCGAATGAGCTGTGAGTACAGAAATTTATATTATGTTATGTCTCTCCGTGATGCTAATTTTCCTGTGTGAAGCCGATTGCGAGAATTGGCAAGTAATATTTTTCGTTGTCTCCTGTGTTACCGTCCGGTAAAGACTTCTCTTACCCCATGAGAAGACTATAATAGTTCGTGAATAATTTCATGTGAACGACGTTATGTTTACGTAACTATCTCGTCCCGTATTTTGACATCTCCCTTGTGTTTTGGGCATAAAAACATTGTGTTCTATGGTCGAACCAGTTTATGTTTCGAAATATTAATTGTCGGGCCTTTCTTGTAAATAATTTTATGTACAGTCTAAAGTATTTCCTTTTGTGTTTTTTGAGCTTGTTTATGTTAAAGTAACAATTCTTTGTTATACCGCTCTGGCCAGATCGTGTTTAATTTAGTTTAATTATTTTCCATATACGGATTCTTATTGTGTACAGTTTGCCTTGTATTTTGTCTGCTGAATTTTAATGATTTGTTTATATGATTATTCTGACGAAAGTTTTTGTATAGTTTACCCACAAAACCCTGATGTCAAGTGCTCTACCTTGTTTGTGCGTTTATTGTATATCATTAAAGTAAATTAAACTTAATGATTCGTTTTATTTTCCCAAAGAAAATATTGTCGTTTTACTACTAAAAAGGAAGACCCATTTTCCGTAGTAACTGTTGCACATATTATTAGTTCATTATACACGTTGGATCATCCAAACCCGTCCAAACCTTTGAAATATTTACTTTTTTCTTGGTTATATACTTACTACATTGAACAGTCTGTTGGACACATCATGTCATGTCGAGATGGTAGTGTAGGAGGCAGTACATATCCGGGTCGTAAAAGAGCAATTGCGTTTTTTACTTCAAGTTGTTCAATACACATGAAACTGTTGTTTGTCGTACGTACAACAAGAGATGACTAACATCAAGAACTGCAGTTAGGCACTACTTTCAGTTTTTTACTTAATGGCGTAGAAAATAAGTGCGGCTGTGGGGCACTATCTTCCTCTGCATCATGTTATAACGTGTTCAATTGTACCTGTAATAAAAACAAGGTTGTTATAGTTCATCTAAAGTCTGTTTGAAAATAATAAAAAAAGATAGACAAAGGAATAGTTGATAATAGGAGCAATGTCATGAACGTTGACCGACAATTTTTGAAATCACTTTTTAATTATTGTAAATATTGTTTTACTACTTTATATTAATTGATAGGCATGATGTAAATTTTTTATTTTTACATTACTTATTTATAATAAATAATGTTAATTTACTTAATGAACAACTCCATAAATGTTTCAATAAAAGTAAATAAATATCATTTAACCTACGGCTGTTACAGGTAATATTAAGAATAAACCCAGAGCTTATAAGGGACTTGTAATGGTGAGCCAGGTAAACAAACAATCGAGTATCGTTTGAGGTAAGCGCATAACATATCCGGTTAAACATATTCGTATACGGATATCGTTTGCAATATTCAAGTACGCGGTCTCGAGTGTTATTCTAATAGAAACAGGCTTTGTATGACATCCAACTAAAGCAACGCTTTAGATTGAATTTTTAAATTTACAATAGAAATACTATATTCAAAGTCATATTCATGTTAATTCTGACAAGCAACGTATACAACGAATTCAAAATTCTTGTGTTCGCCTCGTATGTTGTTTACGTGGACGACGCACAGTGGGGCCGAAAGCAACATTTTTTGGAAAAAATTCAGAAAATTCTGAAGCCGGCCCAAAATAGCCTCGTGAGTACAGGAAAATTAATTTAAAAAATAAGACTTAAGTTGGGGTGGTTTTCAGGGGGTAGAAATCGAAATAGCTCAGTAATATTTTGAAACTTCAGGAATTTATAGAATTCGACTTCTAAATTAATGAAAAAATAGTGAAAAAAATCTCTTTTATAAGGAAAGGTAGTTTTTGGGGGTTGAAATCAAAATAACTGTATAAAATAATCCGAAAATTTGGGATTTATATAGAATTTGACTTGCGAATTAAATGAAACTGATTTTGATGACATACCTTAGCGTTGGTTCTTATCCGGGGGATGTACCTAACGTAAATACATTTAAAAAAAAATAAAATAAAAGAGCTAGGGCCAAACATATGAATATATTCTATCAGTGTAATAAAAATAAAATACATTTATAATTTAGTAAAATTTAATAAAAATATTAGATATATTTTTATTTTTATTTTCACTTTCTAACGAGGTTCCTCAACTTTCGGAATCGTCAGTACTGATAATGGTAGAAACAGTCGAAACATTCGAAATTATACTAACATTTGGCGGCATCAACAGGTCCAAAACATAGCATTCCTCCATTGGACACTTTGTACGTTCATCGACAAATTTCTTCATTTCAGACACTTGATCTTCTAATTTAACGTACCCAGATTGTCTCATCTTATTAAATAATGTTTGTCTAGTTAAATATATACCCATAGAACCAGATCCTGCAGTAAAAATAAATTAAATATATTAAGTATAAGAGAGAGGGTGATTTTTCGATTTTAACTTTAATTTATTTAGAAACTTATAAAACAAAATGGCGCAAATATGCTCATGATTTTCTTTATTTTCCGGCAAGATCAACCTATTAATGAGCAAATAAATTCAAAATTACAGACATGATATTCTATGATATCAACTAAAACTCTACCAACAAAAATTGTTAACATAGATTCTTAAGAATTTTTAAACTGTTTTTGTTAATCAAGATTAAACATTATTAATTAACATAATTTAACAACTATAATTATAAAATGATTAACTTACCTGTAGGTAATGACGCCATGTTAAAAACAGTAAAATATTTGTAAACACTAAAATAAGATTTCAAAAAGAACACGTGTCTTATCTCAGCTAAATCACAATAAGCTCTTTTAGTCACGAGGAAGGGCAAATTTCGACTGCCATGATAAGAATACATTCGTGTTTTCTGTTCTTCCTACTACAATATAGTACTTAGTAGGCATTTAACTTTCGAATTGAGGCATTTATGCTGGTCTCTTATTATTTTTTTATTTGGAGTTTTTTCCAAGAATTACTTATCTTGGCCCCACTGTGCGACGGGGAGTTTCTGACAATAGAATGGCTAACAATGTTGGAAAGACGATTGTTACATTTTCTGGTGTTATTATAATATAATAAAATTAAATTTCGGGCAGTCATGTCAATATTAGATTTAAACACTTAATTTCTTCTTTGCCACATGAATGAAGCTTTTCTTTTAATATTTATAAACTGTATAATAAGTTACCATTTCCACTTAAGAATACTAAAAAAATTACTTCCAAACATTCTAATTTACATCTTTATTGCTTCATCATTTTCTGATATTTTGTACTTATTTTATTGTTAGTTTGTTGTTAGTTTTTTATGTGAATTTAACTTTTTTGGGGACACTTCCGTAAAGTCTATAACTACTTCCACATCCACGCAGTGTAGTGAAAGTGTGCTGATGAACTTTTTTCCATTGAAGTGTTTAATGTATTAAGTATTATAATTCTAGGTTAGTCACGGTTAAGTGGAAGAGCAGGTGGTATGCCACCCGAACTTCGCCTATGTAAACAAATACTGTTTGTTTAATAAAGTCATTTATTATTATTATTATTATTATTTTTTTTATCTTCCTCCTTTTTAGGGTATTGTGATGATATTATTACTATTATTATTATTTTACGCGTGAGCGATGCTGGACAGTTCTCCCGTGTCTCCGACATTCTCACAGGGGAAGCGCCAGCGAATTATCTACAACCACTCCCCACATCCCGCAGGGTTAGTGGTTGTAGATTCCAGAATCGTGTGCCCTAAGTAGACGCAGGGACCCCAAGACGACTGCCTTCTGCTTTTGGCCTGCCAACCATTCGGCTGATTTTTGGCAGGCCGGTATGGTGTTCAATGCTGAGAGCAGCGTAGGCCTCATCCCACCGAGAACGCCGATTATCAGGACGACCATCTTGACCGAGTAGTCTGGGTATATCATTCGGAGCTCATACCGGAGATCTCGGTATTTGGTCCGTTTCTCCTCCTCCTTCAAGGTGATGTTTGTCTCGGCAGGTGCCGAGTACTCGATGACATATATCACCTTGGTCTGGTGGTCGAGGAGGACTATGTCAGGCTTGTTGGCTTGAATCAGCCTGACGGTCGGGAACGAGTAGTTCCAATAAATTCGGCACTTCTCGTTCTCGACAACGGACTCGATCTCTCCGGGAACATAAGGCAGCACTGGTGTTCGGTCTGCCTCGTACGAGTGCCGAAGATGGTAATACAGAACTCGTAAAGCCGCGTTATGTCTGTGGATGTAGGCCGAAATCGCGTAAATCGGACATGCAGATAGCAAATGCATGAGCGACTCCGGCGCCTGATGGCAGGTCCTACAATTTAGGTCGGGGACCTCTACACCAATAAGACAACTGCGGTAGACTAAGGTGTTAATAACACCATCTTGGCAGGCCACAATGAATCCCTCGGTCTCCGACTTTAGCCCTGCTGACCTCAGGAATGCGAAGGTCAGCTTTGTCGATAAACCCAGTGCCTCTATGTTGTTGTAGAACACTCCATGCATGGGTTTATCGACGTGCTGCCTGAACAGATCTCTCTGTTCGGCAGCTTTAATTTGGATTATCAGGCGATTTGACGGAAGCTCAGAAGTCTAAAACGAGACCGAGATCATCTGCGGTTTCATGATCTCTCACTAACAGCAGGAGTGGATCTGAGCTCCTCAAGATGTTACATGCCATACTCAGCGCTACTCTGCCATGCATGCACTCCAGGCTTAGGAGTCCTCTGCCCCCCGTTGACGTGGGAGGTATACTCGAGGAACGGACGATCTAGGATGAATGCTTCTGTGAATATGCATCAACTTGCGGGTATCCCTATCCAATTGACGCAGCTCACCTACTGTCCACTTGACTACTCCAAAGGAGTAGAGTAGAATCGGAACGGCTAGTATATTAGTCGCAGACATCTTGTTCTTTCCCGAAAGTTCGGAAGACCAAATATTTCGGAGTCGGTGTCTGTACTTGCCGCGGAGTGTCCTTAATTTGTTTTACGTCCTGGATGTGATGTTGTTGCACACCCAAGTATCCAGATGTCTTAGGATGCTTCCGTCTGCCAGCTGCGCATCTTCAGGGAATAGCCCGCATCGTCCTCTCTTGAGGTGGACGACTGCACATTTATCCAACCCAAATTCCATGCCAATAGCCCGTGTGTACTTTTGGACCACCCTAAGAGAGTTTTGGAGTTCGCCCTCTCCGGAGGCATACAGTTTTAGGTCATCCATTTAGAATAAATGGGTGACCTTGTGCCTCCGGTTGCTGGGTGATCCACACTGGTATCCGCGGGTTTGACGTAGTTCTACAGACAACGGCAGCAGTGAGATGCAGAATAGGAGAGGACTGAGGTAGTCGCCCTGGAAAACTCCTCTCCTAAATGATACCGGCTCTGTCGAAATCCGCTGAGCACCAGATGTTACGGTGAAGGGGGTTCCCCAGAGTGGCATCAGTTGTTCAATGCATCTCATTATTGGGGCGGGTACCGCAAGGCATTGAAGCAGGTGCAACAATAATGCATGTGATGTTGTATCGAATGCCTTCCTGTAATCGATCCACGCCATTGATAGATTACGCTTGTATTACACAGAATCCTGAGCAATACAGCGGTCTATCAACAGGTTCTCTTTGCAGCCTGCCACACCTTTTTTACTGCCTCGTTGCTCGTCTATCTCTCGAAATACAGGCTCAACTGACCTCAAAGTCCTGGCGTACAAGATACGTGTAAATAACTTGTAACAGGAATTGAGGCAAGTGATCGGTCTGTAGTTTTTCGGGTTGGACAGGTCAGCGAAGTTCTTGGTGCCAACAAGCGCCTGTTGGATTTCTTCCGTACTGATCGCCGGGCACACTTCGTCTTGCCCTTCTAAAAGTCTGTGACAGAGGGCCTCGAAGTGTGGCTCTTGGAACAGACGAGACGGGCGGGCTTGTTTGGAACAGATGGTTTTGTTCCGTGCTCCGCGCTCGTCTGACCAAAGATTTTTTAATGACCTTAAGTGCTCGAATCCTACCTAGACGGTGCTGCTTGATCGTCTGCAGCACTGTCCGATTGAGAGTGTGGTGTTGTCGTCTTAATCCGGCAACTATAGGCCGGATTTTCGGCGTAAAACGCTTAGCTGCCGTTATATACTCTACCACACTCTGGATTCGAGACGCGTGTTGTCTTGCCGATTTAATTTTGGCCTCGATTTTTTGTACGCGCCGCCTAGTCTTCTCGACCTTGTCCAACACGCTTGCCAGGCGTTGCTGGGGGACGAGTTGTCTGGCGGCAGCGTACTCGGTACTGTTGATCTGCCATATGTTGGCATCTTCTGGAAGTTCCTCATCGATTAACGAATCCATTCTTGCCAGGTCTTGTGGCTTTGGGTTAACCCTGGTGTTAAGGCTAATTCTCGTCCTGAGGGTGACATCGTCGGACTCCAGGGGATGTTCTGCGTCAGCAGCTGGTTGCCGCGGTGGTAACGCGGCTGGCAGTTCTTCCTGCTGACGGGGTGCCCTTTGATAACCTGTTCTGCGCAGGAAGGATACTTGATCTCTCAGATGTTGTTGAGAGAAGGCGCGATTCTCCGCATGCATATCGCACCACAACCGGTGTAGTCGCGCCATGTACCCCCTGCGCTCAGGTTCGCTGCTCTCCTAGCAGTCTAGCAAATCGTCCCGTAGTTCCCTTGTCCACCTAAAGCGTCATTGTAAAATAGCCGGGTCGTCATCGATGAGACCGTCCGGTACGGCCCCTCCCACGTGTCTCCGACCCCTATCCGATTGGGGTCGATTGTGAGGAGTCTGATGTCTGTGTTGGTCGAAAACCAGAGACTTGAGTCCCCAGGATGGTGAGTCCTGGGAACCCACGTCCGACATTCGCCAGAGAGGGTTTCCCTTCTCTGCCCAGATTTGGAAACTAAAAGTTTTGGGGGCGATTATATAACAGTATCGTACAGTTACTTAATTGACCACCCCCAAAGCTTATAGTTTCCAAATGTATGAATTTAAAAATTATTCTTTCCTTAAAAAAAGGATTTTTTTACGATTTCTATACTTCTACTCTCCTATTCGTGGATGTGGAAGAAATTAATCTTTACCAAGAAACCAATACGGATAATTCTTTCACTAAAAATTGTTTCATTCAATTGTACAGATTTCTTTCTGCAGTAGTCTTTAAAATTGCTGACATAGCACTCTTCAAGTACCTACCTACACTAAAGAATATGCTTCGGTTGATTTTAAAACCAATAAGAAATGTTAAGAAATAGGAGAGCAAAGGCATTGTGAACATAAAATTAATGAACTTTCAGTAATACAATTTTCGGAAACATTTTTTTAATCTGACACATTTGTATCGCCTACAGACATTATTTTCTAATTTCATTCAAAATGTTACACAGTACACACTTAACAGAACATTAAATAAAATTATAATTTATACATATAAAGATGAAAACTATTTGTAGTGTAGAATATAACAATTATCATACAAAAATTGTTACTGATTTTCCTAGAAATCGTATCATATGCCATTTATCATATTTTTCCACAACTATCAATTTATAAAGATAATTATTACTCATGTCATGGGAAGTAAATGTACACAGTAATAATAAACACAATGACATTAAAAGAACAAATAAAAGAGCAATATACAAAATTTCTCTTTAATAATACGCTAATAAAGTTAGATTATTTAATTTCTATTAGGATATAATGCAATTGTAACCGTAACCGCACGTGGTTATTAGACAATAATTTATTTAATTTACGCATATCGAAAGAGGCCTGTGTTGTATAAGTTCTCTCCATATATTTAAAGCACATAAAAAGTTTCGACGCCTTTGACTTTGCGGTAAAGATAAAAAACCCAGACATTTTTTATTTGCCTTAAGTATATGAAGAGAACTATACAGATGTTTCTTAACCCTTTGTTATATTCGTCGCAAATACAAAACGAAGAGTATATTGCATTTCATCGGGACATTTCTAAAACCTGTAATATCATTGTGTTGATGATCCAATTCTGAACTTTTAAATTGTCCGTCCGTCTGTCGATCACTTGTCCGTCCCGAGGTCCGTCCGTCACGTTTTTTTGTAAGCACGATATGGGGTCGTTCATAAAATATATTATATTAAATAAGGGGGAGGGAGCGGTAGTGCTCAGCGTGACAAGGGGGAGGGGGGTCTAAGGAAATGTGGCGTTCAATTTTATTTAAATTTTTCTCTTAACTTGGCAGTTTTCCAAAATTTTTCATTACGACAGAAAGTACTAAAAGCCTGTAAACAGGCCCTTTGAGAGGGAGGGGCGGGGGTATTTCCCCCCGGGTCCGGAGTATCATTTGAAGTTAGAGAAGCATTTACATTAGGCGAAATGAGAGAGGTATACTTTTAAATTGGTTTGATGTAAATAACAAAGAGTTTTGAATGACTAAATATGAAATGGCTACCCCGCTCTTCAAAATTTCGATCGAGAAAAATATCCAATTTCAAGGAGTATCAGCCCACCCTCTGCTCTTCAAAATGTCGATCGAGGGTAAATATTTAATCTTAGGGAATATCATACCTCCGCAGTTCGAAATTTTTATTTAGATATATAAGTTATTAATCAGGAATGCCACCGAATGCTCGTCGAAATTTATATTGAAAATTGTTGGGAGTTGTATATGTTACTACCCCCGGACCCCGATTTTCTCTCGATGGCCCTGCCTGTAAATAAATATATGGATAGTCAAAAATTAACGTTTCAGATTGTATACACTTATTTATTAGGTATACTCTTCGCAAATACAAAACGAAGATTATATTGCATTCGATCAGCACATTTCTAAAATCGGTAATATTGCTCGTAGAGAAAAAAATTTCATATCACTGTGTTGGTGATCGAATTCTGAACAACTTTCAAAATGTCCGTCCGTCTGTCTGTCTGTCCGTCCGTCTGTCTGTTCGTCCGTCTGCCCGTCCGTCCGTCCGCCCGTCCGTCTGTCTGTCCGCCCGTCCGCCACGTTTCTTGTAAGCACGATAACTTAAGAACTAAAAGTCTGATTGTATTGAAATTTAGACAGTAAGTTAGTTTTGACTAGAGGAAGAACCCTATTTTTGAGCAAAATGGATCAATAAATAAAAAAGTTATAAATTTTTTTAAATTAAAAAAAAAATGTTTAAGTACATAATTTTTTTAATGTTTTGTAAATAAACTAAAAATGTCTAAAACTAATATTATTTACAAAAAACTGCGAAGAGTATTCTATAGAATTTTTATTTATTTATTTATTTATTACTGCAACAAAATTATTAAACAAAATGTCTTAACCTAATTACATAAAGAACAAAAAAGTGACACCTGAGGAGACCTCGTATTGTGTCGAGCAGTATTTACATTCTATATCTACATATGTGTTCTATATCTACATATATAATTAATCATCTTTAAACAATGTGTAAAATAGTATATAAATTTGATTGAAGTATAATAAGTTGATAATTAATAAAGTGGGCATAGAAATAGTATAAATATTTTGCGGCTGTGTAGAAAAGAGTGCAATAATTTATAAACGGGGGTAATAATTATGAGGTGGAAAGAAAGAAAAGAGATGGATATATAAAAAGAATTGTAAGTTTTAACGGTAGATTGCCATCTATATAATACATTAACCTTTATAATTTTAAATTTGTAGTAATGTTAACTATATTAAAGAAATGATATGTGACGTTTTTGTATAAGTTATGCCAGGATGGACAGGAGTGTAGTGTAATTGTCAATCAGATATTTTTTTGTTTCTATTCTAAAACGTTTTTTCCTCATTTTTTTAATGTGTGGTGGAAGTTTATTAAGTAGTTTGGTTCCATTGTATTTAATGCATTTTTGAGTGACAGTTTTGGTATGGAACGGTACTGTGTATGTGCTGTATGTCCTAGCCCTTGTTTCATATTGGTGTTCAATAACAGATCCAATGGTGTCCTTCTTATTATGTACGTAGGATATGGCAGCATGCATGTATATACCTTTCACATCAAGCAATTGTTTTTCGATGAATATGTCTCTGCAGCTGTCTCTGGTTTTTTGTTAAAAATTATTCTTAATATATAGTTTTGTGTTATTTGCAGAGGTTGTAAAGTTGCTTTATAAGCGGAGCCCCATACTGTGACACCATATCTAATTATAGATTCAACTAAACTGTCGTACACAACTAGTAGAGTTTTATTGTTTAGTATGCCCTTTAGGCTATAAAATTTATAGATTAGTTTCCGTAATCTTCCATTTAAATAAGCGACGTGACTTACCCATTTCATGTGCGGGTCTAGGATCAACCCTAAGTATTTTATGGTGTCGGCACTATGTACACAATTGTTAGTCGATTTATTAACGAGTATAGGTTCTTGCACTTGGGGCATTCCATGTACAACAATTATAATAAACATGCAGTAAACGGCGAAGAGTATAACAGTTCGCGTATTTACTTATGTGGCCATAAGAAATATATTACTTAAATTATTCATCTCTATGCTATTTTTAATCACAAGAAATTGTTTATGGGGGGGGGGTAGCTTTTGTGACGTAATATTTGTTAGGGGGGTCGCTGGAAGTGTGACTTACAGTGACGAACGGGGAGGGAGGGGTCCAAAAAGGTGAAATTTTGAGAGATTTTATGGACAGCCCCTATCTTAAGAAACAGTTCGATTGTATTGAAAGGATCTCTCAGTTTTTAAATGCAATTTAGGTTTCACTCCCGAGAATTTTAATGACAGGATTTCGAGATATTAGCCAAAGAAAATCGTAATTTCGTCGACATTAAGACCTTCGGCCAGGACCTCGAAATCCTGTAATTAAAATGTTTTGTGACCATGGAAATTTTTGATCAGCATATCATGAACTACCTCTGTGTAAAATTTCAGCTCCCGGAAGTGAAACCCAAATTACTTAGATTTAAAAAGTGTGGAGTCCGCGGTCCCCGCACTTTCTAATGTAATTTTGGTTTCACTCCTGGGAATAGAAACTTTGCACAGAGGTAGTTCATCCAGAAATCGGAAATTTTATCTCGGTGCCAGAAACGGCTCTCATATAGACGTAATATTATATTGCAAACATTTACTGAAACAATCGGAAAGACGACGAAGTGGTGAAATATTTATTATTGCCAGCTACATTGTATTTTTGGTAATAAATTTAACTTAAAAACGGTAATAGTTTTTACACAAACATGTAAAACATCTGTTTATTGTATGGCGTGTTTATTTTGTTTATTGTTATAATAATTAAATATGAAAATCCAATTAACTGCTGGCAACATATGACATTTTTCCTAATAATTTTTTTTTTTTTATATGATAAATCGAAGTCATTCATACGTACATAACAAAGTTAAGGATTAATGGCATAAAACTGCCATGTACGCTGTGCATCATGTGATAAAGTGAATTTTATTTCATAACTGTTAATACGTATAACCTACTTTTATCGAAAATCTATTATATTTGTGAAACGTACTGACAATTACCTAAAGACAGTTGATTTTTTAAATCTGCAGTGTTAAAGTCATTCGACCCTGGCCGAGTGTCAAAATTAAATCCCAATGTACGGAGGTACTTTTATATTTTACATATACATATTACTTATGCGGTTTTATCTCCTTTAATTATATGACGCCGCCGAAATTGTGAAACATTTCAAAATCGCTTTTTACCTACACTATGGTAATTATAGGCATTTACGTCAACATTTAATCAACAATTTTGCAAATCATAGTATAAATCTAGCCATATGTATGTACATATGTATCTACAAACCTAATGTGAAATTATACAAAGTCGGCGGTATACAAAAATGTCTAGTGCTTCTCAGTCTGCAATAAACTTGTGGATTCACGATTTCCCAGAACTGCAATTTGATGGAACAGATCTTTATACGGGACCTTCAACATATGCCAACATCAAAATTTACTACAGTTGACGCAATAAACATCGTGTTCGATCTCCGGGAATATATTTCTCAATTACCTACCTAGAGAAATCGCTGAGAGAGGATTCAAACGAAATTCCAAAGAGTTTAAAAACCAATCCCGGATTTGTAACGATGTCACCTATAATAAACCTTTTAAACGGTAAAGAAGTAGACTTTTCTACACCAGACTTTAAGAAATTTCACTTGTTTTAAGTACGCCCCGATGACATCTGTTCACGTTGAGCGGTCTTTTTCTCATTATAAATGGATTTTTAATGTCAGGCGGCGAAGGTTAACCTCAGAACATTTAGAACAAATATTAATAATATATTTTCATATTCGTTGTAGGTAGTGAAAAATACATGTGTGTGTTTTAGTTCAATGTTACATCCCCCAATATCTCCTCTTCAAGTGAATATTTATAACAAACTGTCCCTAAAGAAAGTATAAGGTAAGATACATTTTATCATACTTGCAGAAAAATCTTTCCGCGCCGGCAGAGCCAACCCTGACTTTTACGCCACCGAGATAAAATTCCCGATCTCTGTTCATGACATACTTACTTATCATAAGCCTCTACGGTCAAACCAAATAATGACATGATTTCGAGATATTGGCCGAAGAAGGTCTTAATATCGACGAAATTATGACTTTGTTATAATATCTCGAAATCCCGTGATTAAATTTTTTTGTGGCCATGGAGACTTTTGAGCAGCATGTCATGAACTTACCTGTCTGCAAGATTTCAGCTCCTGAGACTGAAACCTAAATTGCATTTAAAAATTGCTAAGTCCTTTGGACAATAAATTATTGTCTAAAGGAAAACTGTTGTTTTTGAACAAAATCGATCGGTAAATACAAGAGTTATTAGTTAATTATTTAAATTTTACAAAAATGTATTTTTTATATTTGGTAATTGAACACAAACATAAAATTAGAAATTCCCAAAACTAACATCAATAATAAAGAAACTGCGAAGGGTAACAATTATACAAAAAGTTCAATAAATCAGCGAAGAGTAATGTTTAGCTTGTTTATTATTTTTTAGGTTTGCTTAGAAAGATAATCTTTCTTTTAAAAGCACGTAAGTATTGTTTGAATCGGTTTATGGAAGTAGGAGAAATGGTCGAATTATCTCGTTTTTCGACAATTTCCCATAAAGAACCTTGTCCTTCGGCAATGTATCGAAGTATCTAACCATTGTTTCCGGTAATCTTAACCTCTTGCCGGAGTTTCGCTATAGTTATTCCTTCACTCAACCAGGACACGTGCACATCGACAAAACAACCATTCCATGCGACATTGCCGTCTGTCGCATCTGAGACCTGAACCTAGGAGAGAACAGTGATTAATCGTGCTGTGGATGGTCAACAGCGCTCTAATCCGCTGCTACCATCTGGGTAACCAATTAAAAACACCATCAAGCATCCATACTCTGGTCAGGATGCGAACCCAAGAGTCTGTTGCCACAAGCCCAGCCAGTAAAACCATTAAAAGAGTTTTATTTTGTTCAGTCATGTTACAGTTCAGAAAGTGTTGTTTATTTCTATATATTTAATTTTACAATAATTATAATATCTAGCCGGCCCATTACATATTTAGCGAAAATATACACGGTCCGGATGCCGATGGTAGGCTGGAGATAACTCTGTTACAGTTGTGACAATAGCCGTTGTACATCCTTCATAGTAACTGCGGTAGTCGTTTTATATTAAACTGTGAGTATAATTAGAATTTTAGGAAATATTTTCTTAAGGGGATCTGGTCTTATGTTTCAAATATACAGGGAAATCAAAACAAAACCTTGCTGCAAATAATTCTTGTTATCTTTAAAATTGTGGGTTATGAGACTATGAAAGTACAGCTCCACGATGAATTTGGTGTTAGCGGGAGAGGGAGGGGATTTGGGTGAATGGGTTTGAGGGTGTATTCTCTTTCTAAACTCAGTTTGACACGATATAAAAAACAAGAGCGCAGCATCCTTTGTAAACCGAGCTCGAAAGGATGCCATCCATAGGCGCGCGTAACTTACTTTCAAGGTAATAAACTAATACATTATGACCAGACCCTGGCGGAAAAGTAGTTATGCCAGAGACGGTCTTCACACACAGATAAATATACTGTTTTGAATCGACAATCTTATGATTCACGTATGCAAATAAATACATTATTTATAGGAAATACTTTTGCGGTAAGAAATAAAAAGTATAGCATAAAACTCATAAAATAATAAGTAAATGATTTATTATTATAAATTTGGAGAAATTATTTATTTGGTATAGTTGAGGAACTAGATGTAAGAGATGTTTACTGAAACTGATGGATAAAGCACCAGTCTTCGGCCGCACATGTATACCTGCAGCGTCTGTCTGATTGTCTAACCGAAAACAAAAAACTTGACACTTTAACCGGCATACGCCAACTTTTTGTATCAATTACGCCGGCTCCACATATGCGTCTACGAATATTAGGGTACTTTTACGAATATCTGTGTAGACATATTCGTTTATGAATATTTGGCGAACACACCCTACACATATAGCATCGTTGTTTGTATACGGCAAAATTTCAACATAGTGAATATTCGTTCCCTTTGATGTGCGTCTGTTTACCGACTCGAAACGGAAACGTATATTCGTGTTCGGACCAAATATCGCATATTTCTGCACGAATACGAACATTTAATTCACACTTGCGTACATTCCTACAAATAGCAAACATTTCTATACTAACAACGCATGTGTGGAGTCGGCGTTAAGAAAATGTAAACATCTTCTATATGTTTCTTCCCAGCTACATTGAACAATTCTTAATTTAAATTATTATTTTTATGTGTGCATATAATATGAAAGCACTATATTTTAAAAAATCTCAGGAGAATTTTCGACACCGCAAAGACACCGCCACTTTTGTTGCCTTCTTTCGTTGCCTTCTTTCGACTTTTTTACGACAGCAAATAGGATACGGTAAGCAATAATAGGTAATAGTAAAGGAATCCGCAATGTGTCCTTAATATTTTGCATGTGAGCCTGAGCCTTTTTCATATGCACACTTGCATTATGGAGTCGACACTATATACTTGTCAGTACATTTTCAGCTTTTGATACAAGTAAATGTGTCTTGAATTATTGTGGCATCGAGTGGCTTTCCAATGAATGAAACAATACTATCGTGGATTCAAGATTTTCTAGAACTGTGGTTTAACGGTGTTGAATTTTTTTGTACCAACTGTGAAAAAACATTTTCGTGGACACGCAAGTCGAACATTTTAAACATGTTTTATCTGAACGTCATAAAAACTAAAATTTAGTATATACAGGGTGATTCACGTAGGCCATTCATTAGAAGTTTTCAACTTGCAGTTGGATTAGAAACTTGAAATTTGGTACGCAGCCATAATCGATCATGCCCGTTCTATCTAAAATATTTTCAGTCCTCCAACTATACAGGGTGTGCCAAAGATTGGTACCAACTTTCTTATTTTAAATGGAAACCTATATTTTTCTTTACATGGTTCGATTGGTCTTCTAATTCTGAGTTTAGAGAACCTAACTTAACTGTTAACTGTTAACTTATCTATTACAATTTTTGACATATGTCCAATTTTTTGAAAAAAATTGCCGCTGTAGTAGTTTACGAACAAATTTGTATTTCGCAAACCTTTCAAAATTATGAAACCAAATTTGTGAAGGAGTTAGCTGGAAGTCCAGGCTAACTTTTGATGTCCCATAGGTGATCCCATTTTGTACCATATGGGCGCAGTCGATTTTCAAATGTCGCAATCAAAAATTGTCAAAAAGTCAATTTTTTCAAATGGCACCTACTATTTTTTTTCACACCATTCGAAAGAAAATTGAATTTTAGGGTGAGTTACTTAAGCATTCCATATACCTAACTTCACCCCATATCGAGCTATTCAATAAAAATCAAGAAATACCTTATTTTGCCGAGAGATTCCTTACTTCATCAAGTATGCCATGGAAACAAAAGACAGTTGTAATAATTTTTAAACAAAAATATGGATTCTTATTTAATTACACACAACACCAACAAATTATTATTAACGAACAAGAACAATGTTAACGAAATTCTGACGTAAATGTTCAATGTGACCACCATATTTTTGTTCAAATATTCTATTATTCTACTTTCAACAGATTGCGTAGCACATCTTTGCGCCTACTTTTTCTGACGCCAGAAATCAATGCAAAATTGAATTTTAGGGCCACATTTTATGAAGACTTGAGAGTAAGAATAGTTGAAGCTTTTGATCGTTTGGAACCTTTGGAAATTCGGAGAGCAACGCAGTCTGTTCAGGAGCGTATCGTAGACTGTGTCAGTGAAAACGGTTAATCTGTTTATTTGTTGTTATTTTGTTGTTATTATTTATTATTGCAATACGATTTTTGAATAAAAATTAAAATGAAATGACTGCTTCCAAAGTCTACCCTTGAGAAAAAAACAATATTTTTTTCAAAAAATGCCAATAACTCAAAAACGACTGTAGATAGACATACACAATGTTAATAAAAGTGGCCCTAAAATTCAATTTTGCATTGATTTCTGGCGTCAGAAATGGTAGGCGCAAAGATGTGCTACGCAATCTGTTGAAAGTAGAATAATAGAATATTTGAACAAAAATATGGTGGTCACATTGAACATTTACGTCAGAATTTCGTCAACATTGTTCTTGTTCGTTAATAATAATTTGTTGGTGTTGTGTGTAATTAAATAAGAATCCATATTTTTCTTTGAAAAATTATTACAACTGTCTTGTTTCCATGGCATACTTGATGAAGTAAGGAATTTCTCGGCAAGATAAGGTATTTCTTGATTTTTATTGAATAACTCGATATGGGGTGAAGTTAGGTATATGGAATGCTTAAGTAACTCACCCTAAAATTCAATTTTCTTTCGAATTGTGTGAAAAAAAATAGTAGGTGCCATTTGAAAAAATTGACTTTTTGACAATTTTTGATTGCGACATTTGAAAATCGACTGCGCCCATATGGTATAAAATGGGACCACCCATGGGACATCAAAAGTTAGCCTGGACTTCCAGCTAACTGCTTCACAAATTTGGTTTCATAATTTTGAAAGATTTGCGAAATACAAATTTGTTCGTAAACTACTACAGCGGCAATTTTTTTCAAAAAATTGGACATGTCAAAAATTGTAATAGATAAGTTAACATAACTTAGGTTCTCTAAACTCAGAATTAGAAGACCAATCGAACCATGTAAAGAAAAATATAGGTTTCCATTTAAAATAAGAAAGTTGGTACCAATTTTTGGCACACTCTGTATAGTTGGAGGACTGAAAATATTTTAGATAGAACGGTCATGATCGATTATGGCTGCATACCAAATTTCAAGTTTCTAATCCAACTGCAAGTTGAAAAACTTCTAATGAATTACCTACTTGAATCACCCTGTATATATATATATATGGATATTTCTCACGAATCCCTGTAGCCATACGCGACCTTCAACGTAAGCCGCGAACAGATCAGAATATAGTAATTGATGCAATGAACATTATATTTGATCTACGTCAATATATTTTTAGAGTATCAGGGGTGTTGCTAAGACAGTGAGATACAAACTAGATACAGTGTTAAAAAACAATCCCGTTTTTTTTTGTGTGCCAAAGAAGTGGACTGTGCTGGACATAAATCTGCCATATATAAGAAAATATACTTATTTTAAATATTTAAATATGCTCCGATTACATCGGTAGACCTAGAACAATCCTTTTCACAATACAAGTCGATATTTAGTGACAGGCGCCGGAGTTTAACTTGGGACTATTTAGAATAAATGCAAATAATATATTTTTATTCTAATAAGGCATAGTTACTAAGTGTTTGTGTTTGTACATCCAACAATAAGTGCATCAAAGTATGACTTATAACCAGACCTCGGATTTAGCGGCCAGATATGACGTAAAACCAGGGTTGGCTTTAGATGACGATGTGTCAGCGCATAAAGAGTTACATGCACGTATGAAACGATATCTTACCTTGAAATATTTTTTAGCGAATTATGTAGTATCCAAAGGTAATAACGTCACTTTCTAACACTCACTACAGGAGTAAAAGTATATCACTAATATTTGCTCTAAATGTTTTGGAGTTAAACTTCGGCGCCTTTCGGTAAAAATCCATTTATATTGCGAGAAGGACCTCTCGACGTTGACAGATGTAACTGGGCCATACTTAAAATATCGAAATTTCGCAGTCACCACATTCATGCCGGGTGTAGCAAAGTCTACTTCTTTGCCTTGTAAAAGGTCTGTTACACCTGTCATCGTAACAAATCCGAGATTTTTTGTTAACACAGTTGTGATTTTTTTTTGTATTATCGCAGCAATGTCTCCCTGTAATTGAAAAATATATTGTCGAAGATCGAACACAACGCTTCTTGCATCAACTATAGTAATGGCTGATGTTGGCTGATGTTAAAGGTCCCGTATGGCTAGAGGAATTCTTGAGAAACATCGGTATGGTCTCCTGATTTCCTTAAACATTTGGATTTAACTGTTGATTACGTATTTCACATTTTCAAAATGACAATAATAATAGTACGATGCGGCCTGTAGTCAAGATCCCCATCGTGTGATAATGGACGCTGGAGGTAATGGAATATTTGGTAGAATATCGTCAAATAACTGTACACGACCTGGTGCTTTAAGAAAAACTTTCTTTACTAGTTATTAATTTATCAACATTAGTGTAGCACCTCCTAATTGTTTCAGAAGTCCTACGCAGCCCATGTGGTAAACATGTTACATGCCAGTATATTCCGATATGTTTCTTTCTTCCAGCAGCTTTCATATAATTCACTCCATCGGTAAGGAATAATAAGAACTTGTCCGTATTTTCTGCATATTTGTCACCGACTAACACACGCGATGTTATCTCTGCTACTGTTTCAGGTAATTTTCTCTCCTCCCGCACGGGCCGGATTGGGTAGCGTAAAGTGCACGTGCACTATAAGTTAAAAAAATCTATTACGCATTACGTTTGTATTTCATAGGTATAGTGCGTCACCGACTAAATGCATTACCATGGTAAAATTAATAAACTTCAATTAATACGTTGCATCCTTTCTGTGTTTGTAGAATTTTTAGTAGGTGTTTACAATATAACAATATTATACGTACCTATTTGTAAAAGACAACCCTGGACTCTAGCCGCTACTTCCGAGGTATGCTTATAACCTTTTCGTAGTCATGTACCTTTAAATATTACGGAATTTACTAGGTACAGTTATAAGGTAAGACACTGTATTATTATGAAAATGTTTATATACCTAGTTCATATTGCGCAAAGCCGATTCTGGCTTAATTTTACGTCATAACTACCTCGGAGCCGGGGTCTGATTATGACTGAAAATGGTGAAGTGATAGGTCGGTATATGTAGGTTTATTGTATGTTCATTGGTATAAAGGAATATAATATAATGATATCTATATATATATTTTTTAAATAAACTAACCACAAATTTTACTTACTCGATGACATTTTCTACAGAACGTAAAAATTACATTGCCTTTTAACGTAGGGAACTAGAAAAACTTGATATTATAGAAAATGTCACCGTCCAGCAAAAACCAACGGTTTTAGTAGTATTGACCAGAATGGGAATGGGAAAGATATGTATTGTTAGTGAGGTAGGGTGTTAGAATAAACTTAACAAACCTGATAATAGTGATAACATTAATAACATGATAATTATAATATTTAAGTTTTGTTAAAAACGGTTAAAATAAAACATAATTCTCATTAAAACGCCGTCGTATCTCAGACAGATCAGAATTAGTTATGTTACATTACCTCAATTAAAATAAAACTTCTATTAAACTAAAAAAGTTTAAATAATAAAAGAAATTCTTAGAGTTCCGAAAAAAAATAAATGGTCAGATGGTAACGGAATCATCAGTAAACTTACCACTAGAATCGTTTCCTCGTTGAATAATAATAGGCCCTACGGGCGGCAACATAGGATACTGTTTTTCTTTGTTTATAACGTGATTCACGGATTTTTTCCTCCACTAGAATCATTCCCTCGTTGAATAATAATAGGCTCTACGGGCGGCAAAATAGGATACTGTTTTTCTTTGTTTATAACGTGATTCACGGATTCTTTCCTCCACTAGAATCATTCCCTTGTTGAATAATAATAGGCTCTACGGGCGGCAAAATAGGATACTGTTTTTCTTTGTTTATAACGTGATTCGCGAATTTTTTCCATAATATATCGGTTTTGTCTAAATCGGATAATTACGGTTCTTATATTATCTAGAATTACAGCGCTTCTAGATTCAACTTGTGTTTTACACTGCCCCAAATCAATTCTACCGGATTAAATATGCAGTAATATGGAGGTAAACGTAACAGACTATGGCCGTGCGTGTCACAGATATAGTCTACAACACATTCTTTTTTAAGATTATGTTCTTTCATAGTTTTCAATAAATCTTCTTTTACTGGAGCTTTTAAGGAATATTTGTATTTTTAGAGCTCATAAACTTTATTATATCCCCCCTTTCGTATTATTATTTGGTATTTTATTTAACATTTGCGAATGATGAGAAGTGTTATATCCATATCGCTAACTGAATTTGGGGGAATATTAGGTAACAGCTGTTCAGCGAACCATTTTTGAAACAACTCCGCGGTCATGTCTTCATGATAGTCAGCAGGAGACTGTCTTATATTTTTGGCTGACAAGAGCAGTGCGTTGGATACGAACCCATTTTCACCGGCATGCAGAATTATAACACGTTTTCCCCTTGAACATGGCGCATTTAAAGTACAATTTTGAGTCGTGTTACCCAACCGTAATTAACAATATCATGCGTATCAAACCACGCCTTGTCAAGATATATTACCGTACTATTTGATTCGCGGTACTCTTATTTTACGCAAAATTTTTCTCTCGAATTGTCATAATACCGTGTGATTCCATTATTATTAAACTATTATTAATTTTTTATATTTAAATCCGCACTGAAAAAGCCCAACGTGTAAGCACTGCGCCACTGAGCCGGCTTATTTCTAACTAATATAGAGGAACCGAAAATAGTATTAGTTTCCTCACGAGTAAAATATGTTACCGAGGAAAAAACTTCTGATTTACGATAGGTATGTACCTACGTAAGTTTTGTTATTATAATTGCAAATTCAGCATTTAGATCCCAAAATAAATCCTTGAAACTATTGAGAAAAATATAAATACAAAATATGTGTGGCATCCTAGTATAAACATGAGCATCTTATTTTTGAACCTTTAAGCGGGGCACAGACTGAAGCGGTGCAGGTGGCGGTAGCGGTGGCGATCGTGAGGCGATACGAACCCGGACACATTGAAGCGGTGACGTGGCATTGATTGTAAAAAAAACATTCACAAAGATGGAGCATTTGGAAATAGAAGTAATACTTCTAGCAGCTTTAATAGACGAAGAACAGGAGCGAAAGTAAGACAAAACTTATTTTATTATATGCATTTTCAATCATTACAAAAAATTTTAGACGAAAAAAAAACCAGAAATATATGGGTTCATGAGATCAACTTGAATCGCAAAGAATATGGAGAATTCCACAGACTATATCCACAACTTAGAATGGATGAATTTGATGATTTTTACGTAAGCAATTAACATTTCTATTTGTTCGTCTGCCTTTTTTTTAACTTTACTATCAGCGGCCTGCGGTCAAATATAACCGTCTATGTTTGCCCGCCACCGCAAGTTTACCGCGCGGTAGAACGTGGACGTACCGCTCAGCGACCACCAGCAAGCCGCGTGTTGGTCTCAAAGCTTCTATTTAACTATGTGCTTTTAAAATGATCGCCACCGCTACCGCTACCGCTTCAGTCTGTGCCCCGCTTTATTTGCTATGAATCTTAACACTCCCTCACAAAAATAATACTTTAATATACAATTTAAATTTAAAATAGGGATACAGGGTGTTTCAGCTAATACTTCCTCAGCCGATATCTCGAAAACTAAAAAATAAATTCTTGTTCTGTAAACGGTGATAGATTTCCATTGTTAATGCCTTCTTCAGGACAATTTACTATTATAACATTATCACTTATCACCAGAGATGGCGCTGCAGTTTAAACTTTTCTTCGATCAAGAAAGCTTTGGAAATAAATGTTAAACAAAATTGTTCTTGTTCGAAAAGGGCAGATTTGACTTTGAGATATTTTATTTTCATTGTCTAATTTTTTAGTGTTTTTTCTAATTGCTGTAACTTTCTTAGTATTGGTTTTCGAATGTAGGTTCTTGGTAACTTTTTTGCCTGCTATAAGAAAATTGTTTACTGGTGTTAAATTCACTTCCGATTTTACCGAAAATTACTTAAAATTAGAAATATAAATACAAAATTATGCAGAGTGTGCCCAATAAATTTTAATAAAATATTGTTCAGAATCGCGCAAAATCCCAAACTTTCAAGTTTAATCAAAATCTGGGATAATTTAAATTTATATGCAAATAAAAATAATAAAAAATTGGAAATTATGAAATCAGTTATTTAGCATAACATTCAACTTAAATTACATCTTTTTCGACCAAATCATCTTCAATCAATTCAATCAATCATCATCAATCAATTCAATCCGTCTCCTTAAATTTAGTCTTGTTTCTCAGTTCTTCACAGGCCTCTCTTATTCTCTCGCACAACTCTTCCCTGTTTGTCGATGGTATCTTGTAAACTATGTTCCCCACAAAAAGAAATCTAATGGTCACACCCTTAGATTTCTGGGGTCCGTAGACCTGAGAGCCAACTAAATGAGGGGGCTATTGCGACCTGTTGTAAAAATTATCGTTAATCCACTCCCGTACAATAATATAAGAGCGTTATGAATTGAAGCTCCATATAATTTAAGAAACATGTCGAAGTATAAATTGATGGTAACAAGCTCTTCTAGCGCCTCTGTAATAGTGGTCCTAAAGAATTGCAACAGTCTAGCTGCCGTCAAATTTTCCATAAAAAAATGGACCGTATCCTTATCACCATAAAACACGTTCACTTTTTCAGAATACTATCTTTTGCAATTAATTACCCACTGAGGATTATCAAATGACCAATATTTACTACTTTGAGCAGACACAGTGCCATTAGTAATGAAAGTTACTTCATCAGTCCATATAATTTCTTTTCAAAAATCCACGATCGTTTAAGATTTCTCCTTGAAGCCAATCTAGTACCCCCCCCCCTCCGTTTTCGTGGGTGCTGAAACCGATTCTGGGGCCCAAAAAAGTTTTTGACCTCGGCTACCTCCCGAAATCGCCCTAAGGCCACCCTAAAAGTATCTTTCTCGGGGCAGACATCAATCTAACTCGGTATTTTGGTGAATTGGCCCTCCTCATAACTTAAGGTGGTAATTCTAGAGGGGGATGACCCCAATCACCTCTACTTCTCGATTCAAATGTAATTTTTAAATTAATATTAAAGATAGCTCTGGTGGGATACGTAAGTTCCGAGTCCCTATGTAAAGGTGAATCGCTAAGTTTAAGTTCTAGCACCCGCAGAAGGCTTGCATCGCATAGCTCAGCGGTAACAGTCCCAGTTATTAACTAAATTAAGAAATTTTCCTAAATATTTGGTGGGGAGGTTTCAGCCGTTTCCAGTAGGTGCTCATTTTTTTCTTATTTGAAACATCCCACATAAACACTTACATAACGTGTATTAAAAAAAAATGGTAATTAAACACTATTCAGTTCTTTGTAAAAAAAACCGGCTGCCTGAGGAATCACTACTTCCCCTTAGAATTTTAATAATATTTAAAGCAGATGTCATATAAAAAGACACGTCGGCTTCTAGCATATAAGCCAAAACTAAAGTTTCTGGACTTTTATTAGCTTGCTTTACTTATCATAAAAAAATCTGAGCCTTAGCTTCTAGTACATACACCAAATCTCAAATGTCTGTACTTCTCCGAGCTTGCTTTACTTCTTTTCCCTTATTACCCCTATTTAATCCTCAACCCTTCACCAGAATTAGCGCAAAATATAATCTAGTTCCAGATTTCGTTGTGATAAATACATATACCAAATTTCAAGTCAATATCTTAAACCGTTCCTGAGAGAACGTGCGCAAAATAAAAGTTACATTCTAAGCCTATTTCAACAACATGTGGAAGTTAGCGCACTTTTCCGCGAATATACGCGTTTGGCATATTGTTGGCTTTTTGAGTAAAGTTCACCATATTTTTTAAAATTGTGTCCGTGGAGGATCAGAATGTGTGAAATTCCCCTTTTTCTAAAGTCGAGCCTAAAGTACATGATTGGAAAATTTTGAAAAATATTAATACGTCTTTTAGAGCTTACCAACAACAAATGAATTTGATTTGAGTGTCAAATAATTTACTAATTTAATGTAGCATAAAAGTGTCGCATATTTGTTTGAATTTTGTACCTAATCGTAATTTACTGTGCGAACGAATCGTGCTAGATGAGTTTTCAATGGTTGTGCTACTATGATAACCACATAAGTATGTCACCGGTACGTTTAGACACATTTGGTGAACACTTGGAAATTTTAGCAAATGTTGATGATACATAATAATTTTAACCGACTTGACTAATAACAATTAGTACCATAAAATACTATATAAATTGTTGAACAAAAATAAACCGCCTTTAAAAAACTAAATTATGAAATACAATTTCGCCTTTTTCTGATTAATTGAACCTTATTACGTAAATCAATATTGAGAACGATGATTGAAAATACGTTGAATTTTATTCGTTCATATTTACAACGACTCGTGACGCACGGTGGGGCAGGAGACCCGAAAATCTGAAACCTGGCTAATGATCAAAGAATAGGTTCACGTTTTTAGAAAAATTATTCAATAAATCATTTCTCAAAAAGGGGTGGGGATTTGGGATGGAAAAATTATATCAATAGAAAATTACGAAATTTTGTATTTTTATGTATTCTGTAATGCTAGTGGTGGGAAAAATTGTTTATAAAGTCTAACTTGTAGAACCCATCCTTGAAAACGATAAAATAAATATACATTCGAATATAATAATAATAATAATTACTTATTGTTAAAGACCGTTTCGTGCTATAAATAATTTCAATTTTTAAAAGTGAAGGGCAAAACATGGGCATGCATTTCAAACGTAATGTACTTATTTATATAATAAATAAAGAGCACACCATTTAAAAAATGCTTTGGTCACACTTGGAACGAAACTAAATGTTTCATTATTACTATTACAACATTTTACATTGGCAACTTTAAATTGGTATTTACAAAAGTATTACTGTTTATTCACAATCATACAGAAATAATAAAATTGTCTTACATGTCAAAAGTTGGAAAGTATGACCTTTCAACTTCATTCGACAATTGAATATGAAATGTGACATTTCGGGTTGGAAAGTAGTGATATTGCAGGTTGGAAAGTGGCCACTTTCTTACCAGTATATATTAAAAACGACGCGAAGTCACTTTGACATTTGCTCTTTGGCATAAGAATTTTAAACGGTTTATTGGCTTTTTGTTCATTCAGGAGAATGATTGTGAATAAAATAGTATACCTACAAACCTTGGTGAAAAGTTTCATTGTTGTCTTGAGAATTAGTTGACTGTCTTATCTCTCGACAACAATGAAACTCTTTCCACCTCGGTATGTAATATTCTATTATCACACAATTATGAGTACTAGAATATGTAATATACAACTGAACTTGAAGCCTCCATAGCAAAAAAGTAGACTTTTAATATAATAATAAACAAATAAACGGGCACAAAGATGCCCTAATAAAACTTTAAAATTAACAACGCACTTGCACTATCTGCACTACTCGGTTTTGGACGATGAGATGAATCGTGTGACGGCCAAGTGCGATTCATTTTATTATGTGTACCTAAAGAGTAAAGGTGTTGGCTATATATAACTGAAAAGAGCGATCGTGTTATAGTCCAATCAACGAAGGAAAAATAGGGGAAATATTAATATATGCATGAAATTTCCTACCAGTAAGTTCCTCCTATTTTTTTTCTAGAATCAATACCTTACGAGAGACAGAGAGTGGAAAAATCGCATACCGAAGGATAGTATTGTAGGTATTCGAGAAAAAATCACCCTCCGAAGTTTTTTAGGATTTTCGTGTTTCAGATCATGTAAATTACGAAAATATAGGTTTTTCAATTCCGTCAGTTTATCTGTCCGTTTGACTCTCTGCCTGTTGGTGTATTAACTAAAAAAACTACTTGACGGAGAACAGTCAAGTTTGGTAGGTAGCTGGCGCTACTGCCACCGAAGAAATGGTTAGACGTTCACTGGAAAATACACAGGGTGGATCGTCTAAAAGGAATAAATAATGAAAAAAAATGTATCCATTCCATTCAAATTAAAAATTTCCACATTTCATGACATTCTAAACTTATTTTTAAAAAAATCTGAATTTTTTTTGTCACTGCTATAGAATAGATGGAAAAAAATTTTGGAAAAAGTATTAATCCTAGAAAAAAAAATGAATAGGAACTTGTTTGTAGGAAATTTCATGTAGTTTAATATTGTATATAAATGCCTTTTCACTAGAAGGCGTGGTTTTCAAGTTATTTAAGAGAAGCGTGAAAAGCGGACCTTTAAAACTACCCCCCAGAGACCATCCACTGGTGAGGACGTTTAGTATGTTGTTCAGGGCACTCCCCTCGACAACTATACAAAAATTAGCCTCTACACGCATTATTTCCTCTATTCGACCTTTTGGGGCTTCGTTGGTAATAAGGCGGTTCAATTAACCGAGCGACGACGCGACCCAGAAATTTTATTCCGTAATTTTTAGTTACTGTTTTTTTAAGGGCAGTTAAATATTTTCGAAGAAATATCATCACTTGCATACTCGGTATAACCTTCGTTGTAAACGGACGTGTAACTTGAGTGCGGCATATTAAAATCAATTTACATAGACTTACACTAAGTATTTTATAAATTGAATACAAACTTCAACATGAGCAAAGACAAGCCACCGGATCTGAGTAGAGAAATAGACCCTGGACCAAACGATGATATGGAAATACAAAGTTTACCAAATGGAAGAACTGTCACGCAAAAGGGTATTATGAATACGAATGCAGAAACTGTAATTCTAGATGACCGGGAATTTTCTGGTGAGTCCGTTCCTTTATACAATAAACAAAAAAATATGGGACAAAAGGATATTAAAATAATGCATAATGTAATTCTTAATAAAAATGATTTAGGCGATAAACAAAATTACCATATCAATAGTGATAGAACGGAAAAAAATGAAATAGATAAAAGCGATCAACCACAAAAACATTTCGATCTCAGTATTCGATATAGATCATGCGATAACGGACCGTTTGTTGTTTATGTGGAATCAGAGAAAAGAAATATTGGTAGACTACATGCTATACGGGTTGGACACTTCCTGCACTCAATTAATAATATTAAAAATTCAATCTTAAATATTAATTCAATAGGTATAAACAAAATTAAAATAATACTGAAAGATTTTCGTTCTGCTAATGAACTAATAAACCACAGAATACTTTTGGATAACGGATTAATAGCTTATATCCCCAGATTTTTTGTAGAACGTAGGGGTTTAATAAGATCAGTAGATACTATATTTGATGAAAATTATTTAAAATATAAAATAGAGGAAAGCAGCAATTTGAAAGTAAGTCAAATTAAACGTCTCACACGAAAAATTACGGAAAATGGTGTGACAAAAGAGGTACCAAGACAGTTGGTCAGTATCTCATTCCTAGGTACTGCACTCCCTAGGGAGGTAGTTATAAATAGTTGTATCTTTCCGGTAGAGCCATTTGTCTATTCGATAATTCAATGTTATAAATGTTTACGATATGGTCATATGCAGCAACAATGTAGAGGTACCGATAGGTGTAAATACTGTGGGGAGGGACATGAAGGTGAATGTTATAATCCAGCGAAATGTATACATTGTGGCTCTGTTAATCATTCAGCGGTATCCAGAGACTGTCCCGAATTTAAGAAACAAAAACATATAAAAGAAATTATGGCATTTAATAATATATCCTTCAAAGAGGCGCAATCTGGGCAAAATAAGTCTAATTCTTATGCTAATATCGTAACTAATAATCGTTTCTCACTGCTCGCGGACGATGACAGGGAATTCCCCTCCTTACCTAGTATACATTCAAATGCGCCATATATAACTAAACCCAGAGTTCAAGCTAATTATCAACAAAGAAATCGCAAAGATAGTAATGCATCGGTAATATCTAAAAAACGAAAAGTATCAGAATCAGAATCTTTATCAATTTTCAAAACGCAGGCCACCACTTCAACTAGCTCAGTTCTTCCAAACCCGTATAGAGAGGAATTCATGACATATAGGGAAAAACTGGTAAATGGTGTTTCCAATTTTATTGATAATTTGTTAATTAATGTTTTGGCAGATGGTCAACATATTAATAGTCTGGTTGGAGATAATATTAAAAAATCTGTTTTTGATTTAATAAGTAGTCTAATAAACAACACAACACAATGGCTAATACTTGTAATAGCATAAACATACTTCAATGGAATGCTCGTTCGGCAATTGCAAATAAGATATCATTACAAAATTTTTTAATTAGTTACAATATCCATATTGCTTTATTATCTGAAACTTTTTTTAAACCACTCGAAATGGTAAAATTTAATGGGTATAATGTGGTACGAAAGGATAGAGTCAGTGGCAGAGGTGGAGTGGCTATATTAATAGCCCACAATATAAAATTTAATAAACTACTATTTACTAATCGTAAGATAGAAGATATGGTAGAAATGTGTGGTGTTAAGGTCACAATTAATGACAAACAATTATCGCTGATATCTTTATATAAGCCTCCAAATGTTAATGTGCCTACAGAGAATTGGGAAGGTTTTTTCAATAATTTAGATGGAGAATATATAATAGGCGGTGACTTCAATGCTCACCATGGCTTGTGGGGTTCCAATGTGTCGAATTTCCACGGTAATAAATTAGTTAATGCGCTCAATGCTACAAATCTTATAGTAGCTAATGACGGCTCAGCAACTAGGATCACTCCGCCAAATGTTCAAAAATCTGTTGTGGATATCACTTTGGTAACACCAACACTAGCGCCTTTTATCGACTGGAAAGTAGTAAATGACTGTATGGGATCTGATCACCTGCCAATATTAATTAAAGTTAACCATAGCCCTACTAAAAATATTGTATACCCTACTCGCAAATGGCGTCTAAGTAAAGCAAACTGGACCCAATTTAGTCATTCTCTAGACAATTTTATGTTTAATGCACCAAGGAGTGACAACATCACCGATAAAATAAGCTTTTTCATTGAAGCTTTAAACAAGGCTGGCGAAATCGCAATACCTACTAATTCACCGTTCATTCCCAGACATTCCAAAAAGGCACCCTGGTGGGATCGCGAGTGTGACATCATACAGGCGCAAAAGATAGCAGCTCTTAGTACCTATAAAATGCAACCTACGTTAGATCATTTCTTGGCTTATAAAAGAAGTGAAGCTAAAGCAAAGAAACTGTATAAATCTAAATCAAGGAACTCTTGGGTTAAATTCTGTAGTAGCCTTAACTCGAATACATCAATAAGTGAGGTCTGGCGTAAAGCTAGAATTTTAAAAAACTCGCCCGTTTCAATACCCAATATCTCCGAAGATATAGCTGAACAAATCTTAAATAAAATCACGCCTGTAGCGGATTTTAAAAACATGTGTAACGCGTTTCCAATGGTGTCAAATGACCCTGTCACAAGTAAGTTTACAGTGGAGGAACTTAATTATGCAATCAAACAGTCACGAGACTCCGCGCCCGGATACAATCAAATTACGTACACTATGTTAAGTAACATGAGTCACGTAGCAAAGAAATTTTTGTTAGATATTTTTAATCTTATTTGGACGACGGCAGACGTCCCAGAAGTTCTAAAAGAATGTGTAGTAATCTTATTATTAAAACCTGGCAAAGATCCGAACGACCCAACTTCATATAGGCCTATAACATTGCTTTCTTGCATAACAAAAACTTTGGAGAGAATAATAAAACTTCGCCTTGAATGTTGGTTAAACCATAATAAATTACTTCCAGACAATCAGTATGGTTTTATGGTACAATGGATGCAGGTACTCACCTAGTTACAGACGTCCAATTAGGTCTATCTAACAATTTATTGACGGGAGCCTTATTTGTGGATATACAAAGCGCATACGATAATGTTATTACCGAAATATTACTGCAGAAAATGTTACGTATTCAAATCCCCCCCAAAATCGCACATTTGATTCTACGGCTCTATCAGAATAGACGTGTACGGATACGCCATAATAATAAATTAATTGGTCCCAGATATACCTCGGCTGGTATACCACAAGGATCTGTTTTGAGTCCGCTCTTATTTAACATATACACAATTGATATACACCAGCTATGGTCGCCTACTATTACATGCATACAGTACGCCGATGATTGGTGTATCTATTCAAAACATAAATCATACGAGGAATGCACGCGAGATTTGAAACATGTAATGTATATTTTAAATTTGTGGACGTTCTCTGTGGGATTCACAATTTCATATGAGAAATGTGCAGTATTATTCTTTTCGAGGAAAAAAGCACCAACAAACAATACCATTGATCTTTGCGGGAGAGACATACCTATTGTCTCATCTTATAAATATCTAGAAATTTTCCTAGACAGGAAATTATTGTGGAGCACTCATATAGATTACATAGTGAAACGTTGTGAAAAGGGAATAAATTTCTTGAAAATGTTATGCAAAATCTCGTGGGGGGCTGATCAGTTGGTTTCTTTAATTTTCTATAAGGCGTACATACGATCCATTATTGATTATGGATCAATATTGTATGGGTCAGCATGTAAATCAAGGTTGAAGAAGATTGACAGTATACAATATAAAGCCCTAAAAATTGCAAGTGGTTTGATGATGTCAACCCCAAATGATGTTACTCTAATCGAAACCCTAGAACCACCATTGTCCATCAGAAGGGAATATTTAGCGAGCAAATTTATCATTAAACAACACGCTCGATGCAGTGATATGATAGTAAGAATTGTCAATATAACCTCACAAAACTTAAGCTCTCCATATTTTTCAAAGAAAAATTCCCCTCCCCTAGCAGATGCATATATTTCTTTAAAAGATAAGGTCTATTATTAATTTTGAGAACCCCATCAGAGAATTATTGAATTTACACTTTGAAGAAATTACCAATGAGCATGCCGTTTACATACCTAATTACGACAATAATGAAAAAAATTGTTTCAGGGAATTCTTAGACAAATTTCCAGACCATCTACCTATCTATACAGATGGTTCAAAATCAGAGGAATATACGGCCTGTGCTGTATACATTCCAAACCTAGAAATAGAAAATCATACCTCATTGACTCACGCAGTACAATTTTTAGCGCCGAAGCAGTGGCAATCCTACAAGCTCTTAAGCATGTTATTGAACGGAACATTCAAAATGCTCTCATATGTACGGATTCTCTGTCAGTAATTCAAGTTTTAAAAAATGTGAAAAAGGCGAATAAGGTAAACACATTCATTCTAGAAATTATGACTCTGTTGGTACAGATATACAAGAAAAATTACAACGTTAAGTTTTTGTGGGTGAAGGCTCATAGTGGCATTACTGGAAATGAGAGAGCGGATTATATTGCAAAAAATTACCAAGACTTCCAATGCCAATACATACAGCAATATAATCCTACAGACGCGTATCATACTATTAAAAGTAATTTAAAAGCAAAATGGAATGAGAACTGGAAAGCGTATGGATTACGTAGTAACACAGGGTACTTCAAAATACATAACAGTATTCCAAAAAATGTGTGGTATGTGTCATCGGCGTCGGCGTCGCGAACAAGTTATGACTTGTCTAGCGCGCTGTGCTCATGTTTTAGTCTTCTGCCGAAACAGAAGTCATTTGAGCACAAAAAATAGTCTTCTGCCGAAGCAGAAGTCATTTGAGCACAAAAAAAGTCTATATAAGAAAACACTTTTTCTCAGCGAGCAAGTAGTGATCGATCCTTCAAGTTGTAATGTTCTAGCCTTCAGCAACTAATAGTCTTCTGCCGAAACTGAAGTCATTTGAGCACAGACGCCAACGCCAATGCTGATGAGGTTATCCCTTCCTCTTGTGTTGTAACCAGACAGTGTGTTTTAATTGAGTTTTATTGTGTTGAGTGTCAAGTGGCAATGCATACCCGGAGTGGCAAGGCAGTAGGCACTGGGGTCGAGAGCGACGTCTCCACGTCGGCCCCCCCTCACTGCACGACGCCCCTCACAGCATCTGACCACGAAGTGCTCCGCCAACACGACGCCCTGACAAGGGGTACGGGGGTCACGCCCGACGTCTCCACGACGGTGGCCCCACACTGCACAGCAAGCAACACAGCAACCCGGCTCGGCGAGGTAAGCATGTCCTCTGATTTCTCCACAGGCACAAGTGCTACGCATGGCGTCGCGACGACGGCGCCCCACTACTGTGCGTCGCCGGGCTCAGCACCCAGGCATAGCGAGGCAGGACTCGCCACCAACATAGGACACGACACTGGGGTCACGCATGACGTCATCACGACGATGCCCCCTCGCTGCATGGCACGCAGCGCAGCCACCTGGCATGAAGCCCAGGCAACAAATATGGAATGGAGTAGCAACGATTCTCAGGCGATGCCCCATTACTGCATGGAGCGCAACGCAGCATCGTGGCACGGAAACTCGGCGATGGAACAGAGATTGGATGGTGATGAGGATATGGTGATGCCCCCTCGCTGTATGGTGGACCCAACAGCATCCCGGGCCAACGACGATTCCTCGACGCTGGGAGATCGCCGCTTCGCTGGATTCGCTTCCACGCATGGGGAAGCCTCCCACTCTGGCTCAGGGCTGCCCAGCGGTCAGTACACCATTGCTGCCACACCCGACTGGCCCCAACTCTTCAGCGACGCCTCGCTGACACCTCGCCGCCAGCTGGCCACCCCTCACTGCATGGTACCACCAACAGCAACCAGCCCAAGTCCAAGCACGCCGCCCAACGCACAGTACTTCGTCACGCCTACCTCGTCGGCCGGCGCCTACCACGTCACCCCGCCGTACCAGACGGCAGGACCTAGTGCTACGCCCCAAAGACAAATAGTGCTCCACAACCAAACGACTGGAACGATCCCAGTCCCCTCTGCCGCCATAACGGACCAACCCCAACCGAGCTTGGGACTACCCAGCTATGAACAATTAGCGCAACTCCTGGCTCTGACCACTTCAAACCTAGCCTCCATTACCCGGCAGCAAGAAAATTGCCGGCCACCCATTACTGCACGTAACGAATCACAGCCGTACGCCACGGAAAAGGCTAACTTACGTGGACATGGCGACCAACAACGTGAGGCCAGATCTTTCCGGAGGGAAGAGGATCCACGACGACCCGACTACACAGATTCTGGGGAAATGGACCCCCAGTGGCGCCCAACACAAAACCTAGCAGAGAGCATGACAAGACTAATGGAGGGAAGCGTTCAAGCCGCAATACACGCAATACAAGGTCATCACAGGATGCCCACAAGAAGAACGAGAGCGCTGCCCACTTACTCAGGCCTGGAATGGGAGGATCCAGTCAACTTCCTGGATGAGCTCGAGGAGGCGATGCTCCATGAAGACATCCACGGTCGAGATAAAGTGAGAGTAGCCATTGAACAGCTCGAGGGTCAAGCCAGACGCACCCTGGAGATGTGGAAGTCCCACAACATCACATACGAGTTCTTAAAGGAAAAGCTCTTGCGGCAGTTCAACGACACTGCCACCCTGGGGAAGCTACGCTCCAGGTTACACGGTGAGAGACAGAAAGACGACGAACCCGCCGCCGTTTTTATACAACGCAAAATTGGACTCTGGCTGAGGGTAGAACGGTATACGCCGGAAGAAGAGATGGTTATGGAGGTGCGCGAGCTCCTGCGACCGGAACTAAGATTCGCAACTAGAAATGTCCCAGTGGCCACGATGGAAAGCTTGAGCCGAGTGGCTGAAAACGCCGAGGGTGACTACAGGGAATTTCAGAGGCAACTCCGACCGCTGCCGAGGCCAGCCACCATCCCGCCTGCGAGCAATACCAATAGTCTACCAAAGTGCCGCAAGTGCCCGGGATTTCACTATCACCGAGACTGCCCCACCAACCAAACTCAGTCAGAGCCCCAGCAAGGCAACTCCAATTTCCGCGGACACGACTCCAACCAGCGAGCCAACCCCAATTTCCGTGGACACGACTCCAACCAACAGGGAAACCCTAACTTCCGCCAACAAAATGTCCAGACAGGGGGTAACAACTTCCGAGGGCATGGCACCAACTTAAACAACCCTAGCCAACAAGCAGGTCCAACCAATAATCCGGGCCCAGGACAGACATCCACGGCACCACCGCAGCAACGAAGTCAGGCAGCCCCCCGGCAGCAAGCTAACAGTCAGCCCCAGGCGGGAAACGAGCAGCGAGCCGGCCCAAGCCAGGGTGCCCGGCTCCAGAACTAAGTGCGTCGATAGGACTGACGGCCGGTCCCGGCCCATCATCCCACTTGTGGGTCGAGGCCAACGGATGCCGTTTACTGGCCCTGCTGGACAGCGGGGCGACTCATTCCTTCATCCACAGCAACTACGTAGAGGACCTTCCGAGGACTAATCATCCGACGATGCCCGTGCTCTTGGCTGCCGCCAAGGAGATCAAGCACACCCAAGGCAGCGTGGAAGTGCCCCTGCAGATCGGAAACTGGACAGTTTCGGTCGAAATGCATATTTTGGAGGATATGACCAAGGATATCATCCTAGGAAGAGACTTCCTAGCGAAACAGGAAGTGGTGATCGACTTTCCGCGGCACTGCATACACGCAGGGGTGTCAGAACGGCACACCCTGTTCTGGGACATGGAGGTTAGGACCGAGGACTCGGCCCGCACCGTAACAGCCAACCCGGAGCAGCTACCAGAGACGCACAGCCGTGCGTATGAGGAAGTCATCACTAAATTTTCTGATGTATTTCAAGAGACGCTCAAACAGCCTACTACACAACTCACTACCCATGAAATCCGTCTGAAAGACGACAAACCATTTAAAATACGACGTTACCAGTACTCGGCGAATAAAAAGGCAATAATCACTGAGGAAGTGAAGAAGATGCTGGCAGCTGGGGTAATTCGACGCAGTAACAGCCGTTACTGCTCACCGATCGTCATTGTGAACAAAAAGGATGGGACTTCCCGCTTTTGTGTCGATTACCGCCAGCTGAACACCCAGACGTTGGAAGAAGTGTCTCAGTTGCCGCCGATAAGGGAAACGATCCGAGAGCTAGGTGCAGCGAAGGTTTTCACTAGTTTGGACTTAAAGAGTGGATACTGGCAGGTCCCGATGCACGAGAATAGTGTACCCCTGACAGCTTTCAGTACCCCAGACGGAGCGACATTCGAGTTCCTTGTGATGCCATTCGGGCTACGCAACGCCCCCTCAACGTTCCAGAAGTTAATGACAGAAGTGCTGGCCGACTTCATAGACGTCTTCGTGAAAGTATATCTAGACGACATAATAGTATACTCTGAAGATCATCAAGACCACCTTCGTCACTTGGCTCTGGTATTAGAGCGTCTGAGGATACATGGATTGCACTGTGGACTCCCGAAGTGCCGATTTGGAGCCTCCGAGCTGGACTACCTGGGCTACAGGATAACTACTACTCAAAATCAACCCCAGGAGAAACACGTCATCCAAATAAGAGACTTTCCCACTCCTCGCACCAAGAAGGAACTCCAGGGATTCCTAGGCACCGCCAACTGGTTACGAGAGTTTGTACCCGAGTTTGCCGAGCTGACAGCCCCGCTGACAAACCTAACAGGAAAGGAGAGGTTCCAGTGGAACACAGAAGCGGAGACAGCGTTCGCACTAATCAAGGAGAAGCTATCACAGCCTCTAGCCCTTTGCAGACCGGAGCCAGGACTGCCTTTCTACCTCCAAACCGATGCAAGCAACCATGGCATGGGTGCGGCTTTGTATCAAAAAACGCCAGAGGGGGAGAAACGGATCATTTCCTGCTCCAGTGCAAAGTTTACAGGACCTGAGAAACGCTATCACATCAATGAACAGGAGACACTCGCCGTAGTATGGGCCTGTCGTCGATACCGCCACTGGCTGGAGGACCAGCACTTTACACTTGTCACGGACAGCCGAGCATTGCACTGGTTACATCAGTTCAAGGACGAGAGGGCCAAGCTCACCCGGTGGGCCTTGCAGCTGCAAGAGTACACCTTCACCGTAGAACACTGTCCAGGACGATTGAACCAGCTGCCCGACTTCCTGTCGCGTCATCCCCAAGAAGCCATGCCAGCTGATACCGGCGATGACTCCCGCTTGCTACCTCCTGACGAGGAATCCACAACCAAACAACCAACCACGCCAAGGGCCATCATCGATACCCCGACCACGGAGGAACTTCTGATGATGGAAGCCGAACCTGAGGAGCTAACCACTCTGTTCGATGAGATCAAGGCCGCCCAACTCGCGGACTACGCTATTTCTGGTTCCATCGGACATTGGGGGGACATCCAGGATCAGGAACGAGGCTTAGACCCCTGGGAAAGACGACTGAAAGAACAATTCAGGGTAGAAGATGGACGCTTATGGCATGTCACTGAAGAGAGGACCGCCCTCGTTGTGCCCGAAGCCTTGAGGCCCCGCATTCTGCACCACTACCACGACGCCCCACATGCAGGTCATCCAGGCCGCGACGAGACGTACCGGGCAGTGAACAACCGTTACTACTGGCCCCAACTCCGCAAGAACGTCACGACGCATGTGCGACTATGCATGGTATGTGCTGCAACCAAGCGAGGACCCCTTCAAGCTGCCGCTCCACTCCGCCCGAGACCACCCACCAAACCCTGGCAAGTACTCTCGTTAGACGTCATGGGACCCTACGAAGAGACACCAACCCATAACCGAGTTATCATCGTGATAACAGATCTCTGTTCCAAGTGGATCGAGGCCGAAGCTGCACCCCAAGCTGATGCCAACCACATCTTAGGGGCCTTGGAACGAGTCTGCCTCCGATGGGGATATCCCGATGAACTCATCACCGACAAGGCACCCACCTTCACCGCCAAGAAGATCCTCAACTTCTGCAAGCGGAATAAAATCAGACATTTTACATCGCCGATCTACCACCAGAGAGCCAATCCTGTGGAGAGGCGTAACCAAGAGATAAAGAAGGCCCTACGAGAAAAGCTGATGGGAAAACGACAAAACCGATGGGACGTCGTGCTGCCGCAGATCATCTTTTCCTTGCACAACAGAAAAAATGCTGCCACCGGCTACTCACCCAGCGAGCTGCTGCTTGGGACCGAGTTACCTCGCCCAGGAGACTGGCAACACCCAGAGCAACGCCGCCCGCTACCAGAACCTCGACGAGCAGCTAGGAGCAGACATGAGAAAGCGGCGCAACGACAGCAAGTCTACCAGAGGAATCTTTTCCCAGAGCCAAGGACAGCCCCGATCGAGTATCGACCCCAGCAACGAGTGATGTGCCGAGGCTTCAAGGAGCGCCGGACCAGCTTTGGACCCACATGGGAGGGACCTTTTGTTATCATTCGAGCCCTGGGTGATAACACGTACGAAATTCTCAGGAACGAGATCCCAGTGCCCATTCACATTGATGACATCAGGCCCATGCCAGGCCAGAAACCCGACAAGCGACCTCCAGTGCCTCCAGCCGTACGAGCCATCGCAGCCGATACCGACGATGACGACAGCAACGACGAGGATGACGATCCCGAGGATCCAGGACATCCAGCCCCACCAAGGCTCGCAGCTCCTACTGTCACAGGACCAGTAGCGCCCGCTGCCCCAGAGCCAGCAGCACCCGCTGCCCAACAGCCAACCACGCCTACTGTCACAGGACCAGTAGCGCCCGTTGCCCAGAAGCCAGTCACGCCTACTATCACAGGATCAGTAGTGCCCGCTGCCCAACAGCCAACCACGCCTACTGTCACAGGACCAGTAGCGCCCGTTGCCCACAAGCCAGTCACGCCTACTATCACAGGATCAGTAGTGCCCGCTGCCCAACAGCCAACCACGCCTACTGTCACAGGACCAGTAGCGCCCGTTGCCCAGAAGCCAGTCACGCCTACTATCACAGGATCAGTAGTGCCCGCTGCCCCAAAGCCAGATGCCAACGCACAAGTCTACATCCGTGGACCTGGTACCTACTTCCGTGGACATGGCGACTATCTACGTGGACATAGCACCACAGCCGCCGCTAAACCAAAATTTCCAGCCCGCCGACTGCCCCCAGTCGTGCCTGGTCCATCCACTTCAGCCAAGAGGAGACAAACAAACAAGAATGAGAAGTCCCCGGCGCTGTCAGCCGCACCGCCGCCGCCAGCAGACCCTGGGCCTTCTACGTCAAGACAAGAGCAGCCGCTCGACACGACGCCCATACTGTTCCCGATGCCGTTCTGGGCGAAGGCCGTGACCACGCCTGGCCACGACCGACAGCAGCCATCCGCCAGCCAGATGCCTGTCCCAGTCCGGACACGAGTATTCGTCAACTCGAACGCCAGCCCGAGCTCAGCCGGCTCTGGCGCACCGCTCCAGGATCCCGCTACCTTAGCACGTAGCACAGCAGGACCTAGCAGCCCCCACGAGGCGCTCCAGTATCTCACTGCCTTAGCCCGCAGTACAGCAGGACGTTGCAGCCTCAATAAATCGCTCCAGTCTCCCGTTGCCTTAGCAAGCAACACAGCAGGACGTTGCAGCCTCACAGGTTCGCTCCAGAATCCCGTTGCCTTAGCGAGCAACACAGCAGGACTTAGCAGCCCCCAATTCACAACAGGATCAGGCAGCCCCGGGCGTCGCGGAGACGACGTCCAGAAAAACGAAACGTGCGATAATATACCATTGTAAATAATTCAACGCCACAGGGCGAAAACTTTGTTCAACTAGAATACATTTATGATTTGTCACATAAAATACTTTAATTTTAAATATCTTGTTTTACCTAAAATATCTTAATGGACCTATTATTAGTTACTTATATAAAATATCTTACCACACTTAATCTTAGTCTATATATGTAAAAATATCTTAGTTGTTGAAATATCTTAACACTTACTCTTAGTTTATAGTTTTGAAAATATTGTATCCACTCACTCTTACATTATATAATTGAAATTATCGAACTGAAACATAACCTGTATGCCTTTATTAATTTTCAATAAAGTCACAAAAAAGGGGGGTGGTGTCATCGGCGTCGGCGTCGCGAACAAGTTATGACTTGTCTAGCGCGCTGTGCTCATGTTTTAGTCTTCTGCCGAAACAGAAGTCATTTGAGCACAAAAAATAGTCTTCTGCTTCGGCAGAAGTCATTTGAGCACAAAAAAAGTCTATATAAGAAAACACTTTTTCTCAGCGAGCAAGTAGTGATCGATCCTTCAAGTTGTAATGTTCTAGCCTTCAGCAACTAATAGTCTTCTGCCGAAACTGAAGTCATTTGAGCACAGACGCCAACGCCAATGCTGATGAGGTTATCCCTTCCTCTTGTGTTGTAACCAGACAGTGTGTTTTAATTGAGTTTTATTGTGTTGAGTGTCAAGTGGCAATGCATACCCGGAGTGGCAAGGCAGTAGGCACTGGGGTCGAGAGCGACGTCTCCACGTCGGCCCCCCCTCACTGCACGACGCCCCTCACAGCATCTGACCACGAAGTGCTCCGCCAACACGACGCCCTGACAAGGGGTACGGGGGTCACGCCCGACGTCTCCACGACGGTGGCCCCACACTGCACAGCAAGCAACACAGCAACCCGGCTCGGCGAGGTAAGCATGTCCTCTGATTTCTCCACAGGCACAAGTGCTACGCATGGCGTCGCGACGACGGCGCCCCACTACTGTGCGTCGCCGGGCTCAGCACCCAGGCATAGCGAGGCAGGACTCGCCACCAACATAGGACACGACACTGGGGTCACGCATGACGTCATCACGACGATGCCCCCTCGCTGCATGGCACGCAGCGCAGCCACCTGGCATGAAGCCCAGGCAACAAATATGGAATGGAGTAGCAACGATTCTCAGGCGATGCCCCATTACTGCATGGGGCGCAACGCAGCATCGTGGCACGGAAACTCGGCGATGGAACAGAGATTGGATGGTGATGAGGATATGGTGATGCCCCCTCGCTGTATGGTGGACCCAACAGCATCCCGGGCCAACGACGATTCCTCGACGCTGGGAGATCGCCGCTTCGCTGGATTCGCTTCCACGCATGGGGAAGCCTCCCACTCTGGCTCAGGGCTGCCCAGCGGTCAGTACACCATTGCTGCCACACCCGACTGGCCCCAACTCTTCAGCGACGCCTCGCTGACACCTCGCCGCCAGCTGGCCACCCCTCACTGCATGGTACCACCAACAGCAACCAGCCCAAGTCCAAGCACGCCGCCCAACGCACAGTACTTCGTCACGCCTACCTCGTCGGCCGGCGCCTACCACGTCACCCCGCCGTACCAGACGGCAGGACCTAGTGCTACGCCCCAAAGACAAATAGTGCTCCACAACCAAACGACTGGAACGATCCCAGTCCCCTCTGCCGCCATAACGGACCAACCCCAACCGAGCTTGGGACTACCCAGCTATGAACAATTAGCGCAACTCCTGGCTCTGACCACTTCAAACCTAGCCTCCATTACCCGGCAGCAAGAAAATTGCCGGCCACCCATTACTGCACGTAACGAATCACAGCCGTACGCCACGGAAAAGGCTAACTTACGTGGACATATGAAAATACCCAAGCAAACAGGAGGATCGTAGCTACAGTCGCAAGACTTAAATCAAATCATGGAAGGTTTCCTGCTCACCTGCATAAAATAGGTGTTCTGCAATGCCCTAATTGCATATGTGGCGAATTTGGTGATCTTAATCACATATTCTTTAACTGTCGAAATAACCAAGTACATACCGAGTGGCTCTCTAATGAATTAAGGAAAAAAGGAATAGTAGACCCGATGTGGCTACCCTCTGTATTGATAATAAACGATTTTTTTGTATTTAAATTGATCATAGAGTTTTTGGATAAAATTAAGGTTAAAATATAAGTAATACGCTTGGCACAATTGGTGGAATTTATAGCTTAGCTTCGTCTTTCCTACTGTCTAACCTTTGTAGAATAATAACCAATTTATCCGAGGTCTACCTGTGTATGTCTCAAAATGCCCTGACCGACCCCTGGGCAAGAAGTGTGTCACCTTTGTTATAAATCCTGTTGGTTCATCTCGTCTTAGGTTCCAGTATCGATGTTGTTAGGGTATATAGGTACAGTTTATATAAAAAAATAAATAAATGAATAAATTAAATAATTAATAACAATAAACAAAATTGAAAAATACAACATACGTGGCTAAAGGACAAGTTTCCAAGGCCAAAAAGTTAGAGGAAAAAAAAAAAAAGAAAAAAATCATCACTTGCTTTAGTAGCCTTTTGTGTAATTGTTACAAACTAAAAGAAAATATCCGTCGTTTTGAGATTTGTTTTTTTTCAATTCCTTGGCTTTGGGTTAGGTCCAGCTACGATTATTTCTCTTTTTAAACTTTAACATCAGATTCGCTATGGGAAAATCCATCCATATCCCCATGTATTAAATTTTATGGAAATCTATAAATGTTTTGAAATTGCCCTATTTGATTTGCCATTTTCAATGATGATTTTCGAAATCAGATTCAGTATCATCTATTCCGAAAATACCTAACTATAATACTAATCACGAATGTTGTCCGTGACGTTATCATCGTTTAATTTCCGAATTCCGTATTATTCATCTCTAAAACGGATCGGTACGCTTGGAACTTCTGACGTGGCCCCATCAGACATTACTTTCTATTATTTACATTCTAATGTGTATTTAAGCTGAGAGAAAAACCTCATGACTTTGAAAAAAATATGAATTGATGATGTGAATGACAACATTCACGTCATCAATTCAGTGATAACTGAATGATGACAGGTTTAAGTCAATTCATACGGAAAGCAACTATACGAACACCCAAGTGGAAATAGGCTTAGTAATTAGTAAGTATAGTGTACTCAATATTATAAAATATTCAAAATGGCCGCCGCCTTAAGATGGCGTATAACCATTTTCTCTACAACCCTCTTGATATGGTTACGAACTGAAAGGGCTTGACAAGCAGAAAACGATAAGGTAAGTGACGTTATACTAAATCCAATATGGCGGATCACCTATTTTGTAAAACAAGTTTGGTTCTGATCTATAATGTTTTTTTAACATGCTTCTATTAGCTTGACCTGTAACACTGTAAGCAAATTTTACAACTCACTTTTCACCCACTTCTAGATGTTGCATTGACTTGAAATTTGGCATGTATATGGTATTTTCATGTAATATCAGATTGTACTAAAAATTGGTATATCGGGATTTTTGACGCAGCAGATTACAAATGTGTAATCAAAACTCAAAAATTCAAAATGACAGCATTAATTTGGCGGCTAAGCTTTATCATTTATCGTCTGATTGGACTGAAAACTCGGTATCTGAGGGTTATTGAGGTTGCAGATTACAATTATCTGGTCCAAATTTAGCAATTCACAATGGCGGCGTCAAAATGGCCCATAAGGTTTGTATTTTATGATCTGATTCGTATAAAAATCGATATCTAGGGATTTTCAAGGTCGCAGAATATAAATATTTAGTTGAAATTCAAGAATTCAAAATGGTGGCTTCAGGATCACGAATGGGTTTTGTTATATATAGTTAAGAAATTTTATCGAACAAATTGGAATAAAACTAAAATGAAGAAAATAATTTTAAAAAATTAAGAAACACGGTTTTAAGTGCAAACTGAAACTGTTCAAACTGCACCACCAAGAAGAAAATAAAGTTAATAACAATAATTATGTTAAGACAAGAAAGAAGAAACAGAAAATTTTGCTCATCAGGCGCCCCACGCTTTTACGATTTTTAACAATTATTTTTGTTATTAACTTTATTTACTTCTTTTTAGTGCATTTTGAACAGTTTCAGTTTGTTTTAAAAAGCCTGTTTTTAAATTTTTTTAAATTATTGTTTAATTACACACACATAGAACTTTTATAATATAGGTAAATAAAATACATAAATATATAGGTACATGGCACACTAAATACTGAAGAAATATAAATATTATAATTGATACATCTCATCAAACAAGGTGAAATTATTAATTTATACCTAGTACATTCTTATACATTAAAACTAATTTTTAACTCGCTATTGGGCAGATTGCGTTTAATAATACTTGGGAAAATAAGTAAAGCAAGCTGGTGAGTATACAAAAATTTGGAATTTATTGTAGTTACATACTGGGGTTTTTCAGCGGAAATATTGTCGCGAGCTTCCACCCCTAGGAAACCACCCTGCAAAATTCGTGGTTCAAAAAAATTATAACGAGCTAAAACTTACTGAAATAAACTTCACAATACTATTAACTAAAATACACGTTTACTCTCTAAAACAACCTTTAGCAATGTTTATTACTTCACTTTGTATCACTTCTGATTTCCTAACCTTCAATTTATTAAGAACTTCCTTCCCGCTTGTTTGCATTCGGCTTATATAATAGCGGCCTTTACACGGAAGAGATTAACCGCGTTATTGAGGAACGTGCGATAATGCATAGGAATGAACGAGCATAAATTTGGACGCGTAAAACCGCCCGCCGAAAAACTTGAAAATTACGTCTTGCTTGCGTCGCGCGGTTAAGAACGTGTAAAATTGGATTGCGCGAGCAAAAGTGCCCAGATAATTTGAGAACTGCGTTCTATCACTCGCTATTAGCTCAGCATGTGGAATTTGTAAAATTTACACGTTTTTTTCAAAACAGAGAATTAGTGCGCTTCCCTTTTAACAAGCACGCCACAAATCACTCGGTTAAACCTGTCCTCTGCAACCGCATTTACACGAAAGGTTATACGCCCGCGATTGAACGGGCATTTCCAAATTCGCGCGGTTAAAACTTCTCGTGTAAAGGCCGCTATTACCTATTTAAATTTGTTTACGCCTCCATTTTTGTAGACCATAAACGAATAGACACTAGATTTTTTATTATACCTACCTATATTACTTGAAGACATTGAAGACATTTTGACCATTTGTTAAAGTTAATTAAATTCTGTACCCACCCCTGTTTTAATATATATAATAATATTTAGTAATACCATATTTAATATTTTAGCTGGTATTATACTTTCTGTATAATACGAATTAAGTAGGCACAATAACAATTCAAGATCAGAAAAAAATTGTAGAAACTTATAGTCAGTGAATGTTTGTTTAATTTTATTAATGTTTAAAAATTATATTTTTCATAGGCAAAAATGTCCAGTTTTAAGATGATAGTAGTGTTTACTTTTTCTGAGTTTAAGGCATTTTTACGGACTGTTGCGGTGCTCTCACTGTTCTGCTTCTACTGAATGTATGTGCTCATTGAATTATTGAACTTGAAAGATATAAAGAGTATATCAACAAAAAGAATCACCTATACAATGCAAAGAATACGTATTTTAAAGTTCTATTTTATACTTTTACATCACTGCAAAACCATAATTATCATTATTTATTTGTTTATATTTTGTAAAAGATAATTTTAACCCGTGCCTTTAAAACTAAAATTAGCGGTGCCGCGGCACGTTATAGGATGACGTATCACAATGATGACGTAATAAACGTGCTTCTAAATTTGTGAAATCGCGACACGTGCCCGTAGCCACGGCGTTATATAAATTGTCTCTAGAACTAGCCAGCATAGACCATAACCTTCTCAGCGAAAATCCAGAATAATGTAGAAAACGTCATCTTTAAATTTCTAGAACACTCATTACTACTAGTGTCTCAGAGATGGCGCACACTACAAGCTTTCATGGGACTGCAGTTACAGTTGCCTAACCATAGCTATTTGATTTCAGCTATTACTCATGAGTTATCAGCCTCCAGCCCACAGGGGGCGCAAGCTCGTAACAATATATACGTCTCAGGTTGTATAACTATTGTATCTAAAACCCAACCGTTGAAAATTACTACGTCTATGTTTAATTAACAGGTGAAGTTACGGAAAACAAGTTCTTGACTTGTATAAATTTATATTTAGGTTTTACAAAAATATGCCCCTGGAAGAAGTTGTAGGTATTAGAAATATCTACAAAATGAACCCAACATCATTAAAATCGGTTAATTGGCTCATTCTACACAGCAAAACCTATACTTAATCTATCAAAATTGTTACGTCTACATTCATTATTTTGAAAGTGAAAAATGAATTAAGAAACATCGTTTTTTAGCAGTAGATACCTACTTTAACAGTACTAGATTATATTTTGAGATGATTTCGTTGAAGGAATGGGGGATAAATAGGGAAAAATAAGTAAAGCAAGCTGTTAGGAGGGGATTTGGTGTATATACTAGAAGACAAGGCCTCAGATTTCTTTGTAATATGTTTCGATCCCCGACACCACCTCCACTAGAATATTAAATGGGTTGATGAAATAAAATTGAGATATTCACTTGACATTTGGTAAAGTTGTGTCCAAAATATAACATTCAAAGCGGCATCCCTTAAGAATTACATCGCAGAGAGCCGCACGCTTGCAAACGAACACCTGCTTAATGCGTTCAGAATCGGATTCAAGATTTTTATGAGTACATTCGTATTTTACTTGTCTTATGACAACTCTCCATTTAAATATTTATTACCTCAAAAAACACTACTGGCAAATTTTCCAATTTAATCTCATTAAAATACTAGCACTACACTACAGTTTTTTTTCTTCTTATCTGCAGTTTCAACAGAAAGGGCACGCACCACAAAAATAACAGAACATTAGGTTCATATTTATTCAGCGAATAAAAAATTGCCGTCAAAGCAGTCATCGTATGTGCTTTATAAATATGAACTCAGCTTTTTAGCATTTCTTTTATTACTGTCAAATATGTTTGTTTTTAAATGTTTTACTTCCCTCGCATACCAAAGAGAAGTATTGTATTCGAGAAAAAATCACCCTCCGAGATTTTTTTGGATTTTCACGTTTCAGATCACGTAGATTACGAAAATATAGGTTTTTCAATTCCGTCAGTCTGTCTGTCTGTCTGTTAGTGTATTATCTATAAAACTACTTGACGTAGAGCAGTCAAATTTGGTAGGTAGCTGACGCTGCTATCAGCGATGAAATGGTTAAACTTTCACTGGAAAATATACAGGGTGGACCGTCTAAATGGAATAAATAATGGGAAACATTTTTTTTACTCAAATTTAAAATTTCCACGTTTCATGGCATTCTAAACCTATTTCAGAAAAAAAAAAAATTCAAAACTTTTTTTGGTCAGATGACACTTTAAAATGTTCTCCAAATGTATCTTCCTCGAGAGGTAAATGTATAATAATAGTACACGCGGGTAATGAAGATGGATTTGTAAAAGGGTGTTTAATGCTTTTCGCAAAAAACATAGCAAAGTCATCAGCCGATTACCACCAAGATATGAATGCCACTTTGCAAAATGGTTTGCAGAAAAACTATTGCGTAACATAAAGCCAAATTAGGTCATATTGTTAGATAATGCCTCTTACCATTCGCGACAAGCTGAGAATATACCAACGACTTCGACGCGAAAGTTTGAATTAATTGAATTTAAAAAATAAAAAGTGAAAAATGCAAACATTAAAAAAACATTTGTATAGACGAACTTGCAGAACAACATGGTCATACAGTTTTAAGACTGTGAGTTAAATCCTATTGAAAAAATTTGGAGTGCATTAAAAAATTACGTTCGAAACACAAGCCCCCGACTTAGTCATAATGTGATACATAACTTATTAGACAGTGGGAAGCCCATAGAAAAGCATTGGACGGGATGCGTGAGCCATATTAAACAAAATTGAAAATCAATATTTTGCCACAGTTCCTCAACAACAACCGATTATAATAAATCCCAATGATTCCTCATCATCGTCATCTTCCGGGGAAGAAGAATAATTTAATTATTGGCGCATGCATTGCAGTAAGTAGGTTTAATCTAGATACTAATAATAATGTTGTCTTATACAATATACAAAAGGAAAGATTTTTTTGTTACATATACCAAAAAAAGAAACAACAATGTATTTTAGCTACACGTGCTTTGGCAATACACATGTATATATTAGAATTATACAACCATTGTTAGGTAGGTTCAATATAATGCTAGAATTAAATCCTAAATAAAACGAATGTAGGGTTGTTGTATTTTTATTTAATAATAGGTAGAACTGGGAAATCCAACATTTATGAAAGCATGGAATATTTTACTTTCATTGTTTCATTACTTGCCAAACTCTGAAATTCTAACTCCGGCTCTGCAAGTCAACGTGGACTCTAGATACTAGACTAATACGCATAATAAAATTCGACCAATCAGTAGATCTGTAGCAGAATTTGCCATCAATCAGATTTAGTGGGCGTAACTTATTTACTTAAATCGGCGGTAGTTTATAAAAAAACTACTTAGTTTAATTTGTGGTAATTTTTTGTCACACCTCCAGACAATAGTAAAAAAAGAATAAAGGAAGCCGCAAATGCTCCTTATATTTTGGATTTGAGTTTATACGTATGTATTAGAATGACATTTGATTGAGATGATTCCATTGATGGAGTGGGAGTGGGGTTAAATAGGGGAAATAAGTAAAGCAAGCTATAAGTGTCCAGAAACTTCATTTTTAAAAGCTTTTATTTAACTTGATTTGTATGTTAGTATGTTTGGGTCAAATCTTACAATTAAAATGGGTCCTGGAGGGTAGTGTTCAATAGTACATTCGGCGATTCCCGGAGAGATTCGGCAGCGTCATAATGCAGATTCGGCAGAGTCATAATGCCGATTTGGCTGCGTCATAATGCAGATTCGGCAGCACCCTAATTTGAATTCGGCAGCGCCCTTGCTATTGGGCAGCGCCCGGAAATTGCTTTAGTATTCGGCAGCGTCCGAATACGGATTATGTAGCGCCCGAATATAGATTTGGCAATTTGGATTTGGTAACACCCGGAATTTTAAATTCAACTGGTTTAAGACATTGCATCTCTAGAAGCAATAGATTTATAACTATGCATACAGCATATGAAAAAGACTTCTGTTATGAATAAGTGTGGTGAAGTGGAATTGTTAATATATCTTTACGACGTATATTTATATGCATCAGCTCTGAAGCGTATTTTGTTGTATTAATATGAGGGAATTTGGTCGCAATATTTTAGGAAATAGAGCACTACTGTGTAGTTGTTTTATATATATAGTAGAGTGCAAATTAATTTCTATCTTTCCCCCCGTTGGCACTTTTAGAGTAAAATATATGACCTTACCAGATATGTTACTTATGCCCTGTAGATTATGAATCCACTTGTCGTCAAAAAATCGTCACGAATATAAGGGCACAAATCAAAATTTTCTAACTAACCACACCACGCGATAGAGTCAATCATGAAGCGTATTTTATCCAAAAATCATTAAATTCTCTGTAGAATTGCTATTTTTAAAATAAATAAAGAAACGAACTTTTACATAGGCTTATATGGCAGTAAAAATCAAAAATCCTCATTTTCTCTGTTCGACTACGGCAGAAAATTAATTAGTTTTCGTATACTTTTCCATTCCCACGACGATATCTCCCAAACTATTATATTTATCAAAAAAATATATTCTTTATAAAATATTTGCCATATTTTCTAGATTACAATGGTTTTTAAATCATTTTTCTTGAGAATTTAATAACCATGATATTTAATAATGTGTAGCGTGATATCAATTTTCGAAGCTTATCAGCGGCATGCGTTCGTTAAAGATTCTCGCTCTCCCACTCTTTAAAACTGTTACAACACACTCCACTTCGCACCCGCAATGGCATGGTAACTCTTGTGGTTCATATTAATGAAATTTATATCTTGAAAATGATTACTATGGAATGAATAATATAAGTAGGTAGGTATATTTGTTTAATTAATAATTAATTCAGTGTTATTTCGGCTTACATAAAATTTTTGTGTAATGTATTAACACGTTATAAGAAACTCGGCAGTTCGATGTTAGCAAGATACTTTCAGCTGGTATGTATTTTTTTAACAGAATTTTCTACCATATAGGTAACTGAAGAAGAAATGAAAATGGAAAGTACTACTGATAGCGCAAGTTCGGAAAGTGAGATTAAAACAAAAATAAAATTTAAAGAAAAAGAGATTCGTAAAATATTATGCTTAAATTGTATGAAACCGGGCCCTGTAAACAAAGGTTTTGATAAATCGTTTGCAATATTTATTGATTGTTTAAAACTCCGTAAAAAAATAAGTAACCAAAGAGAAGATGATGTATATTCTAGAACTATGCGATTTAGAAAAACAAATCATTTTGGCTGTTTGGTTTGGCACCGAAATTGCTGTTCTAGTTTTACTGGCAAAAGAAATATGGAACATTGAAGGAGAAAAATGGAGAAAGAGAAAAAAATTAAAAACATTTCAGATGGATGGAGTGCATGTCCAATAACTTCTTCAGGCGTGTCCTTGCATGATTTTTTTTTCAATAAAATAGCTTTCTCAAGTAATGAGAAAGAAAATAAGACTATTAGCCCACCAAAATCCCATAATTTTCTAAAGAATTTGTGCTAACGATTTAAATGCTATAGAAACTAAATATCATGTTTAATATTTCTAAAGTCACAATAGAAAATGCAAAGTTTCATACCTCGTTTTCTGAATTAACATATTTTTCGTTACTTTTTGTAGATTTAACAATTTTGACTCTTTTGCCGGTAAATGTATTTATAAGTAGTCTACTGATCTCGCTTTTAGACCTATATCTGTCCATTCTAGATACTTCTCATCATAAATTGACGACATACCATACCCTTTTTGCTTTAAAAACCGTTTCTCAAGAATTTTACATATTTTAGTAGAACTTCGTTCGTTGTCTGTCCGTTTTCCACTTTTATTTTTATTGTTAGATAGACCTCTGCATTTTATATAGCGACTTTAGAAACATGAAATACGATATTCAATTTCCATAGGTATTAAATCGTTAGCACACATTTTTTCGAAAATTATGGAAATCTGGTGGGCTAGTAGTCTTACTTTTCTTTCTGGTTCCGTGGTCATTCCTTGAGAAAGTTTTATTGTTGTACTTCTGACAAAAGTACATTTCTCTATTTAAAAAAATTATTTTACGAAAATACACATAGGAAAAAGTTGATGGACAGGCATTGGATCCATCTGAACTCTTTTCAATTTCTTTCTCTATTTATCTTCTTAAATGTTCTATATTTCTTTGGCTAGTAAAACTAGAATAGCAATTTCGGTGCCAAACCAGTCAAAATTGTTTGTTTTTTTGAATGACATAATGCTAGGATATAGATCATCTTCTCCTTGGTTACTTATTTTTTCATAGATTTTTAAACAATCAGTAAATGTTGCAAACGATTTCTCAAAACCTTTGATTACAGGGCCCGGTTTCATACAAATTAAGCTAATATGTAACGAATCTGTTTTACATTAAATTATATTTTTCTCAATCTCACTTTCAGAACTTGTGCTATCAGTAGTACTTTTCAGTTTAATTTCTTCTAAAAAGCATATACATCAGTTACCTATATGGTAGAAAATTTAAAATACATACCAGCTGAAAGTATCTTGCAAACAGTGAACTATAGGGAGTTTTTTTATAATGTGTTAATCTATTACACAATAATTTTTGGCAGGCCATAATTTTTATGTAAGTCCGTGTAACACTACGGAAGCGTAGAAGGGCCACGAAATTTTATTTTTTATTTTTCCGAATTGTAAGTCGGAAGTTCCGAGTTACAAATCAGAAGAATATAATTCGGACTTCTAACTAGGAATTTTCGAGTTCTAAGTCGGAATTTCCGAGTTATAAGTCAGAAAAATATAATTCCGACTTGTAAGTCGGAATTTTCGAATTCAAAATCGGAATTTCCGAGTTACAAGTCAGAAAAATATAATTCCGACTTCTAAGTCGGAATTTCCGAGTTGTAAGTCGGAACTTCCTACTTACAAGTAGGAAAGACGTCATTTCAGTTATAACTGGCAGTTCAGTAGTTGTTATATGTGTTGTATTAGGTAATAAGTGGTTTAGTGGTTGACAATTATTCATCACAAGAGTAAAATATGGGCGATTCATCGGTAAGTATTTGTTATTAATATATTACACCGCTATTGATAGGAAGTTAAAAACAGAAAGTAAATTGGCACAATTTAAGGAAAGAACCACCGAGGATTTGGTACAGGAATACTTTTCACTGGGATTTCAGCAAAAGGAAATACTTGCTTTTTTACATATATTGCATAAAAGGCCTATCTCACATCGTACACTAAAAAGAATATTGGAGAAGCTTCAGTTGTACAGAAAGAAACATTATTCTAGAATAGAAGACGTCGTAAAGTTTATGCAAGGAGAAATAGAGAAATCTTCGCAGTTACATGGCTACAGATGGTTTCATTTAAAATGTTTACAGAATAATTTAGTGGTTACTCAAGATATAGTACGGGAATTATTATGGTATTTAAACCCCGTGGGAATGGAGACTCGTAAAAGAAAACGATTGCAAAGAAGGCAATATTATAACAAAGGACCAAATTACTTGTGGCACATGGACTCATATGATAAGTTGAAACCATACGGAATTTGCATAAATGGTTGCATTGATGGGTTTTCCAGACACATTATTTGGCTTCGTGCCGGTTTCACATCCAGCGATTCGAAGGTAAGTATAAGTAAATACAAGGAATTTAGAAGTATTATAGTAGGTACCTATACTATGGTACCTACAATTTTCATCATATGAAATCCAACCTTATGGTAGGTTGGATTTCATGTGATGAAAATTGTGAATTTGGTTTAACTTTTAAAATGAGGTAGGTAGGTAAGGCACGTGCATTTTTAGATAGAAGTGATTTTGGACTAAAACATAGGTATTTATTTACATCAAAACAGATGGCTTTTTGTTATAAACCTTTGCTTTCAAGAAACATCCATACATACTTATAGTTAAGACCACTATTATCCGAATTTTGTCACATTTATGGGCAGTAAAGTCTAACAAAAGTTAATTTTCCACTTCTTCCTAAAATGCCCGTGGTACTTGACCCAGATATTAGACTTATTATTATATTTATGTAATACAATTTTGAATAAGTGACGTAGTTATAATAATAAATAGCAGGTGGTAAAAACAAATGCCAAAAGTGAATTAAAATGAATGCCAAAAATAGACTCATGCGTGCTGAAATATAAACCAGCATTTCATCAGAAAATGATCATATATGACTCGCTCCTGATGACAAATAGTAATAGTTCATTTTCATTTACAGGTAATCGCTGGCTACTATTTAGACAGTTTAAAGATGGTAGGAGGTTGTCCCAAAAGTATGAGATGTGATATGGGTACAGAAAATGCAGTGGTCGAAACATTTCAAAAGGAGTTGCATGCACTATTTAATCAGTCACCTTCCAATAAACCACCGTTTCTCTATGGCAAAAGTTGTCATAATCAAAGAATCGAAGCTTGGTGGGGTATTCTTCGTAAACATAATGCTCAGTTTTGGATGAATTTATTTGAAATGTTGAAAGATGACGATCTTTTCGACGGATCATTTTTGGACAAATCTCTTATACAGTATTGTTTTATGGACCTTGTGCAGGTAAGTGTATAGATTCAATACGAGGTGATCAAAAAAGAATCGCAGTGAAAGTATAGGAACTGTAGCAAATTTTGTAATGTGTTTTAGCATATACCTCATCTGCACATTTATCTCGCTTACAATGCCGAAATGCGACTAAAATGCCTCTAAATATAAAATTGATCCTATGAAATGCTCAAGAAAGTAGTTTCTATATAACTCAATTGTCAGTCATCCAATTTCAACAAAATTTGAATCGGTATCAAAGTCCTTTGCTGTATCTTTTTTGAGTAAAACTAAACTTTTTTCCGCCATTGGCATTTTTATTAAAAAGAAAAGGCTTATTTTCATATTGGACATTTGTTTACTAAAAAGTTATTGCAATATTATTGATCAGCATGCTTTAGAATCCCTATATCTAATATTTAACGACACTTTGATTTATGGTTTTCGAATTATGGCCCCACTAAAATTAAATTTTCCAAATATTAAATAAATTAATAACTTGGAAATGAATTATATTTCGAGAGACTCATTCTTCATTTTCTATTTAAATTCACTTTCTCTACTAACCAGTGTCATCCATAGTTTCAAATTTCATAGTTTTCAAGAGTTTTCATTGAAAAATTACGAAAAATTTTGAAACGGCATCCCTGCAAATTATTCGTACATTAAGAGTTGCCAAATTTGAAGCTATGAACAATGGGATGGTAGATAAAGTGATTTTAAATAGAAAATGAGAAATGACTTTTTTCGAAAAACAATTCGTTTCCAAATTATTAATTATTTGATATTTACCTAATATTTTTGGATATTTTTCAAAACATATATTTTTTATTTTAGAAAGACCTAGATCAAGTAGTATTGCAATGGAATGTTCATAAAATACGATCATCAAGAAACAGTAACTCCCCTACTGGTAGGCCATGCATAATGTTTGAAATGCCTTCATTGTATGAAACAAGAAGTTACCTTATAGAAGTTCCAATTTTTGCTTGCGACGCTTTGAGTGCAAATTGTACATTTCACAAATATCCTTGTGATGAAGATTTTTTCAATTTATGTAATATGTTAATGATCGAAAACAATATTTCTCATAAAAATGATCCGTACCATGCAGTCGAGTTATATCAAGTGCTAAGAAGGGAGATGAAACATTTATTTGCCTATAATAATTAAACAAATAAGTATGCCTACCGCATAAACAAATTGCTTACTTATGTCTTCTTCAGTAGACGTGACAGCAGCTACCTACAGTGGTACCTACTTTTATTTTTTTGTGTCAGGATTTCTATTAATAAAGTGTTTGATGTTTACCTAAATATAATTTATTTTAATTCTTCCTTAATACCACCCAAGTAAACAGAGCCGACTCTAGGATGACAAACGATTTGTAATTTTATACAAGAAGGAAATATAAAGTAATTGCACATAAGAAATGAAATACATAGTAGCATTTAAGCTACAAGATACATACAAAAACGAAAGGTACAGACAATTATTTACAACTATTAAACAAGAAATTTTATTAATAGTCTTTAAGAGACAAAATGCGCACTAGCGAAAAGGATCTCACGAAATGTCGCACAGACACTGAAGATGGAACCAAATGGGCGTGTTTGGTCTCGACGTAAAGGAAAGTTAATGAAATTTTGCCAAGGACTGTTGCCAGTGGCCTGTATACTGCAAGATAGACATACAGATTCGGAGAGCGTTGGTTTTGGTATTGCACTAGTTTCAACGACTTCATCAACCGCCCACAATAAAATGTGTTTACCAGTACTCTGACAAAGGGGCAAAGAGTGACACGTCCCATCAAGAGAATCATGTAAATCATTACTATTAACGATGTGTTATATGATAAAAAAGAATAGCCTAGTTGCTTCGCTCTCGCTGGCCCTTATTGCCATAGCTACATAGCTAAAAACCAAAGATTAGAGAATTAACAAGATAGGACAGCCGGCGGAAAACCTTTTATCTTTTAGCAATGGCGCCATTGACCTCGACACTTAAATTGGAGTTCTCGCGCAGTTGCCACAATGTGACAATCAGACGGAGAAGCTATAACATTAGAAAGAGGTCAATAGTGAAAAATGGACAACACTGTCCTGATAGACCGACCGAACTCAGCTGACTGTCAGTACCCAAGGTCACTAAAGAACAGGTTGCTTTGTAATATATGTCACATTATGAAGTATTTCTATGTTTATATGCAAGGTATCTATTTAGTTAGGATATATAGAATTGTACATTGCAATAATAGTTTTGAAACTTTTTTCTATGAAATGAGGAAAAAATAGCCACATGTAGCTGTCGTCGAGATGTATACGTGACGTAGCACTTGTCGATTCTAATGAGCCAACCTATCTTCTAGTAAGCTTGGTCCAGTTCATTTAATGCGTACCCGACAAATCCCGAAACAGTTTCCGCTGGATGTCGTGTCCCTTTAAATTGGAGTTCACAACTGTCTTCGTCCATTTCGTCTTCTCCGTCTGACTGTCATATCCTGTTAGTTCTCTAATCTTTGGTTAAATGAACACTTTCCGAACCTGTATAAATATACTTACAGCATTTCCAAAAAAGGTATAAAAGGTATGTATAGGCACTACTCTGTGTTGCGAGCTCAAATTTATAAGTCAGTATCAGGTGTAACCTTAAGGACTGCATACTTATTACCAATATAGGTATATTAAAAACTAATAACAAATTTTAATGTTAACTTCTCAACAACGTGGTACCTACAGTTCACCAAAGAAGTTAAATCTCAAAACTAAGTAAACACTAAAATTGGCTCAAATTCTAGAGATAAATTTGACTACTTGGCTAGCCCACAGGCCGCCACGAAAGATATTGAAGTCGTCACGGCTTAAAGCCGATATGAAGAGTTGTACCATTCCCCCTTGGATTTCGCGATATTCAGTATTTATAGGGTTGAGTGGGGAGTGACAATTTGGCATAGAATAGCAATTGAAACGTACCAATTACTTGCCTGGTTTTAAAAATACTATACCTTATATGGAAGTAAAAGTCAGGCTATTGTATGACATCATCCTCGCATAACGTGCAAAGTTAAAAATTCGAAATATTCGACTACAGGACCGATATTAAATCTTTTATAAAATAATAAATTAGATCATTTTGGTAATAGACATAAAAAATAATGTAATTTAAGGGATGTTTATCGGACTTTATAACTACAGATAAAAGTGACGGTTACACTGTAACGCGCTATACCTGTATATATTCCAGCATATTTTCTGCATGGTGAATGGTAATTAAGTTTTTAAATATTTTTTTCATAGGAGAAAAATATAATAAAATCCTATACTGTGATCTAACCCTTCATAAAACACACTACTATGTTTTCTACCACTATGTATTTATAAAAATTACGACTGCAGTTTCGACTTACAAAGCCGTTGTCAAGCAGTGAATCAAAAATGACTGATTTACAATTATACAGAAATGCTATATATAGACAATTTTAGTTGGATAGATCTTGACGTGTCAAATCCACAGTAAAAGTCCGAGGTCATCGGCGGCATTTCTGCTAGATCAAAGGAGTGTCGCATATGGGATTTATATGTGGTATAATTGTAAATCAGTCATTAATGATTCACTGCTTGACAATGGCTTTGTAAGTCGAAACTCCTGTCGCAATTTGTATAAATGCATAGTGGTAGAAAACATAGTAGTGTGTTTTATTTAGTTATTTGTGCAAAATGATTAACTCCCACAGAGTAACGGCTCCTTCAATCAATTTTTTTAACCCTTCATCCTTTACATACATATTATGCCTAGGAGATCCAATTTCAGTGCTATATATTGGCAACTAATGCCATGAATCATTCTAGGTAGATGGCACAATAACTAATATGATATCACAACTATGGTTAAATTCGTTGCCTTCATGTATTGACAAACATCACTTAAAAAATCACCCTATTCATTATTTCCAGGTGTAGGTACTATGTAAAAAAAGACAGGTACTTGAAAAAGCATGATATATATTTTTATAAAATAACAATTTGGTACCTAGGTAAGACTAGGTAGATACCTGCCTAATCTAACAAAAAATAAAATTCTTCATTAAAAAACAAACATCTAGAATATAGCTACTGTTACCACAAGGAAAGAAACTAAATGGAAATCATAAAATCATAGATTATCATAATTTTAAGTGGAATCCAAAAATAAATAATCAAAAGAAATACACCCTGTAGTTTCTATTAAAAATAATTAAGTTGCTTAAGTTTTTTATTTACAGTTTTTCCCTTTTGCTAGCAGTAGTAGAACATAACAAACAATAAAATCTGAAATAAAACAAATATATCCGTAAAAACAGGTGGTTTCATTCTTGTAAAATCATTATCAGTAAAACACAAAAAATGTAGCCAGACAAACAATGAACACAGGTATTTAACTGTGTGTCAAGATGAGATAAAGGGGGAGAAATCAAGGTTACATTCTTAACTATGGTTAGAGATGATGGATTAACTTTTAAACTAAATGGAGTTGAGAGTGTATATGAACCTTGATCAAATTGTGACTATTTTGCATAATCCGATACATCTAATGCGAGGAAATAGAATGCTCTAAGTTTATGGAACTGGTAAATGTGTCTGAAATCGTTTAATTCGCAATTTTCAATTTATTTTGTATTCTAACAACCTTTCTGTCCAAGCTGAAGTGCATACGTTTTAGTTATGTATTAATTTTATATTCGAACTCAAGTACTCAGTTATAAGTTATTTGTTAAATCATTCCAATCCAATAAAAAAAATATTTTTAATTTTTGCCATTCCTTTGGCTCCCACGTCACTCCTGGAATCTCATTTCAGAAATATATATATACGATATAGTTAAAGAAATAAATGTTAAAGTTTATCATACTTTATATTCCCTCTATAGTAAATAATAAACTATTTGTCAGGCAGAACATATCAATTTAGTTTTGATCAATATAGTATGAATGTGGTTTTCCAAATAAAGAAATATTCATAATCAGAAATATGTCGAGGAAACTTTCCATATTTGATAAAACTCTGCAAAAGTTATGTAAATAATATAATTGTATGCACTTAGTTATTTGATATCAAAATGAAGTTTTGAAAACTCCGAAAGTTTTCCTTCTAACTTTCCATAGGGAATATTAATAGCCTATTTTATGGTGAAATCTGATTCTTGATGATGCAAGCTTCATTTTGATACCAAATAATACCAAATATTTATATGATTTTTACGGACTCTTATCAAATATGGAAAGTTTCCTCAACACACCTCTGTTCATAACTACACTGTATAGTGTATTTATATATATTCCTTCATTTGAAAAACCGTATTCATACTATATCCATCACCCAAATGTTCGTTGTTAGTAAATTGTTTAATTCATTCCTAAAAACGAGAAAATTTTCATATGTTGTGGGCAACTCTAATGAGCAATTGCATGTATGGGCAGTAGGGGCTCGTGCAATACCTTGAATTTTATTGAAAGAAATATTAATTTTTTCTGATACAATATTTGATCCAGTACAAAATCTTAAAAATGATTCCCTAATTTTTCTATCAGATTCTTTTATATATTTTTTCAGAAATGAATAAGTAGTAGTCATTTCTGTGGTAAGGTTATTTTCAAGGAGAACAAAATTATTCAAAATATTTTTTTCAGTAGGTTTCAACTTTTCATAAATGTCGATAGAAAAGTTAGACAAATTGTTTTTTAATTTACTAAAACACTTAGCTATGAACGCAGGTCTCTGAACTAATTCTTTGTGAGCAATGTCAATAGTTAATTGTTTTATATTATCCTTATTCGGAAGCCACTTACTCTCATAATTACTAAAAAATTCAACAATATCATTTTGATCTACTACAGCCAAATTATTTAAAGCGAGTTTTAACAGCTTTGAATCAGATTCACAAACATATTGCAAGAAGTTTTCAATCAATTCATCATCGCTCACAAAACAGCCTAGAGTTCCTTTAACAAAGGCAGGAGCCAATTTTATGGGGAAGTATTTTCCGGTTGTCCATGCTCTCACTAAAATTTTTGCTATGGCTTTCCACTGTTTTTCTCCATAGTCATGCCTTACATATGGTACTTTCAAACTTGTACCTATTGTACATGTTTCATAAAATGTATCGAAGAACTCTGAAAAAGCATCCCTTAGCACACCCCCTAAGTCTTCTGCTTTTTCAGTTTCTCCGTTCGGAAGTATCATTTCAACCTGTAATTCCCCACTGTCAAAAAATTCTTCTTGAAAGGCATCTAACATGTCCTTGAATACACTGCCTCTATGCAGAATTAATTTTGAAAAATTCTTTGTGTTTACTACTGCATCTAGGTGATCTAATTGGGTTGTGCCTTCTTCCAAAGAAATATAGTAATCATTTTCTACGTCAAATATTTCTAAATCCTGTAAATAAATAAAGTTACTTTAATTGTATCCCCAAAATATGAGCAATTAGTCTAAGAGCCAGTGAATGATTTGTTCAAAATATTTTATACTCGATGATATTTTGATATTTTGTAGAAATAACGTTTTTTTTTATGCCTGCCTGAAAAAGTTCCCCCAAAATTACTTTGAAATTGTAAAAAATAATGCTAAATAAAAGTGATATTTTCATACACAACATTTTATACTTCTTTAAACAACAAAAGAAAATTACTATGCATCCTGGTTGGGTCCAATTTATAGCCAGGCGATTACAACATTACAAGTTGCACTAGTGGCAAATTATTTTTGTTATTATTACTTTTTACATAAAGGGAAAATATTTCAAACTTTTCTGCTTCTATTTAATAATCGCTAGTGGCGCTCGTCAGTGCAAGGCTCTCAGGTTAGTCGTCTCGGGTAGGCCTTGCACTGACGAGCGCCACTAGCGCGAAACTGCAGTCTGCAAGTTGCCTGAGACGGCTGGCACGAAAGTTTCCTTTAATTAGGTACAAATCTTTCGGCTGGTATTTGTTTCAATCAAAACCAAGCGTTTTGTGGTAAAATGTGATTTTTATCCTTAACGCGGCCAGGCTAGCAATTAGTGACCCAATATGGTTTTTTATTTTTGGTTTTAGAAGAAAAAACAACTAAAGGAATTGGGTGCATGGCATGAAAGCGTCCTGTATGACTAAATTAGTTTTTTTTTTATTTTGTAATTGCCTTATATAGGGTCATAATAGGTATCATTAGTCAATTAAAACCGAATTAATAATATTCCAAAGTTTATTGTGAGATAAAAAATTTAACTGGTCGGTGCATATTTAGCAACTTATTGGCAATTTTTTTTTAAATTAACATTAGTGATGCAAATGTGAGTGTCAGCATACAGGGTATTCCATTTAAAAAATACGAGTTTAAGATTAAATCGATGATCATACTAGCTGAAAGGAAATATAAAATTGTACCTGGTAATTGCTGTCAAATGAATTAATGTAGTCTACGATGTGGGAATTTCTGTCAAGAGAAGCTGTGGTTCGTAATACTCTATCAGATGTTGTCGAGGATGTACTAGATCGAGTGACAGTTGCAGGTATAAACTCTTCAGTTCCATCAGCATTGTCTCCAGCTTGATCATCTTTTAGCGTTGTAGCAAGATAGAACCTCAAAGTTGACAACGATGAGATATTGTACATATCTTGTACTGTTAGATCTAAAGCCACTGTATGACTTTTGAAGTCCAATAATTCGCAATTGTAAGAACTCAACTTTCCCTTAGTAGAAGTTTCATCAGGGAAAAATAAAGATTTACCTAATTTCAAAATTTCTTCACATTTACTGTTTTTTTCCACAGTAACTTTTCTTGTTCCACCTCCATATTTTGTTCGAACTTGACGATATCTATTTTCATTTTTATTAAAACAGAGCCAGCCTATTTCTATAACCCTGGTTTTCTTTTTCTTCTCGAACTTATTTTCCTTTTTTGTGTATGGTTTGCAACCAATTTTGACTTTTAATCGTTCTATTAAACTTTGTTTATGACTGTTGCTATTACGCCTACAAAAATTTGTGATTGCAGCCCTATCCCCATATTTTGGGAAATAAAGTTTGAGGTCTTCCTCGGGCATCATTAGGATTACTGTGGAGTTAATCTAAAATCAAAATGATAGGAATGTAGATATTTACCCAGCCTTGACAAATTGAAAATTCATTCATGCTTATAGTTTACAATAATAGTATAATACGAAAATATTTTATGACACTTGCGGGTAAATGCTTTTAAAGCAGTTGTATGAATAGTTAAACTTAGTGATACGTTTGTTCTACAAACTTTCGTATATCCGTGATTTCAACGTGCATTTTTCACACTTGTATCATAAATTAGCTATTGTTACCCCAATATAACTAATAATTTATTGATGCAGATATATCAAGCACAATTTTACAATAAAAAAATCGTAAGAATATTCAGGTTAGACACCACAATAGAGGTGTATTTCCAGTGGGATATTACAAGTTTTCGTTGCAGAAAAATATCAAAAATATTGTGTTGCTATCTTGAAAAATCACATCATTTAGTATAAAAAATGTATAAGTTCTCATGGTGTTATATCATGCATCTACAGTTTTTAACGTCAATTGCAAAAGCAAATTTCCAAATACTCCTGAATACTCCTCAGTAACAAGGAAACTAAATTTTCTGAAAACGGCATTACATCTCTGCTAAAAGTTTCATTGGTTTAGAGCCAGGAAAAACTTAATATGGAGATGACCCTTCAATGCTTGATATGCACGTTATATAACACTTATTTTAACAAAAGCGAGATATGAATAAAAACACCTTTTATCTTTCCACTTTTTTCTTAATTTAAACAAATAAATCTTTTTTGTAAAATTTTAATGCAGTTCTTGCCAATTTTTAGCCCTAAATGAAACGATTTTTCAAAATACACAATGCAAAAGTAACAAAAACTTGTAACACCCCTTGAAAATGCGTCTTTGTTGTAGTGTCTAAACTAATCTACTAATCATGTCTCACACCTCACAATCAATACATTTGAGAGCAGCGTTGCCAGGTTTTTAATTGTCAATACCCCTACAACCTGACAAAATACTCGCTTTTACACTGTTATTTTACCCATCAGAAGATCTAAAATACCCGTATTTCGGGTAAAATACCCGACATTGGCAACGCTGTTGATGATTCTACACAACCTATCAAGAACAGAGCAGTAGCAGCTGACGTCACAACATGGCCGCTCCAGCTGACTGGGTGGCAATAACCTAGTTTTGCATTTGTGTCGATGTAAAATATTTTGAGTTTCAAAAGAGTTTTTAGTGATTTTTTAAAGGTTTTTCTTGTGTAAAACTAATTGTTGGTATTCTTTATCTATTATACATTTCGTGAATTGCTGAACTGACTTTTATCTAATGCTTTATTTATATATTCGAATAGGCATGACATCTTGTTCACATGTTAAAAGTTATTTCTTTTGCATATGGAAAGTGAATTTTAGTGAATTTATTATAATTTTATTTATATTCTACATTTTAGGAGTCCCCTCATTACATTTCTAAGCTGAAATATATTAATGGAGCTAACCTATATGATTTAAAAGTGAGAGATTGAAACTAGATCGTTGGATGATTTTTCAAAAATATAATATAGCATTGAATTAATGAACCATTGGGACCCTTCTTGGAAAAAAAAATTATATTTAAACTATAAGACCATTATTATTCATACTTACCCTTATAATTATGAATAATGTGTACAATTTAAAACATTCAATTATGGTAGACGATGCTGTTAAAAGTGTGTTATTTTTTAAGTTCTGTTGTGTTTTAGCTTACCTTCACTGATATTTTATTTGTGTACATATTCAATATTTTCAACGTCTGTAATTGTGATTGTAAGAATCAGAACAGATACCAAACTAAGTATATCGCTATATAAAGTCGGAGCATATTATGTTGCATATTTGCTTACAATTTAAATTAAATGGAAACTGAAATGGTCTCACAGTCCTATCTTTATATTAGATTTACTATTACTCCTGCATTTAATAATACATTGTTTATATTAATGTGGTAAACACTTGAAACTCGTTACAAACTTTTGAGCCTAACAAAAGTAAGATATAAATCAATAAAAAGTTGAAGGGAAATATTTTAAATTGTCACGAAACGTAAATTTTACAATAGGTCTATAAAACCATTAATATATGATTGATATATTGGCATAAATCAATGAGTATTGTGATAACTTTTAACCTAGTGTAATAATACTACCTAACCTATTTCACTGCCTAGCTGTAACGGAGCCTATATTAATTAAACATTTATTAAAATATGTCTTGATATTACATATGTACAAAAAAAGTAAAAAATCCAATATAGCCCCTATTTTCACTAATTTATGGGTTCACAAAGATGTCAACTCAAATGTCAAATATCTGAATTTGCCACCCAGGCAACTGACAGCTGGCAAAACTGTGACGTCACTGCTAGTGCTCTATTGTTATCAAAATCCCTCAAGTGGTTCAGATTATTATGTCAAAAAATGTATTTAGGCCATTTAGGGACACCCTAATATTAAGCGTTTGCATGTCTTTCTTTGTAGGAATAGTCCTAAGACTGTGAATCACTTTCCCTACAATTAGTGTTAGGTTAAAAAGTGAGGCAGCCTGTAGAAGTGGGTATTTATTAGTTTTGCTTACATGTAAATAAGTCTACCAACGGTTTACGTGACAGCACACTATCTAATAAAATTAAACTGCCTACCTTCTCATCCTCAATTTTTGTTATTGTTTCTTGTGGAATATTTCTGGATTTTAAGAATTCTTCGAAGGACATGTCGTTCCAATCAAGCTCCTAGAAAACAAGCTGTCCTTAATATATTGATGATTAGTGTAATATCTTATTTGAGGCATTACCACAGAGGTTTTCTGTGAAATTACAAATTACAGTTACATAAAACAAGCTGTTTATGATAAGAAACAAAAACCACGCTGGCGCTGCCAAAACAACTGTCAAAACGATAAATTAGAGATGGGTCGCTATTTGTGTAATGTTGTTTTGTCGCGGTATTTTTATGTAACGTACCGTCGCGCTACAAAATGCTAAAATAACCGGTTACCTGCAACGAGCACCATCACTCGCTCTGAGCAACGACTACGCGTGCAACGGATCTGCCCGTCGCTGCAACGCAACGGATCTTTTACAACTTTCAGTAGTTTCTATAATATCTACTTTTTACAAGTTTTGTTTCTCGTAAAAATAATTATAAATGGTAGATGTTTTTAATGATTTATTAGGAGCCCTATTTCATAATTTATAAGTACCTACAGTAGAAAAATAACAAAATCATTCTTCATATTTATATAAAACAAAAGTTAACATACCTATACATATATATCACGCCGTATTTAAAGAAGTACAAGGTTTTATAAATATAGGTATGTATGTTATTCTTATTGGTGCATGTGTATTTGTTGAAGAAATATAAGAACCTAATTAACCTATATATTATGAGTAAAGAGTTTAACAAATTGAGGAGACAAGCTCCATAAGCGTAATGTATAAGCAGCGGTAGGCCGTAGGCTTCTCATCCTTCTCACATAGTTCGTTCTCTCTTTGTCGCATAGTACATGAGGGGAGGTGACGATTGCAATACAATGACAGTATGACAGATGACAACAGGTGTATACCAACCTGGGCACAGAGTACGTAACTACACGTACCATTATCACCATTGTCACAAAAAAATAATTAACTAATATACAATTTAAATGTGATAAACAGATTAAACGTTATAAACAGAAGAAACCTTTGAGAAAACACGTGTAATTAGAGAGATATTGCTGTCACACAACGGCATCCGCTATTACAGGATCGCGTTATTTGACATCTAAGCATGCGCATATTTAATCTGCGTTAAGACATGCAGTAATAACTTAGCACCTGACGTAATTTCCGTACGTTTAGCGAGCGTCGTATGAACGACGTTATCCTCACTTCGGTGAAAATCGGGAACAACCAGTATCAGCCGATCTGTATTTGTGTATTCTATATTACCACCAGCCAATATACCTGCTTCCAACATGGAGGAATCTCCATTATAAGCCTAAATATATGTAAATATTATATCATATATAATACAAAAATTCATCTTTGTTTTGTCTACAATCGACTCCAAAAAAATGTGTTTGAAAGGTCTGTGTGAGTAAATTAGGCCCCCTTTTTAGAAAATAAGACCAGTTTGATTTTAAAATGAACTTACTTAAAATTTACCTTTCATAATTTTAATATTTTACAACAGAAATAATATATTTCTAAATTTTACGACTATTTGACATAAAAAGTGACGTTTTACATAACCTAGTTACGCACGCATGGAACTACAATGCAATAAGTCTGATTTAGTCTGAATCAAAGCCGTGTTATTCGCCTCAATAACGTAACGTAATTAGCGAACGTCGTGCGGTATCACTGACTGCAATATCTCTCTATTGTAAATAAAGTAGAACGTTATTCAAAACAAAGATTCAAAATTGACGGTATTTGTGAAATCAAGGCGCGCCGGGTAGGGCTGTGTTGCTTTGTAAAACAGGGTGGAGAACTGGAGAGAGAGAGAGTACGAGGTGTGCGACAAGGACGAAGAGCCTACTGTCTCTAAGGCAACCAAATCACGACTCTTGGCAAATCGACGGCTTGTCTTCATGTCTTCTCTATTTATTAAACTCTTTGCGTAAGAGCCGGTCTGTCAATTTAAATCAGCCAACATAACATGTCTTCAAATCAAATATATTATTGTAATATGAGCCACCTATCATTTATCTAATTTACGACGTCGAATGTAGATATTCACTTTCATAGTAGCAACACAATAATTTATATTTCATTTAAAATTAATCGCATTTAAATACTTCATACAGTGAATGCGTTTATTTTTTATTTCTGCTATATGGCTTCAGCCTGAAAGGTAAAGTTTCATTTGCTATCTGCTAATACGCTTCATTTAACCAAAACAACTAGCGCTAAAAAAACTGCTATTAAAATAGCAGCTATTTGTAACTGCTAAATGAAATCAGCAGTAAGTAGCAGAATTAGCTGCTACACAAAAATAGCTGTTCGACGCATAGCAACTTGTCATTTTCTATATTACGATTGTACTTTTTGAACTCTCTAGTAAAATGCTACCACAAATGGAGCCTATAGTTACGGAGGTGATAAAGCTGTACACCGAATTAACCGAAAATCACATTTTCAATCTTAATGAACTGCTGCACGAAAACGATTGAAAATACACATTTCAACACTAGATAGGTAGTATGAGCAAAAACTGAATGTAATTGTTTCAAACTGTTTCAAAAGGTTTATTGTTTTCACAGCTTTACTTAACGCCTTCCTTAAAATTTTGAGTTTACCTTCTGTTTTTAACTACCTAGAGGTAATATATTAATAACAATACTTACCGTTGAATCGCCCATATTCTTCTATTATGTATGTACTATATTGAACAATTATCGACTACTTAACCACTTAACACTTAAAGGAGCACATGTAACAACTACCGAACTACTAGTTATAACTGAAATGACATTTTTCCGACTTAGAAGTCGGAATTATATTTTTCTGACTTGTAACTCGGAAATTCCGATTTCGAACTCGGAAATTCCGACTTAGAAGTCGGAATTATATTTTTCTGACTTGTAACTCGGAAATTCCGATTTAGAACTCGGAAATTTCGACTTAGAAGTCGGAATTATATTTTTCTGACTTATAACTCGGAAATTCCGACTTAGAACTCGAAAATTCCCAGTTAGAAGTCCGAATTATATTTTTCTGATTTGTAACTCGGAACTTCCGACTTACAATTCGGAAAAATAAAAAATTAAATTTGGTGGCCCTTCTACGCTTCCGTATAACACTGAATTAATATTCTACAAATATACTTACATTTATTTCGTAGTAATAATCATTTTCAAGATATAAATTTCAAAATATTATGAACCACGAGAGCTACGATGCGCCAATCTATCTAACGGTAGGCCAGAGCGGGTGCGAAGTGGGGTGTGTTGAAACGGTTTTAAAGAGTGGGAGAGCGAGAATTTGCAACGAACGCATGCCACTGATAAGCTTCGAAAATTGATATCACGCTACACATTATTAAATATTTTGGTTATTAAATTCTCAAAAAATCTGATTTAAAAACCATTGTAATCTGGAATATATGGCAAATATTTTATAAAGAATATATTTTTTTGATAAATATAATAGTTTGGGAGATATCGTCGTGGGAATGGAAAAGTAGACGAAAAATAATTAATTTTCAGCCGTGGTCGAACAGAGAAAATGAGGATTTTTGATTTTTACTGCCATATAAGCCTATGCAAAAGTTCGTTTCCTTATTTATTTTAAAAATAGAAATTCTACAGAGAATTTAATGATTTTTGGATAAAATACGCTTCATAATTGACTCTATCGCGTGGTGTAGTTAATTAGAAAATTTTGATTTGCGCCCTTATATTCATGACGATTCTTTGACGACAAGTGGATTCGTAATCCACAGGGCATAAGTAACATATCTGACAAGGTCATACATTTTACTCTAAAAGTGCCAACGGGATCGAAAACTAAGCGACTTTTGTCAACGCGAGCACTCTACTAATAGGTAACCACTAACCAGTTTAACTCTTAATTTTATGGGACACCGCTTGATACCTTCTTAGTCCGATAATGAGACGAGTTTCTACATGAATTTTGTACTCGTTGCAAACGCTGACGATCATGTTTAAATAAACATGGCTCATGAATTGAACTGAAATGATACAAATATGCAAAATTGAAAGTAACACAGTTTGTAAAAGTAATTTATCCTAATTTTAATTTCTTACTGCTAGTTTCTGAATCATCTGATCTTCAGTGTCAGATGAAACGTATTTGCATGAATAAAAATTAAATGTCGCATGAATAAAAATTAAAAGTGTCACTTTCTGGTCCTTCGATTTCCTCATTATCGATAAATATTGATGACACTGAAGAGAACAAGATGGTGATGATATTGAAAATCAGTCACTATCGTTATCCGTATCTTCTTGAAACTTTGTGTCATCTTCAATGTCATCGGCTTCATGTCTATCTGTATTGCTCGATTCGGTGTCCTCACAATTTGAGCAATTTGTACCAAATCTGTACTTGCATAAATTTGAGTATTTAATGCCCACTTTTCTACAAATAAAATCTTTGGTTTGGCATCCAGTTTTACATCCACATGCAATTTGTTTCATAAGGCTGTCGGGTAGTGGTTTATTTTTTGCGGCATATGGCAGTCCGATTAGTGTCAAACCATCTTTGGTTTCCAACCATATTTTTCCGGCAATTTGTCGCTATCAAACTTTCATTGTTGTACCTGTAGGTATGTACACTCCTAATGAGTGTTGTACAGCAACCTCTTTAGTTGGTGGAAGAACCGCTAATTTGCAGTTAGTAGACGTTTTTCTTGTGCGATTAGTAAAAACATGGTGTCCCCAACAAGGTAATTCTTGTCTTTTTCTCGATGATTAAATCCATGCAGTACTTATATACAACTTTTACTTTCATTGAACCAACAACAAACACACTTCTGTCGTAGTCGCGTCCTAGAAGCTTTCAGTCTGCTTTGTAGATCTTGATATTTTTTAAATGCATTAAAAATTTTCGAATAATTACTTTGAAAAACCCAACAATTTCTTTTGAATTAAGCATGGCATATTTTTCTGTAAGTACTGTAAATTACTTATTAAAAGCTACAATTTAAAAAAGAGAAAAGTGCTCGACGATGGTTTGCCCAAAACTGGCAATTTATTAATCACTATTAGTACTATATTTTCCCAGAGTTTCATTTAGAAATATGTACAGGAACAAAATTTATCAAGAAAATACTAAAGTTTTAATTGGCGCCATCTTGAATTTTTTTGAGATTATTTATAAGCTAGGGAAAAATATATCGCACAGAGTTGTAGAGAATTTAATTGTGAACAATCCGTTTTTAGTTTTATTTCGATCTCATGTAAGAAAGCTGAGATATTGAAGAATAATTAAAGGCACAAAAATGACCAACACGAGTGTCTTCCGGCAAGTTGTGCTGTTGGAAAATTAGCGGCAGAAGTAAGCTTTGATGTTTAGGAATGATTAAAAAAAAAATTGCTATTCCAGCAATTTTCCTTAGGTCACTAAAATTTCTGCTCATATGACTCCACTATAAATCTTCAATAAAATTTTGAATTTCATTTTGGAGAAATTGTAGGTATCGGACCGGCGATTAAAGGTCCATTAAAAAATATTGGTCCTACAATGTGTGTTCCTATAACGTGATAATGTGTCTCGTAAAGATACTGATGAATCTGAATATCGGAAAGTGGTCAAAAATTCGATCATCCAAAACCATTGAAAAACTATTAGGACACTAGGAACAAAAAATATCCAGAAAGGTCGGTAGAATGTAAATTTAAGGTTCAATATAGGGTGTTCCATTAAAGAGCCCTTTTATGCAGACGTTTTGTGCCGTCCGTAACGCGACGGCAAAAATATCATATCGAGTTGCTCGAACAGTTCGAGCAACTAGGAGCAGCAGTAGCAGCAACAGGCAGCTTTCAGCTGGAACCTGATGATGGCAGATGATTTGTCTTCCTCGGCTGTGGTATCCAAAATCGCTTTTCTTATAATTTCTTCTATAAAACTTTCAGTATTAACTACTAATAATTCCTCCATATTTAAAACATAGTCCTTAAATCTTCACGCAACTAGAATAAAATAATTTCACATTGCGTTTGGCAGCACTGATATTTGTAGATAGAGGACGGCAAAAAACGCCGGACTTGCATAAATAAATCCATAAGACGCCGTGTACTTAAGAAACGTCGAATGGCCTTTTGTCGCTGGCGTTTTGTAAAACACGACGGCAAGTGAAACGGGCGGTATTGCATAAAATGACCCATTTGTTCCCTGTGATTTGCAAAACGCGGCCGCAATTGCCGTCGCGTTACCTACGGCACAAAACCCCTGCATAAGAACCCTTTTAGACCTCTTTTATGCAAGCGTTTTCTGTCGTCTGTAACACGGTGGCAGTTGCGGCCGCGTTTTGTAAATCACAGGGAACAAATGTATCATTCTATGCACTGCCGTCCCTTTTACTTGCCGTTCGCGTGCATAAAAACAACCGGCTGCATTTTGCGGTCGCGACACGGGCGGCATGAAACGCCTGCATAAAAGGGCTCTTATGCAGGCGTTTTGTGCCGTCCGTGTCGCGATCGCAGAATGTGGCCGGTTGTTTTTATGCACGCGAACGGCAAGTAAAACGGACGGCAGTGCATAAAATGATCCATTTGACCTTTTGTTCCCTGTGATTTACAAAACGCGGTCGCAATGGTCGCCGCGTTACCGACAACATAAAACGCCTGCATAAAAGGGGTCTAAAAGAATCGAGATTATTTTAGTAGTACTTCCGGCTTAACTGTAAATTAAATTTATTCCTACATTCGTTTTATGTAAAAATGGAATTATTTATGACCGATATAACATTTTCAACTGTCAAAGATAAATAGAGGGTGTGCTATATGTTTTATACCTTAAATTTCTTGAGCGATCTAAATTTTGAATAATATACAGGGTGTTCCATTAAGAATAATAAAGTTTATACTATTTCCGGTAAAACTGGAACTGAAAATCAGACGATAGAGCAATCAAAATTTGAAAATAATTCAATCGTACAACTTCCCAGAATTTGAAATCGATATCTTTTTTTACTAGAAAGTTATAGGATGCTGGTAATATCGCAGGCACCCGGTATATCTACTACAATATAACAATATGGGTGTTTCTGTTACTTACATACAACTGTTGTGTATGAAAATGACCAAAGTAATGAGTAATGAATAAAACCTTGAGGTGCTTTAGTCATGTTCGATAAACAATAAAAATTTGTAGATATATAATTTAAAACGTTATAAAAAAAATTAAATTTAAAATATTTAAAATATACTTTAAAAGTCAGTATTTCACGTTACTGTGAGATAAATGATAAGTTTGTATTTTTGCGTCATTTAGAATAAATTTAAACCTCATTAAATGTAGGAAATATTAAAGCGATACAAATTCTTCCTACTGATAACGTAATGCTACATTCTGCACTTTCATTCTTAACTTTGTACATATACAAGCAAGTCGTTATTAAGACAATTCTAAAGGTCGTTCGAGATAACTACCATACTAGCAAAGACTAAACCGCTGCAAACAAATCACTACTTCCACATCCAGATTTCCTATCCAAGTTTCTTTACACGAAAACATCTTGATATATAATATTGAAATCGTCGGCCCCGAGGTGGTAATGGACGTTGTTGCCCAAAAATTCTTTTTGAGAACTTTTGTTCTCATGCACAGACTAAAACACAATTTTATTTTGATAAGGTTTCTAATAATAGAGAGGTAATGATGGAGGTGGTGACGGGGGTGGCAGACCTCATAAAGAAAATTGAGACCTGATTTCTGGTATATACATCAATTCCCAAGTTTCTGGACTCTTCCTAATTAGCTTTACTTATTTTCTCGTATGTACCCCTATCTACCTCTCAACCCTTTAACGAAAACTTCTCGAAATATAATCTAGTTCCAGATGTTGTAGCTATAGTACATACGTGTACCAAATTTCAAGTGGATATCTCAATATTGTGTTAACTCTGTTAGTAATGGAAGTAGCAGGAGTTACAAGTGCTTACAAACATGTAGTTTTGTTCTTGATTGATATTTTCTTGTGTCAAAAGATAATAACAATAATAATAATAATATAATAATCAGAGAGTAATAGGACTTGCACAAAAGCTACAATTCTAGCTACCTGTAGCACTGTTCGCACAGTTGAGTCATATCTACCGAAGCGAGCAGACGTGTTTACGAAGCGCCGCAGTGTTAGTAGTAGTGACCCAAATTTTTACTAAGAAGAGGGGTTCTATATGTCTTTTTCAAGACAATAGAACAAACAGATAAGTAAAAGTTTCCCTTTGGAGACAAATATAGTTTTTATTTAATTTTACATGTACTTTTTCTCTTCTATGATATTCTAGGTATTCCCTTACAGGAAAGAAAAATGTCATTTGCTGAGGAGGACAGCAATATGGATGATTACACCGGAAGCTCCCGGACCAATGCGCCCATCCAGGACGAAAAGAGTGGTACAATACTACGGCTCCTAGATGAAAATAAGGCCCTAACGACTCAAATCCAGGACCATACTGAGAAAATGGCCCAAATGCAAAAGCAAATGGCCGACCAAGCCCGAGCATCGCTGGAGGCTCAATACACCCAGCACCAGGAGCTCCGGAGGGCCATCCAGGGAGCAACCCCAACCCAATAAAGAAGCAGTCCATAAGAGAAAAAAGTCGGCCACCCATCAAATGGACACCGACGAAGAGGATCCTAAACTGCTCAAAACGAAGACCGTCCAGTACTGAGCTGTTACAGCGGCCACCACCACCCCTGCACCGGGCCCCCAAGGAGCCCCTTCTAACAAGGAGAAGGCGAAGGTTCCTCCAATCATGTTGAGAAGAAAAGAGGTATGGATCTCTGTAAGCCAAAGGCTACGAGAAGCAGGTATCAAATACCTGAAAGCAAAAGTCGTCGGTGAAGGTATCGCCGTCGAACCCCAATCCGCAGACCACTACCGCAAGATGACAAGGTTATTCTCAAACGAAAAGTGGGAATACCATACGTATGCCTTCTCAGGGGAAAAGCTCCTAAGGGTGGTGGTGAGAGGAGTCCCTTCTGGTGTCACAAAGGAGGACCTCAAGACACAAGGACTGGCGTGTCAGTTCAGCGCATGATATCCAGGAGGACCAAGAGGGAGATGGCCCTCGTCCTCGTGTAGGTTCTCTTGGGTCAGGAAAAGATCCTGGAAGTCAACAGATGTTGCTCCCTGGTCGTCAGGGTAGAAAAATAAAGAGCCGCCCCTGCCGTCACCCATTTCCACCATTGCCAGCGCTTTGGCCACGCACAGGGCAGGTATACTGCACCGCCAAAGTGAGTGAAGTGCGGTCAGGCCCACCACTCGGCTGAGTGCCAAAAGAAAAAGAAGAGCCCCGCCAAGTGCGCAAATTACCAAGGAGCCCAAAAAATCAGCAGGTCCCCCAAAGACCAAAAACCAGGCACCTAGGGCGAAGACGCCCACGGCAGAGACCAGAAAGGTCACTGCTGGAAAAAGTTATGCAGATGCAGCAAGCTCCACGGGCTAAGGCTAAGCCGCACCTGCAAACAGGGCAAGTGGAGCGGCGAAGAAGGGGGTTAAACCCCCAAACTCTGCTGTTGCCCATAACTTCACAGCTGCACTAAGTAGATGTGCTCAGCAATGAGTGCATTCTTCGCCCAAATGCCAAACATGTTCCAAGAGTAGATGGCTACTAGGCTGGTGAAGCCGAAACTCTTGCAGGTCGCCTCATGGAACGTGAACGGCCTCCGAGGGAGGATGCTAGAAATAGAAGAAATCATGGAGAGGTACAACATCGACGCGATGGCCCTGCAAGAAAATAAACTTCGCCAGGATAATACGGAACTTCGAATCCCAGACTACAAAATCTATAGAGAACAATGAAGAGCCAACGCAGGAGGAGTGGCTCTGCTCGTCAAGAGGATTCTATAGACCATCATCTTATCGATACGCCGGAACTGGAAAACTTGGGAGCCATCGCCATACTAATTTCAACGGAACGAAACGGCCCACTCAAAATAGCTTCCTGTTACCAAGCACCTCAACGTCCTCTCTTAAACCATGACCTGAAGGCGCTCATAACACGGGGTACCCAGATAGTGGCTGTAGGAGACTTCAACGCCAAATCGCCAGTTTGTAATTGCAGACTCACTAACACCCGTGGACGGGAGATGCTGAGATTCCTAGAGGATCATCATGCCGTACAGGCGTTAGGTCCAGAAGAACCGATATTTGACAACAGAAGATATAAGTCCGACGTGCCCTGCTCAACGAGATGACCTTCACTGCCGAACTTCAGACATAAACTGAAGGCTCCTCGGATCACAACCCATCTTTCTAAAACTAGGTGATAGAAACTTTCACTAAGAGAAGAACGAACTAGGAATAGTTCCGAGCAATTTTGCAAAGGAACATTGCACACGTTCCCAGAATCGATAAAGAGGAAAACCACATCCAGGCAGCGCTAACGGAAAGCACGACGGCAACTGTAACGAAAAGAGTTACAATGCCGATGGGAGAACTCCCTGAAGATACCATGCAACTCATTCGAGACAGAAGGAGGATTAAGAAACTGGTGCAACGGACAAGACTCACTGAACACCGAAGGGAATACAATCAACTAAGTCGAAAAGTTAAAGAAGCCCTGCAAGAACACAGGCAGAACAGATGGCAATGTCACTTAGAGTCGCTAGACCCTCAGGATAGAAGCATGTGAACTACCCAGAAGTCTTTTGCCGACAGCTTGGAACTGTAGTGTAGGGAAAACCAGATCGACGACGAGGACGAGGACTGGGAGGACGACGTAAGAAGCCTCAAACCACGCAAAGCGCCGGGGTGCGACGAAATAGGAAACATAGTACTCAAGAAACTACCACTCAAAGGAGTAGCAACAATGGTGAACATCATCAATGCCATCTTGAGACTACGTTATTTCCCCACCAAGTGGAAGAAAGCACACATCATCATGATTCCCAAACCAGGTAAGAATCTAACATTTCCTTTAAATTGCAGGCCCATCAGTCTTCTACCGGCGATGAGTAAAGTAGCAGAGAGGATCATCCTGAAGAGACTTAAAACCCTGAGCGATGAGCTCCAGATTATCCCAGATGAGCAGTTCGCCTACCGAACAGAACATTCCACCGAGCTCCAAATACTTCGTCTAGCAGAGTACATCGCGGAGGGTTTCAACTACCGCCAAGTCACAGGAGCGATCTTCTTAGACGTAGCCAAGGCCTTCGACGGGGTTTGGCATGAAGGTCTCCTAGCGAAGATGTTGTCGATGGGATACCCCGTCGGCATCGTCAAGCTTGTAAGATCCTACCTTCACCGGTGGCAACTCCGTGTGAAGATTGCCGACAAGCTGTCGAACTACAGGGCCATGGAAGCAGGCGTACCGCAGGGATCGGTACTCTCTCCCCACCTGTTCACCATCTACACCTCCGACATGCCAAGAACCGCAAGGACCTCTTTGGCACTCTACGCAGACGACACGGCCATAATCTCAAGATCATGGAGTGCAAGACTTGCCACCCGCAACCTCCAGGAAGCAGGATCTGTTCTGGAAGAGTGGTGCAACAAGTCCATATCAACGCGGAGAAGAGCAAAGCCATCCTTTTCACGAGAGTCAGGAAGCAAACTCCCATAGGACACGTCTCCTTGAACGGCGAGAACATCCAACCGTCAATTACCTTGGCGTTATCATGGACCGAAGCCTGACGTGGAGACAGAACACGGAAGCAATAGTACAGAAAGCGAGGACGAGGGGGACTATACTTTATTTGTGCCATACTTATATGGTATATAGGCATATAATTGAATAAATTCAAATCTGAATAATGCTAATAAAATTATAATCACACTTATAAATCGCAATCTTGTATACAAGCATATATCAAGCATTTGAAGCAAAATAACGGAACCGAGACCAGTCCAGTTCAAAATAAGTCGCAATGAGCAATGTCGTAAGCGTGAAGAACATGTCACGCGTTTTAGCCAATTAGCAGTTGAAAAATAGCTTCCGATTTAAAAGCAACGATTAAATCTGAAACTGAATGGACATTAGCCCCAGATCTTGCTATAATAGGTTTGTTTTGATTCGCAAAACGGAAACAGTTTGGAAATTGCGCGGAACAGTATGAGTAGCGAGATGAGTAGGTATAAAAAATCCCTAATAGTCCGAAACTATCTAGGACTCGTGTTTATGTAAGTATATAGGTTTATTTTGGTTTTGAAAAATACCATTCCTCGGATGTCAGGCACATGTGCAGTTAGTAAGACGCGTTCTGGTTTGTCTTTGACTAGTTCGGATTCACCGATCGTTTGTTCTAGTTTTGTGTTAGCAATAATCTGTGATTGTCAAGGACCGTCAACGCACAAGACGTTACGTTCGGTCAGAATATATGGTTAGAAGCAGTGATTAGAGCGCCAAACTGGTAGCAGTGAAACGTGAAACGCAAAAGCGCATGCTCAACAAAAACCGTCCGAATCTGTCCATACTTGAGGCCAGGTACAATTTCTGACGGTCCCTGACAATCACAGATTATTGCTAACACAAAACCAGAACAAAACATCGGTGAATCCGAAGTAGTCGGTCAAAGACAAACCAGAACGCGTTTTACTATTCTGCTAACCGTTATACTCTTTCTTCGCTTATTTACTGCACTATTTATATAATTGTTGCATATTCTATAGGATACTCTTCGCAGTTTTTTTGTAAATACTATTGGTTTTAGACATATTTAGTTGAATTACAAAACATTAAAAAACATTTTTATTTTAATTAAAAATTAAAAAATATAAAAAATTAAGTAATCACTTTTTTATTTACTTACTGATAGATTTTGTTCAAAATAGGGTTCTTCTTCTAGCTAACAGTACCTTACTGTCCAAATTTCAATACAGTCGGACTTTTCGTTCTTAAGTTATCGGGCTTACCAGAAACGTGACGGACGGACGGACATTTTGAAAGTTGTTCAAAATTCGATCACCAACATAGTGATATGTTTTTTTTTGTCTACGAGCAATATTACCGGTTTTAGAAATGTGCCGATCGAATGCAATATACTATACTCTTCGTTTTATATTGCGAAGAGTATAATGACAAGAATATACACACAGCTGGACTCAAAAAATGAAGAAACAGAAACCTCAGAAGCAGAATAGGCAAGGAGATGATGCTAGATGGAAACTTAAAAGAAGCATCTCCCAAATATCTACGTGATGTGGCTCTCGCTGCTGGCAACAAGCATGGCCCAAATCCAACTCAGCGTACCTAGCCGGTCTGGTGGTATATAAAAATACCCAGATTGGACATCCGGAAGTGGCAGTAATGTCTTCTGTACGCTGGCTAATCAAACAACCCCTTTAAGATGGAGTGGTGGAGGGGGTGGAAAATGTCATAAAGAAATTTGAGACTTCGGTTTTTTCGTGTATAGGTACACCAAATCCCAAATTTCTGGCCTCTTACTAGTTTGCTTCAACGGAATAAGCTCAAAATATAATCTATTTCCAAATCTCGTTATAATACACATTGTGTGTACTAAATTTCAAGTCAATGTCTTTATTTTGTTAACTCCTTAAATATAATATAGTAAAATGTAGTAAAATTTAAGGCCTTGATTTCTAGTAAATATACCAAATCAAAACTTTCTGGACTCTTACCTACTTGCTTTATTTATTTCCCTCCATTCCTCCATCCCTTCACCGGAGTATATCCGAAATATAATCTAATTCCAGATCTCGTTATAATAGATACTACGTGTACCAAATTTCAAGTCGATACCTTAAACTGTTCCAAGGAAAACGTGCACACAAAAAAAATTACAGACCGACCGACAGACAGGCAAAAATTTTTCGCTCAAATTTAAAATCTCGACGTCCCATGACAGTCTAAACCTATTTCAACGCAACGGTTATTGTATGTCCACGCCATTACGTGGATGTGGAAGTAAATTACAATTTAAAGGTGATCACTCGCAGAAGGTATTTAACTATAACTTTCACTCCATAAATATAACTTTAATAATTATTAATTACGTAAAGAAACCATGAAATTGTTTATTTACGCCTTAGATTCCGTTTATTGTAAATAGTTTAGAATATACAAAATAGAAATTCGATAACAAAAAATTAATAGTAACATGAAGGTTCAAAAATATTTTCTTTAATTTATAAAATGTTTATATTTAATTAAATAAAATTCGGAGTGTGTGCTCAGGCATGTTATACGAGGTTCATTCGAAAGAAAATATTGAGTAAGAGTTCATTACTCTTTTCTATAGTTGTTGATTCTAATTAATTATTATTGTAGTTGTAAGGTACTATTGAAAATCAATCAACGGTCGCCTGCTTGTGTATAGCCGTAGCCAGGGCGTTATAAATACATGAAGAAAAATGTATTTCCGCGAATAATTTCAGAAGTTTTAGTGAAACAGTTAACGAATTAAGCACATAAATAAATGGGTTTCCGCATTATTATGTTGAAACTTCGGGATCTTAAATTAGGTTCAGTTCTAAGGACTTCTGCCCACGAGGCGTCCCGTCATTGTTCATCATCAGTTCATCCTCTTGTGAGGCGTCATTTTGACATGACTGACGTGTTCTATATTCTCTAACAAATTTTAAAGGGAAATGCTGATTAAATATATTCTTAAAACTATTCATAAATCTAGACCATTACATTTTTATATTTGAGGGATTAGCAGGGTTGGCAGTTTTAAAACAAAATGTTTTAAACAAATGTTTCTTAAGTGTTTAAAATACACTAACCTGTTTTAAACACATTTGTTTTAAACATGATTTTTTTCAATGCGTTTATTCAGTGTGTTTGATGGATAAGTTTTGGAACATCGTTGTATTTGATAAGGTAAAAAAATATAATAAAATAAAAAAACACTTTTATGTAATGCAATAAAACTAGTTATAATAATATAGTAGTATAAGTACAACGAATGAAACATATTACTATTATATAGAAGATGTACTTGTTATTATTTATTTTCTTAGGTGTTAATTTTAAAGCGATTAATAGCACATGTACACACAAAAAAAAGTCAAGTACGGGAATGTAGACCTATGTATTCCCATGCATTTTGACCTACTGAACACGAATCCGATGTCCGTTTTGCCCGATTGGCTCTTGTATTTTTCCTAACCTCAAAAAAAAACACCCTAAGAATGCCCGAGAAAATGAAAGTGTAGCTAAAAATCTGAAAAAATTCAGAGGTACGTAGAATGGCGAGAGAAATCGAATTCTACAGCTTTTTTGGTTTCCCATATAGAGCCCCGAGGAGTGCGAAAAAAACAAATTTTTTCCTTCCGGTGACTTTGGGCTGCTCTATCTCGAAAACGAAGGACCGCAGGGCTGCCTGGTTTGCGCCATTCGATTTCTATCGCCATCCTATGTACCCCTGAATTTTTTCAGATTTTTATCTACATTTTCATTTTTTCGGGCATTCTTATGGTGTTTTTTGTAATTAGGAAGAATGCAAGAGCCAATCTGCCAAAATGAACATCGGACTCGTGTTCAGCAGGTCAGATTTCATGGGAATACTTAGGTCTGCCTTCTCCCACTCGACTTTTTTTTATGTGCCTGTGTAGTCAATAACCAATCACCAAACAATTATTGCACTGTTGCACAACTTGACGTATTTGTTGCACCGAATTGACCGAGCCGTTGTCAAGTATCGTCCTCGTCTTGTTATGATGTAATATGGGCATGACTTATAGAATAAACAATGTATTGGGTCGACGCGCCCGTATAAATTTAAGTTTAAAAACATGTTTTTTATTGTTTAAAACATGTTTTTTTTTTCAACAATTAAAAATCCATCTTTAAAACACATTGAATTGTTTTAAATTAAAAAAAAACTATTTTTTGATTAAAATAAAAAAAACACAATTTTTGCCAACCCTGGGGATCAGCACGATATACTTCTAACCTCTCGTAAGCCACACAGACAATCATCTTTATTCTTATCTAAGAAGAAGCGTTTATACTTAAACTTGTTATTTGTTGTGTTTTCCATCTTAAAGATCATTTTCTGTGCAGTGTGGTCTGATACAAAATTTTCTATAATTAAAGTTTCCATAAAATCTGAGTTAATAAAAATATTGTCAATGCAGCTAGATGTATTATGCATTATATGTGTATTTTGAAATATAGTTTGTATTAACCTAAAAGAATTCATAATCGAGATTAATCTTACTTTTATTTGATTTTCTTTAAGAATCTAAATTAACATTTAAAAAATGTATTTGTATTTTATTACAGGCATGAACAAAAATACAGTGTGGCCTAAAAAACTGACAGAGAGGGCGCAACACTTGATTGACAAAAAACCTATATCGCCAGGGTTAAAATGGCTTAGGTTTCTTTTGGTGGGCCTTTGATTTTTTCTTTCGAAATTGGATCCTAATTCCTAAACTATTCGGTCAAGTTACGTAAAAAAATGTTTTGCAATGCTAATTACTGTTTGATTTAAGGTTATAAAACAGATTTTGAATAAAATAATTATGGGGTGTCACAGTTCCGACCCTGGCATTACAGGTTTCTTGTCGATCAAATGTTGTACCCTTCCTCAATTTTTTTGGGACACCTTATAAAGTCTTATGTAAAATATCGCAAAGTTTAATATGTGTTCGTTAAATGACATTGTGGACATTTTTTAAGATTTCTTGCTGTGTGCGTTATTTGACTCATTTTTAAATAAAAAAATGTATGATACTTGCAAAATAATATATGACAGCTATTTGGTATTGTTTCAGATGGCGCAGTTGCTTTTATATTGTTATATAAATCATTTTTCTTTGGATACCACCTACAAGCAACAATAATAATTCATGAAAGAAAGGGACATCGTTTTAAAATGAGGACAATCCAATTTTTAACTCTTTTTTTTCTTTATGTGACACCTGCTTTTGCCATATTGGAGGGACCAAATGTTTGTACAAGACAAGAAACGTAAGTATTATACATAGAAATAGAATAGTACTGCGTTACTTACCTACCTAGTCAAAGACCATTATAATTGTACAAGTGCATTATTCTTATTCACAAAGTCTTGACAGACGTTTTGTGATTCATATAGTGTTCTAGTTGACCTATCTTTCTGTATAGCATGATCAACAGCCTTACGCCGTCTATCGCTGCAGCTGCGCAGCGTCACCAATCCTCTTTCCCATTAGCTCTTTTGTGGTATCACCCCAACGTTTTGGCGGTCTTCAAACGTTCTATAATGTCCTTTCTCCGGTTGATGTTGATGAAAATACGGTGCTGGAGAATAGTGGATATATGTACTTCTTATAGAGTTGCAATGTTGTGCGATGGACTGTCCAGGGAACTCACAGCAAGCGTCCTTAGACCCACATTACGAAAGAATCAATATGCCGCCTGACTACCTTCTTAACAGTCCACGTCTCAGGCGTAAAAGAGGATAGAGAAAACTAAAGCGTTAACAAGTCCGATCTTTGCAGGCCTCGTGATATTCCTGTCAAATTTTGCTCAAGTTGCCGATCTTTCCACCTGTATTCTTGGTCGAATCTCATACTCGCAATTTCCGGTGTTATCCATAAGGGGTAAACCATCTTGCTTATTACCTCAGTAACTACCTATCCTTAATGTGCTCGGTCTACAATCGTAATTTTTGTTTTGTTTTGCATAAATAAAACGCACTATTATGTATTCTACCACTATATATTCACAAAAGCTGCAACTGCAGTTTCAACTTACAAAGTCATTGTCAAACAGTGAATCAAAAATTGGCTCCTTTTTGTTTGGTAAAATACATAGTAATGTGTTTTATTTATTTATGCAAGATTATTAACTATCACAAAGTAACGGCTTCTCAATTGACTTTTTGGTTTGTAATTTACACCCAAACCATACTCAGAGCTTATTGTTTGGAAATTGTCCAGTAGATGCGTGAGCTCATCCTCGCTCCCTACAATCAGGGTGATATCATCTGCAAATCTCGAGTTTGAAACCTTAGATCATTCCATAATTACTCCACTCTGTTAATTCTCCAACACACGTCTCATCACATGTTCACTATAGATGGATGGTGACAGAACGCAGCCTTGTCTAACGCCTTTTCCAATTTTGCATTTGTTGGAGTGATGCGAGGAGTGATGGTTGTCAGTATTCACCAAAACAGAGACGAATAATAGAGACCATATGTCTGGATGTTCCCATTTCTAATAATATAGTCCTTGGCTTATTCCACATTGTTAAATGTCTTATAGTAGTTCACGAAACAAAGATCTATAGACTCATAATATTCTTGTGTCTTCTCGATAAGTGAACGTAAATTAGTATACAGTATTACTTTACTAGCATGTGATGTTTATGCCAGCAATATATAGTTATCACAAATATCTGTCGATCCCTTATGTAGTGGTACAAATATTGACGTTTCCCATTCATCGGACCAGATACCTGCTTCCCATATTTTTTGTCATATTGATGATTTGCGTTTATAATTCTGCCAGTCGTCTTCTGCCTCAGGATGGTCACAATCGTAAATATTTTCACATTATTGGCGTAAACCTCAATTATCTAATCTGTCTCAGTTCTTAGCGCGGCGTTTTAGGTTTAAAGTGTGTAATCCACTCTTACTTCGGAAAAGGTCCTTGCTATTGTTGTGATCAGCATAGGACCAGTTCTTTACAGATGTCTTCTAGATAAAGATTAATGTATCTTAGACAGAGAGTCTGAATTATCCGCCTTAGTTAGTCTGTTATATTTTTCCGATTTCAAACCATTGTTGACACCTTGAGCCTTCAATTTTTTTTGCTTGTACTTCAACTACAGTTTCAACAGTATCCATGGGTTTCACGCTTTTAAGTGTCTTGTTTTGTGTTTCTGTTGCCGCTCGTGTAATGTTCTCTTAGGGATTCCCACAACACATTTGGATCTTCGTCATATAGATAGATAGATCGACAATTTTATTTCAAAACAGACAATGTGCCACATAAATTTAAAACAAGTCAAAAACATTTCATTCAATACAATTTTTGTAGTGATTGCGTATATAGTAATAATAATAATAATAATTTTGCTGGCGCTCTTTCCGTGTGATGTCGGAGGCCACGGAAAGACTGTCCAGCGTCGGGAAATCGAAGAAAAAAATAATCAGCTGAATGGCTGGCAGGCCAAATGTAGAAGGCGGTCATTTTGGGGTCCCTTCGCCTACTTAGGGCATACGAATCTGGAATGTACAGTCACTAACGCCACGGGTCGTGGGGAGTGGCTGTTATTATCGCCGGCGCGGTTACCGTGTAGTATCGGTCGAAGAGCACGGAAGCCCTGTCCGGCAACGGTGAAACCGAAAATTTATAATAATAATTTCGTTCCACCCACCGTCGCGTCGTCTGGCTCGAGTTTTCAACTCGTGGTTGAACGAGGGGCAGCAGATTCCGGACTGATTTGTCGAGGGACGTACCATGCTAATCCCCAAGAAGGAAGATTTATCCGATCCAAGGAATTATATGCCAATCACCTGTCTGAACTCCTGCTACAAGATATTTACACGTATCTTGTATGCTAGGACACTACGGCAGGTTGGTCCGGCAGATTTACGAGCAGCGTGGCGCCAAGAAAGGAATGCCAGGTAACAAAGACAGCCTGCTGATGTTGTAGTACCTAAAATTAGTCTCAAAGCCCAGCCCCAAATTAGTCAAAATTCTCCAAAAAGATTCGTTTAAAAATATTAAATCAATTGCCTGTGACAGAACCTATTAAATCAATTTTCTATGACAGAACCTATAAAAAACATATCCATTTTCATAAATGTACTAAAAAAATTCAATAACTACTGTTGCATTCAAAATCAAACTCTCCGAAACTCAAGCATATCCCTAAAATCTTGTAAAGAATCTATTTCATTCAAAAACCACAATAGCGAAATTTTGATTTTCTCCAAAATTCCGAAATTTTCGAAAGTACCCCGAATCTCTCGAAGCCGTCGCGTCGATCCGTATAATAATAACCCTTCAGCATAACAAATAACATTTGGAAAACAATCTAGTCATTCTGAAACTCACTAATATTCACTTTTAATACACATTAAGAATTTGTCAAAAAACAATAATGCAAATTTTCATTTATTAAATTTTTTTATATATTTTCGAAAGTACCATGCATATTGTTATCACTTAAACCCATCGTCGCCGTCGTTGTGTCAATGGATCCACACAAGTCGCGCTATCCCCGTTCATTATCATTATTCAAATTTTCATGCGGACGAATTGTCGCTTGCCCGCATACATCTCTTCGTCGTTAACTTATAATTCTTCGTTTTATTCATACTAATATTAAACCAAAGTGCATTAAGCCTACCTGATGGTGTTAATCAAACTTAAGAAAAGTCCACGTCTCAGAGGCTCAAGAGCTAGCCGGCGCCCATCTATAAATAAATTTGCTAGCCTTAATAAAACAAGTACTGCAAGCTCGAGGCGACCCTCTCAGAAGTAATCACCTACCGAACAACATTCCCAAAAAAAATTTAAAACAAAAATCAAAACAAAAGCCAAGAAAAAACCTGGTCTTCTTGGACACTGATAGACCGCTGTATTACGCAGGATTCTGTGTAGTACAAGCGGAACCTATCTATAGCCTGGATTGACTATCGTAAGGTATTTGACACTACATCGCACGAACTACTGGTGCATTTGCTCAAATGTCTTGCGGTAGCAGAGCCACTAGTGAGATGCATAGAACAACTACTGCCGCTCTGGAGGACTCGCTTCACCATAACATCTGGTGCACAGAGGATTACAACAGAGCAGGTTCAGAAGAGAAGTTTTCCAGTGAGACTCTCCGAGTTCCCTCCTCTTTTGCATCTCACTGCTGCCGTTATCTGTTGAACTCCGCCGAACTCGCGGGTACTATTGTGGACCACCCAGCAACCGGAGACATAAGGTTACTCTGTATGCCTCCGGAGAGCACGAACTTCACAATGCTCTAAGGGTGGTCGAAGAGTACCGCGGGCCATTGGCATGGAGTTCGGATTGGACAAGTGCGCGGTCGTCCATCTCAAGAGGACGATGCAGGGACTTTGCTGAAGACGCGCAGCTCGCAAACGGAAGCATGTTAAGACATCTGTATGCCGGAGAGACCTGGGTGTGCAACAACATCACATCCTGGATGTGCAGCAAGTTGAAGAATCTCTCCGCGGCATGTACAGACGTCTACTCCGAAAGTTTTGGTCATCTGAGTATTTTGTGGACGGATTAGTCTACATTTACTAGGGATGGAATCGTAAATTTACACAATTTACACCATTGGGTCACAAAGGACGAGAATCCACATGTGATCAGGCCGACCTCACATCAACGAAAATTCAGTATGGACGATTGGGCAGGTGTGATCGGTAGGTCTCTTATCGGAACGAACTACTACTTGCCGGGCAACCTAAATGGTGATAATTACTTGAACTTCTTACAGAATGACCTACCGGAATGATTGGCTGAAGTGCCGATTTTTCAAGAAGACAATTGTTTTTCGAAATGACGGCTGTCAGGCACACTATAGAATAACCGTCAGGGAGCACTATTCTATGGCCCGCACGATCCCCAGACCTGACACCCCTTGATTTCCGCGTCTGGGGGACGGGATAAAGAACTTATGTATTCACAAGAAATTCACAACCAAAACTAGTTAATTGAAAGAATTACTTTCGGAGAAGAACAACGTGTCTGCGACTAATATGCTTGCCGTTCCTGTCCTGCTCTACTCCTTTGGGGTAGTCAAATGGACTGTAGATAAGCTGCGTCAATTAGATAGAAGTACCCGCAAGATGATGAATATCAATAGCAGTATTCATCCTAGATCGTCCGTTCCTCATGTGTACCTCCCACGTCTCTCCCATCTTGGGTCTGGAGTGTCTGCATGGCAGAGGAGCACTGAGTATGCCTAAGGAGCTCAAACCCGTTTGTGCAATTAGTGAGAGATCACGAAAATGCAAGAGTGGGCGCAGGACTGTTTAAGGCGGCAAAAAGAGCCGCAGATGAACTTGGTCTCGTATTCGACGACAGGCGAGAGGCTGGCACGGTGTTGACCCAGAGTCAGTCACTGAACTGCAGCCGCCTCGCCCGAAGGCCCAAATAAAAGCTGCCGAACAAGAACGTCTGTTTAGGCAGCATGTCGATAAACCCATGTTCTTTAAGAACCTAGAAACACTCGGTTTATCGACTAAGCTCACATTCGCCCTTTTAAGGTCAGCTGGGCTAAAGTCGGAGACCGAGGGATTCATTGGCCAAGATGGTGTAATAAACACTTTAGTTTACCGAAGTCGCGTAGTGGGTATAGAGGTTCCTGATATTAACTGCAGGACCTGCCGCCAGGCGCCGTAATCGCTCATGCATTTACTATCTGCATGCCCGGTATATGCGATTTCGGCTTACCATCGCCATAACGCGGCGTTACGGGTGCTGTATTACCATCTACAGTACTCGTACGAAGTAGACCAGACACCAGTGCTGCCTTACGTCCCCGGAGACATCGAGTCCGTTGTCGAGAACGAGAGGTGTCGAATTTATTGGAACTTCTCGTTTCAGACAATCAGGCTAGTTCAAGCCAATAAACCTGATATAGTCCTCCTTGACCATCAAAACAAGGTGATGTTTGTGATCGAGTTCTCAGCACCTGCTGAGCCAAACGTCGCTTTGAAAGAGGAGGAAAAACGGACCAAATACCGTGATCTCCGGTACGAGCTCCTGTACCCAGGCTACTCGGTCAAGATGGTCGTGCTAATAATTGGTGTACTCGGAGGTATGAAGGCTACGCTGCTCTTGGAACTGAAGACCATACCAGCCAGTCAGAAATCAGCTGAATGGCTCGCAGGCCAAATGCAGAAGGTGGTCATCTTGCAGTCCCTTCGCCTACTTAGGGCACACGAGCCTCGAATGTACAGTCACTAACCCCACAGGTCGTGGGGAGTGGTTGTAATTATCGCCGGCGCGGCTACCGTGTGGTATCGGTCGGAAAGCACGGAAGCCCTGTCCGGCAACGTGTAAACCAGAAAAAAAAAATCGGTAAAGGTATTTACACAGAACTTCCCTCGTTCATGGCAGTCTCTCTAAAAAAATAATAATTACGAAATGACATTGAGAATAATAATCGGAGTAGAGTTATTGCTATTATTACAAAGAAAACTTGATAAGTTTTGGTCAAAAAAATATACAGATTGCTCATCCAACAGCAAAAGTTCAATACTAAATAGCAGGTGCCACATATGGCAGGCTTGCGCAAATACCTTTACAAATGTCCACCATGACTGAATTATTTCTTGGGATGACCACCCTGTACATTTTTCAATAAAAGTATAATAGGTGCATATGCCAGATGTTATTGCCATCTGTCACATTTTCAATCCAACATTCACGTAATGGAGTGGAAGTATAGTGGTGGTTAAAAAATTTCATTTTTTTAAAATTTTTCAAAAGATGGTAAAATAATTTTCAAATTTTTTGCTTCTGAAATAGGTTTAAAATGTCAAAGGTAGAAATTTTAAATTAGAGCAAAAAGGAAAGGTTCCTTCTGTTCTATAGTAGTGCTAAAAAAAGTTTAAAAATTAAAAATGATGTATTTTTAAAATAGGTTTAGAATGCTATGAAACGTGAAAATTTTAAATTTGAGCAAATAAAAAAAAATTCGATCTATTTTAGTGGTAAAAACTTTTTGAAAAATGTTGGTGAAAAAAATTTTCAAATTTTTTTTTCTGAAATACCTAGGTTTAGAATGTCATTTAAATTTGTGCATTCTGGTGTTAAATTTTTTTCCAAACTGGTAACAAAATGTTGCTAATTTTTTTTTCCGAAATTGGTTTGGAATATCATGAAACGTGGAAATTTTAAATTTGAGCAAAAAAAATTTTTTCGTCTGTTCTATAGTAGTGATACATAAATGGATTAAAAATGTTTTCAAATTTTTTAAAAAATTCTTCAAAAACATTTTTAAATTTGTTTGAATAGTTTTAGAATGTCATGGAAACGTGGATAGTTAAAATCTGAACAAAGAAAGAAAAATTCTATCTTAGCGATAAAATTTCAAAAAACTTTTTTTTTTAATCAGGCTTAGAATGCCATGAAACGTGAAAATTTTAAATTTGAACAAAGAAAAAAAAATTCATTTTAGTAGTAAAAATTTTTACTTCCCTCGCATACCGAAGGGAAGTATTGTATTCGAGAAAAAATCACCCTCCGAGATTTTTGCGGATTCTGACGTTTCAGAACACGTAGATTCCGAAAATATAGGTTTTTCAATTCCGTCAGTCTGTCTGTCTGTCTGTCTGTCTGTCGGTCTGTCTGTCTGTCTGTCTGTCTGTCTGTCTGTCTGTCTGTCTGTCTGTCTGTCTGTTGGTGCATTTACTAAAAAACTACTTGACGGAAAGCAGTCAAATTTGGCAGGTAGTTGACGCTACTGTCAGCGCAGAAATGGTAGAAATTTCAGTGGAAAATATACAGGGTGGACCGTCTAAACGGAATAAATAGTGAAAAAAAATTTTTTTTCGCTCAAATTTAAAATTTCCACGTTTCATGACGCGCTAATCCTATTTCTGAAAAAAAAATTTTTGAAAATTTTTTTTACCAACATTTTTGAAAAAAATTTTTACCAAGATAAAAAAAATCGGTAAAGGTATTTACACAGAACTTCCCTCGTTATTTGTGCATGGCAGTCACTCTAAAAAATTAGTAATTACGAAATGACATTGAGAATAATAATCGGAATAGAGTTATTGCTATTATTACAAAGAAAACTTGATAAGTTTTGGTCAAAAAAATATACAGATTGCTCATCCAACAGCAAAAGTTCAATACTAAATAGCAGGTGCCACATATGGCAGGCTTGCGCAAATACCTTTACAAATGTCCGCCATGACTGAATTATTTCTTGGGATGACCACCCTGTATATTTTTCAATCAAAGTATAATAGGTGCATATGCCAGATATGTTTGCCGTCTGTTATATTTTCAATCCAACATTCACGTAATGGAGTGGAAGTATGGTGGTGGTTAAAAAATTTCTATTTTTTTAATTTTTCAAAAAAGTTTAAAAATTAAAAATGATGTATTTTAAAATAAGTTTAGAATGCTATGAAACGTGAAAATTTTAAATTTGAGCAAATAAAAAAAAATTCGATCTATTTTAGTGGTAAAAACTTTTTGAAAAATGTTGGTGAAAAAAATTTTCAAAATTTTTTTTCTGAAATACCTAGGTTTAGAATGTCATTTAAATTTGAGCATTCTGGTGTTAAATTTTTTTCCAAACTGGTAACAAAATGTTGCAAATTTTTTTTTCCGAAATTGGTTTGGAATATCATGAAACGTGGAAATTTTAAATTTGAGCAAATCAAATTTTTTCGTCTGTTCTATAGTAGTGATACATAAATGGATTAAAAATGTTTTCAAATTTTTTAAAAAATTCTTCAAAAACATTTTTAAATTAGTTTGAATAGTTTTAGAATGTCATGGAAACGTGGATAGTTAAAATCTGAAGAAAGAAAGAAAAATTCTATCTTAGTGATAACATTTCAAAAAACTTTTTTTTAATCAGGCTTAGAATGCCATGAAACGTGAAAATTTTAAATTTGAAGAAAGAAAAAAAATCATTTTGGTAGTAAAAATTTTTTCAAAAATATTGGTGAAAAAAATGTTTTTTTCCTGAAATAGGTTAAGCGTGCCATGAAACGTAGAAATTTTAAATTTGAGCAAAAACAAATATTTTTCATCTTGGTAAAAATTTTTTCAAAAATGTTTGAAAAAAATTTTCAAAATTTTTTTTTTCTGAAATAGGTTTAGCGCGTCATGAAACGTGGAAATTTTAAATTTGAGCAAAAAAAAAATTTTTTCAACTTGGTAAAAATTTTTTCAAAAATGTTTGAAAAAAATTTTCAAATTTTTTTTTCCTGAAACACGTTTAGCGCGTCATGAAACGTGGAAATTTTAAATTTGAGCAAAAAAAAATTTTTTTCACTATTTATTCCGTTTAGACGGTCCACTCTGTATATTTTTCAGTGAAAATTCTACCAGTTCTTCGCTGACAGTAGGGTTAACTACCTACCAAATTTGACTGCTCTCTGTCAAGTAGTTTTTTAGTAAATGCACCAACAGACAGACAGACAGACAGACCGACCGACAGACAGACAGACAGACAGACTGACGGAATTGAAAAACCTATATTTTCGGAATCTACGTGTTCTGAAACGTCAGAATCCGAAAAAATCTCGGAGGGTGATTTTTTCTCGAATACAATACTTCCCTTCGGTATGCGAGGGAAGTAAAAATTCTATCTTAGTGATAAAATTTCAAAAAACTTTTTTTTTAAACAGGCTTAGAATGCCATGAATCGTGAAAATTTTAAATTTGAAGAAAGAAAAAAAAAAATTCATTTTAGTAGTAAAAATTTTTTCAAAAATATTGGTGAAAAAATTTTTTTTTTTCCTGAAATAGGTTAAGCGTGTCATGAAACGTAGAAATTTTAAATTTGAGCAAAAACAAATTTTTTTCATCTTGGTAAAAATTTTTTCAAAAATGTTTGAAAAAAATTTTCAAAAAATTTTTTTTTCTGAAATAGGTTTAGCGCGTCATGAAACGTGGAAATTTTAAATTAGAGCAAAAAAAAATTTTTTTCAACTTGGTAAAAATTTTTTCAAAAATGTTTGAAAAAAATTTTCAAAATTTTTTTTTCCTGAAACACGTTTAGCGCGTCATGAAACGTAAAAATTTTAAATTTGAGCAAAAAAAAAATTATTTCACTATTTATTCCGTTTAGACGGTCCACCCTGTATATTTTTCAGTGAAAATTCTACCAGTTCTTCGCTGACAGTAGGGTTAACTACCTACCAAATTTGACTGCTCTCCGTCAAGTAGTTTTTTTAGTAAATGCACCAACAGACAGACAGACAGACAGACAGACAGACAGACCGACAGACAGACAGACAGACAGACTGACGGAATTGAAAAACCTATATTTTCGGAATCTACGTGTTCTGAAACGTCAGAATCCGAAAAAATCTCGGAGGGTGATTTTTTCTCGAATACAATACTTCCCTTCGGTATGCGAGGGAAGTAAAAATTTGTTTTGTTCAAATTTAAAATTTCCACGTTTCATTACACGCTAAACCTATTTCTGAAAAAAAAAAATTTTGAAAATTTTTTTCAATATTTTTGAAAAATTTTTTACCAAGATGAAAAAATTTTTTTTTGCTCAAATTTAAAATTTCTACGTTTCATGGCATTCTAAAACTATTTAAAAAAAAATTAAATTTTTTTACCAACATTTTTGAAAAAAATTTTTCCACTAAAATGATAATTTTTTTTCCATGTGTAATTTTTAAATTTAATTTTAAACTTCTTTTACCACTATCATAGATTAGACGGAAACTTTCCTTTTTGCTCAAATTTAAAATTTCTAGGTTTGACATTTTAAACCCATTTCAGAGGAAAAAATTTTAAATTTTTTTTTTTACATTTTTGAAAAATTAAAATAAAAATGAAATTTTTTAACCACCACTATACTTCCACTCCATTACGCGAATGTTGGATTGATGTGACGGATGGCAATAATATCTGACATATACACCTATTATACTTTTATTGAAAAATGTACAGGTTGGTCATCCCAAGAAATAATTCAGTCATGGTGGATATTTGTAGAGGTATTTGCGCAAGCCTGCCATATGTGGCACCTGTTATTTAGTATTGAGCTTTTTCTGTTGGATGAGCAATCTGTATATTTTTTTGACAAAAACTTATCAAGTTTTCTTTGTAATAATAGCAATAACTATATTCCGATTATTATTCTCAATGTCATTTCGTAATCATTAATTTTTTAGAGTGACCGCCATGCAAAAATAACGAGGGAAGTTCTGTGTAAAGACCTTTACCGATTTTTTCAAAAATATTGGTGAAAAAAATTTTCAAATTTTTTTTTTCTGAAATAGGTTTAGCGCGTCATGAAACGTGGAAATTTTAAATTTGAGCAAAAAAAAATTTTTTTCATCTTGGTAAAAAATTTTTCAAAAATGTTTGAAAAAAATTTTCAAAAAATTTTTTTTCCTGAAACAGGTTTAGCGCGTCATGAAACGTGGAAATTTTAAATTTGAGCAAAAAAAAAATTTTTTCACTATTTATTCCGTTTAGACGGTCCACCCTGTATATTTTTCAGTGAAAATTCTACCAGTTCTTCGCTGACAGTAGGGTTAACTACCTACCAAATTTGACTGCTCTCCGTCAAGTAGTTTTTTAGTAAATACACCAACAGACAGACAGACAGACAGACTGACGGAATTGAAAAACCTATATTTTCGGAATCTACGTGTTCTGAAACGTCAGAATCCGAAAAAATCTCGGAGGGTGATTTTTTCTCGAATACAATACTTCCCTTCGGTATGCGAGGGAAGTAAAAATTTGTTTTGTTCAAATTTAAAATTTCCACGTTTCATTACACGCTAAACCTATTTCTGAAAAAAAAAAATTTTGAAAATTTTTTTCAATATTTTTGAAAAATTTTTTACCAAGATGAAAAAATTTTTTTTTGCTCAAATTTAAAATTTCTACGTTTCATGGCATTCTAAAACTATTTAAAAAAAAATTAAATTTTTTTACCAACATTTTTGAAAAAAATTTTTCCACTAAAATGATAATTTTTTTTCCATGTGTAATTTTTAAATTTAATTTTAAACTTCTTTTACCACTATCATAGATTAGACGGAAACTTTCCTTTTTGCTCAAATTTAAAATTTCTAGGTTTGACATTTTAAACCCATTTCAGAGGAAAAAATTTTAAATTTTTTTTTTTACATTTTTGAAAAATTAAAATAAAAATGAAATTTTTTAACCACCACTATACTTCCACTCCATTACGCGAATGTTGGATTGATGTGACGGATGGCAATAATATCTGACATATACACCTATTATACTTTTATTGAAAAATGTACAGGTTGGTCATCCCAAGAAATAATTCAGTCATGGTGGATATTTGTAGAGGTATTTGCGCAAGCCTGCCATATGTGGCACCTGTTATTTAGTATTGAGCTTTTTCTGTTGGATGAGCAATCTGTATATTTTTTTGACAAAAACTTATCAAGTTTTCTTTGTAATAATAGCAATAACTATATTCCGATTATTATTCTCAATGTCATTTCGTAATCATTAATTTTTTAGAGTGACCGCCATGCAAAAATAACGAGGGAAGTTCTGTGTAAAGACCTTTACCGATTTTTTCAAAAATATTGGTGAAAAAAATTTTCAAATTTTTTTTTTCTGAAATAGGTTTAGCGCGTCATGAAACGTGGAAATTTTAAATTTGAGCAAAAAAAAATTTTTTTCATCTTGGTAAAAAATTTTTCAAAAATGTTTGAAAAAAATTTTCAAAAAATTTTTTTTCCTGAAACAGGTTTAGCGCGTCATGAAACGTGGAAATTTTAAATTTGAGCAAAAAAAAATTTTTTTCACTATTTATTCCGTTTAGACGGTCCACCCTGTATATTTTTCAGTGAAAATTCTACCAGTTCTTCGCTGACAGTAGGGTTAACTACCTACCAAATTTGACTGCTCTCCGTCAAGTAGTTTTTTAGTAAATACACCAACAGACAGACAGACAGACAGACAGACAGACAGACTGACGGAATTGAAAAACCTATATTTTCGGAATCTACGTGTTCTGAAACGTCAGAATCCGAAAAAATCTCGGAGGGTGATTTTTTCTCGAATACAATACTTCCCTTCGGTATGCGAGGGAAGTAAAAATAATGGCAGTAGGTACCAATGACTGACTAAACTTCGCACTTATAATAGATTAAAACCACAAATAAAATAGACTTATTAAAATACAGTGAGGTCCATAAGTAACGGATAATTTCATTATCTACGTAATTTACCATTTATGAGTAAAATCCTAAAACACGTGTGTTTTTTTTTATTCTAAAATTACGTTTTTTGAGCATAGTTTTATACCTCCTCATTCGACCCCCTAGAGTGACAGCTACCCCTTTAAAATTTTTAAATTGAACGAGGATGCGTGTGATAGCTCATTTAAAAGTGTTTTTAATTCTCTATCCAGCAATACAAGGTTTTGGATTTTATATATTCTCCATCAAGAAAATGAAATTTGAGGATTTTAAAGTGGATTTGAAATGTGTCCTAAACTATTTATGCCTATGTATCAAATATCTGTCAAATCGGACTTTTCTAATTAATTTTGTGTCATGGTTAGTAGAAATTTCGTGAATTTGATATTCCTAAATCTGGTAGGAAACGCATTTTAGACGAAGAAAAGAAATTGGATATATTGTTAGATATTCAAGATAATCCACATAAACCTACAAGACAAGTTGCCGCCGATAATGATATTAGTAAAATGTCCATATTGCGTCTTCTAAGAAATGAAAAATACCTCCTACATAAAATTCATTTGGTTCAAGAACCTGACGACGATGATCCTGATCGCCGATTGGAATTTTGTAAAATCATGGCAAATAGATGCCAAGATAATCCGTTATATATAAAAAACATTATTGTTTCCTATGAGGCAACATTCGTCTTAAATGGAACAGTCAACAAACAGAACTGTAGATACTGGAGTACTGAAAATCCACATTGGATGATGGAGGCCAATACTCAATATCCTGAGAAGATTAACGTTTGGCTGGAATCAGGGTTGTGAATTTGTCCACTTTTTTTATTTTATCCAGGACGGGGACAAAATTGGATAAAACCGGACAATATTGGACAAAATCAACTTTCATTTATGAAAATTAAGTATAAAAAGGGTAAAACAGTATAAAAGGGGGATAGTAAATTTGAGTTTTTCTGCAATATCCCCCTAAAATATCAAATTCATATTTTAATTTTGGTCGTAGGCCATCTGGACACTAGTTTGCATAGTATCAGTCAAACTCTCTTCTGTTTAAGGTGTAGTTTTAGGGAGCGATTCTCAGTATTTTCCTCATAACTGTTTTCACATTTCTAAAAATTATTGTAAAAAACTAATTTTCAGATCATTAGAAATAGAAAAGGTATTCTTATTGCTTTTCGACAAACTATTTTTGTATGTACCACAGAAATATCGGGAAATAAGTTTGCACCACATTGTATATATGTTACTGAATATTGATTCATCAGTTGACTGTTGTTCTAGATATGTTTTTTAAATTTTCGTTTAATTTAATTGATTTTGTCCAATTTTGCTCAATTTTGTCCATAACCTTTGATTTTGTCCGGACGGACATAATTGGACAATACCGTCCAATTTTGTCCCCTTGGACAAATTCAAACAACCCTGGCTGAAATAATAAATTCTCAAATTATCGGACCCTATTTCTTTGATAACACATTAACTGGCGCGCGTTACTTGGATGGCTTGCAAAATTTCTTAGTTCCTGAATTAAGAATGCTTTTCCAGATGATGACAACCCTAATGAAATTGATAGAAATATTTGGTATCCGCAAGACGGAGCTGCACCACATTTTGCAATGAATGTGAGAGCCTGTCTCAATCAAGTTTTTCCTAATAGGTGGATCGGTAGACGTGAACTTGAGCTGCCTGCCCGTTCTCCTGATTTGACCCCGCTTGCCTATTTTTTATGGGGTTACTTAAAATCGAAAGTCTACTCAACAGACTAAATAACGTCGGTAATGTAAAAGACAGAATAAGGCAAGAAATTAACGAAATCACCCCGGAAGGGACACAAAATATTTTAGAAGAATTTCAGCAACGCCTCCATTAATTATTGTCAAGAAGCAACGGACGCCCAGTTTGAACATTTGATTTAAACTGTTTCAAGTGCTCTTGTTTACTTAGTAACATTAAAAATGTAATATTTTTCAATAAATAATTTAGACAAATTCAAAAAAACTAATACTGCTGGATAGAGAATCAAAAACCCTTTCAAATGAGTTAGAGGTGTTTCAGAATTTCATGAGCCGCGAAATGCGCAAAAGGCAAAGTTTAATCTGAGTTATAAGTATGTTTTTGAAGACACTGGAGGCTGCCTTGCTGTATACATAAACCGAGACATAAACAAGAGCTCGGGATAAATTGTAAACAATAAATATAATATTTTTAAGAAGTGTAACTGAGTCAACAGGACGGATTATGTCTCTGCGCATATGAAGGTCACGGCTCATGAGATTTTAAAACACCTCTATCACACGCACCCTCGCCCCATTTAAAAATTTTAAAGGGGTAGGTGTCACTTCAAGGGGGCTGAAAGGGGAGGTATAAAATTATGCTCAAAAGTTTCATTTTAGAATTAAAAATTGACGTCTTTTAAGAGTATACTCATAAATTGTAAATTATGTAGATAATTCATTACTTATGGACCTTAATATATACAAACAGAATGGTTTATATCATAATGGAATGGTTAATGTACAATAAATTACCCACTGAAACAGAAACAAGTCAATTGCAAGTTTTTAAAAGAAAATGTTACACTTACAGTGTGGGCGAATTAGACGAAAATCGTGCTAAATTTGAAAAAATTTACCGAATTAATGGATTTTCACGAAACTTTCTGGATTCTGTTCGTATCGATGTTTAGATCAAACTCCGCAAAAATAATTTTGCCGCTATTGCCCCGCAAATTTTTTAAACAATGATTTTGTTGCTAATTTGTTAACTGCCAAAATTGAAGTAAATTTTAAAAACAACATGTATTTTTAGATAATTTGGTGGTTCGAATTTGTTCAAAAAGAGGGGAGTGGGAATAAAAGGTGACGAGAGAAAATCCACAAAAATTCTGGTGAATGTATTAATAAAGTAAAAGACTTTTTCCTCTATGACTTTTTCCTAAAGTACACTCAGTCCAAGTTATTCCGGGAAAACACGAGAAAAAGACACTTATCGGAAAATGAAAAATCTCGTAAACTATGAAATTTTAAAATCTGGAACAACCTACAGGTTAAGATATTTTTTAAAATTTCGGTCTCTTGTAATGTTTTTGAAACGTGCATATTTTCCGAGTTTTCCACAGTTTTTCACGATCAAAAACGTGATTTTGAAGAGTCAAAAGTTGTTATTTTTCATCAAATTATCTCAAAATGCATTTTGTTATTTACGTTTACCTCAATTTTGGTACTTAACAAATTACCAACAAAATCGTGGTTTAAAAAAATTGCTGGGTAATAGCGGCAAATTTTTTTTTGCGAAGTTTGATCTAGACATCGATACGAACAGAATCCAAAAAAGTTTCGTGAAAATCCATTCATTCCGTAAACTATTTAGTCAAAAATGCTAGTTCGCCTATGCTATTATATATGTAATAAAATAATGTAGAAGCAAAGAGTCTATGTTGGGTGAATTCGAATTAAAGTACCTACTCTGTTAATCCTAGTATCCAAATACTCGGTTGAATCCGAGTATTAAAATTTCATCCGAGTAATATACTCGGATTAATATTAAGCAAATAAACTCAAGTTCCCGGTTTAATTATATTAAACCGAGTATTAAACCTTATTACCTAATATCGTTTACATTGTTTTAATCAGTAACAGCTACTCCGAAAATACCCTGACACCGACGCTTTTTCCATAACCTCGCATATATTCTCGAATAGAAAATACTTTTTCCGATTCTTGCTCACCTTATACTAAACATATACCTAGGCTGATGGGGCAAATATGGGACCACCGCCGAGCTATACTGTACACAGTTTGCAAAATATTTTTTTGTACAAATTGCTTAAGTTATCCCAGAGAAACTATTGAACAAACATACAAAAAATGTACATACGGGTCGAATCGAGATTCTCTTCCTTTTTAAAAAATTTTAAAGTCATTGGTTAAAAATAGTCGGTGCCATCACCAGTGTCGTTTGTGGTCGACGACGAATCAAAATGCCTTATGTGAAATATGAAGAACTAAAAAATATTTACTCTGAGCGGTCTACAAATATCTGTTTTTCTAAAACTTAAGAATAGCAAGAGTAGAGACAGTGATCTTGGCACTGGAAGTAAATTTTCTTAAACCCCTATTGACATTTGACAGTAGAAACGTTAAACTTTGAGCGAGGTCAGAATAATCGAAATCGGAATATGCACATTAGATAAAATAATCCTGATTATTAATACCTATTTTAGCACATTATTGAAAATTAATTCAACATCGAATGATTAATCGATGTCGGTTCAAAGTGTGTCGAGTTCTGTGAAAGACGCATGTTTCCGTGGCTCCTACGGGATATCGAGATAAATCCGGATAAAGCGGCAACAAAACGCCGAAATTGTACTGAATTTAAGCGTGAACAATTCTGCATTAATTGATATAAATTGGCGCGAGTATGGCTATTTCATATAGTTGATATTTGATTAAATTATGTTGGTTGAATAAAACAACACAAAATAGTGTATATAAACAACGCAAGAAAAGTGTACTGCTTGACTGCTTGACCGTAAAATATATACCTGGATTCGTCCTTTCTTGAAGTGGGTGATATAAAATAAGCAACAGCCAGCCAGATGTGTGAATGAAACATAAGTTTTTGTTTATGTAGCAATAGCATTGGTTTATTTATGTCTTTATTAAATTTTAAACAAGAATTGGAGATCAAAATTAAAAAGATATTAAACATAATATTCAGGTGATGAAATGGAAAAACTGCCCAAGATTGAAACCGATTGTTTCAAGGAAACGACATACAGGGTGAGCAAGCTATCCCTTCGGACCTCTTTTCTCATAACGCGCAAAAAAATTGTTACCGCGAGATAGGGCCCTTCCCAGCAACTCCACTGTAGATGGATATTTACTTGTGGAGCGATTAATAAATAAAAAAAGAAAGGGAAAAAATACAAAAATAAAATAAAAAATAAAGCTGCCAGGTTCAGATACACAAGAGGCAGAAAACTTAGAAGAAGAAAAATAAGGAGATGACGGTAGATGCAAACTTAAAAGAAGCATGGAAACTGAAATGGATGCTCGGAATTGGCAGCAATGCCCACCTTACGTTGGCAAATCAATCAACATCAAATGATTAATCGATGTCGTTTCCGAGTAATTCGAGTATCGAAATCCTTCGAATATCTACTAGCAAAGAATAGAGTACAAAAAAAAAAGTCGACACTTCGAAAACCGTCTTTGATCTCGGCATCTCTGATTTGGTGATCTTGAACAGTTGGCCCTTTACATGGCCAGAGGTGGTATGCCACTCCGTAGAATTGTAACATACGATGTGAAAATGGGAAACAGGTCACGACATTTGATCGAAAAGAAATATACACAGGGCGAATCACTACTGCGCGAACAGTCAATATCTCCTCAACTGTTTGAAATTAGAAAAAATGTCAAAGATAAAAATTGTAGATCTAGAGTGTCATATTTTAATATTATTTTTGAATCTACAACATGTTTGACATAGTGGTGGCGAGTATACTTAGATTTTTCGATGGAACACTTTATATATTTATATTTAACTCCTAGTTCTCTATCCTGGCATATATCATTTTTGGATTTTCACTCTGGGGTTGCTACGTTATTCCATTTTATCCGAAATTGACAACAGTCAGGAATAAAACCTTCAAAAAATGAATTTTCATAAATTTTACTGTTATTTCACTTTGAGTGTTAGCACACCTGCGTATCTATAATAATAGTCCGGGAAGAAGCGACAGTTTTCGTGAAATCATTTCTATAAAGCTATATTTTTTTCCAAAGAAAGTTTAGATAGTATCTATAATGAAGGGGCAATTCTACCAAACTCTTAGTGGTGCATAAATGAGTAAAAAATTAAACATGTTGCAATAAAACGCATGGACGAAAATTTCTCGAATTGTCAAAAAATGACGATTTGCCTTCGCTCCTGCCGGCACCAATTTTTTCGATTTTCCACGTTGTACGGTCATTGTCGATCTTCTCCTCGCCATCGAGACATAGAACGGGTCTCCGATCGCCGTATTTATTCAGTTCTTACGTTTGAAGAATTTACTTGCGATCGTGCTAATCGGCGACTATTTTTTAGTGGTTTCCCGAGTTCGAAACCCGCACGAGAATACTTTTTTCCGTTTTCAATTTTTTTTGCGGATATCTTTCATTCTATAATTGCTATTCTCTCCATTTTATTGCATTTCTCGGAGAAGTTTTCTGCCGCGGAATATTAATCTGCACTATTTCGATTAAAAATCACATTCTACCGTCGCTATAGGGTGGCTAAATCTTTGGTAGACGTTGCTGAAATCACAGGACATAAAAAAGTTTAATAAAACGATTTGTAACGTTCAGAATTTATTTCCCGATTGCATAAAAAAAGTAGTTCTCCTCATTTCAATTCCTTCTTTTTATTCAATTATCGATGGTAAAAAACATTTATAAAAATTTCAGATGGTATAGAGACGTTGTGGATAAAAATGTTAAAGATAATGCAATCTTATTTAGAGTGAATCGAAAGTACGTTTTTTTTTTTACTTGCACGCATTATTGACACGTTGACTGCCATAAGAAGCACGTGTGCTTGACATACCTTTAATATAGCTAGGCCGTGAGAAGCACCATTGATTCTCACCCTTTAGTGAAATATCGGTGTGCGTGGTACAACGCTGGTTCTCGAGAACAGTATAAGCATATAGGACATATTTTCTGGTGGCCTGGATGACTGTTTTATGAGTTTAGCCGATGATTTTGTCGAACTTATGCCGAGTACAACCACAAATTATTCTGAATAAATTTCATTTATTTTTGACCAAATTTTGTAGGTACTACTTATATTTTACATTACATAATAGTACAAAAAAACAGTTTTATAATTTTTCTGAAAATAAAAAACAATAATGTATTCTAAGTACAAAAATAAAAAACGTATACCATGCCAATTATAAGTGAAAAAATATATAAACAATTTGAAAACGAAAAAAAAAAGCACCCCCCAGGCGGGATTCGAACTCGGGAAACCACTTAAAAATAGTCGCCGATTAGCACGATCGCAAGTCAATTTTTCAAACGTAAGAACTGAATAAATACGGCGATCGCAGGCCCGTTCTATGTTTCGGTGGCGAGGATAAAGTCGGCAATGACTGTATAACGTGAATCGCGAGGTGAAAATCGGAAATTGAGGCCGGCAGGAGCGAAGACGAATCGTAATTTTTTGCAATATGTTGTTTAAATTTTTTACTCATTTATGCACCACTGAGAGTTTGGTAAAATTGCACGTTCATTATTATAGATACTATCGAAACTCTCTTTGGAAAAAAATCTAGCTTTATAGATATAAACGCGAAAAATCTGTCGCTACCTCCCGGGCTATAAATACCTTTTACACAAGATACTGTTGTTGCATTCTGATTTACTCATCGTGTGTTTTTGGTTAGCTCAATGATATTTATTGAAACAACTGCGTTCTAAATGTAATTATGGTTATTATATGTATGGTATTATGTTGTATTAATGAATTTTGTGCAATATTTTTTTGACCATGGATATAAGTTAGGAATATAGAATAGAATAGAGCTTTGCTTCTATAATTTACTTTCCAGTTAAAGTGACAGATGTTCAATATCATTTTTTTTAATTGAGGTTCGTATACGGAAACTTTTCACGAATTCCGGTAATTATACGTGATAGACCGGTAGCACGGGAGATTCTGGTGAACAATTAGCTAACGTCTGCGTCTCATGGAGACCTTTCTTATGCACGAAAAATCGACGACGAAATATCAAAATGTACTATACTTCGACAATGCATTTTTCAATCATGGGAGACATTGCTGAAATAGTGAAAAAAAGAATCCCGGATTTCTTATGATAAGTCCAAAAATGAGTCAAATATAAAGGACTCCGCACCATTAGCCTTGGAAAAATCATTTTGTTGGAATTTTCTTCAAACTTTGGAAATTGGTACTTTGAGAACAAAAAGTGTCACATGAGAAAATTGATTTAACGCCTTCCCTGTAGAATTACAGTGACTATAAGTTAAAAATCTTTAAATTTTCAAAGATTTTTACTTCTAGTTAGTGTAATCATACAGGGAAGGCATTAAATCAATTTTTTCATATAACATTTTTTGTTCGGAAGCCCTTGAAGTACTCATTCCCAAAGTTTGAAGAAAATTCCACCGAAATGATTTTTCCAATGCTAATGGTGCCCTGTCCTTTATAAAAAATGTTGAGTGTTCGATTTAAGAAATCCAAGTATCAGCTTACCACCACTATGTGAAACACTCTGTAGGTTTAAAAATAATTTTAAAATCTGCAACTTTTGAGCCCCTACCATTGCCATATTATGAGACATTTTTTCAAATTTCAAACGGTTGAGGCGATGTGTGCATCACTAGAGCGACCCACCATTTACGTTGTTAGGGCCGGAATGGATTGGTTCATTTTTTGGTGGGATTTTGGATTTTTTCTTTATTAATTCAAAATTGAATCCTAGTTCTTAAACTATTTGGTCAAGTTATGCGAAAAAAGTGTTTTGCAAACCAAATTACTGCTTTTAAGATTATGAAACAAATTATTTCGATTAAAAAGAAATCAGGTTTGTCAGAGAATAAATCAGCATGCAACTTGTTTTGGTATTTTTGCTCGTATCTCAGAAAACAATTCTATAGGATGCAATTTGTTGATGGCAGTTCAACTACGTCGGAAACCTTATATCGAGTAAAAAGAGATTAAATATTCCATCTTACTCTGTGAACTGTTATGACACAAAATATATCATGCTCAAGTGACAAACTTTACTTTTCTTTTAATCAAATTAATTTATTGGCGATGATGTTATAACTTTAAATCTGAAAAGCATTAATTAGCTTTGCAAATAATTTTTTAAATAACTTGACTGAATAGTTTAGCAACTATAAACTAACCGGAACCAACTTCGAAGGCCCATTTAAGAAAACTAAGCCATTCCAATCCTAACAATATTGTTACGGATTTCCACCTTTTTGGAAACACTCTGTATGAATCCGTGGGTTCTAAATAATTTTAACAAGAGATTAAACACTACTAACACTTTATTTAACTATTTACTGACTACAATACTTCAAATTCACTTTATTTACTATTTATCTAACCTCACTTTTCACTTTTCTACTTGTTCACTTTTATAAACTGCTTACTTCATAAAACTTCCCCCTCCGCGCTTGTAATCGCGCCTTATATACTCCGAAATTAGCTCTAGATTAATCCAGAATCTTCTCCAACCATAATCCAGAAAAGCCCTTGGTTCTTTCTAGAGCCTTCCCAGTCACTATCAGTAGGCATAGGCGTACCATCTCCTTTTCCAAGGGGTGTAATTCATAACACTGCCCCCTCCTTAAGCCTGATCGTCCCGATCAGGCAACTCAGAATCATCGATGTATTTCGCCAGTCTGTCCAAATGCACGATCTTCATCTTGGACTTTTTGCTTCGTTGAATCCGATAGACGACGTCATTAATTCGGGTAATAACAGTGTACGGTCCGTCCCAAGGCGGTTGAAGTTTCGGTGACCTGCCTTTCTTCCGCTGTGGGTTGTACAGCCAAACCAGGTCTCCTGCCTTGAACCCTTCTGAACTACCCTTATGGTCATATCGAGCCTTCATTCTGTCACTGGCTATGGTGATTTGGTCTCTAACTAACTCATGGACATTCCTTAGCCGTTCACTCACTTCATCTACATAGCTGTTCACAGGAAGCCGTTCTCCACCTGGTGTTCCAAACATCAAATCACACGGCAGTCTGATCTCATGTCCAAATACTACACGAGCCGGAGTTTGTTTTGTAGTCTCGTGGATAGCAGCTCTATATGCCATGAGGAAAAACGGTATGTGGAGATCCCAGTCACGTTGATTTTTATGAACGACTTTAGAGAGATGTTCTTTCATAGTCTTATTATGTCGCTCCACCATTCCATCTGATTGCGGGTGAAGGGCTGTCGTCCGTGTTTCGTGTATTCCTAATAACTTGCAGATCTGCTGAAATACCCCTGACTCAAAATTTCTCCCTTGATCTGAATGCAGCTCCAGGGGTACACCAAACCGACATATCAAGTTATCTACCAAGACTTTGGCGACAGTAACCGCTTCCTGGTTCGGAATTGCGTAGGCTTCAGGCCATTTACTAAAATAGTCCATGGCAACCAGTATGTACTTGTTACCGTCCTTGGTTACTGGGAATGGTCCGGCTATATCGATCGCAATCCTCTCAAAAGGAGCCCCGACGTTATATTGCTTCATTGCACCCCTACTCCTAGTTTGTGGTCCTTTACTGGCTGCACAAATTTTACAATTACGACACCAAGCTTCAACATCTTGACGACTATTTACCCAGTAAAATCGTTCACGTACTTTATTCAGGGTCTTGTTAACGCCGAAGTGTCCACCGGATGCTCCATTATGCACTTCTTGAAGTACTTTCGGTACTCGACACCTGGGAATCACTAGACGCATAACAACTTGCTTCCCATCCGGGCTCTCCCATGCTCTTTTTAACAGCCCGTTCATAACTCTAAGTGAGTCCCACTGTGCCCACAAAGCCTTCAATCCAACTGCTTTGTCCGAAACATCCTTCCACTCTGGTCGAGTTCCTTTTTCCTTTGCTCTCAATATAGCCCCAATCTCTGCATCGTTCAGTTGTTCTTGTCTCAGGGCTTCAGTTGTCCAATCATCCGGAACGTCTATTTTAATAGTGTTGACTGCTCCCACGCCCTGCTGTTTTTCCACGTGGCGGCAGTGCTTGCAGTCGTCCTTGCATGGTCTTCTAGATAATGCGTCTGCGTTCTTATGAGATCTTCCTGGTCGATGCTCGATTTTAAAGTCGTACTGTTGCAACCGTTCTATCCAACGAGCCAGCTGACCTTCCGGGGTTTTCAACTGCAACAGCCATTTCAACGCAGCATGGTCGGTTCTGATTTTGTAATGTCGCCCGTAGAGATACTTATGAAAATGGTCCACTGATTTGACGATGGCCAATAACTCTTTCCTGGTTACACAATAGTTTCGTTCTGGTTTGGAGAGCACCTTGCTGAAGTACTCGATCACTCTTTCCTCTCCGTTCTGAATTTGGGACAGCACACAACCAATCGAAGAATTACTGGCATCTGTATCTAAAATAAAAAGTCCATTCTGTTGTGGGTATGCTAGTACAGGACCAGTGCATAGAGCTGCCTTCAATTTTCTCCATGCCGTTTCACACTCCGGTGTCCACTGGTACTGAACTTTCTCCTCTGTTAGCCGGTGTAATGGCTTCGCAATGTCTGCAAACCCTTCCACAAAGCGTCTATAATAAGTGCAAAGGCCAAGGAAGCTTCGTACTTCATGAACGTTAGATGGCCTTGGCCAATCTCGTACGGCAGAAATTTTGTCGGGATCCGTTTGTATTCCCTCCGAAGACACTACGTGACCAAGGAATTTAACTTCTTTCTGAAATAAAAGGCACTTCTTCGGGTTCAATTTCAGGTGTGCATTTCTGACTCGTCCAAATACTTCTTGAAGATTTTTCAAATGTTCTGTAAAGTCTTGTCCCATAACCAGCACGTCGTCAAGGTAAACCAGGCACGTCTTCCAGGTTAGCCCTCGTAGTACAAATTCCATCAATCGTTCAAACGTGGCTGGAGCATTGCAAAGTCCAAAAGGCATCACCGTAAATTGGTAAAGACCACTGCCTGCTGAAAACGCTGTCTTTTCCTTATCATCAGGATGAAGCCCAACTTGCCAATAACCGCTCCTAAGGTCTAACGTCGAAAACCATCGTGAGCCTGCCAATGTACTTAACGTGTCGTCAATCCGGGGTAATGGGTAGTCTTTCTTCGTCACATCGTTCAATTTCCGATAATCGACACAAAATCTTAACGTTCCGTCCTTTTTGGCAACCAAAACTACTGGCGATGACCAGGGACTCGTTGACTCCTCAATGACTCCATCTTGTAGCATCTTATCTATCATTGCCGAGGCTTCTTCTTGTTTTGCTAGCGGAAGCCTCCTAGGTTGTTGTCGAATAGCAGGTGAGTCACCAGTATTTATCCGATGCTGGACTATATCTGTTTTTGTAAGGGCCTCCGTACTTTTGGCAAATACTGAACTTTCCTTTTCCAGGAACTTGATCGCCTCCTCTCGTTCGTCCTTAGATAAATGCTCCAACTGGGAACTCAGCAAGGTTAAAACTTCCTGGTCTATATTTGTAGATGAATTTCCCTCTGTTTGTTCTTCGCACCTTGCTACCCACATAACCGGTTCATAGGAGCCAATCGGTTTGCCTTCTTTAATTGTTACTGCATGGGAATTTAAATTGACGACTCTAATTGGGATTTTATCTTTAGTCCGGGTTAAAGTTCTTGCCACAACAATATTGGTTAGGGACTTAATCGATTCGTCACCTTCCACCAGGCCAACACGGTAGCCTCCAGGATTTCCTTCCAAGGCAGCATCGATGATCTGTTCCGAATGAGCAGGAATCTTAATCGTCTTTGTTGTCAATAGCCTTGCTTTACGGAATTGGTCATCTGCGGTTGCCAGGATAAATTCCTCATTTCCAATTTTCAAGACTCGCTCCCCTACGTCAACAATAAACCTCTTCTCTTCCATGATGTCCAGTCCCAAAATGAAATTGTCTGTAATGTCAGCCACAATGACCTTGTAATTGAATCTCAATCGTCCAACCTGCAGTTCCAAATTGACCTCTCCATGGACCGCAGCCCTGTCTCCCGTGGCTGTCCGAATAATTACTTCATTTTGCTTCTTCTTAATCTGCAAGCCTGATATAAACCCTGGCCGCACTATTGATGACGTAGCACCTGTGTCAACAGTAAACACACACTTTCTTCCATTCACATATCCTTGCAACAGCAGACTACTTGGAATTCTTCGCAGCTGGGAAATCTTTATTTCTCTGGGGGCACCGTGTTCCCTAGCCAGCACAGCCCCCTTGGTGCTGGCTATCTTTAGTTTTCCTGCTGCTCTTCTACATTTACAGCATTTACTCGTCTGTCCGAGTTCTGCTGTCGACAGTCTCGTTTCATATGTCCCATCCTGCCGCAGTTGTAGCATTTAATACCTCCACTTGGTCTTTCTCTGTTTTGTTGGTTTTCCTGCCTTCTTGGAGGATTCGATTGAGCCAGTAATTGACCGATCATTTTATTCGTTTTGAAAATCGCATTCAAGATAGGGTTTTGGTCTCTCTCTTCTGGCTGCAATTCTTCAAGCGTCATAGCCCGCACTCTTGACTTTGGAGTATCCCTATAGACGGCTTCTACCTCTAGTACATGCACCAAGGCTTCACTACAACTTTTATGTCGGGATAGCCTGAGGACTCGCCTAATCTCCTCATCCCTTATCCCGTCTAGGAATGCCCCCACTGCTAATTGTTCTTTAAATTCTCTTGGCGCATTAGGATATGCTAAGTGTGCCAGTCTTTCCACCGCAGCTTCAAATTCTTGCAGACTCTCTCCAGCTTTCTGAACGCGCACTTTCAGCTGGGTCTGGTATACTTGAGCAAGGTGTTGATCTCCATATCGTAGATCTAAGGCAGCTTCTAAAACTCTAAAATTCCGTTGTTGGTCTGCCGGAATTGTCTGGAGCAACTCCAACGCTTGGCCTCTTAAAGCCACGATTAATGCCTTAGCCTTCTCTTCGTCATTCCAGTTGTTTGCACTCGCTGCTGCCTCAAACTGTGTCTTGTAAGTCATCCAGGAACTTTGACCATCAAAAGAGGGAATTTTCAATCGTTGGCCTGATGACACCACTTGCTGGTTTCCTCTTTCCCTCAACTGTCTTTTAAGCTGGTCAATCTCTCCTTTGACTTCTTCTTCGAACTTGTTTACTTTTTCCTCGACCTTATCTGTTTTTCCTTCAACCCGATCTACTTTTTCTTTGACTTCACTGACTTCTTCCGCTACCTTATTTTTGAGTTCTTCAGTGACGGCAAATATGGCAATCTGTTGGCCTTCTATAATTTTCCTTAGTTCATCTCTTTCTTCTTGATGTCGTTTCTCCTCTTCTTGTTTCTCCTCTTGACGTCTTCGTTCTTGTTCCTCAAAAATTTTTCTTAATTCTTCTTGACGTTTTTGTTCTTGTTCTTCTTTTTCCTGTAGGCGTTTTTGTTCTTTTTCTTGTCGTTTTCTCTCACGTTCCTCTTTCTCTTCCTGGCGTTTTCTTTCCTGTTCTTGTTTCTCTTCCTGGCGTTTTCTTTCCTGTTCTTCTTTCTCTTCCTGGCGCTTTCTTTCCTGATCCATCATCATCTTTTGCATTTGGGCCATAAAGTCCTGCATTTGTTGTTCGGATGCCATGCTTCTGGTTGTTACCGGCATATAATTATCAACAAAATTTAATAATTACGTCACTATCGGTAATGGGACTGTCCAGAAAAACCTCAAAACGGCACAAAAAAAAGTCTTATCTAGAGTCTTTGTCACTTAACCACTAATGTCCAACAAAATGTTCCAAAAATGTCTCAAAAATGCACTTAAACACTATTTTTCCTGTTCGAAAATAAACCTCGAACAATGTCCAGTAAATTAGTCCTTCCTGTGTTAGCACTAACTCCGAGAATACTGTCTCAGTCTTCTCAACACTCCCGAAAAATCCTCTTGTCAAAATTCCGCTTCCGACACCAAAATGTTACGGATTTCCACCTTTTTGGAAACACCCTGTATGAATCCGTGGGTTCTAAATAATTTTAACAAGAGATTAAACACTACTAACACTTTATTTAACTATTTACTGACTACAATACTTCAAATTCACTTTATTTACTATTTATCTAACCTCACTTTTCACTTTTCTACTTGTTCACTTTTATAAACTGCTTACTTCATAAAACTTCCCCCTCCGCGCTTGTAATCGCGCCGTATATACTCCGAAATTAGCTCTAGATTAATCCAGAATCTTCTCCAACCATAATCCAGAAAAGTCCTTGGTTCTTTCTAGAGCCTTCCCAGTCACTATCAGTAGGCATAGGCGTACCATCTCCTTTTCCAAGGGGTGTAATTCATAACAATATAGATTTTTTATCGATCCAATGTCATGTCCTTTCTATCATTTTCATGTGAGCAGTGTTTTTTGACATACACTGTAAATGACACAATATTTTACTAATGGTCTGTTTTGGAGATTCTGTAACATCTGAAGTTAATACGATAAAATTATTATTATTATTGTAGCTAGCGATACCTGTGAAAAAGAAAATAATGCAAAGCGGTTTTTCTTTTATTTACTGACCTTACATTGAATTTTTTATGAACCGATTCTCGACAAGAATAAAATAAAACACTTTACTTACTTTAGGATCCGGACCCGTTTAAAGACGACCGGTATAACTAATTACAACAAGGTCGTTCGCGCTTCGCGCTACGTGGCATTTTTTAACAGACCAATGACATCGAAGTTACGTTGCCTGGTTCCCTCTTTGAATGAGTTTTGAGTTGTAGTGCGAAACAAAACAATTAGAATTTTCTACAGGTGTAGTGTGCCGAGGCGACATTTAACTTGATTTAGATGGTCTGTCCCTCTCTCGGAACACTGTTTACTTTTGTCGAGTGTTGCAGGTTTAGTGTATTTTCATATTAAAAAAAAAACTGCATTTAATTTTAATTTTGTACTATTTTTGATTTTTAATTAGGTAGCTATTGCTAATAAATCTATTATTATTATTATTTTGGTTTTCTTTCAGTCTTACTGGTGGGTGTTCTACGTCAGTAGGGAGGAAATTCATATTATCTTACTATGTTTAAAAATGTCCTTGTTATGTGGCATATTTGAAGAATCACACTTTTCTGATTCATGTGTCTCAGGTTAATTGGTAAGCTCAGTCATTTGATGTTATTGTTGAGATGTTTGGTCATTACTCCTTCAACAGAAATGATTATTGGGATAGTTTCCACTGTGTCAAGGTTATATTATTACTATTATTGTTCTTAATTTTCTTTTTCCTAATGAACTAGCCAGGGTTGAATCACACAAGACTAATTTAGGAGCACATTTGCAGAGATCAGTGGGATATGGGTTATTTGGTGTTTCTTCTTGCAGTTGTTTCCAGTGGTGATAATTTGGAAGTTTTTAATTGCTCAAGTGATAGAAACTTCCACACAACATTTGCGGTGACCAGCAATGCTGCTCTCTGCACAGTCCTCAAGTGTCTGTCCTGCAGATGGAATTTTTGTTTTGCTTCAACCAATCTTTGGTCATCAGGTCATTTACGTAAACAACAACGGGAACAATCTCTACTTGTTGCAACTGGCATATTGTTTTACTAGAGTCTACACCCCAAGCGGAAACAAATAATCCCGCGTGCGCATTAGTGCTGGTTGGCTATTGTAGGTACCGCCTTTCAACCTATTTGTTCCGTAATGTTCTCGCTTAAGGTGCAGGAGCTTCCAGGTTCAATTTTTGCACACACAGAACTTTTTTTAAATATTTTGTAATGATTAATGTATTTTTTCACAAATTCAGGTTTGATTTGACGGCAGAAATATTTTCCTTCTTTTTCCTATAATTTTTCAATTCAATTCAATTTTTATTCAAATTAGTATATACACCACATTTAATACAATGGTAATAAACAAGAGATTTATAGATTATTTTAAATTGGAGATAGGCACCTAAATGACTTAACATTTGCATATGCCTTGATTTTTTAATTTGAATACATCTTACACTAGATACTAAATAATATAGGATTAAAGATAAACTAAAACTAAAATTAGGAACCAAAACTTATGAAGTACTTAGAGGATCGAACGAATTGTATTCTATTTATTAAAGAAATAAGAAAGAAAAAAAATGTTTTCTAAAAAAAGATTCTGAATGAATCAAAGTTGGTACTTATAAAATGTCTACATTCTTTATTAAACTTTTTAATTGCTTGATTTTAATGGGTAATAGGTTATGAAACTTAGGGGCTAAGTATTGAAATAATCTTAGTCCAATATTTTGATTTACATCAGGTATTTGTAGGCTTTTATGAACTTTACCCCTAGTTTCGTGCTGAGGGGATATGAAATTTTTTAAGTGCTTATTCTTTTGTAAAAATGAGCAACAAGCTGTACAGTGAACGGACATTAAGAATCTCTTCTGTATATAGTAAATTCGTAGGATAAAGGCTAGACTTTTTGAAACTTATTTTTAGGATGAAGTTTTGTATTACATTTAGCTGTTTTAGTGTATTGTTGTAAAGCCATCCCCAAGCAATAATGCCATATCTAATTAATGATTCCACCAGTGACTTATACACCATTATTAAAAGTTTTTTCCCTAGAAATTCTCTCATTAAATAGAATTTATGTATTAGTTTTCTTATGTTTGATACTAATGTTTTAATATGATTGTCCCATTTTAAGTTCTGATCAGTTATAATGCCTAGATATTTTGCTTGCGGTGCTTCTAGAGTTTCCTGCGTATAGTTAAATCTAATAGTGGAAAAGTCAAGTCTATTAGCTGACGTTGATGAAAAAGCTACGTAATGTGTTTTTTAATATTTAGTGATAATTTGAAAGTTCTCAACCAATTATGTACTTTTGTTACACCCTTTATAACTTTTTCTTTAACGAGGTTCCAAGAAGAGTCTTGGAATAATCAGCAAAAGAAATAATAGTACCATTTATGTCTAAGCTAGTTAATGAGTTTATATAAGTTAAAAACAAAATTGGCCCAAGCATAGTGCCTTGAGGAACACCTATTTGGATTCTCATTGGTGTACTGATAGCTTCTCTAACACGAGTCATTTGAAACTTGTCCGATAGATAGTTTCTAAAGACATTCAGTATAGTTCCACGTACTCCATAATGATGTAATACATTTAAGAGCTTTTCGTGGGGCACTGTGTCGAATGCCTTAGCTGGGTCTAGGAATACTGCAATACATTTGTTATTTTGGTTTAGATTTAGATTTCATGCTTTCGTGAGATTTCTTTAGGTAAGGTTAGTTAAGTTAATTTTTATTTTGCTATCTAATTGTTAATAATTATCAGCGCCGAAGGCAGTGGTAGCGTCGCAGACAAAGAAAGGGGGTGCGGGGTTTTTTTCCCACACAATATCTCAATTTCATGCGGGATTATTTGTAGCGGCTGTTGGTCTAGACTCTAGTTATTGCTTTCAGCTCCACAGCCAGTGGTTGGTATTTTCTCTTTTTTTTTTTCAGCATCCATCCAAACCAGCTTCTGATCTGAAGGGATTGCAATGTCCATTGCAATATTATTAATTTTATTTCCCCTTTTCTCAAATTACTTGAGTTACATTGGGAAATTACAGACACTACATATTTCGATTTGCTTTGTTTTGCTTAAAATTCTAATTGGCGATTTTATAATTCTTCTTGATGAGTTGCCTTTGGTAGCTTTAAAAGGTTTATGTGCGAATACTAAGGGTATAGAACCCAATAAAGGGTAAATACTCGCGCCACATTGGAGCAACCCTTATGGAGATGTCCGCCAAGTCCTTTTTTGCTGGATTTTTGGACTTGGTAATTTATCTTTCAAAATTGTTCTCTAATTTTTTTGGACTGTGTATGCTGTAGTGACCTGCCTGGGAGTGTGTTTTCCCAAGCGCAGGTTTGTGGAATCAAGTCTATTTTTGTGCAATTTTGAAAACAATATTTTTTTCAGAATTTTTGGATTTTTTTTTTTTTGAGCCATTTCCGAGGTTCAGTAACAATCTTAGCCATGCTATTTTAAAAGGCGACCTCTTCGCCTCTAGTCATCTGGTTTTACTGAAAAAGCAACCATTCTATATTGTCCTCTCTCGGATTGATGCAGCCAGAAAATGAGAGAATGAGAACTAGATGCTGGAAAGTCGCTTTTGAGACATAATTATTTCCAAATCAAGAAGAAATGCTGTTGTATATTGTATAGTATAATATGTTATGTTAAAAGTATTAATTAGTATTTATTCCATGTTTTAGATACACAGTGACCGTTAGAGTGTCAGAAGAGCAGCCGTATCAAGTGAGGGAATATGTCTGGTGTTTAAATTTTCCACCAAGGTGTTCAAAATATAAAATAAAATTTAAAACAGTTTATAAAACACAAAACTTAGTTAAAACTAGACCCATTGAAGATTGTTGTAAAGGTTATACTAGAAGTAATTCTGATGATCGTTGCATCCCAGTTTGCTCAAAGGATTGCATTCATGGAACATGTATAGCTCCAGATACCTGCCAATGTGAAACAGGATATGGAGGCCCATATTGTGATATTTGTAAGTTCTCAAGTTACTGATTGTTTTAAATAGTAGCATTCACATAAGATTCCGGCTTTAGTTTGGTGGCATACCTTATTTCTTGTAGGTGGTTGTCCGAAAACATTCTAAAGTCAAATGACTCCAATAATATCCCTGCCAATTATGAATCCCCCCCTCTTTCCATCCTTAGGTAATATTCCTGATATCCTCCTAAATTGTGTCCAATAATAAATGGTTGTGGCTGTGGCAGGCACCTTCAGCAAATTTTAATTTGGTTTCCTTGGAACATTTTCCCACTATAGAAAGAAGAATATATAAAAAATACCACGAGGAAATGGAAAACACTTAACAGAGGAAGGACTTAACTGGTCAACAATGGGTTCAAAAATAAAAATAGGGATAGGGAGAACGCTGACGCGGAAGTAATCACCCATGAACACACTATAAATATGAACAACTAAAGAAGACGAAGGTGATAGAAAAACAGTAACATGTACCAAGAACGTCATGGGAAAATATGGTCAAACAAAAATGGAAGCTTGTTAAAGGATACCACAAATAATGACACCTGAAGCATCTCCCTACCACAGAACAAAAAACTCACAAGAGGAAATGCAATAAAGAAATAACAAGAATATAAGTATTGTCTAAATGTTATTTGTGGCATTATCTTAATTTTTTTCCCTTCTTCAATTCTTTGGGAATTTCACTGCCACATGTATGTTTTCTTTCTAAGCGGTGCTAGGGAAATCTACAAAATATATCACAATTAACCAGTATGTTACTGGTAAAAAACAAGCAACACTTTAAGATCTATTCTGACAAAGACGAAACCAACAAACCACGAGCAAAATTCAAAAAACTGCATTTATAGTATTCCGTGTGAGTGCAACAAACAATACGTGGGTGAGTCATCCAGACCTTTTAGTGTAAGATTGGGCGAACATCAAAATTATATCAGAAAAAATGAAATTCAGAGGTCCAAGATCTGCGAACACGCGTGGGAGAACGGACATAGAATAAACTGGGACTCGGCAAAAATTTTAACAAAAGAGGCAGATAGCAAAAAAAGAAAAATAAAAGAATCCGCGATAATATTATTGAATGAGGATAATTGCATGTCGAATTGTTCCGTAGATGTCTGTACAACTTGGCTGCCAATGTTAAAAGAAGAACTTCACAAACTTAACATTGTATAGAAACTAAAAAACTGTTAACTATATCAACAGTTCTATGTAAATAGTAAGTATCTATGGATATTGAATATAACAAACATTCTTAGAGCTGTGTATTTGTCATACACAGCAAAAAAGATTTTTCAAAAAAAGCCTTGAGAAAGGAAACAGAATAGATTTCCGAAACGTCGGCGAAATATTTAATTTCAAGTTTTTATACTTATTTGTGTTGTTTATTTATCAAAACCAACCTTTAACTGATCCTTTGACGTAAACGTCACGGGCGTAGAGGTTTTTTACCAGTAACATACTGGTTAATTGTGATATATTTTGTAGATTTCCCTAGCACCGCTTAGAAAGAAAACATACATGTGGCAGTGAAATTCCCAAAGAATTGAAGAAGGAAAAAAATTAAGAATATAAGCACTGCCAGATTCAGACATGACAGATATAGAAGACTCAGAAGAAGATAAACAAGGAGATGATAGATGGAAACTTAATAGAGGCATCTTACAAGCAAGTGCACTGTCCTTCCTAGATTTATACTCCATGCATCATGTGGCTTTCGCTGTTGGCAACAAGCATGTTCCATATTCAATCAGGAATATAGTTTCCTTACTAAGTAGTTATTTTTATACCAAGGCTGCAAAATCCCTTTTTACGTACCGAGAGAAAAATTATCACCGAGGAAGCGGCCGAGGCAAAATAATTTCGAAAACGATAAAAAATTTCTCAGCCATGGTATAAGTAAACACTAATTTTTGTGGAACCGGCAACAATAGTCAATTCAATGGTGAAAATGATACCATCATTTATGCCATATTTAATTTTTGCAATGGTATGTCACAGTGTTTCCATGGAAATGGTATATTCTGTATGTATACAAAACATTTTGACAGTTCTTGAAAATGTCTGACAGCGATAATGATATTTCAATTTCTTGCACTCCTCCAGAGCTAAAATATAAATTCAGCGCTTTCTGAGTTAAAACCTGAAATGTCTAAACGGCAATATGAAAAAAAACAGCGACTTACTAATTACTAATTTTGCTCAATAAAAAATGAACATTTTTGATTTGTCATATTTTAGAAATGTCAATTTTGAAGTGACCTAAACGTCAATTATGAAAGTGACTTTTAGTTTTACGGCCGTTACTAAGAGTAACGGCTGTGAAATTGAATTTCTCGGACTGTTTTGAGAATGCGAAATACTTACTTCACGTACAACTGCACAAAAGATAATTTATGGTTAGAAATCCATCCACAAAATATTGTTTTTCTGTTGATTTTTACATTTTTTTTAATAAAACAGTTAAAACTTTGGCTCAAGTGATTTGTGTATTAATTAGAAACATTTTTAGCTTGCCCAAAGGGTTTATGGGGTCGAGAATGCCAACATCATTGTGAATGCCAAAACAATTCAACTTGTGACCCTTTTGATGGTGATTGCCTTTGTGCCAGAGGATGGATAGGAAAGAAGTGCCAATATAAATGTACGGAAGGAAGTTATGGACAAGATTGTTTGGAGAAATGTCGTTGTGAAAATGGTGATTGTGACCATATTTCTGGTGAATGTAAATGTCATTCAGGTTACATGGGCCCCTTGTAAGTTTTGATAAAAGTGTTTCTAAAATATTTGTTTATTTACATAGGAATGCTAGGATTTTTTTCATTTATTTTTTACCTTTTTAATATGTATTTTAAATGTCTTAAGATATCACCAATTTTCACGGATGCCTTATAGTGACCAGTCAGACCATTTGTTTACAATTGACAATAGTGTGTGATAAAATGAGCATTTTCAGTCTTTATTCGTTTGTAAATTTGTCTTAATTTTTTATTCAAGATGGTTACGTCTGTAATTAAAGAATACTCTAGCCTAATATTTATCTCATTGTCAGTGAGAACAAGCGCTAAACTTAAAAAAGAAAAGAAATACGTTGTGGGCTATGAAACAAAATAAAATAATATACCTATCTGAAAAGAGAGAATTTGCTTGTGAAGACCATTTAAATGAAAAATGTAACTTTGGGCATTTTAGCAGACAACTGTATACTGTCGATCTAATTCTGACCATGCTAATATACCAATAAAACCAATCAATAACATCTACTTCTTTACTGTATGGTTGACATTTGTACCTCGAAAAAATAATGGCTCCACCGAAATTATGGATACTCATCACTGCAAAAAATGACCGGTCTGAACTTTTTGCTTGCTCTTTGTCAGTAGATGCAGGAGAGGGGAGTGAACAAGGCTTACTATGTCTGGGTGGTAGAAGTGGTCATGTGTCCTCATAAATTCAAATTGAAATTCACACAGATGTTTCGTTGATACTTTTTGCTTGCAATGTGATATATGTTTACACACGTCGACAACAATCCAAAAATATCCCTGCCAGCATTTTCTGCTGCCAGGTTCGTCCCTAGGCCCAACTTTGGAAAATCCCGGAAAAAAGGCTCTCGGCCAAATGTTTCAATGATAATACTTTTCAACGAAATTTTGAATGTATCTGAAACATAGTTTTTCTAAAGTTAAGGTGCTATTGCCAGCATTTTTTTTTTTTTGTCACCGAAATGGTTAATATGCAAGAAAGGGTTTTGCAACTTGGTCGATATTTTGCATATTAACCCTTTTGGTGACACAAACGAAAAATGCTGGCAATAGCACCTTAGCTTTAGAAAAACCACGTTTCAGATATAACCCAAATTAAGTTGAAAAGTCTCACCATTGTACCATTTGGCCGAGAGCCGTTTTTCCGAGATTTCCGGATGTTGGGCCTAGGGACGAACCTGACGACATTAAATGCTGGCAGGGGTATTTTTGGATTGTTCTCGACACCTGGAAACATATATCACATTATTAGCAAAAGTCTTTACAAAGCATCGATGTGAAATTTCAATTTGAATTTACCAGGTCTCATGACCGCTTTCACCATCTGGACATAGTAAGCCTTGTTCACCTCGCATTTACTGACAAAGGGCAAGCAAAAAGTCCAAACAAGTAATTTTTTGCAGAGAACGAAGTATCTGTTACACATATTTTTTTTTTAAATCCAATCTCTGACATTATTCACTCTAGTGAATTACGATACTCGCCTGCGGCTCGTGTCGTAAACTTCACCATTGTGAATAATAGCCATCATTATATGCTAGTTGAATAATATACTATTATACTTTCGTACCCCATGTGTTACAATGTGTGGCTTTAATGAGACGCACCCAGTACACAGAGCCGTATTTCCACCCAGCATAATGCAAGCAAAGAAATGAAAGAATTGCTGGAGTTAGACAAAAGCAAGAATCGTGCTGTCCCCCCAAAAAAACAGGAGTGCTGCTATAGATACGTGTTTCGGAGTTATTGCTTCTCATCGGCTTAGCATAGCTAAATAATGTTATTATATGAGAAACAATACCAACAAGGTAGGAAAATACAATACACAATACTCTTATTCTTAAATACCCCATGTGCCACAATGTGTGGCTTTAATAAGAGCACTCAGTATACAGAGCCCTATGTGTGTGCCCTATTTCCACCCAGCTTAACGCAAACAAAATAATTAAAGAATTACCAGAGTCCGACAAAAAACAAAAGCAAAAATCATGCTATATGTTCCAATAAGAAACAAGAGTACAGCTACGGACACGTGTCAGGGTTATTGCTCTTCATCAACGTAGCATAGCTAAATAATGTTGTTATATGAGAAACAATACCAACAAGATAGGAAAGTACAATACACAGTACAGTACAATAGTGACAAATAGTACAATATAAAGAATGTGTGGTTTTAATAGAGCAGTATACATAGGGCTCTATGTACTGACTGCTCTCATTAAAGCCACACATTGTGACACAAGTGGTACGAAAGTATAATAAGAGTACTGTGTACTGTAATTTCCTACCTTTCTATGTCTTGTTTCTCACATGACAACATTAACTATGTGATGATACGCTGATGAGTAGCAATGACACCGAAACACGTGTCCACAGCTGCACTCTTGTTTCTTATTGGGGGATATAGCTCTATTCTTAATCTTGTTTTTATCTGACTTTGACCATTCTTTCATTCTTTTATTTGATTTAAACCAATTATGTAGCAATTTGGCATTTTTCATCAAATAATTTTCTGCTGTCTATAAAATCACCAGTTAAGACAATAGTAAGAACAGAGTAATAGGCGAATTTTATTATTGTTTATAAAACCTACGACAAACATTACCTCATGCATTTCCCTCTACATATTAAAAAAAAAAAAATTGTTAATGAATTATTATTTTGGATAATCCATCTAAATAACGGATTCGACAGAATGAAGTATCCATTTTAAATTGAGTTGTTTTTAGTAATTGCTAAATTTTTATTCAAGAATTAAGCACAAGGTCCTTGAGGAAACACGAAAATTTTATTTTTTAAATATTACATTAGTCAAATGACCTCTTTGCTGCTGACAGTCGGGTTTACACGAAACAGCCCTTCGAAACCTTTGCAGAAATCAACACGTGTTCTAAACTTATTGAGCTGGAAGTTTTTGTATGACTTGAATTTTGTAGGGATGGAAGAGCAAGTCTTTCAAAATGCGGTGATAACTACGGTTCGAAATATTGAGTGCTAATGCTTGTCGTATTACAGATCGTTTGAACGAGTTCTTCCTCTTGGCTTTCCTCTGACACATGTAGCGGTACTGCGAATCTTGTGTACCCACTATTAATAACAATAATAATAATAATTTCTCATCAACTCTGTGATTTTGGGACAAGCAAGAAGTAAATTGAGAAATCTATCTATAGCTTACATCGACTACCGGAAAGCATTTGATTCAGTCCCCCACTCCTGGTTAAGCTACATCTTAAGACTGTAGAAAATAGAGCTGAATGTAATATCTCTCCTGGAATACCTTATGAACTCTTGGAGTACAACTCTGCAACTCACAAACAGTATCACATCCGATCCCATCAACATCTGCCATAGGATTTTCAAAGGTGACTCCCTTAGTCCACTCTTATTCTGTTTGGCGCTTAACCCACTCTCTAAGATGCTGAATGATGCTGGGTACGGATACAACGAAGAACACCAGCACAAGATTACACATCTCCTGTATATGGATGATATTAAGCTGTATGCCTCGTCGTCTACTGAGCTTCAAGGCTTGCTCAGAATAACTAAAGATTTCTCCAGGGATATTTGTATATCGTTCGGATTAGATAAATGCAAGACACTCAACGTTAGAAAGGGAGTCCAACAAGCATTTGGATTTGACCTTAGGGATGGCACTGCTATCCATCCTCAACATTAGCTGATAAAAACTATAAACTGTTTTAAACAATGTGCTTACTTAGAAATAGTTACACAAATTGAAAAATGAGTTGTTCAAAATGCAGAAAGATCGACCTTATTCAAAAATTACTATATCAATATGATTTATGCCAAAAATACGTTTGCAATGAATGTTCGGCATTGACATCAACAGAAGATCGATGTATGGGACTATCAAAACAAAAAAAACTAAAATTCTTTTGTCCGGAATGTGACAAAAACACACTGGTCTATACAAAATGTATCGAAAACAATGAGAGACTGCACCAAGAAAACCAACAATTATACGAAAAACTTCTAGAAGTTCAAACTAAACCAAATAATATAGAAGGTATGATAGAAGGGCTTTAGGCAGAAATGCAAGTAGCTCTTCTAGAAACTGTTGAAAAACTAATAATAGAAGAAATTAGCCAAGTAAAAGAGGAAATAAACAACCTTAAAGAAAGTAACAAGGACTTAGTAAAACTATTCTCTGAGGCTCCCTCGAATATTGTCACAAAACTTATTTCCCTATTTAACGATATAGTTAAACAACAAAATGATGACCAGAACAGACCAAACAACCAATGGAAGGAGAATATCTCGAGCAATCGACAAAACCAAAAAAATAAACCCATCAACAACAATACGAGTTAAACTAGAGAGGTGAGAAAGGAAAAACCTGAATTTAAGCAACAGACAAAAGCTACAAAGACTCAAGATGCAATTGTTATCACCAAGGCGAGATATAAATTCAAAAGTTAATGCAAACGTGAATAATGAGCAACCAGGTAAACAGCCCGCTGCTACCTGGGCACAGATAACGCAAACTAATACGAAAGAAAATATCACTGTAAATTCGAAATTGTGTCCACAAATGGTTCTACAGTCTTCCATACTATCAGAAAACAAGCTAACCATTATACTCTTCGCTGATTTACTACACTTGTTATATAATTGTTGCACATTCTATAGGATACTCTTTGCAGTTTTTTTTTGTAAATAATATTAGTTTCAAACATTTTTTGTTTAATTACAAAATAATTTTTTTTTTTTTTTTTTCGTTTAAAAAATTAATAACTTATTTATTGATCGATTTTGTTCAAAAACAGTAGGGTTCTTCCTCTTTCTAACACTAACTTACTGTCCAAATTTCGATACAATCGGACTTTTCGTTCTTAAGAGGGAACAACACGTTTGGCTAGTGGGGAGGGGGAAAAAGCACCAAATTAGGAGATATCTCGATTATAATCAAATTTTGTCCAAAAATAGTCTTCAACAATCCTGTAGTATTTATTTATGTACAACTTACACATATTTTCAGTTAAATAACATCACCCAATTTGCAGAAAACAGCTTATTGTTAATCATAATTTTAATGATTAACAATAAGCTGTTTTTATATAAGACAAATAATAATAATAATTTATTAATTCATTTTCCATTTAAACAATGGATAGAACAAGTCATAATATATATATATATATATTGTTCTATATTCTGATATCTATTTTATTTTTTATACGTTCATAATTACTTTTTGAAAGTAAATTGAAATGATTTTATTGAGCGCCAAACAGTTTCTTAAAAGCTGTTAATATTATAGACTATAGAACACCATTAGCATGACCATCTACAATCTATAGAATGACTCTTACTCAAGGTCCAACGAAGTCGGTTCAATAAATGCTCATCGATCAAGATAACAATCTAAATAAATCAAACTCAGTATTTGAACGAACAAAGTATTAATTTATTAACAAATTTGAACTTGGAATGTAATTAACAAATTTAAATAACAAAATCTAACTTAACTAAAATGATAAATATGGCCTTTATTTAAAATAAATATGTACCATGGATTTCTGATATTGTAAAGCTTTACCTTGTCTTTCTTTCGACTCGAGTAATGTTATATTATAACCTCTAACTGGTTATTATGATCCTTGAAATATTATGTCACTCGACTGACTTTTTAACCTCTCAAGGCTTCTTCTTCTTCTTCTTTACTGGATTGACGTTTGTTTCTAACCTCCAATTTATTTTCAAGATTTCCTTGAAGTATTTCTATCACTTGCTTGACGTTTGAAATTTCTTCACCATATAAATTTGCTAACTGGATTAACAAATACTTCCCTCTTCTAAATCTGCTTTCCGGATAATCTACTTCTTAATACTTTCAAAGTATACTCACTTCTTATATTTAATCAACTTTTACAATTTATTCTTGATATCAATATATCTGGATTGTAATATCCTAACCTTCAACTTATTCACCACTTTTCTTCTATTTTCAATTTATTAAATATTCGTGGATGAATATATTTCGCAGCTCGCTGTTCAGCGGTGTGTGATCAACTGATTTGTTATTTTTAGTCGTTTCAATGGGTTAATTTCCAATATTTCAATTGTTTTTTTCTATTTTGATCTAATATTTCAAAATTTAATTTTAATTTAAAATTTAAACTATTCAGTTTTGTTTGTTCTTTACCTTAAGTGAATACTGTTTTTAATTCTTTATTTTTCCTGATAAGTTTCTTATTCTACTTTTCAGGATTAAGTGAATAATTATAATTACTCGAAATATATTGACATATTACATACACTTTCTTAAAATCTACTTATAACTACAATTAACAATTCCAATCTCAAATAAATACTAATTCATACATTTAGATGAATAGCAATGATAAACACAAAATGCTAGTAGTTAAAAACGTACTGCAGTTTCCATACTGACAGAATACTTATATTATAAACTAAAACAAGAAATTGATACGCCAACAAACATTTAACATCATACTATTAGTCCTTTCTTTCTGCATGATGTGAAATATCATTTACAAAACACCTTTCTGCAATGATATTTGAAAATATCTGAAAACTTAAAATGTCATTCAGTGTTTTGTAATATATGGACTTACTATTTCTAAAATAATTACGCTGCACTGCAACTACTGTTGATAGTCTTTCATTCAATATTCATTTTGTGTAGAGTTACAGTGTTTCTACACAAAATATGATTTTCAGCCCTAAGTTTTGACATGCATGTCAGATTTTATAAAATTTACTTTTTTGTTTTCCAATTTCATTCTAAATCATTTTAAATGAGATTGTGATTCTCTATCAGTTCATGTTTTATTATATACTATTTAGAATAACCTTGTTAAACTAAAATAACTTCATTTTATGTTTATTTAAATATTTTGTTCGTATTCAATATCAAGTTTCATTCTCTGCATCCTACTCGATGAGAATAAGTGAACTTGAATCAATTAAATAAACCACAGATACTCCTGCTTCTGTATGATCCGTTAAAGTAAAACTGTTATGATTAATTCCTAAAATACACACAAATTTGTGAATTTTATTTATGATTTCAAACACGACACTTAGGTAGTGTTCCACAGTGTGGATATACAGCATAAAACCCCCTAAACTAATAGAATTTTGACATGTGAAAATTTTGTTAGTTTTAACAACATGATGTGACATTCACACTGTCAAAGTTTATTTACAATTTAAAAATGATCTACTCAGGATCATTTGGATAACTTAAGAGTAATCTATCCTGGATCATATGGATAATTTATCCCCATGTGACAACTTCCCGGTAATGATTCCTCATTATATTTTAAAACATTTTCGTTTTCATTTAAAATATTACCAACTTCAAGTTGTTGCGCATAGCCTTTTGCTATTGTAGGTTCATAATCTATTGAATTTTTGTATTTTTGAGACAAATTTTTAAAAATTTTATCATATTTGGAGTAAGGACTTATCAGAAAGGTTTCAGGCTTCTTATCATTATTTATTTGAACACATGTGGTTCCCACTATATGCTCACCGCAAAATTCATTATCATTATTGGACTCTATGCCATTTGATACATTAATTATTTCGGCATCATTGCCATTCAATTCATTAACTATTTCGGCACATTTGCCACTTAATTCATTAACTATTTCGGCACCTTTGCCATTCAATTCATTAACACTACAGAAAGGTATTCTTTCACCTTCTGTTTTTAGGATTCTTTCTCCTAATACAATATTTGCCTTTTTTTCTGATAAGATGTCGTCTCCCAATATATCATCATTTTCTATACAGTCGCCTATTTTTTTACAATTATTACCTACATTTAAAACAAGTTTATCTAAAAATCCTGATTTCTATTTCTATCATTTACTTGTGCTGTTTCTATTTTATTTATATTAGAGTGCGTGTTTTCATCTACTCTATTTCCCCTTTGAATATTGATATTAGCCACTTGTGCATATGACTCATTATTTTTAACATAACCCCCTCTCTCTCTGCAATCATCATCATAATGACGTTTCTCAAAACCCTGCTGTTCATTTCTATAATTGTCATATTTATATTGACCATAACCTCCTCGTTCCTTTCTATCATTGTCATATTGACGTTTCTCATAACCCTGCTTTTCATACCTATCATTGTCATATTGACGTTTCTCATAACCCTGCTTTTCATTCCTATCATTGTCATATTGACGTTTCTCATAACCCTGCTTTTCATACCTATCATTGTCATATTGACGTTTCTCATAACCCCCTCGTTCCTTTCTATCATTGTCATATTGACCTTGTCTTTCTCTTCTATCATTTTCATTCCTATTCTGATCATAACCCCACTTGTTATAATATCTACTATTATTTTCTCTATTCTGACTAGACTTCCTATCAAAACTCTGATGATAATCATCTAATTCTCTTAAATAATCAATTAAGTCGTCTAACTTTGCAATTCTTTGCGTAATAATAACATTCTGGATATCCCCTGAAAAATGCCTAGCTAAATATCTGACCATTTCACTTTCTGTGAATTTTGGTTCTAGATGTCTAATATTGTATACTTTTCTAAGTACATAATTTTCCCTAGAAATACCTTTATTTTCTACATAGTTACCATTAAATAGGTCTTGTCTTATTTTCAACTGAGTGTAATCACTCCAATATTGTTTTAAGACTAGAGCTTCAAATTCCTCTATAGACTCAAACCTGTCCATTATAACTGAGTACCAGATTTCCGCTTCTCCCTTTAACATGTCTTGTATGTTTGCTTTTAGGTTTGCATTTACGTGTTGTGTTTCCATGTGTTGTTTCAAACGTGAAATGAAAATTTTAGGGTGTATGCGGTTATCTCCGTAAAAATAAAATGGTGTTTTGTTGCATGTGTAAGTATGTGTGGGTAGTTGTGTTAATTGTGTACGTGTGGTATCCTTCAACAACTTCGTGTTCTGTTTTATCTTGCTATCCTGTTCTTTTATTTTGCTATCTACTGCAGTCATTCCATCTTCAAACATAGTTACAACTTCCTCTCTTATTTCCTTTGCTGCCTCGTTTACCTTAATACCAATTTCTTCGTTGACTGACTCTCCCATTCGCTCCCATTTACTCTCCAAATTTTCAATTTTATTTCTTACTTCTTTATTGCTTTCTTCTATTTTTTTGTTAATGTTTTCTTCTAAAGTTTGATTATTATGTACCATCTGTGTATTTATGTTACCAATTTTTTCTTCTAGTCGTTGGTTATTTTGATTCATGTTTTCTTCGAGAGTTTGATTATTCTGTACCATCTGTGTATTTATGTTTGCAATTTTTTCTTCTAGTCGTTGGTTATTTTGATTCATGTTTTCTTCGAGAGTTTGATTATTCTGTACCATCTGTGTATTTATGTTTGCTTCCAAAGTTCGGTTATTTTGTACCATTTGTTCCTTCATTCCACCCATCATTTCCATGAGTTTCTGGAACATGTTTGTGTCTGGTTGTGTGTTTGTGTCACCAACTTGTGTTTGTGGAACTGTGGATGTACCTGGTGTAGTTTCTTCTTGATTCATTGTTGTCTTACCCGACTTTAACCTCATATAAATTATATTTGTATTTAATTTGACAATGCCTTGTTGTCAAAATTATCAAAATGTTATTTGATCTATTATCTTTCAAATGTATGCTTGAAATGATAAACTATTCTCAAGTTGTATTTATTTAATCGCTTTCCTGATCGCTCCACGTTAACAAGCCATAAATGTTCTATATTCTGATATCTATTTTATTTTTTATACGTTCATAATTACTTTTTGAAAGTAAATTGAAATGATTTTATTGAGCGCCAAACAGTTTCTTAAAAGCTGTTAATATTATAGACTATAGAACACCATTAGCATGACCATCTACAATCTATAGAATGACTCTTACTCAAGGTCCAACGAAGTCGGTTCAATAAATGCTCATCGATCAAGATAACAATCTAAATAAATCAAACTCAGTATTTGAACGAACAAAGTATTAATTTATTAACAAATTTGAACTTGGAATGTAATTAACAAATTTAAATAACAAAATCTAACTTAACTAAAATGATAAATATGGCCTTTATTTAAAATAAATATGTACCATGGATTTCTGATATTGTAAAGCTTTACCTTGTCTTTCTTTCGACTCGAGTAATGTTATATTATAACCTCTAACTGGTTATTATGATCCTTGAAATATTATGTCACTCGACTGACTTTTTAACCTCTCAAGGCTTCTTCTTCTTCTTCTTTACTGGATTGACGTTTGTTTCTAACCTCCAATTTATTTTCAAGATTTCCTTGAAGTATTTCTATCACTTGCTTGACGTTTGAAATTTCTTCACCATATAAATTTGCTAACTGGATTAACAAATACTTCCCTCTTCTAAATCTGCTTTCCGGATAATCTACTTCTTAATACTTTCAAAGTATACTCACTTCTTATATTTAATCAACTTTTACAATTTATTCTTGATATCAATATATCTGGATTGTAATATCCTAACCTTCAACTTATTCACCACTTTTCTTCTATTTTCAATTTATTAAATATTCGTGGATGAATATATTTCGCAGCTCGCTGTTCAGCGGTGTGTGATCAACTGATTTGTTATTTTTAGTCGTTTCAATGGGTTAATTTCCAATATTTCAATTGTTTTTTTCTATTTTGATCTAATATTTCAAAATTTAATTTTAATTTAAAATTTAAACTATTCAGTTTTGTTTGTTCTTTACCTTAAGTGAATACTGTTTTTAATTCTTTATTTTTCCTGATAAGTTTCTTATTCTACTTTTCAGGATTAAGTGAATAATTATAATTACTCGAAATATATTGACATATTACATACACTTTCTTAAAATCTACTTATAACTACAATTAACAATTCCAATCTCAAATAAATACTAATTCATACATTTAGATGAATAGCAATGATAAACACAAAATGCTAGTAGTTAAAAACGTACTGCAGTTTCCATACTGACAGAATACTTATATTATAAACTAAAACAAGAAATTGATACGCCAACAAACATTTAACATCATACTATTAGTCCTTTCTTTCTGCATGATGTGAAATATCATTTACAAAACACCTTTCTGCAATGATATTTGAAAATATCTGAAAACTTAAAATGTCATTCAGTGTTTTGTAATATATGGACTTACTATTTCTAAAATAATTACGCTGCACTGCAACTACTGTTGATAGTCTTTCATTCAATATTCATTTTGTGTAGAGTTACAGTGTTTCTACACAAAATATGATTTTCAGCCCTAAGTTTTGACATGCATGTCAGATTTTATAAAATTTACTTTTTTGTTTTCCAATTTCATTCTAAATCATTTTAAATGAGATTGTGATTCTCTATCAGTTCATGTTTTATTATATACTATTTAGAATAACCTTGTTAAACTAAAATAACTTCATTTTATGTTTATTTAAATATTTTGTTCGTATTCAATATCAAGTTTCATTCTCTGCATCCTACTCGATGAGAATAAGTGAACTTGAATCAATTAAATAAACCACAGATACTCCTGCTTCTGTATGATCCGTTAAAGTAAAACTGTTATGATTAATTCCTAAAATACACACAAATTTGTGAATTTTATTTATGATTTCAAACACGACACTTAGGTAGTGTTCCACAGTGTGGATATACAGCAATATATATATAATATATACATAATATAAATATGTGATAATATGCAATCATATACTTAACACTTATCGCACAAATATTTGCCCACTCCATTTAAATGTTATTTGTCTAGGAACTGGATCTCGTAGATATAAATGAAAGTGATGGTGAAATAAATGCTGGGTGATTATAACAGAACAGTAATTTCTTAAATAAGCTTCAACCACAAAAGAACGTAGAATATTTGACCAAACAACTAAACTGACTTTTCTCGCAAATGCTTTGGCAGTTGTCCTAAATTTCCATTTATCGCAGAAGCATGGCGACTTATTTGAATTTATGTCTTATTATATTATACCATGAATTAAAACCCATTAACGCCCAAGTCAATTTTTTTTCGAATTTTGCAAAAATATTTGGTGTGTATGTTCAAAATGCTTCGAAACGACCGTAAAAAATAACAAAAAAAACATTCATCATGTGGTTTATCAAAAAAGTGGTGATCTATAAATAGATCACTGGGCAGATGTAATATTTTAATATATAATAATTATTTTACTTTACTTATATATGTAATAATATTACCATTAGAACATCAGTAAAGTATCATTAAATTATAATTATAATGGCAAAATTTAACAGCTATATTTGGTGGTAAGGTAGGAAACAATTGGCACAAAGAGTAACATTTGATTTTTAGGTCTACTCTTGCAATCTTTTCTTTGGCATCTCTGACCATCACGATATTGCATGAAATGATTTAGGCCATCGAGTCGAAAGTCTTCAGGGGCCACTGCAGCTTTGGTTTTCCTTTTAGCAGAGGATGTTTCATATATGGAACTGCAACGGAATTCTAGACGCTGATAGCCTCACGACCATGCATGGTGCGATATAGAATCCAGGCATTTGTTAGTGCCACATCCAGAATAAGAATGAACTTTGGCCAGGATAATTTTTTTCCACGAATCTAGATTCCATATTTGCTAATGATCCAATCAGAGTTTCTTCCTTTATATAATCTACTATATCATCTGAAAGGAATATCTCAAAAATCTTCAACGGGCTGAGGGCTCCATGTTCTTTTATCACTGCTTCTATTTTCTCTTTTTCAATAGTAGCAAAGTCTGTATCGGTAAAGGTATGCTTGGGATCGCACATTTTCCATTTCGGTAGAGAAATAGAAAGTACCTGCTTTTTCGAACCTTTTTGCTCAGAGATGACACTGGTACTCTGGTCTTCAACAATGTCTTCTGTATCATGATCTTCATGACCATATTGTACCTTCCAACTAACCAGGAACATATTGTACCTCCGCTATGCCCAATTCGTCATCATCCACTTCGTCTTCATCTGTCACATAATCTGGTTTTGGAGGTAAAACAACAATGTCTAGGGTAGCACTATCATCGTCAATATGAAAATTGCGATCGGCAATAATTTCTTCTATCTTCTATAGACAAGTGCCCATTTTGGAATCCATGTCCTCTAAAAGTAAATTATTATTTTTATTATTATTATTCAAACCATCACCATGTTTTAATTTTTTATATTATAATTTTATCATATCTAATTTCCACTTACAAATGTTTGACTGTATCAACCCAAAAGAAAAAAAGCTTTATTTACCAATTATGTTCTTCACCAATGCCACGGAAACAGGTGATATTTTAGTGAAAATACCACTGAAAGATTTTATCTCACACACTGACTAAGATTGACCGATAATAATAACGATGACCTGATACATCTGATGCGGATAAACTCTCAAAGTTCCAGTTAGATCTTATATGTGCCCAGTGGTATATAAATATAGATCAGCTAAATAAAGTTGTTTACAATTATGCTGATAGACAAAATATTGTAAAATGAGTTATGGAATAATAAACTTTCATATTTCTGGGACTCATTATGACATATATCATATTTTTATATTCATTAGGTTTTTGTTTATAAAAAATAAATTTGTTAGTGGAAACGACCATTTTTTTCAAGATTTTAAAGAATTTAAAAAAATACTTCCAATTTGACAAATTATTGGAAAATGGTCTTCTGCTGTTGTAGTAATTATAGATATTAATTTAAATCAGTTTTTACTAAATTAAATATGCTATTGTCTTGTTAAAAAAAATTGCCTCCTGTGATCTATAAATAGATCACTGGGCGCTAATGGGTTTTAACTTGAAAATGGATACTTCATTCTGCCTGACCTGTTATTAAGTATTAGATGAAGTATATGAAAGTTGTTCTCTATCCATCAAAGGGATGCAACCAGAAAGAAATGTAATAAACATATACTTAGAAACGAATTGTTTATTTATTTTGATTAGTTGTCTATCAATCGTTAGTTAATTGATTAGGGATGAGCAATATGCAGTACACCTCACCAGCAACAAATATGTTAAATGCAATAGTAAAACCTCAACGACACACCCCTATGTAGAGGCTGTGAACAAGAAGACGAGACTGTCCAACACGTACTCTGTGAGTGCCCGGCAGTCTCCTCTAGCAGGGAATCCATTTTGGGAGAACGTTGGCCTACTTTGGCCGAGTTGAGGGATATTCCCCTAGGCAGCATCACCACCTTCTTCACAAGATTAGAATGGTTGGAGGCCTAGGTGGAATCTTATATCCCTCGGGAGGATGTACAAGGGGCCCAATGGGGCCTGGGTGCTGCGGTCACTCTTTGTGACTGCCCTCCAACTCCAACTCCAAACTCCAACTAGTAAAACCTCATGCATATACTATGTATTTAGGAGTAGAGATAGATAACAAATGAAACTTCAATAGACACACAATAATCATTAAAAAGAAAATAACTAGAGCAAGAAACTTCAGGGCTGTAACATATAAAAGAGAGGAGGAACTAATGTAAAACAGCAACAAATATATATAAAATGATATGCAGAGCTATGCTGGGGCATACTGTATCCGCGACGAGTGTTGGTGATGCTAGGGGAATATGCATGTAGAGAGCGGTATAGAAATAGCGTATGCATCGCTATCATGATTGATGTAGTATAATTTGGAATTAGTGCCAGTGGCGTGTAATTATTATAGCGTGTGATCATGCTGTTCTCCGATAGGTCAACTAAGTTTTCCAATGGTCCCCATATTTCCAAACAACTATGTCAATTAGGCACAGTGTTTACTTTCCTATTCAATTTCTCTATTCAACCCATCGAATCAATGTCTGTATAATATAACAGGCATACAGCCAATTAGAGAACGCCTCCAAGAACTGTCTCAGAAATTTACGAGACCAACAAATATGGAAATAATACAGCAATTGAAAACCAGAAGAGATGAAAACATCAGACGAGTTCGAACTCACCCGACAGGATATAATAAAAGTTTTTAATCATCTTTAAAAGTTGAATATCTATAATTATATTAAATAAGGATATTTTTTTTATATAGCGTGGTCAATATGTAGCGAATAAATTCATTTTCTACGTTATTAATAGTATTTATGCAAAATTCCTAGACTGGTCAATTTTTCATTATAAAGTTACACTTTTTGGTGAAAAATTTTCACCCCCCACTTTAACCCCCTTGTGATACCTTATTTGAAAGGCATGTTCATTCTCCATTCAGCAGTATCATTTTTTTTTTCTATTTTGTTCACTAGTTACCAAGAAAATCGATTTTGAACATTCACAGCACGAGAAATAAGGAAATCCAAATTTTATAAAATAACTCTTTATTAGACAAAAAAAAAGCCGTTAACAAAAGCAAAAATAATAAATTTAAAGTAAATGTTCAAATTGCAAATCGTTCACTTTTTGACGATACGTAAGGCAGTTAGTAAATTCCCCAAGAATGTTTTGTATCACCCTTGGACTTCCCAGCAAACATTTAAGTATTATTTGACGTCAAGACTACCTAATTTATGTATAATAAATTTAGTCGCAAAATTAGAATTAACCATATTTTGGTAAAATTTACGTTGATGCTACGTGGAATCGACATAAGTGGAGAATAAGACGACGTCGAAATAAAGTTATATCAACTAAAATAGGTAAAATTACATATAAATCTTACTTGTAGTCGCACAGTACATTTGGTTACTAATACCTGTTTAGGTAAATTTTACTTGAAATCAACGTCAATTTGACATCAAGTTGACTAGCTTTAGGTAGAATTTACGGACATATGTGAAATTTAAAAATGGCAGCAAGTGGAAAAAAGTAAGATTTTTACACTTAATTGGTATTTTTCTCTACAAGTAGTCGACATATGGTTGTCAGTCACTTACAAAACTGAAGAGATACCTAACTCACAATAACAATACAAGATGAATGCCGGTAACTAAAATAAATACAATTTATGAGGAAAGTATTTGCAGTTCTCGCTTATTGAAATCAATGCGCCGAAAATTTTTCTGTGAATAATAGTAGCTGTACTCCATAAAATACTAATGCGCCTCAAAAATATTCATCTATAAGAAAATTTATGTTACCAAATAAAAAAATTATTGTAATATTTTGAGCCGAAAGTATACTATACATGTTAAATATTAGTTTACAGGTATAATTATGTATTTTCTTAAACTTTTCGTCAGTTTGTTTCCATATACACTCATTTTACAAACTACAATTTGGAATCATACTTCAACTGCGCTGAGAAAATATGGCGTGTTGTGCTAATTAGACCTCCAAGTTAAAATTACCATGACAATCTACGCATTTTATAGGTGGAAATTATCACAGGTCAAGTTACACGAAAATTTACGACATTTTGGTTAACTTTACCTATTGAAAGTATTATTAACTCTGTTGTTATATCAAATAATTACTTGTAGGTAAATATAACCTATTTATATTACCTTATTTTGAATATACTACCTATTGGTAAATTCTACTTATTATGTGTAAATTTTAACTCGATTAGTGTATTGTGTTGACGAGTGAGTTGTCATAATGGAGTCATATGATACTGCCTTGGTATTCGACAGCGCCCGAAAGTTCTGGAAGCTCGGCTGGCATTCGGCAATACGCTTTTATTGAAATTCTATAGGCAATTATTTGCACATACTAGAGTGTAAATATAGTCAAGATGTTCTCCTTTAAAAAGACTTGGATGGGAAATCTGGATGCAGAAGTAGTGATTCCTTAAGCGGTGGTTTTTTACCTTTGGCATACTTCATTTGTACATTGGCACCACGAATTATCCAACCATGCTACGTTAATGACCCCATTTAATGACTGAAATAATTTTTAGATAATAACTATACCACCTAAGTACCTAATAGTTCAAATAACCTAAATAATATGAATTCTACAAACAGGTTAGACGGGGGTTAGCTTCTGAATTACTATTTTATAGTGAAGTTAACTTTGAGGTCGATTTGCCAGGTTACTGCGACAAAGAGGTTTAAAATGTATTTTTTAAGAGTAACTTTAAGGTCAGTTTAAGGGTAATTGACTTAATTGGTGAAATTAGGTAGATAATCTAGGTAGAATTTACCGATGTTGTCTACCTAATGTTACTTCAAAGAAGAGTAATAAAAGTGACCAAATAAGTTACTATTTAGGTATATATTATGTAGGATTTCCAACAAAATCTACCTAGAAAGATGTTCGACTATTAGAAATATTTTTAGTGGCTAAAAAGGTAAATACTACCTATTTATATTACCTACTACGACCTTATTGGAAATTTACCCTTGACGTCAATTTTGGTAGATTTTTTTAGTAGTTTTCCACTTGCTGTTTTCGTTAAATTTACCTTCAAAGAAAATTGTGTATGAGGTAGATTAATTGGTATTATTTACGTAAACTTAAATCTAAATTAAGACTAATTGGTCAATTTTTATCGGAGGTCTATTTTTCCAGTCAATTTTACGTTATAATTACTTTGGTAAGTAAATTTGTCTTGTCCCAAGTCGAATTGGAGCTAATTTTGACAAAAATGTTTGCTGGGTTATTTGTTCAACTTCTTGCCTTATCTTATTTTGTAAATTTTTAACATTGCCTGGTCTATTAGCATATACTTTCGATTTTAAGTATCCTTGTAAAAACAATAGAAAGTAATCTAGTGGCGTCATGTCAGGAGAGCAGGCAGTCCACTCTATTGCGCCATGCCTACCAATCCATCTGCCAGAAAACATTGTTTAAATGAGCCCTAACATCAGTTGCATAATGCAGTTGAGCTCCATGTTGCTGGAACCAAATATTCCGATCCATTATTATAATATGTCATATTATTATAAACAAAACTTTTGTATGTTGGCTGAGAGACTCAGGTCAACGGCCTTTTGGAAAACATTGTTACTACTACTGCTACTAGTTTTACTGCCAAATTTGAAGATAAAATTTTATTTCAACAATCTAGTGTAAATATCAAACTAAAATTTTGATTTCTATTTTTTCTGTTCTTGAAATGTTTACAAGTTCCAGCAAGAAAATGGCTATAGTAAAACAGTTCCTTACAAATTTTAGATTTACTCCACTATAGAGATTTTTGTAATAAAAATTTCATTGGTGTGCCAGGCCTTCTGAGCAAGAAATATATTTGTTGAAATCTAAAAATTTAAATATTTTCGCAATTTCCTTCAGAATTTTTTATATATCCCTTATCTCGTATGGACGTAACAAACAAAAAATGAAAAATTGTGTTATGCCGGTTTTAGGCTTTCTTTGGGTGCACGTTTCATCTCACGAAATGGCACAACTGTATATCTTAGTTGTGTCTCAATTGATATATGCATTGAGGACGTTTCTGCCAAAGTCTCTACATTTCAATGTCACACATTTTTGTTTTGCTGCAACATTCAGATACTGGGTGTACGTGATAAGGGGGATGATATATAGATATAACACTTCTTTAGCATAAGTAGCAGTAGTCGAAATATATCAGACCATTAATGAAAGGAGAATGTTTTTCAAAACAAGAATTTTATATTTTTCTGAGAAACTAACGTGCGCAGCTACTGGATGTTATCCACAAAAACTACTTTTAGTTATGCCATATTCTATAGAAAAAATCTCGCTTCCATTTTCCCTTGAGGCTACCTCATAGTTACCCCACCAGGCTCTTAAGCCATTAATAAGTCTGCTTACTTAAACAAAAAGCTCTTGAACCTGCTGTCGATTCTTGAGTAAACTCAAATCCAAAATATAAGCAGCATTTGCGGCTTCCTTTATTCTTTTTTCACTATTGTGTTCGTTTGCAAGCGCGAGGCGGCTCTCTTTGTGATGTAATTCTTAAGGGATGCCGCTTTGAATGTTATATTTTGCACACAACTTTAAGAGGAAATTATATTAATTAATAATAGTAATATTTTATATATGCTATTGTCTCCATACAAATAGAAAATTGGCAATTGATGTTGAAACGTGTCTATTGTAGATGTGATGATCCTTGCCCAATAGGAAAACATGGCAGTGAATGTAAATCTGAGTGTCGTTGCCAAAATGGCGGAACTTGCGACCCTGAAACTGGTTATTGCTTCTGTAAGGATGGTTGGACTGGTCTAGTTTGTGCAAATAGATGTCCATTTGGATTCTGGGGTATTAACTGTTCCGAACCGTGTGATTGTTATAATGGAGCTTCTTGTCATCATATTAATGGATCTTGTGAATGTCAACCTGGATTCACTGGAGACCGAGTAATTATATATGCATACACAAGTAACATATAGGAGGTGACCCTGCTTATAAGGACACATATAACTTTTACATCAAATTCATATTTTTAAATAGGACAACCTGTATATTTTGCATATTTGGATCCAACTGGCCAAAACACATATGGTCCAAGCCTCAGATATTATATTTTGACTTTTTATTTTTAGTTTCTATCATAGAAGGCTGCAACTATATCAAAACTGTTAAAAATAAGTCTGTAAACACCTGCATTATCTCTTCAAATATTAAAATTAATCACAATTTACCCATCATTAAGTCAGCAATATTAGGGTTTCGAAGAAAACTTTTTTTTACATGGAAGTGCTATGCGACAATCTGCTATGCAATTAGATCACGAAACAATGATATTCCTAAGGTCTACTTTCTCTTTGAAATAAGTTTGTAATTAAATAAAGAAGTGTTCTTATAATTGATTTATTTAAGATAAGTATTTTGGCCAGCAGAATCCAAATGTGTAAAATTATACAGATTGTCCCATTTCATAATTTGATTTTCGTGTACTTAAATTTCAACGAAACCGGAAGTCATTTTGTTTCTTTTCATTACATAATTGGGAAATTTAACTGATATCAATCAGCACAGATTTGAAAATAATCGAGTCTTCCATTCAAAAGTTACCTATGAACTGGGCCACCCGGTATACATAGATAAATTTAAATCGTTTAAAAGGTGTTATTTTTGCAAGTAACTTTGTAACTTGTAGTTGCCTTAAAACACTGAAATACTTCAATTTGGTTGTGTTAGATTATGTTTGATATATTTGTCATTTATTTAACTTTGTAAAAATCTTGAATGTTGAAAAATGCTATTCTGCTATTAACATATTTTAAATCATTCTATTTCAGCCATTTTGAATCTTTATTATAATCACTAAAAGAACATATGAATTCCAATATGTATTAACAATTCACAGTTGTATTAGAAATTTACAATTGTATGTCGAAATTAACAATTTTTGAGTTAGAAATCATAGACCATAAATATTCTGGAATATTATACTCTACGTGGGTTTCTTCAACCATGTTAACATCATCTGGGGATTAAAAATAATGTATGCTATATTTATATTACACTAATGTCATAGTTGAGTGCAACCCATTAATAAATAAAGCAGGCTTTCGTACAACTACAGACAGTATGCCAATAAAAAAAGAGAGCATTTCTTAACTTAGAAACATAATTTTTATTTTATGATCTCTTAGTGTTTGGATGTCTGCCCTGAAGGAACATTTGGCATAAATTGTCAAGAGAAATGTTTGTGTAAAAATGAAGCAAAATGTTCAAATAAAAATGGAACCTGTATATGTGCCAAAGGTTGGGGTGGAAGGTTTTGTGAAAAAAGAGCTTGTGCAGATGGTTTATGGGGGCCCAAATGTCAGCTTGCGTGTCAGTGTAATAAGGATAATACTGAAATGTAAGTTACTTTTTAGTTTTTACCTTGTTTTTTTTATGTAAGTGAAATTTTATCCTCTGGGCAGATAAATTCACTGGTTACAATTACTGTATTAACAGAGATTCTACGTGAATAATATATTATGAAAAGGAGGGGTGGTGATAAGGCCTTTATTTCGTCCTAGCAGACACTTTTTTGAGATGCGAAATAGTAAAAAAAAAATTCTTTTTATAATCTATAACGTAAAAGGTTTCAGTATATACAACTTTTTTTAAATTCAACTCATTATTATAGCAAACTATCGCTGAACTTTACTTCTTTCATGAAAATCCTCAAAACATACCGTTTTTCGTTCTTTTGCTTAGTTATTTAACTTAGTAAGTATAGGTATATTGATATCACAAATTACAAATTTGTTATGCAAGTCAATAAGTAGAAATGATTATAAATAGCTTATCATATGCTAAAGTTATCCATAATAGTAGACAATAAAAACAAGTTTAATCACAAAATGACATTAAATTTGATGCAAACAATATTTTTTTTATATTATCATGAATTTTTAAGTTGAAAAAAATCCATTTTCTATAAGAATGTTTTTAATTGTAGACCCGAATATAACTTGTGGCAGCGCCTTAACACTTTTTGGTAATAGATTGTATAGTTTAATGCCGCAAGATTTGGTGCCAGTTTGTCCTCTGGTGAGTCGTATAAATTCTGTGCAGATATTCTCACTATGTTTAGTTTCATGTCCATGCACAGTTGTGTGAGAATGATGAATTTATTGAAATTACTATGAATATATTACACATTGCAGTGCATGTATGCTAGTTACTCTAGGTATTTTGAGTGTTATAAAAATATTTTTGTCTCATCTCGATATTCTATGTCTCCAACTATTCTGATTGTCCTCCTCATAAGATATGGGGGAATGAATTAACGCAAAATAAGCAAGAGTATTAGATGTAAACCATTTTTCGCTTTTGATAGTGTGTGGTCGCACTTTAAAAATAGAGTTTCTAAGCTCTCATCAGTCAAAGAAAATAGAATCATATCGGTATAAAAGATACAAGTGGCACTTTCTAAGGCATTTAGTAGATTGTTTAAATAAATGAGGAATAACACAGAACCCAGGATTGAACTCTGTGGTACTCCTTATCTGATATCTAAGTGATCCAATATACTCCCTTTTAATCTTACTGACTGTTTACGATTTTCGAGGTAAGATTTAATAAGACAGTTACTTGACTGATTAAAGTTAAATTTTAATAGTTTTCTAAATAATAGAGTGTGTGACACACACATTCAAATACCTTACATAAGTCGCAGAGCACAGTGGCAGTGAACTGAGCCCTTTCAAAACAACACAGGCCATGTTCGGCGAATTTTAGTATAGCATCTGGTGTTGACAATTTTTCTCATATTGTTGAAATTTACACAGAATGTTATTTTCTAAGTACTTCGTTATTTGAATTTTTATGACCCTTTCAAGAAATTTTGAAATAATTTGGAGTATCCAAATGGGTCTATAGTTACTTACATTATCTGGGTCACCTTTTTTAAAAATTGTAACGACAGAAACTATGTTCAATTCATCTGGAAATGTACCTGCCCTAAAACATTCGTTTATTAATTTTGTTTATAATAATAATAATAATAATAATTTGTTAGACCATTCGATCATAACATATGATATATATGATAACTCAGTTAAGGAAACTTAATAAATAGAAAAATAAACACAATAACAAGGAGCTAACCATTATGCTCTTCGCCCATTTACTTCACTTTTTATATAATTATTGCACATTCTATAGAATACTTTATGCAGTTTTTTTGTTAATAAAAAAATATTTGTGAATAGTATAATAATGTTAGTTTGTATTAGCGAGTGACGGCCTTGTGCAACAGCGAGATGAATGAAAGCCGCCAATGCTTGGTCCATAATCTTATCATATTTGTGACAAATTTATTGCTGTTAAGATGATATATGATATATGAATAGGGAGTATTGCCGGTTTTGCAATGTAACAATATTATATAATATAAATATATAAATTTAAATAATTAATAATTTTGTTATTTATTGATTTTGTTTTTCCTGAAGCTAGCACTAACTGATTGTCCAAATTTCACTACAATCCAACTTTTCGGTCTTAAGTTATCTTGCTTACAAGAAACGTAAGACAGATGGACGAACACTTTGAAAGTTGTTGAGAATTCGATCATCAATACCGTGATATGAACATTTTTTTATCCAAAAGCGTTATTACCGTTTTTAGAAATGTGCCAATCGAATGCAATATACTCTTTGTTTTATATTTGCGAAGAGTATAATAATGGTATATAAACACAAAATATATAGGCAACCTCACAATATTAAATATAACTTTAATTAATATTCAGCCAATTTAAAAATAAGAACAATCCTATTATATTTGGGATTAAAATAGGATCCCAGTCAAGATTTCCTTAAAATGTGCAATACATAGAATCAAAAATATTAGTACATAACGAATAATAAAGAACATACATACATACATAAGATAAATATTTCACAGAACATCATTTAAGTAGGTACTTATTCATTTAATGAATAATAATTTTTATTATACAACATGTTTTTAATGTGTGTTTTGTATTTTATTAAAGTTCTTTGAATGAATTTGGTAATTGATTGCACACTTTTATTACCAAATAGTATGGACTTTTTTCAAACATTCATTCCTAGTATTATATGAATGGTTATTATTTAAAATAGGTATATTCTGTAATTGACTTCTAGCATAAATGAGCAACTGTAAAATAAATATACATGGCAGAGTTAATATATGTAATTCTTTAAAAATATCTACAGCATGTTCTTCTATTTGCCCCCACCATAAAACATACAGTTCTTTTTTGCAGCTTGAATACGCGGATGCTTTCTGGTGAGACACCCCAAGTCAATAAACTATAAGAAATCACAGAGTGAAACTGTGCATAGTAATAAGTCAATACCAGTAATCTACTTACTATCTCTCGCAGTTGATTAATACAATAACATATTGGGGCGGGGCGATCTTTTTACTAACTGTATCAATATGAACAATTGTCTGATAAGTGCAAGCACAGAAATTTTACATGTTTGTCTTGTTTAACAGTGCCATTATTTGTTTTAATTAAGTAGCTATAATTAAAATTAGTGTTTGCAGGATTAAATCTTATAAAAAGGGATTTTTTTATTATTGAAAATAAGCACATTGTACAATTATACCACTCACGTCCCCTTTATATCATCAAATTCGCTTTCTTAAGTGTATTGTCAGTTTTGATGTCAGAAATAAGTATAGACGTATCGTCTGCGAATATTATTGATCATGCAAAATTAAAGTCATTTACATAAATTATGTATAATAAGGGCCCTAAAAGTGATCCTTGAGGAACACCATGCGAACTATCTAGAATATTAGATAAACAATTGCTTATTTCAACATAGTGTTTTCTGCCTTGTAGATCCCAAGTAGCATTTCTAGACACAGTTTAGGAACAAATTTAGTGTAGTTGGAAACAGTTTTGTAACTGTTTCGATACTTATGTGAGATACAAGGGTTTACATACATTTCCAACATTTTTCTGAAATTGTTACCATTTTTCACCTATTACAGATAGCACAACAATATTATGGAACAGTTTAGCAACTGTTACCACCTTTCGATATAATTATTTTCCGAAACAAGTGTTTGAACACATTTTCGAAACATACTGCAGCATCTGTTACCTCATTTCTAAATTGTAAACTTGTGTCGATTTTGAAATTGTATGGAACACATTCTTGTCGCCAAATGTTTTCAAACTGTTCCCATTTTTTTTCCATGGATATAATGGGAACATAGTAGATTATTAACCGAAACCGTGTAAATTTTTTAAATAGTTGTTAACCTCACATTTTACTATTATTAAAATCATAGAAAAGTTGGGAAAAATGGGAAAAACCAAACAATTTAAACATTCTTCCAGGTATTATAATCTGTTAAACTATACAAGAATGGGGTGTTTGCATTTAAAAAAAAGTACATTTTTAATAGGCTTGTTATGTTCTTCGGTAAAAGTTAATGGATTTTGCCTGGTTTCAGTGTTTCTTTTACGTCCGATAAGTTTATTTTTGAAAATTAAATTTAAATAAATAATCTTGTGACGGAGAATTTTAAGCATATGTGTTGAATTTTGGAACTAATACCTCAGTAATGCAGAAATCTTCTCTGTAAATTTCGATCAAGAAATACTACGTCTTCTTCTTCTTCCAACATTACGCAGGAAATAACTCATATTTTGAGGTTATAACAATATAGTAAACAAGTAGAGTTTGAGATTTATCGTTCGGTTTTGCGTTTTTGGTTGTGCTAATATAATAGTTAAAAATGGAAAGTAGCTATGAAAAAGCATATTCTAACAACTTCCATTAGTTTCAATGGATATGATTCATGACTTTTACGTCAATAACATGGATTTTTTAGCTCCTGAAATGACGTGTAAAAGAATCGCGTATTCGTTCTTTTAATTCTTATGTTTGTGTAGAAATATATCGAATCTAAATGAAATAGTTGAATTTATTATTTTTAATGTGTATTTCATAATTAGTAATTGAAATGAAACAAAATAATGTGTGTTCCTTTTCGATGAATGAATTCTTTGAGAAGCCATGGTTATTCCATACCCAATGCAGTGCAATCTCTCTCGAGCAGGCATAATTATAATAGGTAAATCACCGAATTTTAACAATTCAATTCCGACTAAACTAAACAGCAACAAAAAGAAATATAGTTTTCAAAAACTTCCTTGACCTTTAAACTCCACTTTTTGTCGTTATGCTATCATTCCATCTTTAATAATAAAAAAAGTTTCTCGCTTACTGTATTTTACAATGCATTTTCGTATTTGTGCATAACATGTAATAATTCATATATTTTTTGTAAATATGTCACGATAAAACAATTTTGCTTCATACATCAATCAAGAACAATATCAGAGGAATATGTTCATAAAATTTGAAATCAATATCTCTCACAAGGCTCGAGATACTGAGTGAAAAATAAGAAAATACATTTTCATGCTTTTCCGAGTTTTGATTTTTTCTCCAATTTCGCAATTTCGAATTAACTGGCGAACTGGAAATTCGAATCCATAAAATTTTACATAAGAATCTGTTTTTCGTTTTTGTATACCCTTTAGTCGATCCCTTTTCCTTTAAAATACATCGTAGCGGTCTCTAGACTCTCTACTGATATGTAATACTGTGCTGCTTTTGACCTGTATTATTTGTTACAGCAGTAAACCAATCGGTTCTGCGTTTAAAGTCTCTAGGGACAGTTAAAAATATTTTTTCTGGTGAATTCACTGATGTGTTCATGCAAAAAGGAGCTGGTACAATGCAGTTCTTAAAAGAACTCATATTTATAACCTAACAAAGCAACATGTTAAGATTCGAATATATTTGCGAAAAACGGTATGCAACAAATGTATTTGTTTTATTCTTCAAATATCTCAAGCATAAACTAGAGTTAGATCGATAAAAATACAAAAATAAATAATCAATCACGACATTCACATATCGCCGTTCTATAATGACGTTTGGCGTTTGGTAATATCTCATATCGTCATATCTCCGGGTAATATAAGAAGAAGAAGACGATTGAATTAATATTTAAAAATATACTTGTTCTATTTAATAACAGATGGCGCAGATTCAATAAATTTTAGTACGTCACGATCCCCCCACTATTTTTACGTTTAAGTTACTTATGAACAAAATAGTGACTTATTGAAAAAATAAAAAAATACGGATCACTTTATTTTTCACGATCTTTTGATATGTGCATTTATCTCAACACCATGCAAACACCCCATTGGGAAACCATGAGTGACTTTAAAAAAAGTTGCTGTGGAATGTCAAAAGATAAATAATAAATTAACAAGTCTTGGGACTGATGCACTTACAACGGGGTCATCAAATAATGTGGTGAAAGTAGAAGAAATTCCTATTAATATTGAGGAAGGTAAAAAGTTGTAATAAATAGTATTTGGGGTACATAGTGATCAACTTTTCAGGCACTTCAGAACATGTATTCATTAATGAATTCTTTGAAGATGACTTAAATACATTTGAAGAGGATACGGGTACTGACTTTGAAGAGGAAATTGCAGAACCAAAATATGAATTAATTGAAGACTTTAAGTTATGGGCTTTAGAATGTCGAGTAAGTCACAGTGCCATTGACAAATTATTGGTACTTTTAGCAAAGGCTGGTCATAAAATTTGCCCAAAGATAGTAGAGTGTTGCTTAAAACTCCAAACACAACTGTTCAACAAAAACCGCCAGAAATGCCGAAATGCACGGGCAACATAGCCGGCCGGCGGCCGTTTGTTTACATGTTGCCAACCTCTCCGAAACCAGACCGAAACACAAAAGAAATTGTTTCTGTCAGAAAATGATTGTGTACCATTTCCAAAACAATTTCGAAACAAGTTTCTTTCAGAGTTAATATGCTACAGTAATCGGAACTGAGTGGATACATTTAGGAATCAAGTTTCTTTTCATCAAATATGATCTAAATTTTCGAAACATATGCAGAAATGTTTCTGTAGCCATTTTGGTTGTAAATGTTGACGTTTGCTATTTAGAGGCCATTATGGGCCATCTTAAAAAAAACTCAGACAAAGGCTTAATATCAAAGATCACCAATTACAATAATTAGGGAAAAAATATATAATTTGGTATAATCATTATCACCGACATAATCGAAAAAAATAAATTTTATAACCTATATATTTTTATATTTAATACAAAAATATATTCGAAATGTTTGAATTTGTGAGGCCCATTGAAAATATTGAAGAATCTCCACAGAATAATCGATAAAATTCTTTCCGTTACGTCTTTTCAGGCCAGACGTGACTTAAAATGATGACAAAGTTTTCACATTATATGTAGTACACCAACCATGTTATTTTTATTATCCTGTGTGTACCTAAATTGTTTCCATATTAAAAAGTAATCAAAAATACGCACAATATGGAAACATATTCGTATTAGGTGAAAGATAATAAAAATTTCCGAAACTGACTGCACACATTTGTTCCCATTGTAAAAACGTGTGTATGGAAATAAATCAATATAAAATATAATAATGTATCGATACATTTGTGAAACTGTGTATAAATCGGCGAGCTACAAATTTGAAACATGTTTCTCTTTATTTTTAAAACTAGCAAAGAAATGCCTAGTGCCACCACAATAGAAACATGTACTGTATAACCATAAGAAATTATGCACGTGTCGGAAATGTGTCGGAACATGTTGGAAACAGCTCCCATTTTAGACATGGTAACAGACACAATTTGTTAGAAACATTTGCCAAAATGTTCCTTAAAATGCTACTTAGGATATGATCTAAACCAATCTAACGGTTTACCTCTAATGCCATACACTTCAAGCTTATTTAACAGTCGCTCATGACATACTAGATCAAAAGATTTACTAAAATGTAGAAATACACCTTTATCATCTAAGCTGTTATAATAATATAGGGTATTTAGAAATATAGTGGTACTTCTGGATGACAGGCCCTTTCGAAAACCGAATTGATTATTATTAAGTAATCTATATATTTCTAGAAAAGCAATCAATCTGTTGGCAATAAATTTTTCAATATTTTCGAGAACTGCCTATAGGTCTCTAGTTATCCATTATGTTTTTGTTGCCTGATTTTAATAGAGACTTGATTTTAGCTAATTTTAATTTTTCAGGAAATATTCCGTTACTTATCGATGTATTCAATATATTGGTTAGTGGTAAAGCTATTCGATTCATACATTTCTTTAATTTAACACTGATGTTGTCAGTTTCTGACAATTTGGAATTTTTTAGACTTTTTAGATTTTTTATATCAAACTTTTCAATGAGTTGTAGGTTCAATAAAAAAAGAGTTTTCACTGATTTTTATATTTTGTATAGGTTCATTTTTAAAAACTGTATCTCCTAACAGTTATTTGGGAATGTTATTAAAAATGAATTTAGATGGTTTTGGTCAGTTATTAATTCACTATTTACATTTATTGATTATTGTTTACATTCTTGTGATTGATAGTATTTCAAACTATTTTAGACTTAGTTTTTGCTTCTGCTATCAACTCATTGTAATATAGTAGTTTTGCTTTCTTTATTGACTATCTCTAAATTATTTTGTAATTTTTATAGCACTTATGTTTTAAAATTGTCATCTAGTGTCAATGATAGTTTGTACAGACCTTTTAATTTTAGCGATGACATTTTAAGGCCTTTTGTCATCCATTTATTATTTCTATGAGAGTTAATTATGTTCCATGCAGTATTTGCAGAGTTACCAGAGTTTTTACAGTGTTATTAATCAATTTTATTTTTGTGCGTTTAACAGGTTGGTGCCGATAACTCCGATCTGAGTGCATTGGCTTTCTTTGCTAATGTCGCCTACTCCAATTAGGGTGATTGATATATTTCAATTCCTTGCTTTAGCATTTCATCGGCGTTGCCTATTATTCGTTTTTATGAGTGCGGCGTAGCAACAAACAGTTTGTTTTAACATGTGCTTTTATTGGTTATGTTTTGTTTGTTTGTTTTGGATTAGTTATAATTTGAGGTTAATTGTGAACAATATAGCGGGATCTTCTGGTGTTAAATAAAAGACATTGTAGTGAAAAAAAGCACTCCTAATAAAAAGGAAAGTTAGAACTGATGGTGAGTTATTACATAATTTGAAAAATAACAGTGCTTTTGTATTTATAGGTTATGCAATGGACAAAAAAATCCATTTTACACTGTATAGACTTATCATATTTAGCCAAACGAAACAAGAAAATATTCCAACCACAACATCAAAATATAAGCCGGCAGGCAGTCAACCTGTTAAGTGCATTTCTGTAATTAAATCTATACCTACTCATTTCTCCTATTATTATTCGGAGTGTTATGCATTTTACACACATTACTTAGGTGTAAAGGTTTAAGTGTAAATGTTCATGCATTTGTCCTAGATTTTTCAATACACCAAGAGACATTTGAAAAATTGCTTTTGATATATATCTTTTTAACACGCTTTTATTAGGTCGACCTGTAACCATGCACAGATTGACCCATTTAAAAGCGGGGCACCTTTCTAATATTTAAATGATTTTTTTTTTTAATTATAGAGCTTCAATAACCCTACTGTGGTGCAAAATTTCAGATCGAAATTTAAAAAAAAAGGCCAAAAATCCAAAAAAAAGTGTTAGCAATTTTTTAAATCTCAAATATGACTATGCCACTGGATTTAGAATACCTTTAAATGGGTATGACCGAAATTTAACAAAAACATATTGTTTTCTAACAGAAATATAGCATAATGAAAATTTATATTATGTTCTCGAAATATTTCGAATATTCGTCATGTAATTCACAATTGTTTAAATGATATCGTTTGCAATGCTCTATTAAATCGTTATCAGTTAAATTTAAAAATTTATAACCATTCAATATTGGCAATATTTGTTTTCTTTAAACATGCTCTGTATTAAGAATAATTATTTTTATTAGCAAGCCTTGCAATTTTTTTTTTATTACCAAAGCTGGCATTGGAGAATGGGCTTGTTCAGCATTTTTTTTTTATTTCACAAATCGAAAGTGCAAGTATAAATTAATGGATCTGCAAAATATCAGAATCTTATTCGCACGTTTAGTATCTTAAAAACTATTACAAATTTCCATCTCGCGAAAATGGGGCGTGGCCAGGCGCTACGTCACTATACGCATAGACTCGGCGATCTCAATAGACTTGATGCTCCTTATTGGTTATAATTATAAGTGTTTTCGAAGTATTGTTTGTTTTGCTTACTACTTGACAGTAGGGGAGTACAATTTGGTGAAATGTCAAAAAATTACAATTTTCTCTCGCTCCTGCCAGAACGAATTTTCAATTTCGACCCTGCAATTTACGATTATAATTCATCGCTGACTTTCTCCTTTCCGTAGACACATAGAACGAACTTCCACTCGACGTATTTGTTTAGTTACCAGCGTTTAAAAATTCCATGTTTTTCGACTTTTCAGGTTAAATTTGAAAGGTCCCAGAAAGCCATTTTTCTTACGTCACTTGCGTATAGTGACGTCACAAATGAGCGCTCGGTTTTTGCAACTATTACTAAATTCAACTCGTTATATCTCGAGAACGGAAAAAGTTAATAATACGAAATTTTAAGTGTATAATGAGAATATCGAGTACTATATGAAAAAGTATAAAAACCATATACAAAGAATATCATGGAACAAGCCCATTATGTAAATAATAATAAAGCCCTTTAAACCAAAAACTGTCACTCCATAGAAGGAGGCGATATCGAGAAGAGAATAATAAATTGGTATTTAATAAATAAACTGCACATCATTTATTAAGATCAGTTAACATGTATATTATAACTAAAAATTTCCCAATTTAACAATTTTAGAAATTAATTTCTTTTATTACATCAAATAACAAATTGTAATTAAAATTAAAAATTTACCAGTTTAACAATTTCAAAAATTACTATTTTTGTAATAATATAACATAAGAGACCATAAACAAAATTTAAAAAAATAGAATGAATTGACACGACAGTGCCATACACTTCAAATTTTGGATGATTCAACTAAATCTTCATTCTATTCAATACATTTATTGTATCGTCTTTTAATGTCTGCCATAACATTACATAATTGGTTTGGTGTAATTTCCATACAAGCCTGTCTTATCCTTTCACACAGTTCTTGTGTTGGTTGGGGGTCTTGTACACTTTTTCTTTAAGAAACCCCCATAGAAAAAATCTAGTGGGGTAATGTCGGGGGACCTGGGAGGAAACTCTACTAACCCACTATTTCGCCCTATATATCCACCTATTCGAGAAATTTTCATTCAACCAAGTTCTCACAATCACGGCATTGTGGATAGAACAGCCATCTAATTAAAAAATTACATGGGCAATTTCTGCTAGTGGAAGTTCATCCATAGTGTTGGTAAACTCATTCTTCAAAAAATGTAAAAAATATTCAAATTACCTTAAAAAAAGTAGGGGCCAATTATTCTGGTTTTAATATGCCGCACCAGACGTTTATTTTTTTATGAGTATTGCCTTCTACAATTTATCACACATTGGGGATTTTCTTCTGACCAACACCTTGAATGTTGGGAGTTAACCGTTCCATTAGTTGTGAATGTTGCCTCATCACTAAACAAAATTTTATTTGTAAAATTCCTGTCATTCTCATATTCTCCTTGAACCCATAAACAATATTCCATTCTTTTCTCAGTATTGCCTTCCTCTAAGGTGTGAAGAAACTTTGGTTTGAAGGGCTTCATATTATTACACTTTTAAAGATTTCTTCTTATTATTTCACGTGGTAAATCTAAGTCTAAACTTGCAATTCTTAAACTGCTTCTCATATTATCAGTAAAGTAATTTTTAATTTGTTCATTATTTGGTCTTTGTCATTGTAAATTACGATTCTTTAAAATGTGTTTCGATACGGCTCCATACTGATTAAAAATTTTGTTGACTCGACCAACGGTAGCTGTGCTAATTCGACGCTCCAGGTGTCTATTATTAAAAATTCTACGTACTTCCCTTTCGGACCTGCCATTATCACCATGAAGTCTTATAATTTCAATTTTTTCAAGTAAAGTTAAATTTTGAGAGTATTGTCTTCTACAATTTATCACACATTGTGGATTTTCTTCCGACCAACACCTTGAATGTTGGGAGTTAACCGTAAAATTTCTGTCATTCTCGTATTCTCCTTGAACCCATAAACAATATTCCATTCTTTTCTCAGTATCGCCTTCCTCTAACGTGTCAAGAAACTTTGGTTTGAAGGGCTTCATATTATTATACTTTTAAAGATTTCTTCTTATTATTTCACATGGTAAATCTAAGTCTAAACTTGCAATTCTTAAACTGCTTCTCAGATTATCAGTAAGGTAATTTTTAATTCGTTCATTATTTGGTCTTTGTCGTTGTAAATTACGATTCTTTAAAATGTGTTTCGTTACAGCTCCATACTGATTAAAAATTTTGTTTGCTCGACCAACGGTAGCTGTGCTAATTCGACGCTACAGGTGTCTATTATTAAAAATTCTACATACTTCCCTTTCAGACCTGTCATTGTCACCATGAAGTCTTATAATTTCAATTTTTTCAAGTAAAGTTAAATTATCAGCCATACTTTATATCGATAGTGTACTTGCGGAACAATAAACTTCACTATTGACGCAAATAAATTTCACAGATTTCCTTGTTTGTTTTGCTGGCTTGCCATGGCAACTTAAGAATTTGCCTTGCTAATGAAAATAATTATTCTTAATATGGAGCATGTTTAAAGAAAACAAATATTGCCAATATTGAATAACTGATGGTTATAAATTTTTAAATTTAACTGATAACAATCTAATGGAGCATTCCAAACAATTGTAAATTACATGACGAATATTCGAAATATTTCAAGAACATAATGTAAATTTTAGTTATGCTATATTTCTGTTAGAAACCAATTTCTTTTGTTAAATTACCTATTTGAAGGTATTTTAAATCCAGTGGCGTAGTCAGATTTAAGATAAAAAAATTGCTAAAGCTTTTTTTGGATTTTTGGTCTTGAAAAAAGAAATCGAAATAGGCCTTGAAATTTTTAATTTCGATCTGAAATTTTGCACCTCAGTAGAGTTATTGAAGTTCTATAATTAAAAAAAACAAATCCTTTAAATCGGTCTACAAATAAAAATTGTTGAAAGGTGCCCCACTTTTAAATGGGTCACTTGGCGATTGTGTGTAGCTCTGACGAGAATAAAATATAGTATACTCAATATTATAATATTTTCAAAATGACTGCCGCCCCAATATGGTGGATTATCATTTTCTTTACAATCCCCTAGCTTTATATAGGTATCAAAGGAAATAGCTTAACAAGTAGAACACAAATATGTGATCAAAACTTCATAATGGTGGCGTCAACATGGCAGATAGATTTTATCAATTATCATCGGATTCAACTGAAAATTGATATCTGTTGGTTATCAAGGTTACACTTTACAATTATCTGGTCCAAATTTAACTGTTGAAAATGGTGGCATCAAAATGGCTGATAAGTTTTGTAATTTATGGTAGGATTCATATGAAAATTGATATCTGGGGATTTTCAAGATCACAGATTATGAATATTTAGTCGAAATTCAGGAATTCGAAATGGCGGCTTCATGATGAATAGGTTTGGTCGATTATATGGAAGAAATTTTATTAAACCAACCCACTATTCTAATAGGAGTAAAACTAAAAAAAAGAAAATAAATAAATAATTTAAAAAAATTGAAAAACACGCTTCTAATCACAAACTGAAACTGTAAAAACAAATGCACTAAAAGCAAGAAAATAATGTTAATAATAATAATTATTATGTTAATAAATGTAAAGGAGTGGGGCGCCTGATGACTAAAATTGTCTGTTTTTCCAGCGCCCCATGCTTTTAAGTTTATTAACATAATTATTGTTATTATTAACATTATTTTAGTGCATTTTTTAATAGTTTCAATTTGTGTTTAAAAACGTGTTTTTTAATTTTGTTAAATAATTTGTTCTGGGAAAGAATTATAGCAGGCCTGCAATGGAATATTTAAAAACACCTGACATTTTTTTGTATTGTTAGGGTTAGAGTCATCATTAAACTGCCAATTACAATTAGATATTGTTATGAAACAACTTTGTTTCACTTCAGCTGTGATGGGTTTAATTAGTTTTTGATAGTATTTATTTTGCTCATATACAGGGTGCTTGGAAGGTCGATGCAAAGCCTTACTTAGGTGACAGGGGAGATCATTTACACTGAATTAAGCCAAACATATCTTAGTACATGGTTTTTGAGATTTTCGAGATTTTCGTATTTAAAAAAAATCTATTTGTTTCTCATTATCAACCAAATAACACACCAGTGGAACATTATACCTTGGTTACAGGATGCTTGGAAAGTCGATACGTAGCCTTACGTAGGTGCATTACGCAAAACATAACTTAGTATGGAGTGTTACGGTTTTTAAGATTTTCGTGTTTTAAAAAAAATTAAATTTTTTCTCATTTTCAGCCTAATAACACACCAGTGGAACATTATACCTTGGTTACTTTTATTTATTTTTTTTTTAATACTGGAGTGTGTCTGTTCTTTGAATTTACACAACAGATAAACAAGGTGACTAAACAATTAATGAATCACATTTCATGTTAAAAAATACTTGTTCGTAAAATAGCGCTCAGAAGATAATAAACCACAGATGTTTTTAAAACTGTTTTAACATCTGAGACATTTTTTTAATGATGTATCATCTGAAATGTAGTTTGCTATTTTACGAAAAGTATTTTTTTACACTAAATGTGATTTATTACTTGTTTATAGTTACTTTGGTTATTTGTTGTGTAAATTCACAGAATAGATACATATTCCAGTATTTAAAAAAGTAAAATAACCAAGGTGTAATGTTTCACTGGTGCTTTGTTAAGGTTAAAATGTGAAAATATTGGATTTTTTTAAAGAACACGGAAAATCTCAAAAACCATAAGACTAGTATTAAGGTATTATCCTAGGCAAAGGAGCCAGAAAAGGTCTGTTTCCAAAAAAAGAAAGAAAAAAAAATGCCAAATAGGGTTTTTCAGCAGAAATATGTACCCCTCAATATGTATTTTTACCTAAAATTCATCAGCTGAAAATTAGTGCGTTTTTATTTAAATAATAAGTAACGTTACGAACGAGTATTTGGCTTGTATAAATTTATCTATAGGTTTTACGAAAATGCCTGTTATAGGTATTAAAAATTTGTACAAAATGAGCCCAACCTAAAATCGGTTCATTCGTTTTGTAATAGAATATAACGTCTCAACAAAAAATTTGCACAGAGAAGCTACAATATTGCTCGAAACAACAATACATCCAGATTCACATATCCAATTTTTTACCAGATGCTATTGATGTCGCAGGAGTACTGAAGCACTACATTTTTTTCAGTTGAGAATCCATTTTACAGATAAAAATTATTTTCGCTACGATGTAATCTTGTATAAAAATAATTTTTATCTGTAAAACAGATTCTCAAATAAAAAAAATGTATTCCTCATTTTTTGTTCAGAATAATATACTGTACTAACAAACGATTTAAATGTATTGGCCCCTTACTGAGAATATCTCAAAAATCGAGGAGTGGAAAAAACTGATAAAATTATATGTTCATTACATGTCACTTGTAAAGCACTGACTGAAATTTTAATAATTTTGGTTAAAACTTTATGAAAATTATTTAATTTACACCACAAGAACTAGATTCTCGTCACATTAAATTTTGAGTGGTTATGTTTCGAAAACCACTTACTCTTTTTGTGAACCTTTTTTGTGTGGTAATTTTTTAAAACTTTGTTGTTCTAAATCTTCGTTATTATTTACAAAAATGTGCCACCATGTCTGTTCAGTTATCTTAGTAGATGAGACGATGATTATTTTTTGAATGTTCACTTCTAATCCAATAAACATTATTAAAACTACTAAGGTGGTGTTATAGTTTTTTTTAAATATACGTACTAAGAAAAAAAAAATTATGGCCAAAAACAATAAATATTTCTTTTAGGATGTCCCTCTCTTGGAAATCGCCACCTTAAGAAATAATGAAAATCGTTATTTTACTCATTTTACCTTATTTTTTACAAGTCAGCTATCATAACTGTTACAGTTTTGTAGAACGTATTTAAAAAAAACAACATGACAATGTAAAAAAAATATAAAATATCTGTTGTGAATAATTCTGTTATCCCATGTTAAAATCTACATTAAGGAGGTTGAGGCATTACAGTCCCAACCAAAAGTAAGTCGAATTCTAAATCGGAACTTATCCATAATAAATTATTACAAAAGGTTATAAGTCGATGATACCAATAATTATTGTCATAAAGGCATAAATAAATAATTTTTTATTATTAATTAATTATTTAAGTAGATTTAATTATTTTACTTAATGAACTAACTTTTGGATGTTTTGTCCGAACTAAAACAAAAATAAATGTATGTAAATATTTGTGTATTTTACAAACTTGTTTCAGTAAATAATTGAAAGAAAAATGAGCAGTAAAAATTAAAATGAAATCATGAAATAATTGAAAAATCAGTTAAAAATCATTAATGAAAAGAGAAATTTGACAGTTTACAAACATTTAATAATTTTTTAAATTTATTAAAAGTCTCCTAATTAAATTGGAAACAATATTAAAATATGCGTAAAACATCAATGCTTTAGTTGTTAGTTAGTTTTCGGAACTGCTGACATTATTTGGTTATTTGCTATAAATTAAAATGTACCGTTTGCATGCTGGGTTGACATATTTTTCATAAGACTACATGCAAAAGTTTTACAAAATTTTTAACTTTATGAGTTTCGTATTGACTGGATTTTTTACAGAAAATTGTGTCATATAAAAATCTAATAAATAAACTTTATTTCAGATTTCTTTCATTATTTTCGTTTAATTCCTCAATCTCATTAAATGGACAACATCCTCTGATAGTTGGTTAACTTTCTGAAGGACCCTTTTTTCTGTTAGCATCACAAAAAAATTAATTAAAAGATTTTAAGAACAAAACCCACTTAAAACACTCTTAAAAAAGGAAAACCAAATAACATATGCTTTTATTTTAATTAATTTTTTAGTGATGCACTGCGCGATTTCAGGTAGAAGTACAAAAATTGATATAACTTTTATACCATCAACAATAATTGAATAGCCACCTAGGTATATGGTTATTTTGATAGGAAATGACCTCCTCTATTACCCGCTTCGTTTGATCGTTCACTTATGGTTAATAGTTTTTCGGAAACATATTTCCTAAATATCAAGATCCGTGTTTTCTTCAATTTTTCAATATTCAAAAAATTACTAAATGTGCAATTACACGTTCCTGATAACAATTTCAATGTTGCAAACTGAGTTATAAAAACACTTTTCGACAAATGAGTATGATCGAGTAGGGTTATTTCATGTTAAAGATAAACTTAAAAATATTTATCAATTTGAATAGTAGAATATACAAGAATAATGTATTGGTAAATACTATATCTTTATTATTTATTAATTATTCATAAATCAATAAGAAGTATGGTCAATAATTTCAAATTTTCTTAACTACTGATGTCAAGGTTTTTGTTAAGATTCCTCACTGGCAATATAAAAGAGGTAGAAGAAGAGTCACAGTTTGCTTTGTGTTTATTATTGTAGTGTGTGTTAGTTCATCATTTTTTTACTAATTATCATATTGTGGAGCCTAATTTCGTTAAAAGCGTGAAAAATGTGAGGTAGTTTTCAAGTTCTCCAACTAATCTCAATTTTTGGAACAGATATAAATAATTTCTTTCAATTTGCTGTAGTGTTTTTACAAGTTGGTACAAAACACTTTTTGTGGTCCATTTCTGTAGTAAAATTATAATATTTGACTAGAATTAAAATGAGTATAAACATTTTCTTGGGGTAGAAACGTACCTGATGTTTTTAACAATACTCGTAAAATTATATCACTTACTGATGCAAAAAAATAACTGATTTTATATAACTATCCATACATGCATGCATGTCTTAAAAATTAACAAAACAAACAGAGCACCAGAAAAAACTAACCTAACTGCTACACTGCTACTTTAGCTGTCAGTTTTTCTTAGTGAAGTTTAAAGGTCAGTGCTGCCACACAGATATTTCATCTGCACTATACTGCGCATGCGAAAATATGAACGTGGCTGTTGGCGGGACCTAATATTTTCAAATTACAAACCGAATTTAAAAATACGTTGCCGCAAAAAAAAAAAATTTTTCTCAAATGTGTCGAGTTCTTAAGTGTTCCTGATTGTACATTTAACATTAACATAAATTATGAAATAGCCCCATTGTGTATCAACATAAATTAGCACATATTGAACACTATCTACTATAGAGAATTTGAGAGTATTACACTAAGAATGGGATTTTAGTAGTATTTTTCAATTTTACCGTTCATCCCAGTATTAATATAGTGCATGAATAACAGCTGAGGATGAGGTTATTCTCATTATTCTGCAACCCTGGACATTCTTACTGTCGACCTTGCCATCTGCAATCTCTCTCTCTCTCTCTCTCTCTCTCTCTCTCTCTCTCTCTCTCTCTCTCTCGCATTAATATTATCTGTTGTGCTTGATAACTCTATTATTATTTGATACACCCAAATTCTTTTTTCTGAAAATTTTTGTAATTTATATAATCAATCATTTTATAAAAATTTCAAATTTAGATACCTTGAAAAATAACCGAATAACTATGAAGTCACGTGTTTGACCAAAACTTCAACATTTTAAAATATAAAATTATGAATAAATTTCCTAGTACGTAAAATGATGTGCTTTGTCGGTATATAACATGTTATTTACATAGTAGGCATAGTCAAAATCTTCTTAATATAACTTCGTAGATCTTCAAAATTGTTCGATGTAAAGGGTCTAGCCGTACTTTCATGACGAAACTGCCGCTGATAGGAACCTATATCGTAACCTATGTTATATTGTAGAGGGCGCTAACAGTAGTTGAGCGAGTGGATATTAGCTCTATATCTTAGTTAATTGAGGAGCTATTTGAAAAAAGTGTCCAGAGACCACTTTTTTTCAAAGCGATATATCTTAGTTAATTTTAAAGCTAGGAAAATAAAACTAAACGACAGTGTTATGGTATAGTATAGTATAGTATAGTATATTTATTTATCACTATAGATATACATAGTATATATATGAACGTCAGCAACACTAAAATTGTACAGAATAAAATAAAATAATTTACAGTTAGCTTTACAATAAAATAACAATACACAATGAATAAAATAAACATATAGTCACAAACTGGTAAAAATCTAGGATCATCACAGATAATTTTCAAAATTTTCCAATATCACTGTGGCTCATAGTTTAAGTACTCTTCAACTGAATAAAAACCGTTAACAGCAAGAAATGTTTTCAGACAAAAATTGAATTTATTTACTGAATCTATGGCTTTGATTTCTGGCGGTAGCTTATTATACATTTTAATGCCTGCATGGTGTGGAGATTTTTTATGTAAAGTTGTATTGTGATTTCTACTTTTTAATAGGTGACCTTGTCTGGTATTGTATGAGTGATTGTCTGAATTTGTTTCGAACATGGTTAAATTTTTCTTAATAAATTTAATGGTGTTTAATATATATATGCTGTGGATGGTCAGGATTTTATAATTTTTAAAATAAGGCCTACAGGAATCCCTTGGTGCAATATCAAACAATAACCTGACAAGCCTTTTCTGCAGGATGAATACACGATTTATACTTGAGGCGGCACCCCAAGCCACAATATTATATGATAAATGTGAATATGCAAGTGCATAATAAACATTTAATAGTAATTTGATATCAAAAATACCTTTCAACTGCCTTAATGGGAAGTATGCATGGTTTATCTTTCTGCAAATATTTTGAATTTGCTCTTCCCAGCAAAGGCTCTTGTCTATTATAGTTCCCAAGAACTTAACTACTGGTGAAAAGTTTTCAGTAGGTATTACTTTGACGAGATCTTCCGAAGGTGATCTTCGTTGTGAGAAGTACACACATTCAGTTTTACCAATATTCAAGATTAGTGTGTTACTCTGACACCACTCTTGATACAAAAGTAGAATATTATTTACTTGACCTTGTAGTTCTACTGGGTCCCGTGCAGAGAGCAGCATTGAAGTGTCATCGGCGAACATAACAACTAATCCCTCCTGTATAATTGCAGGGAGATCATTGACAAATAGCAAAAATAGTAATGGTCCCAGCACAGAGCCTTGAGGAACTCCTTGAGTGACATTATAATTTTCTGATATTGTGCCATATATTTTCACGTGTAATTTTCTGTCAGTCAAGAATGATTTAATAACATTTAATGCTGGACCTCTAATCCCCAACTTTTGCAATTTGTATGCAACAAAATCAACATTCAAAGTGTCAAACGCTTTGCTTAGGTAAAAAAATAAGCCAACAACATGATTTTTTTTGTCGATTTCGTCATATACAAACTGCAGAAGCTGGATGGTGGCAGTTTCTATTGATTTATTTTGCTGGAAGCCGTGCTGGTTTGTTGTTATAATTTTATATTTAATTAAGAATGTTGATATCCTATTAAATATTAATCTTTCTATAACTTTTGATATTACACATAAGATGGAAATTGGTCGATAATTTTCTGAATCAAGATCATCACCTTTCTTGAATACTGGCAGAACTGTTGCAATCTTAAAAATACTAGGAAAATGGCCTTGCTGAAAGCATTTGTTAATTAAATATGCCAGAGGTGCTAAACTTTACAGTTTATATTATAGCAGTTTCCTATGGGCCAAGCCTAAATAAAAGTATTTTTGCAATCGATTTCTATCAGATCTGATTGAATTATGACTTGAAAAAAAAATATAATTGTCTATGTCTTGCTTAACAGCATGCCAAGTTTCATTAAAATCCAAGAGGTGCAACATGTCGAAAAAAAAACTTAAAGTAAGTGGACCACCTTACGACCACTATGTTGATGGTTTAAATTTGCATTACATTTCAATAATCTTTGGAAAAGTTGCGTTTTGACAGCTCATAAATAGTATGTCAACGGTTAGTGTTGTCAACTAGCCTATTACAATGTTTTTTTGATCTGCTTTTATAGTGACTATAGTCGGTCTCAGTTAAGAATGCAATAGTTTACATTATGGGCGGAGTACAGCTTGCACAGGATATGGGAATTCCCATGTAAGTGGAATCCCCCCATGGCCGACTCAAGCCAGTTGGTACATAAAATAAAAATTAACGGTTTAAATTGGCTTTTATTTGGCATTTGGTTCTTTTATAAATACATTGAAATTATTTAATTTATATTGCAGCATATTTTACTTAGAGTAATGAAAGCTCGTTATAGATGTAAATCCTCTAAAAATGCCAAAGTGTTATAAGAAATTTTGGATAAATTGCCTACTACTTGCTTCTGCTCGATGTCAGGCGAGCTGTTTTTGTCTCTGCTAGTCTGAACTGTATCTTTGATCTCTCTCATGTACCTGCCCTAAAAGTGTACACAAATATCATAACCACCGTGTAAGTGCATGGCCACGTCGGTGCACCTCACACATCTTACAATAAAATTAAATAGAACCATGCTTTAAACGAGAATGATCAAATCAACAACTTGAGCTTCGCACATCACACAGCCTTTAGCACAGACAATACCATGTTTGTGAATCCCTATTTGCAACAAAAGAGATAAAAATAACTATAGCAGTCTGATTTTAATAAAAAATTATGGAAAAAAATAGTCGAACAATATATGAACCATTAGTACAATTTCTTTTGTGTTAATATTCATAAAATAATAAACTTCGATGTGCGATATACGCTGTGCCGGGCACCAACGTGGCCAGGCACTAATGCAGAGGAGACTTGTTATAACTGAGAATAATTAGATGGTTCAAACAACAGACATTTTTTCCATATAAAATGAATTTATTTGGATTTCTTCCTTTAATTTCTATGAATGTTATAAAAAAAAATAGTACGACCTTGGCTGATCTGTGCTTGAGTGATTTATTACTCTTTGTAGAGTATACAAATAAGATAGCAACAAGAGAGTGCCGACAATTCACCTTATATTTCTTACACATAATTACTAATTACTGAGAATATATAATAATTATATATACTGTTTTAAATAAGTGTAATAATTTATATTAAACTATATTAAAACTTGGTATAATTTTATATAATAAATGCAAAAGTATTCTAAAAAATATCACTTTTGTGTAAGGACAATTTTATTGTATTTTAATTATACACATAAAGTCTCTGAATTTACGTTAATATTTTAAACTGTTCAAACCAACTTCCATATTAACTCTAACTGTATTCCTATTGCAAATCTATTTTTAACATCAAAGTATAAACATATTGGTATCATTCAATAAGTCTGTTTATAACAAAATCACGTCCCTTCGCGAGGCTCCGTTTAGGGGAATACCTTACATTCGGCCATCCTGAAACCATGTCCTGACCTCAGGACCTCTTCTCGAAGTTCGATCATCTCATCAAGTCTCGGCATTTACTTCCCTGCTCGCTTACTTATGCTCACCACTGATTTCTTCAGTGGGTACCTGCTCGTCTGCTCCCCATCAACGTTTGTTAATGGGTATCTACTTATCTGCTCGCCACCAACATCTGTTGATGGGTATCTGCTTATCTGCTCGCCACCAACATCTATTGATGGGTATCTGCTTATCTGCTCGCCACCAACATCTATTGATGGGTATCTGCTTATCTGCTCGCCACCAACATCTATTGATGGGTATCTGCTAATCTGCTCGCCACCAACATCTATTGATGGGTATCTGCTTATCTGCTCGCCACCAACATCTATTGATGGGTATCTGCTTATCTGCTCGCCACCAACATCTATTGATGGGTATCTGCTAATCTGCTCGCCATCAACGTCTGTTGATGGGTATCTGCTTATCTGCTCGCCATCAACGTCTGTTGATGGGTATCTGCTTATCTGCTCGCCATCAACGTCTGTTGATGGGTATCTGCTTATCTGCTCGCCATCAACGTCTGTTGATGGGTATCTGCTTATCTGCTCGCCATGAACGTCTGTTGATGGGTATCTGCTTATCTGCTCGCCATCAACATCTATTGATGGGTATCTGCTAATCTGCTCGCCATCAACGTCTGTTGATGGGTATCTGCTAATCTGCTCGCCATCAACGTCTGTTGATGGGTATCTGCTTATCTGCTCGCCATCAACGTCTGTTGATGGGTATCTGCTTATTAAAATTATGTAAATTCGGATACTAACACTAACTGTAGTTCTAATTAAATCCACGGTTTTGTCCGTTATCACTACGATCTACGTCTACTATGGTAATTTGCTCATTAAAACCCACGGTTTCATTCTACTTCTCCTGGACTGTATTGTTTAGCCTCAGCCATTGCTTTGTCATATCGCTCCTTCTGAATTATTTGATCTGAAGTTATCCGTTTGGATATGTCATTTCGTAACTGGTCTAGGTCAATACGTTCTAATTCATCCCTAATATTATTCAGTAATTTTGATTCTGCTATTGGGCAACCCTTATATCCTGCTAAAATTTCTAGCGGTGACTTCTTTGTGGTTTTATTACTGGTGCAATTCAATACGCTTTGTATGTGTTTAACAAATGTATCCCACTTATTTTCAGGTTGTCCAACTGCCGTACTCGCTAAGCAGTTTATAACTGTTCTGTTCACCCTTTCGCACTGTCCATTAGCCCTAGGCGTAGCTACTGCGTTTAGAACATGTTTTATCCCGTATGAAGAACAGAATACTTTAAAGGAGTGCGATGTGAACGCTGATCCCCGGTCAGATATGATTCTCACAGGTGCTCCAAACAAATACAACACTTAGCAATGCCCTCTTGACATACCTAACCTTGGTACTCTTGACTGGTTCCAAGAATACAAATTTTGTAAATCCATCTACGATCACTAAGATATATTGATTTTTCTTTGTACTCGTGACAAACGGTCCAACGTGATCAATATGTAGTGTGTGCAAAGGTACAGCCACTTTTTCAATAGGATATAGCTCACCTCGTCTTCTTCCTGATGGGTGTTTATAATATTGGCAGTTCAGGCAGGCTTGAACATAATTTGTTACGAATTTTCGCATCTTTGGAAACCAATAGTTCCCCATTATTCTTTCCAAAGTCTTTTCTACACCCAAGTGTCCTGCTTCGTCATGGCATAACCTGCATATCTGCCACCTGGCACTATGTGGCACTACCCAAGCTGCTCGACTATTTGGTAACTTTTTATAAACCCTACCGTTCTTCAACATAAATTCTTCGAAATAATGTCTTGTTCCTGACTCTTTCTTGTTTTTCTCAAGGACTTTCTTTATTCTTGATATTTTATCATCTTTCATCTGCGCTGCTACAATCCAGTCCGCCTCTGTCAGGTCTATAACACTGACCTCCTCACTTACGGGGTTGCGACTGAGAGCATCTGCATGACTCATTTGTCTTCCCGGTCGATATTCTATGTGGAAATCATATTCTTGTACTTCCAACCACCATCAACCTGTTCTGGGAATCAAATCTTTCTTGCTAAAAGTCGTCCTCAACGCATTACAATCTGTAACAACCTTGAACGGTATCCCGAGTAGGTAAACCTTGAAAAATTTCATTGACAGCACTACCGCCATAGTTTCTAATTCATAAGAATGATATGCCCTCTGTTCGTTGGTAGTTTGCTTACTAAAATACCCAATCACTTTCAGTTTTCCCTCTACCTTTTGGAAAAGTACACCACCCACACCAATGGAGCTGCCATCTGCGTGTAACTCTGTGGGTAAATTGGGATCAAATATGGCTAAAATCGGCCTTGAACTCAAAACCGCCTTGATTTTCTTTACCGCTTCATCCTGTTCAGACGTCCATAGCCACCTAACATCTTGTCTAGTTAATCTCATCAGGGGTTCCACTATGTTAGCGTAGTTATGGATGAACTTGCGGAAATATCCAGAAAGCCCTACAAACTGTCTAACTTGCTTCACATTTTGAGGAACCTGCATTTGTACAAGAGCAGCCGTCTTCTTTTTACCAGGCCGCACTCCATCTCTACTGATTTCTCTACCCAAATAGTCTATTGTAGTCTTGAAAAATGCACACTTATTCAACTTTTGAGCGTCACTGATTTCATCCCCAAAATTTAAATTTTCCAACTTTATAGTTTCATACCCAACACTATCAAATTCACTTATTTCATTTACTGCTAAAGGTCGCAACATTCGTAAATTAAACTTATCCTTTTCTTTCACCAATACAATGTGCTCTTAACTAATAAAATCTGTCCCTACTATAAGATCATGACTTAACTGTTCATCTTTTAACACCAAAGCTGTTACTGTTGCTCGTACTTCTTCTATTTGCGGCGATATTTCGGTAGTCACCGAGGTATTCACCGTATTTCCCATGAAAGATTTGAGTATCCTTGTCGTGGAGCTTTCTAAGTTTAAGTGTAATTTCTGGGCTATAGAAAATTTTATTAAGGTACAAGTACTTCCTGTGTCAATCAAACATTTAATTTTATAACCATTAATACACGCCCTTTTCATAAACATATTCTTGGATTGCCCCAGCCCCTTAACTGCACATTCATTTGTTGCATCTTTTTACTTATTTTGTAAGCGCGATGTGCCGCCGCCACAGCTCTCTCTAGGATGACCTATTTTCCTGCAGTCGGTACACCTCACAATCGGTTGTTTACACTGACTAACATAGTGATTACCTTTACAATTAAAACACGACACCTTATTTTGCGTTTGTTCCTTGCGAAAAGGACTGTTTGATTCATGCGGTTTAAAGTATTCCTTCCCAGCTGAAAATTTATTGTCTTGTGTCACAATTCTATTTCCTGAGGTACCTACTTGTCCTGATGTACCCACACTACTCAAATAACTTGCCAATTCTCCCACTGTTTGAAAATTAGCTGCCCTAGCTGCTAAAGCTATATTTTTGTCGCTAATACCTTCAATCACACTATCTATTAAATAACTGTCGGGTATGGATAAATGAAGTTTATTTAATTTAGCCACTTTCTCGAAACAATAGTCTCCCAAATTTTGCCTCGGATATGGTGCACATAACGCTGCCTCTACTACCAATTTTCCGAATTTTATTGTCCCCGGAAAATTTACACTCAATAGGTCCTTTAATACGTCCCAACTTAAATGAACGACTTGCACCGTGTCATACCATCTACGCGCGTTACCGCGTAACCTACTTGTAGCTAATTTTAAAATTGTGTCCTTGTCCCAACTGTGACCCAGCAAACATTTTTGTCAAAATTAGCTCCAATTCGACTTGGGACAAGACAAATTTACTTACCAAAGTAATTATAACGTAAAATTGACTGGAAAAATAGACCTCCGATAAAAATTGACCAATTAGTCTTAATTTAGATTTAAGTTTACGTAAATAATACCAATTAATCTACCTCATACACAATTTTCTTTGAAGGTAAATTTAACGAAAACAGCAAGTGGAAAACTACTAAAAAAATCTACCAAAATTGACGTCAAGGGTAAATTTCCAATAAGGTCGAAATAGGTAATATAAATAGGTAGTATTTACCTTTTTAGCGACTAAAAATATTTCTAATAGTCGAATATCTTTCTAGGTAGATTTTGTTGGAAATCCTACGTAATATATACCTAAATAGTAACTTATTTGGTCACTTTTATTACTCTTCTTTGAAGTAACATTAGGTAGACAACATCGGTAAATTCTACCTAGATTATCTACCTAATTTCACCAATTAAGTCAATTACCCTTAAAACTGACCTTAAAGTTACTCTAAAAAATACATTTTAAACCTCTTTGTCGCAGTAACCTGGCAAATCGACCTCAAAGTAAACTTCACTATAAAATAGTAATTCAGAATAAGCTAACCCCCGTCTAACCTGTTTGTAGAATTCATATTATTTAGGTTATTTGAACCATTAGGTACTTAGGTGGTATAGTCATTATCTAAAAATTATTTCAGTCATTAAATGGGGCCATTAACATAGCATGGTTGGTGCCAATGTACAAATGAAGTATGCCAAAGGTAAAAAACCATCGCTTAAGGAATCACTACTTCTGCATCCAGATTTCCCATCCAAGTCTTTTTAAAGAAGAACATCTTGACTATATTTGCACTCTAGTATGTGGAAATAATTGCCTATAGAATTTCAATAAAAGGGCATTGCCGAATGCCAGCCGAGCTTCCAGAACTTTCGGGCGCTGTCGAATACCAAGGCAGTATCTTATGGCTCCATTATGACAACTCACTCGTCAACACAATACACTAATCGAGTTAAAATTTACACATAATAAGTAGAATTTACCAATAGGTAGTATATTCAAAATAAGGTAATATAAATAGGTTATATTTACCTACAAGTAATTATTTGATATAACAACAAAGTTAATAATACTTTCAATAGGTAAAGTTAACCAAAATGTCGTAAATTTTCGTGTAACTTGACCTGTGATAATTTCCACCTATAAAATACGTAGATTGTCATGGTAATTTTAACTTGGAGGTCTAATTAGCACAAGACGCCATATTTTCTCAGCGCAGTTGAAGTATGATTCCAAATTGTAGTTTGTAAAATGAGTGTATATGGAAATAAACTGACGAAAAGTTTAAGAAAATACATAATTATACCTGTAAACTAATATTTAACAAGTATAGTATACTTTCGGCTCAAAATATTACAATAATTTTTTTATTTGGTAACATAAATTTTCTTATAGATGAATATTTTTGAGGCGCATTAGTATTTTATGGAGTACAGCTGCTATTATTCACAGAAAAATTTTCGGCGCATTGATTTCAATAAGCGAGAACTGCAAATACTTTCCTCATAAATTGTATTTATTTTAGTTACTGGCATTCATCTTGTATTGTTATTGTGAGTTAGGTATTTCTTCAGTTTTGTAAGTGACTGACAACCATATGTCGACTACTTATAGAGAAAAATACCAAATAAGTGTAAAAATCTTACTTTTTTCCACTTGGCATCATTTTTAAATTTCACATATGTCCGTAAATTCTACCTAAAACTAGTCAACTTGATGTCAAATTGACGTTGATTTCAAGTAAAATTTACCTAAATAGGTATTAGTAACCAAATGTACTGTGCGACTACAAGTAAGATTTATATGTAATTTTACCTATTTTAGTTGATATAACTTAATTTCGACGTCGTCTTATTCTCCACTTATGTCGATTCAACGTAGCATCAACGTAAATTTTACCAAAATATGGTTAATTCTAATTTTGCGACTAAATTTATTATACATAAATTAGGTAGTCTTGACGTCAAATAATACTTAAATGTTTGCTGGGGACACTCTGCAAGTTCGTCAACTTTTTGTATCCACTCTGTAATTGTTAAATTTTCCGAACTCGGATCAAAAACCGGTATTATAGTCTCATTAATCGTGGTGCTCACTGAAACTACAGGCCTAAAATTAGCACTTACTTGTTTTTTTAAGTCCGATACCTGCTTCTGCAGTTTCCTAATCTTTCGCTGTGATTTCTGGGATTCTGCATCAGACGAACTCGAACTTGACGACGAGCATCGTCTTTTGCTCCTCCTAGAGCCTTTTCTGCCCATTCTGTCACTATTTTATGTTTATTTACTCTGTTTGTTTAATTACACAACACTGTGTACACACTTCACTGCTTATTTGTTTTGGGTTTATCCCACCGCTGCTATGTAAGGACAATTTTATTGTATTTTAATTATACACATAAAGTCTCTGAATTTACGTTAATATTTTAAACTGTTCAAACCAACTTCCATATTAACTCTAACTGTATTCCTATTGCAAATCTATTTTTAACATCAAAGTATAAACATATTGGTATCATTCAATAAGTCTGTTTATAACAAAATCACGTCCCTTCGCGAGGCTCCGTTTAGGGGAATACCTTACATTTGTATTACTTAAATAACAGTGATATATCCCGAACCTGATCTAGGTACATTTTCCCTACATAAACTGGGCTTGCTTTACCAATCACAGCCAAGGACGCAGGTTCCCTACCTTTACAAGCACTGCATTTTAAACTGAGACGAACTATAGCTTATCAGTGTACATTTGTGTGTATGTTCGTACATGATATGATTAGCGCATAGCTGTGGTACATTCTTGCTGTTCCTATTTGCTCAGTTTCACAAATTCCTAATTCAGAGACGTATTTTTTATGTTTAAAAATATATAATAATCAGTGAATAAAGCTGTGATGTAAAAATATATTGATTATGTCTGAGAAATGTAATCATTGTGGCTTTATATTGCGGAAGACTGGAAAATGAAAGAAAATGTTTTTTATGAATATCGGTTTAAATATTACTAAGAAAAGATCATTCCATTTCCTTTTAAACCTTTCATGCCCAAACTAAAATTGTAATACTTGGCATACTGTTAGGCAAGACATAGACAATTATTATATATTTTTTCAAAGTGCGGTATTTCAATTAGATCTGATAGAAATCGATTAACAAAATTTTTATTTGTATTTTTTTAATACCTTTATTTAGGCTTGTCCCGTAGGAAACAGCTATAAAATAAACTGTAAAGTGTCCCATAACACTGCCATTTAGTTTTATTTTCCTAGCTTTAAAATTAACTGAGACATATTGAAAAAAAGCCGTCTCCGGGCACTTTTTTTCAAATAGCTCCTCAATTAACTAATAATGTAGAGCTAATATCTACTCGATCAACTACTATTAGCGCCCTCTACAATATAACATAGGTTACGATATAGTTTCCTATCGGGGGCAGTTTTGCCATGGAAGTATGGCTAGACCCTTTGTCAAATGTCAGTGTATAATTTACAATGAACACATAATTAAAAAAAAAAAATTCGGCTCCTCCGTTTTCGAGACAACCATGGTTAAAGTGAGGGGTCAATACATTTGAATCGTATAATAATTTGAATTGATTTTACAACAAAATAATTGTTTATTTAAAGAATAGAATAGTTTATTCAGCTTCATGATACATAGCAGTAGTAGTATTAGTAGCTATAATAGCCATATACAATATTACTATACAATGCAATATACATGTTACTCAAATTAGTATATTTTCTCACATGTCGTTGCTGCACTTCTACAAGATCACCTATGCTCTCTGGGAGTTTGTGTTGACCTTTATAGATGAAACACCAATGCCACTGGACAAGAGCAAATATATAAAAATTACAAAATTTGTCATGCTTAACGGAGTTGACCGAGAAAGATGATATTAAATTGCTGTTTCAGTATAAAGAAGACAAGTTTAGAAAGCCATGAAAACAAGAGTTACTGCAAGTGTTATTTATTTTTTTAATTGTTTTTATCTTACTTTTTTATTATTTTAAATTAAATTTGTAAAATCAATCAACAAAAAATGAAGAATACATTTTTTTCAATTGAGAATATGTTTTACAGATGAAAATTACTTTTAGTTAAAAAATTGTTTCTTTTACAGTACCTATCTCAAACACCTTTGAACCTACTACAATGTAATTACATCCAAACAGATTTCTAGAGGTGCTGATTAAGAATATTTTATTAGTTTAAAAAAAAAACAATTTTTTTCGAAAATCGACGCCCTTTTTCTGTCCTAGAATTGGGCGGCTTTGACTGAAATTAAATGCGGTTATGTCTAAAGATTCACTTTATAGGTATACATTCACCATGAGAATTTCAAAATATTCAGATATCAGATAAGAGTGTTATGAGGGTCTCTTCGTCTTAAGTGAGCCACACTGTATATACAGGGTGTCCCACGACGAACTGTGGCGATCGATATCTCGAAAAATATACATTGGAAAATTTTGAAAATTTGGTAGTAAACTAATGTCGATGGGGGCAACTCGGCTAAAATATTTTCAAGATCGTGGCACCTCCGGTTATAAGGAAGTCGATGCCAACTTGGTTATTTTAAAGGGAACACCCTATTATATGTTTTCGACTTTTTGAAATGACCATGAAATTCTGAGTCGAAACACGTAGCACACCCTATACCTAAACACAGCAATTTCGGAGATATTTGACATTTTATTAAAAAAATTGACAGGTGCAATGGTTTGCAAGAACCGTAACAACTTTCTTCGTGTAGGAGGTCTTCAATTGCTCTTTGGCACGTAGAAAGAACACGAGATGTGCTAGTCTCTACAATAAAAATAAATTCCATAATAGTATACCAAGTGTTCTATTTTTCACGTTACATTTTGTCAAATTCAAACTTCAAGAACTTTTTTGTTTTAATTGGAACACCCTGTATTTGTTAACATCAAATTGTGTACAATTAAATTCTCCTTTTTCTAATACAGGAATTGTAGGGGTTAAAGATACAAGTTTTTGAAATATTGGCGATTTTCTGAAATATTCAAGAATTTTTAATAAAAATTGCCAACTTAGCTATAATTAGAAACAATCATTAATGTCAGTCATTCTCTTCCGTAAAAAGATTTAAATTACACCCACAGAGACTTTTTAGATTTGTTTTTTATTTATGGAGAATTTAATAAAGTAATATCAAGAATATGTAATACATTTGTTACTCGATGCCCACAAGAACAGAAACCATCACCATACACTGTAAAACAGATAATTTTAGAATATTTGACTGCCAAGGCAGGGATTCTAAGGAGGAAGCCATATTAGCCGAAGAGGATTTTTAACTTACTATTTAAATTTTCCTCAAAAAATTGTAATGTCATCACTCTATCGTTTCTCATGGCACAGTAAACATTAAACTGTTCATGTTCTTGAACATTTCGCTCCCTGAATATATGAGGATTCGGGATACTCCAGTAATGAGAATTGTATCGATTAAACATTACATTTTTGGTAAATTTTGCATCATCTGTCCGTATAATATTTCCTAAAAAATAATTGTCACCTTCATGTCTCATTAAAATAAATTCACAAACATTTTCTCTCGTCAGGAAATCTGTTTCTTTTAATTGTTGAACTACATGAAACGAGAATAGATTTATGTTTTGGCAAGATTCTGTGAATTGAATTCTTGGATAATCCCGATTCCAGACCAGCTTGCCTTAATGACACATTGGAAATGCCCGAAAATACTCCAGAATTGCTATTCCTATGTTTTTGTCATCAAGAATAGACTTCCTCTTTTGAATTCCTACCTTGACAGAGCCAAATATTCTAAAATTATCTGTTTTACAGTATATGGTGATGGTTTCTGTTCTTGTGGGTATCGAGTAGCAAATGTGTTACATATTCTTGATATTACTTTATTAAATTCTCCATATATAATAGACAAATCTAAAAAGTCTCCGTGGGTGTAATTATATGTGCTGACATATTTTTACATAAGAGAACAACTGACATTAATGATTATTTCTAATTATGGCTAAGTTGATGGCAATTTTTATTAAAATGTTTCAGAAAATCGCGAATATTTCAAAAAGTTGTAACTTTAACCCCTACAATGCCTATACTAGAAAAAAGGGAATTTGGTTGTACACAATTTGATGTTAGAAAATTCCATTTGAAATAAAAAAGTTTTTGAAGTTTAAATTTGACAATATGTAACGTCAAAATTAGAACACTTGGTATACTATTATGGAATTTATTTTCATTGTAGAGACTAGCTAACCTTGTGTTCTTTCTACGTTCCAAAGAGCAATTGAGGATCTCGTACACGAAGAAAGTTATTACGGTTCTCACAAACCATTGCACCTGTCAATTTTTTAATAAAATGTCAAATAGCTCTGAAACTGCTATGTTTAAGTATAAGGTGTGCTACATGTCTCGACTCAGAATTTCATGGTCATTTCATCATCATTTCAATAAGTCGAAAATATATAGGGTGTTCCATTTAAAATAAGCAAGGTGGTATCGACTTCAGGTATAAACTGCAGTGTTTAGGTATAGGGTGTGCTACATGTTTCGACTCAGAATTTCATGGCGATTTCAAAGAGTCGAAAATATATAGGGTATTCCATTTAAAATAAGCAAGTTGGTATCGACTTCAGGTATAAACGAAAGTGCCACGATCTTGAAAATATTTTAGCCGAGTTGCCCCCATCGACATTAGTTTACTACCAAATTTTCAAAGCTTTCCAATGTCTACTTTTCAAGATATACTTCCTTATAGTAAAGAATAAAATGAAGCGAAATCTTGCTTTGTTTAAATGTAAGAAAATATGTAGGTACATGACAGTAGTTCCATATTTTCTTCTTTTCCGTTTGTGCTGTTTTGTTATTATTGGTTATTAGTCGATTTTAGATATTACAGTAGGGTAGAGCCATGTTCCATCTATGTGTGTTTCACAATGACTGACAACTTGTAAGTTCCTGCTCATCTCTCACCTAGCTCCGAATTACGTAGAACATAAGAGGGGTCTTATACACCAAACATATGGAAGATTTTTGCAAGTTGCTTCTTCATAGAAAATGCCGTGACGTTGTAAGGATTTTGTCAGGGGTGGTATTGTCAGTGTCAGGTTGGAGCAGGTATAGTAGGATGCTGTGCTCAAGTTATGTCATTATTATGGTTTCTTAGTTATTATAGACACGCTCATCATCAGCCATCATCCAACCGTCAATGCATTATTCAGAATTCTTAAAGATGCTTCTGTTGGTTGGTCTGATTCGGAAGAAGAGTAAATAAAACGTGTAGTAAAATACTCTGACTCTGTATTATTTCGATATTCTTTATCATTGAAAGCATTTCATAAATTATTTCTGCGTTTACTTGTAACTTTCTGCGGTAATCGTCCATTACAGTTGATAGTCTATTAATTCTATAGTAAGGGGAATATTCAGATGAACCTATTTTTGTTTTTAATGGTAGGGAGATTGCTACTAAAGTAAAACAAAAAAATTTAAATCCCAGGTGGGGCAAAATAAGGGTCTTACCATCACCCCTATTTTGATAACAAATGAAAATTTTGGGACATAAATGTTAATATTGGCTATAACATTTAAAGGTGCCATCCATGGACCGGCGAATGTGAATGTAAAGCAGGATGGAATTCTCAGGATTGTTCAAGGCTGTGTCCAATTTTAACTTATGGCAAAGGATGCCATGGTTTATGTAAATGCCAGAACAATGCACAGTGTTCACCAGTTAATGGTACATGCATTTGTCCACCAGGTTTTACAGGAGAAAATTGTGAAGAAAATTGTCCAGAGGGAAGTTTTGGAGAAGACTGTGCTCAGAAATGTGACTGTAAGTTACCATTTATTATTTTTCTACTTTTAGGTAATTAACATATTTATGGGTCGGTATATTACACCTAATATTTAAATATTAAATAAAATCTATAAATATAAATAAAAATTTCGTAATATAAATAATATAAGGTGGAATAGGATAGTAATAGTAATTTTTTGTAATTGTAAAATAATGACATTTTTTTTTTTTGAAATAGGATTAGAATGAAACATTCTTTATAGGATTTTGCAAACAGCGGAAAGAAAAACTATATGTAAAAATATTGACGAAATCTTTGCATTCTTTTGATAACCTGACTTCTGGTTGCAACCACAACCTCTCAGCTGGGTGCTGAGGAAGCTATGAAAGAGTAGCAACCGGTTAGCTCAGGGTTGGTCGAAGGTTACTCTGTGGCGAGAAGAGTTATTTAATAATATGAATGTTACAAAACAAAAATAAACAAAGAAACTGGGCGCCAGCGTATTCATACAAATGATATTCCTGCAACTGTTTAAAGAGGAAACAATCAAATGCAAAATTAACAAAATATAGCAATATATGAACAATAAATGAAGTTTAAAATTTACAAAGACTTTACAATTAAATGTGAGAATTAATGAAAAATTCAAAATTTACTACAATAAAAATATAATGCTTAGTGGCAATGAAAATTTGTTAAGAGGAAAAAAATTAATTTGAAACAGAAACTTGTAAAATTGAAAATATCAACTGGTTTACCATTATATCTAGTAGTTATCTTCTGACCAAGAGAAGCTACGATGATAGTTAATTGCTTACATAACTTTGCGCCGCGAATGCGGAGTTCCAACGTGTCAATTCCTGAAGATGGCCACAGGTACCTGGGATTGAGGACTTATATTGTTTGTCCGGATCAACGAGGAGATTCCAGGATGACACGAAGTTGGAAATGTTCAGCCAATTATTATTCTCGTCCAGCCACTAGCAAAACTACCATGTGCTTGATCCAGGGTTGGTCGATCCAGGGTTGGTCGATCCAGATTATTACATGAAAACAGTGGTAAATCAGGAACCAGTTGATACAAATTAAGTTACACAAAGAAAAAAAACTAATGATTTAAATTTAAAATAACTAAATCAATTATTTAAAACTTTAAAACTTATTGAAAAGAATAAAAGAAATTGGCCAAGGTTACGACTTTTTATAAAAACTACGCAAAGAAAAAAAATTAGAATTAATTTAAGAAAATGACAGAGGACAAAAAAAAAAACTACTACTAACTTATCAAAAAAATTAGGCCACAAAATTACTATAAATGACAAAAGTTAAGTTATTATGAAGCAAAATGGTCCAAAGGAAAAATTGTTAATAATACCGAAATGTTCAAAGTAGAACAAAGGAAATAGATATTAAAATTAAAAACAATAACAATTAAATAAAATATAAATTTTTGGAGGTGCTCTCCGGTACTATGACAAAATTAATTTAGATAAATTGACTTTACGTCTCGCTTTTCGACAAATTCAATAATTTAGTATATCAGTCGTGAAATGAGATTATCTAATAAAAAATTTTAGAGCAACCCTAGATACAAAAAAATATATATATGTAAGTATATAATATAAACTACTGGCAAAAATTATTAATATAATATCCAAACATGAAATAATCCGCAGCAACTGTCCCAAATTCACAAATAAATAAACTACGGCTGGGGCAATCCACTAACAAGTGGTTTTTTATTAACCACGTGGTTAACTTCAAATATACTATAATTCAATTAAATGCCAGCTTAAAATTCAATAACAAAACAAAATAACTAGGTTATTATTCTAATGCAATAATAATTCAATAATAAAAGTAAACTTTCAACAAAGTATTATAGGATGGCTCTAAACTTCAAATCTTTTAAGAAAAAAAAAATTAGAATAATCTCACCTCAGCGACGTCAAGACGGAAAGTGCCAGTTTTCTTTGCTGTTAATTCCATCTCTCCCTAATATTCCGTTCGCGCATGCTCAGTGGTGACTTCGCATTGGGGTTTTTATCGCGGGTGATTCAAATTTTATGTAGCACGGGTGCTGAATGAAAAATATTTGGCAACTAATTAAATAATTGATAACAAGTTACGGAAAGAACTTGTTACATGTTTATGCTAAGCAAGTTAAAATTCTAAAATAATTTTCCAATTTCTTATTTGACATTCTCATTATAACACTAGCATCCAACATAGTTCCCTAAGGCTAAGCAGATTAAGCTAATATCTACATGACCCCCTACGGTATGCAAATTCAGTTAAAAATGTGAACAAAGGCCTGAAATTAATTTATTTACCTACCTTGTTATAAAAAAAAAATCATTCTAATGGATATTTTCATAAAATCTCTCATTCAGTTTCTTGGAAATGCTTAGCCTTTGAAACGTTTTCCCCTTATTCTGAGCTCATCAGAAAAGCACAAAGCCACTCATAACGATGTTCCATGCAAAACCAAGGCACTATCCATGAATAAGTATGAAATATTTATATTTGACATTGACTGATAAAACTAACAGACCTTCACCTATCCATTAGCTAACTAGTATTGGAGCCTATATACTCTCTGCATGTTTAAAAGTTAATTATTTATTATTTGTTTGCTTATAGTAATGAAACATTCTCTATAGGATTTTGCAAGCGTAAAGAAAAACTATATGTCAAAATATTAATGAAATCTTTGCATTCTTTCGATAACCTAACTTCTGGTTATGCTAAACAAGTTAAAATTCTAAAATAATTTGTCCAATTTCTTATTTGACATTGTCATTATAACACTAGCATCCAACATAGTCCCCTATGCAGATTAAACTAGTATCTACATGACCCCCTACGGTATGCAAATTCAATTAAAAATGAGAACAAAGGCCTGAAATTAATTTATTTGCCTACCTTGTCTTCAAAACAAATTTTCATTCTAATGGATTACATTTTCATGAAATCTCCCATTCAGTTTCTTGGAAATGTTTTTCGCCCTTATTCTGAGCTCATCAGAAAAGACAAAGCCACTCAACGATGTTCCATGCAAAACTAAGGCAATATCCATGAATAAGTATGAAATATTTATATTTGACATTGACTGATAAAAATAACAGATCTTCACCTATCTATTAGCTAACTAGTATGGGAGCCTATATATTCTACTATATGCATGTTTAAAAGTGAATTATTTACTATTTGTTTTCTTATAGTAATGGAACATATTCTTTATAGGATTTTGCAAACAGCGGAAAGAAAAACTATCTATGAGAACTAAAAGAAAAACTGTATGAAAAATTATTAATGAAATCTTTGGATTCTTTTGATAACCTGACTTCTGGTAATGCTAAGCAAGTTAAAATTCTAAAATAATTTGTCCAATTTCTTATTTGACATTCTCATTATAACACTAGCATCCAACATAGTAATCCATTAGAATGAAATTTTTTTTAAGACAAGGTAGGTAAATAAATTAATTTCAGGCCTTTGTTCTCATTTTTACCTGAATTTGCATACAGTAGGGGGTCATATAGACTGGTAGACATGGGACTAGTTTAATCTGCTTAGCCTTAGGGGACTATGATGGATGCTAGTGTTATAATGAGAATGTCAAATAAGAAATTGGACAAATTGTTTTAGAATTTTAACTTGCTTAGCGTAACCAGAAGACAGGTTATCGAAAGAATGCAAAGATTTCATCAATGTTTTTACATATAGTTTTTCTTTTAGTTTTCATAGATAGTTTTTCTTTCTGCAAACAAATAAGAAATAATTCACTTTTAAACAGGATTAGAATATAATGAAACGTGGAGATTTTAAAGTTCAGTGAAAAAAAATGTTTGTTCTGTTGGTCTGCCTGGTAACTTCTTTTGTGCGCACAATTACTCTGGAAAGGTTTAACATATGGACTTGATATTTGGTACACATATGTATTATTAACACAGTCGTCCGGGGAATTTGAGCTATATAGGATTAAAGAATCCTTATGAGATCCATTGATTTTTTGGTAGGTTTTTAGTAATAGAAAACGATTTTAAAGCGGTATCCGTGTCACCGTGCATGGGTGGAAGATAATTTTTTTTTTAAATAACTTAAAATATGAAAAATACAAAAACCATCAGAGATGGAAATTAAAGAGCGGAAGATTCTAAAAAAAATATATAACAAAAATTTCTTATACACATATAGGTAGGTAACTGTTTTCGCATAAAATGGGAATAAAAATTATAGGGTTACTGGCAAACATGTCAACTCCAAAATTTGCGTTTTCCATGAGTATCGACATGGAACAGTCTGCAAACAACTAGAAGCTTTCTTGGAAAAAATAAAGTATTGTCAAGCTTCCAGTCTGGTTTTCGTAGCAAACATACTTGTGAAATGGCTATACATTGTATGTTCCCATGAATCGAAACTAAATTTGATTGATTTGATTGATTGATTGATTGATTGATTGATTGATTAGCCAGCATACAGTGGGCACTCCTGTGACTTCCTGACATCCAATCTGAATATTTTCATATACCACCTGACCGGCCTTGAGCCAGATTGGACATGGGACATCCTTGTTGCCAGAAACGAGAGCCACATGACGCATGGTGTAGGAATATAGAATCGGAAGTGTAGGTGTTTGTGAGATGCTTCGTTTAAATTTCATCTCTTTGTTTCTTTTTCTTCCGAGTCTTCTGTTTCTGAATCTAGCAGTGTACACATTCTCCTGCCCACTTGCTTCCAGATGTGGTTTCATGTTTACTAGAAATTTGTGTTTTTATTTCAAAGGTCCTGTATTAGTGTGTCCATTCTGTTTATTTGCCAAGAAATATATTAGCTTGCTATAAGAAACAACCTTTTATTAACCGTTCCACAGGTATATAGCTATTTACAGTGGAAATGCAAGGAAGAGCCCTGAGAGAACATTTGAGACACCCTGTATACTGATCTGCTAATGTAAAAAGTCAATGAAAAAAGTAAAATCTGCCCATTATCGAGTTTAACCACATGAAGGAAAGAAAGAGATAAACATATAATTGTAGAAGTTTTATAAGTGGAAAGTCGTAGGCTTAGAATAGCTTACCTCTCGATATTTGTATGAGTGCGAACAAATCTTAAAGCATGGTGTAGCTCGAGCCGTACACACGCCATAAACGGTGATATCAAGTATAATATTGCAATATTTTTAGACTTGCAATGCACATTTTAGATGATAAATAGGGCAAGGTTGTTAATAATACTAAAAAAATATTGGTATTGATATAACTGCATTATTATGGTGACATCTTTTATATATTATTTATAGGTAAAAATGGTGCTACATGTTCTTCAGAAACTGGTCAGTGTCAGTGCCCTGCTGGATGGGAAGGACAACAATGTGATCGTCCATGTAATAACAATTCATTTGGAATACACTGCAATCAAAAATGTGTATGTAAAAATGGTGCATCGTGTAGCCCTGTAAATGGTAAGCAAGAAATACATTTTAATTTGCATGATTTATAAGCATTTTTTTTGCCAAATTGTGTAGTTTTTAAATTTCTTTAAAAGTGTTCATTTTGTTTTGCATGTTGTTGTGTGTTACTAGGAAATTGTACTTGTGGGGCTGGATTTACTGGAGAATTCTGTGAGAATAAGTGCCAGCAGGGCTACTTTGGTATAAATTGTGAACAGGTTTGTCAGTGTCAAGATGGACACCATTTGGGTTGTGATCCCATAACTGGAAAGTGCATTTGTAAACAAGAATGGAAAGGTATAATATCTAATACAGAAAATATTACTTTTTTTTTTTTTATTCAAAAAAATACCTCCTAATGTAGATGTGGATTCGGCCTAAATTGGTTTGGCATCCCTAGGCAAAGCAATTTAGGCAGAATTGCTCTCATTAAGAATTAAACCAAAATCATCACAATGTTATTGTTCTTAATAATAGTATTCAATAATACAAGTTGTGTAGTATTCAATAATCAACAATGATAGTTAAAAATTATAAACATTACAAATTAGTTTAAAAAAATATATGCATTTCTGAATAGAATAGAATACTTTTATTTATGTTAATATACATATACAAGTATTTACACAAGTCAAAATTATGGATAAAAGGAATAAAATTATTGCAGTATACATATATTATTAATAAATACATAAAAACAATTACGTTACAACATAAAACATTAAAGAGCTATAGTGTTCAGTACAGATTTGTCAACAGGCACAGTGTTTACTTTCCTCACAAATGTTCTCAACTGTAAAGAAAGCCTTACGGATGAAGAACATTTTAATTGTAGCCCTGAATTTATTCATGAGCAGCTCTCTGATTTTGGGGGGAAGACTATTAAAAAGAACTCCAAAATGATTTATGCCTGTTTGTCCTTTTGTTAACCGTGTGAAAATCGTTCTTAAATGATCCTTGTTCCTAGTCTCATGATTATGGACTTCTTTATTAGATAGGTATTCATTAGTATGTTTACTAATGTATGTTAAGCATTCCAAGGTATATAAACAGGGAAATGTTAGAATTTTAAATTCTTTGTAAACTAAAAACTCTGTGTCTGCAAGCAGAGTGATCCCATGCGATAATAGTATATGACATACGAGATTGGCATAGTGCAAAATATGCTGACCTAAGAACTTGTAACGAGACAGTTTGGGATAACTCTCGAAGACAATATATATTTTTAGTGAGGGTAATGGCCAGATGCTCACCCTGAGTGTCCCATTACTGTTTTGGGTCTAGGAATACTCCTAGAAACTTTACAGAAGTTGGATTATTATCTATATCACTTAGATCACGAAGGGAGGATGTCATGTCTATTGTTTTGTCTGGATTTAAGCGTAGTCGATTTATTGCGAACCAGTTTTCTGCCGTTGACTGCGCCGATATACTTTTGGCTTTCAGACTGTTTAGGTCAGTGTCTTTCAGTATTAGTATAGTGTCTGCATATAATAAACAGTTTACATCAGTAAGTGTTGAAGACAGGTCTTTAATGTACAATAAAAATTCCAATGGGCCCAGGATAGAACCCTGGAGCACACCGACACTTACATGAAGTTCTTTAGAGTTAACTGAGTCTTAGTGTACTGATTGAACTCGATTAGAGAGATATGACTGCACAAGATGGCGACTTGCAGCACTGAAGTTGTATACAGCTAGTTTTACAATTAAAATGAGAGTAACACAGTCAAAGACTTTACTGAGGTCGCAGAACACTGCTGCCGAATAAAGATCTCGTTCAAAACAATCGATAGTGTGTTCTGTAAATTACAGAATTGCATCTGTTGTTAATAGCCTTTCCTGAAACTAAATTGGTTTTTGTTTAAAATATTGTTCCTCATTAAATACTCGTCAATACACATTTTCATGGCTTTCTCGAATATTTTAGAAAAGATTGGCAAGATAGAGATGGGCCTATAGTTTCCAATGCTATTAATGTCACCTTTACCTTTATAAATAGGAACTACTGAAGCAATTTTAAGTAGTTTGAGAAATGTTCCAGTCTTAAAACACAGATCAATTAGTTTACAAATTGGAGAAATCAAGACATTCTTTATGAACTTGATCAGAGAGACATTTAGACCGAAAACATCCACTGAGTTACTATTTTTCAACGAATGAATTTCTGTTTTTAAGTACTGTTTAAAATGATTGATTTTTATTTCTCTCATTTTTGTTTTTGTTCTCAAGTGTACCTATAATTTTTTGCTTCTCAGTTATCATGGTTTCCTTATCATTAATTAGTTTTTTGTATAATACAATTTGCTTAGCTAAATTAACTTTTTATCCATTATGGGTTTGCACTCACTGAAAAAAAAAACATAATAAGTGTATTCTATACCACATTTCCCATTGTACAGATTGAGGCCTTTTGACTTTTTATGTAAAATTAGTAGTTTGTGAATCATTTTCAGTCAAATCTCCTGCAGTAGGTATGTATTAAGTGCAGTGCTCCGATTTATCTTTATCTTCACGCTTCATTTGCGAGCATATTATTTATTCCACGAAAAAAATTAATACCATATTTTTTATACAAAATTTTATAAGGAATATTTTTGTATAGAGGTTACTTGTGTCAAACTTCTGCTACATTTCTTAATATTTCTGCCAATTTTCAGAATTTTATGAATTTTGTCGGATATAAAACTTAATTTTACTCGATTGTTAAAAGAAGCATATATTTATATTTTAAAAAAGAGAGATAGAACTAGTAATAAATTTAAAGTATAATAAAACTATACAATAAAAATCTGGGTTTATTCTAAATTTGGACACATTTTTCTTTCTGGTGTTCAAAGTGTTAAAATTAATATTTTCAATCTATACCGGCGCGGTAGCTCATCCGACTAAGTATCTTAGTGGCAAGCACGCTTGGTCAGACTGCCTCTTGTGTACTGGGTTCGATCTCCAGCTCCACCACTGGCAATGTTGGTGAGTAATGAATGTCGTGTGCGTTTTTCCAGATGCGTAAGCCTCTTCCAGACAGCCTAGGCTTTGGATTCAGGGGTTGTCTACTATGTGTAGTGTGTTTGTTATAACTCTTTTTTACAATTTTGACAAATCCCGATGGGATATAAAATATATTTTTTTAAATTGATATTAATATTTTTAAGAAGTTTTTCCATTATGGTTTAAAATGTGTTAAGAAAAACAGGAACGAGACGGTATTTTGTAAACATTGAGTTGCTGCTATGCAGTAATTACTAGTTATTATTGATTGTAACAAAAAAATGCAGGTTTCTTTTAGTTTTCTTGTATACTGTAGTCAAATCATATTTCCTGTTTTTGAATTTTTTTAATGTTAGCAGTGCTAAAAATCTTACGAAAAAGGTACATTCAAAAATGTATAAAATTGATATGGTGTGATCGTTTTGTTTCCTATTCGGTAATATAATGGTGCTGTCCGCTCTGCGTTTTACACTTGCAGATTAAAAATCTTATATTTTGAGAACCGCATATCAGATTAATCTGAAATTTTATCGCCTAATTTTAAGTAATACTTCAGCCACATGAAGTGACAACTACTAAATGAAATTCATTAAATTAGCCCATTGTTGTACTCCATTTTCTAAGCTGGACATTGCTTCACACCTCTAATCCAATACAAGACTATTTTTGCATTGACCCAAAATTGTGTTCTATCAAATGGTAAATATATATTCGGATTGATATAAAACTGCAACCTTGTATAGCACAGAGCACAGCCATTAGTTCCAATTTAAGTCACGTTGAATTCCCTTTAGTGTCACCAACGAAACGTCTTTTCAAAATTGATATATTTTAACACAACTTTGCATATATTTGCTAGAATGTATTACATATGTAAAGATTAATATGTCTTTGTACAAAATTTTCACCAGCATAACAGGAGAGATAAAGATCTTATAATTGACAATCTAAGAATTACAATAGCTAGTAACCAGTATTAACTATTATGGAATAAAATTACTTAATGCAGTAAAAAATCAGAATTAAATTATCAGACTTCTACCGTGGACACTCCACTTCACACATAGAAAAAGAAATAGAGGAGTCTTTTTACGATTTTGTTCCTACTCTTCTCAGAAGTCTCACAAGAACTATTTGTCCACAATCTAATATTATATCTGTGAAGTCAATAGATACAGCACAACTGATGTGAAAATGTGGTGCAATAAACTTTAACCTACTGTGAAGTCCCAAAAACCAAAATATACAGGGAGATCGAGAAAGACTGAATGTGCTGTTTCCTAAAGGTTTTCTGTGAGCCGCTCACACTATTTTGTGATACTTTCAATATTTGCATCTTGGTGATAGTGACTTATATAAAGGTCATGTGCGCACAGCATCACAAATTTAGGCATTTGTTATACTTCAGGGACAACAAACCCAAATTCCCAAGATGTTAAATGGAACCTGATCAAACTTTTCATCATATTAGTACTTTTGTGGACATTATATCATACAAAATGTTAAGCTTTGGCTGTTCTTAATTGTGGAAGTGTGGCAGTCCAAAAACGCCAGTGTTTATTAAATTACCTAAAATCTAAAATTAAATTTTAAAACATCACAGTCTGCAAAATATACAGTTAAAACAACGTGTTCGATCAGCTGATCACAAAATGGCGGCGAATTGAGTTTCAGTATTCCCTAGTCTAGTAACATAGGAGATTAGTTTTAATAATGTACGTAGAATAGAAATCAATTTTGATAATTTTATTGACTTTTCAGTGTTACGTCACCTTCATTCTTTTTCGATCGCACTGTACAAATTACTGATGTTCTTAAATACATGCCTAATTATTCTAGGAATAAATTTTTGCCTGGGAATATGTAGCAGAAGTCAATAAGTATACTTACAAAAACATTAATTCAATTATTTCATGGAATAATTTATTTATCATTTTAAAATTATTCAAATAAATTAAATGCTTTTTTGTTTTTTGCATGGAATTAATTACTATTAATTTTAGTTATTTGAAACTTACAGCTATAAAAACGTTTGTTAGTGAAACTAACTTTGTGAGAAAATTAATTATAAAAATCGTAATAATATAATCTGATATATAAAAAAAAGAAACAATAAAAGTATTATTTTTGTGTTGTTACAATTACTATTTATATAGTTGTGGGAATTGATAAGTTTTTTTTCTACTTTTAGGTGTAATGTGTGAATCAAATTGCCCTAGAGGTAAATTTGGTCCAACATGTGAACAAAATTGTAACTGTAAGAATAATAGTTCTTGTGATCCTGAATCTGGACAGTGTTACTGCTCAAGAGGATGGCAAGGTGATGATTGTTCTAAGCCTTGTAGAGAAGGTTATTATGGTATAGGATGCAGACAAACATGTCCTGAAGTTTCATTAGGTAACTTAAGCAACAACTGTGTATGCTAATAAATAATAAATTTAATTGTTTATATTCTATATTAATTATTAGGAAACAAGACTTGCGATCATGTAACAGGTGAATACATTTGCCCTCCTGGTTACCTTGGACTTACTTGTGAACATCCTTGTCCAATTGGCAAATATGGTAAAAACTGCCTGCAAAACTGTTCGTGCAAAAATGGTGGAGACTGTCATCATGTAACAGGTATTTTAAATTTGTTGTGAGTGATAGGGGAGGTCACTTCCAATTAAAATAACCATATAATATGTGATTATCAAATTGTTGAAGGTTTAAAAGTTATTTCAATTTTTGTATTTTTCCCTGAAATCTCGTGCGGCACTAAAACATTATTTTAAAAAAAGCGTGTGTCGTCCAGAGATGCAAAATTTCATGAAACTTAAGATTTGTGAAAGTTCTCAAATTCACTGGAATTTATGAAATTTCTGAAATATAAAATTAAACATTAAGTATCATGAAACTTTCATGAAAATTCAATGAAAATTTTGTGACAGTTCTAACAACCAATTAAATTTCATTACTTCTTGTCAAGTGAAACAAATCACCCAATCATTTTAACATTACACTGATAACAGTAGGTATCCAGTGAAATTTTCAATCACTACGACAACAAAATTATCAACTTTGAGAACTTCGTAATTGCTGAAAATTACTGGTCATAACAATTCAAATTCTATAAAACCATACTTAAACATCGACCAAGCACCACTATAAGATCATAAATACTATGCGTGGTAATAGATCTTCTATAGTAGAAAAAAAACCAACCTAATGCTGCGTTAAATTTTAGTAATTGTACGTTTACAAACTGCACTTTTAATAAATAAATAATTGTTTTTTTGTGTTGCGACTTTTTGATTTTATTTTTTCTAATAATAATAATAATAATTATTCGTTTATTTAGCTAATGAAAGCTATACAGTTTCACATACATCTTACGTCAACTTATTATATTCTTTTATACCTTTACAGAACAGTGATCTGCTAGTTACTGATGAATGATTCCTTTTTACATAAAAATCATTTATTTGCCTAATATTGTAATCGTGTCTATCTCCAACATAGGTTAATTTATCATATAAATATCTCGGCAATAACAAATTTTTTATTTTGTGGATAAATTGGAGGGTTCTCAATAGAATTCTTTGTCTTACAGTCATAAATCCTAATGTTACTAACATATTGTGTATTGGAGTATACTTACTACATTGCAATATTACCCTCATTGCCTTATTTTGCATTTTTTGTAACATTTGAATTTCATTGTTATTTAGGAAGAGCAAGACAGTTGAACAATATTCAAAATGTGGTGGGATCAAATAATTTACAGACCGAATATCCCTCTGACATTGACAAATACCTCATAATTTTATGACAATCTCATGCAAAGCAACGTGCTTTCGATTGTCATAAAATTATCTCGTACATTATCAATGTCCTAGGGATATTATAGTGAAACTTTCATTTTATAAAATTTAATTCAATAATTCCGTAATATTATAAAAGTTACGTGAAATATTTCATGAAAGGATGAAACTTAAGTTCTGTAAAACATAATTTATTAAACTTGTACTGAAAGGGGGAAAGAAGTAATAATTTAAGTGACTTACTAGGAGAGGAAGCCGATAGAGCCTTCCTAAATTTTTCTTATATTTCTTCCTATTTTCTGAAGATATTATCCTATTTGTGTTTTTGCGCTGATTTTTACTGCACTCTTTCACTTCACTAATTATCACTTGTTTTGGAACACAAATTTAAAGACGCACTTCGATAGATACGAAAAACAATTGACAATTTATTTCGGAAACCAAACTGGTTGACGTTAAGAAGTTTATTGTGTTCTAGATAAGTTGTTAACTGTTTTTTCAGAATCACTTCATAAATTTTACCCATACATGGAATAACTGATATTGGCCTGTGATTAGAGGGATCATCGATGTTATCTTTTTTATGAGCTGGTACTACTTTTGAAATAATATATAAAACAATGATATTTATATGCAAAATTAAAATAAAAATACTACCATCTTATATGATAATTTAAAATATATTAACGATATTCATAGATATTTCACTCGCAACAATAGAAATTTTTATATTGATACTTATCATAGAAAGTATATGGATAGATCTGTTTTTCTAAAGGTTTGAAGATGTTTAACCAACTACCTAATACACCTAAAGACTGTAAAATGTTAAATTAGCTTAGAAGTAAATTATATGATTATATTATACACCGTTTTCCAAACTGAACCTCATTATATTTATATTATATAGTAGGTATATAAGTGTTATCAACTGTAAATGTATAAAAATAGCAGAGTGCTAATAAATGTTTATTTATTATAACATATATTAGGAAGAGCAAAGGATCCAAGACTGATCCCTGTGGCACGCCTGTGTTTATGTCAATTTCCTGGGATATATCTTTACCACATTTAACTTTTTGCATTCTTCCTGTTAAGTAGGATTTTATCGTATTGATGCCATTGGAATCAAATTTGTACACTTCAAGCTTCCTAACTAGCAGATCATGTACACAATCAAAGGCTTTGCTTAGATCACAAAAGGTGGTCACCATGTACTCACCAGATTCAAAACAATCAGTGACTTTGCTATAGTCTGTTTTTAAACCAGGAGGAGTAAATACGAAAGTTACATTCACACCATAAAGGTAACTAGAAAATACACTAAAATTTTTTTGGCGTTTTCGGCAACCAACAATACAAGACTACAGTGTTTTTGTGTGTATTTTATTACATTATATAATCCAACGACCTCTATTTGACCTCTAAGTAGTTTATACAGTATCCATACCACTTATGCAATATGAAGGCGCCAAGTAATTAGCTACTTTTTTCTTCAATTTTATACAAAAGGGATTGAAACTGATATATAATGTGCAAACGATAAAATAGAAATTATAACCAAATAATTTATGACATGAAATTAAAATTTTTACAATATGTCAAAATTTTCAACTATTGCCTTGTGTAAAACTGGCGAGGGCCTAGCCAATCACAGATGTATGATTTAGCGCGTTAAATTTAAAACGTTCCTCCTGGTTTAAAAACAGACTATAGTGTACTCCAATATAGCATCAATAGTGCTTTTTTTTATTCTGAAGCCATATTGGGATGTCACAAACAGATTATTATTTTCAAAATTGGCGATAATTCTGGATTTAATAACTTTCTCAAAAATTTTCGAAAAAATGGGTATTAATGATATGGGTCTAAAATTTGATATATCATCGGGGTTTCCTTTGTTATAAATAGGGGTTATGAGTGCTTTTTTTAGACAGCTAGGAAATATGCCCTCTGTGATGGCGTAGTTAATTAGTTCGGTAAGCGGGATGACAATCAGATCTTTAATGTATTTAATGAGGTCAACATTAAAACCATATTTATCCTTGCTGTCTTTATTCTTTAGAGAGCATATTATGTCATTTACCTCTTTATAGGACACCGTTGACAGAGAGAAGGCAGCATCTGCCACTTCAATTTTATCCAAGCCTCCAAAAATTTTTGTTTCGGGCAATAAGGCTTTGTTACATTTTTGTAATTCTAAACCCAGATAACAAAAACATAAACTTATGTTATTCCTAAGATATTCCTACAGAATATTTCATTATTCTTAGAATAACACGAAAATAATTATTATCTTTTAAGGATATTGTTGGAAACGAAGATTTGTTTACTTATTTATTTGTTGTTTGCATTGTTTTTATATATTAGTTATTGTTGTGATTGTACTAGCTCCGTAACTAAGAAAGTGTTGTTGAATAAAAAAATTAAATAATTTATATTTGACATCTGTTAATTTCTGGCTCTAAAAACCCACAAGTTTAGGCATATTCTGCTTCAGGTTATGGGCCCAGAACACCCAGTACAATAAGAAGGGTCAGTGGTTCTCTAGTAATAGAAGAAAACTAGTTTCGTGTCAAGTCACATCAAATTTAACATACCAGTTAAAGGTATTCTAAAGGTAATAAGATGGACAAGTTCAAGAATATTAATATTCAGAAATTCGATGGGAAGAATTTTTCACTGTGGAAATACCAGATGGAAATAATATTTAGAGCAGAGGGTTTGCTGGATTTAATTAATGGTAAAGCAAAACAACCAGTAATAACAGATGAAGAAAACGTAAAGAAATCATGGGAAAACTTAAATGCTAAAGGGATGATGTTAATATCTATGTCAATGGAGTTTAGTCAATTGCAGACTGTAATAACGTGTGATAGTGCCGCCAGTATGTGGTCAAGGCTGAAAATAATTCACGAACAAAGGTCCTCCGCGAACAAAGTGATGATTAAACAAAAATTTTTCAGTTATAAAATGTCAGAAACCGACAGTATTGCACAGCATATTAGCAACATAGAGTCAATGTCACAAGCTCTAGCTGATGTTGAAGAAAAAGTAAGCGATATAGATAAAATAGCTAAAACTTTAGAAAGTTTACCTCACAAGTATGGATCATTCGTAACTGCATGGGACTCATACGACGAAGATAAACAAACATTTGAAAATCTTACAACAAGACTTCTCAAAGAAGAATTGAGGCTTACTCAGGCAGACGAGCTAACAACTGCGTTTGCTGCTGTTAAACTCAATAAGTATCCTCATAGTTCGAACAAAAAGAATTTTGTTTCTAATACCAAAAGTAATTTTATTCCTAATACAAAGTATTCTAAAAAAGATGTAACGTGCTACTACTGTAACAAGAAGGGGCATTTCAAATCTGAATGTAGAATAAGGCTTAGTAAACTTCAACCTGGTTACAGCAAGCAAAACTGTGATCCAAATTACAGAAATCAAGCTCTTAGTGCTGAGATGAAAAATATAGTTGCTGATGGATGTGAAGATATCTGGCTCGCTGATAGTGCAGCATCAAAGCATATGACGTCGCACAAAGAGTGGTTTTCACAAATAACACCACTAAAGAACAAAGATGTTCAAATTGGAGATAACTCTTTTATTACCGCTGAAGGAATTGGCTCAATTAGTGTAATGGCTGTTGTGAATGGTAGAAGAGTTCCTCGTACATTGGTAGAAACCTTATACGTTCCAAAGTTGAAGAAAAATCTTTTTTCAGTGGGAGCAGCCACGAGCAAAGGTTTGCAGGTCGAATTTAATAGTAGATTCATAGAAGTTAGAAATAAAAATGGTGTAGTTGCTGTTGGAAGGAAGCTGGAGAATCAATGCTATAAAATGTTATTTGAAATCCCACAAATTCAAGGAAACTCCGCAGAAACGAGTATTGTTCAGCTATGGCATGAACGGTTGGGTCATGTTAATTTTCGTACTTTGAAAGACATGTCTGACAAAGGAATGATACCTGATATCAAAATCCCAAATAAAGAAGTCACACGTATTCAGTGTGAGGGTTGTCAATATGGAAAACAACATAAGCAATCATTTAATGCTAATTTGAATAGACGAGCTGAAAAACCTGGTGAATACATTCATTCCGATGTCTGCGGTAGAATATCAAGTACTTCATTAGGAGGAGCTAATTATTTCGTTTTATTCAAGGATGATTGTACTTCATATCGTTTTGTTTATTTCATAAGACATAAAAGTGACGTTTTCACAAAATTTCTGGAATTTCAGAAAATGTCAGAAAGACAAACTGGTAATAAAATAAAAATATTCCGAAGTGATAATGGAACAGAATTTGTTAACCATCATTTTAAAGATCTTTTTAAAGAACATGGAATAATACATGAAACCAGTGCTCCATATACACCAGAGCAAAATGGAAGGGCAGAGAGAGATTTGAGATCTATAGTTGATAGTGCCAAAAGTATGTTGCATAGTACTGCTCTCCCGATGAATCTTTGGGCGGAAGCAATTAATATGGCCGTATACTTATTAAATCGTCGCCTGTGTGCACAAGATAAGCATGTTACTCCTTACGAAAAATGGACAGGAAAACAATTAAATCTTAGCCATTTACGAAGGTTTGGATCTGAAGCATTCGTACTTGTGCCTAAACAGTTCAGAAATAAGTTCGAGAGAAATTCCAAGAAACAAATATTAGTGGGATATGACGGCAACAGTTCCAATTACAGATTGTATGAATTGGCTGCCAGGAAAGTTGTCGTCGTGAAACATGTTAATTTCAATGGATGTATTTATAAAGACAGTAGAAATATGTCATGTCAAAACAACGTTATATTTGAGATGGAAGATGCAGATAATTTACAAGAAGAGTCCGTAGACACCAAATCAGAAGGCAGAATAGAAAACCAAACGTCAGAAAACATAGAAGTAGAAATTAATCAAGAAAACCAAACGTCAGAAAACATAGAAGTAGAAATTAATCAGCCTAAGGATAAAGCTTCAGAAGAAAATGGCCATTATTTAAGACACCGTGAAGATATTAAGAAACCAATTTGGTATGAAGCATGTGCAGCAGTATTAGGTGAACCTCAGACCTACGAAGAAGCTATGGAAAGTGGAGAAAAAGAAGAATGGAAGAAAGCAATGGAAGATGAGATTAAGTCGCTGATGAAAAATGAGACGTGGTCACTACAAGTTTTACCAGCGGATCGCAAAGCAATTGGGTGCAGATGGGTGTTTAAAATAAAATATAAAGCGGATGGTAAAATTGAAAGATATAAGGCCAGACTTTGTGCAAAAGGTTATAGTCAAAAATCTGGCATAGACTATTTTGAAACATTTTCACCAGTTGTAAGGTATGATTCCGTTAGAACGTTATTATCAATTGCAACTGTCAGTGATTGAGAAATTTGTCAGTTTGACGTAAAGACGGCTTTCTTGAACGGAGATTTACAAGAAGAAATCTTTATGAAGCAGCCGGAAGGCTTTAATACAAAAGATTGTACTCTGGTATGCAAACTCAACAAAAGCCTATATGGTTTGAAGCAGTCTCCGAGATGTTGGAATAAGAAGTTTGTGGAGTTTCTTAGTTCATACAGCTTCAAGCAGTTAGATGCTGAAAAATGCATTTTTTATGCACTCTTTGAAAATTATGAACTATTCCTGGCGTTGTACGTTGATGATGGTCTAATTATGTGTAAATCTAAAAAGGTTATGGACATATTTTTGACAGAACTTGGAAAAATATTCGAGATAACCATTTGTGCTGCAGAATGTTATGTTGGATTGGAAATCAGTCGCAATAGAGAACAAAGAAGTATATTTTTGGGCCAGCAAGGGTATGTTGCCAAAATTTTGGAGAAATTTAACATGGTAAATTGTAACATCAAAGCAATTCCTGCCGATCCAAATGTTGTGCTTCATGCAAACCAAGCATCTACAAGAGATAGTAGGATGCTTAGTGTGCCCTATAGAGAAGCTGTAGGAAGTTTAATGTTTCTCGCTGTCGTCACACGCCCAGATATCATGTTCGCTGTGTCTCAAGTGAGTAAATACCTTTGTAGTCCAGCTTTGGAGCATTGGATAGCAGTAAAAAGGATATTCAAGTATTTAAAAGGAACCCAGAACTATGGAATAAAGTATTGTGGAACTGATTTAAATTTTGTTGCATATTCCGATGCTGACTTTGCAAACGATATTGATTCTAGAAAGTCAACAACTGGTTATTTGACTATGTTAGCTGGGGCACCGGTTACATGGTCGTCACAGTCTCAAAAGTGCGTTTCCCGTTCTACTACAGAGTCAGAATACGTGGCAGGTTCAGAAGCAGCCAGAGAGGTTATTTGGTTGAGAACATTACTTCAGGAGCTTAATGTAGATGTATGCGAACCTACCAAGCTATTCGTAGATAATCAAAGTGCCATTCGGTTAGTCAAGAGTCAAGAACACCATAAGAGGACCAAACACATTGATATAAAATACCATTATATACGTGACCAAGTAGAAAAGGGTTTCATTGAAACTGTCTATGTTGAATCTAAAAAACAACTTGCTGATATTCTCACGAAGGCTTTACCAAAGGAACAATTCATCAGAAATAGAAGTTCACTTTGTGTACCTTTAAATCAGTAAACAAATAGGGGGAGTGTTGGAAACGAAGATTTGTTTACTTATTTATTTGTTGTTTGCATTGTTTTTATATATTAGTTATTGTTGTGATTGTACTAGCTCCGTAACTAAGAAAGTGTTGTTGAATAAAAAATAAAATAATTTATATTTGACATCTGTTAATTTCTGGCTCTAAAAACCCACAAGTTTAGGCATATTCTGCTTCAGATATTCCTAGAAGTAACAAACGGTACAACTATATGTCTCTTTAGAATAATTTCGGAATAATTCGCACAGTATTCTCAGGAGAATCTAGAATAGTTTGAGAATATATTTTTATGGTTAATCATAGATTATATTTTCAAGTTATCTTTATACTAATTCCAAACTATATGTGCATAATATTAAATTATTCTTAGGATATTTTTATGTTTAATCTTGGCTCATATTTTCAGGTTATCTTTATATTAATGCAGAATAATATGAAATATTTTTGACCATTACTTTTTTTCTTAGCACGTACATTTTAAAAAACTATAAGACTACCTAAGTAAAACCATAACAAGACTATTACTAGAGTTTCCACTCAATAATTCCATTCGTTTCCAAAATTGCTAGATTAAAAACTACGAAATAGGAAGATTAGCATACATAATCTTTAAATTTAAATCTAACTATTTTGCAAACTGAAATTATTGAGTGAAAATTCGTAGTAATAGTCTTGTTATGGTTCAACATGGGTAGTCTAATAGTTTTTAAAATACACGTGCTAAGAAAAAACGTTTATGGCCAAAAATAATAAAGGTTTCCCTATCGCATGTTACTAAATTTACTTTTTAAATTGGCTTCTGACATCCACAAAGATCAAATGTTGGTGCGAATAAATTATTATTGTAAAATATGACCCTTATACTTCGGAAAAAACTGTGGTCCTCTAAAATATTAAGCAATTAAAAAAAATTAAATAAAAAAAATATATGAAAATTTTAATGACATAATTTTTTAGAAAATATTACAGAAATATATGTTTTGTACATGCAATTATGACTAATTACACTTAATTTGTTACGAAATTTTGAGTTTTTAATACGCATTTTTTAATTTTAAATAATGATTACTCATTGCCGTAAGATGGCTGCCAAACTTATGGCCGATGTTTTATTATCAACAGTTAATGTATTTTAAGAAATGTAATATAACTTTAAGCTTTGTTATAAATATCGGTTACTTTAATATTACTGTTTGAAATATTACATATCTTTAAATTTTATTAGGCAACTCTTGGTAATCTTATAACACCATCAGTAGACAATTTTTGCGATTAATTTGTAAATAATGGTGATTTGGCCTGCCATTGGCTGAAACAATTGTTGTTTAATTTTCAACCAATCACAGGCGTTTGCAGCAATGTCCTAGGATCTCTCGGCAAAACATTTGACAAACGTTTATTAAAAATGTTACATAGTGCTTTTAAAGTGTTCTGCTTTATATTAAACATATTTGCCCACATCCTTAATTCGTCACGCATCTTTTCATTTTTCTCATCGCCTGTTTCCAAATCATGCAACTGAGAAAACTCATCATCATCTTCTAGTTCAGTAAACCACTTATCTCTGTTTTCATAATGTTCAACAGTATTAACCTCTTCTTGTTCAGCAGTAAGCCGCTTTTTCTTACTTGTGACCTCCTCAGTATCATTATCAACCTTGATATTATTCTGTTTTTCATTGCCAAAAGGAACGTTTTCTGTATATTGTCCACCAGAACGTTTGACTTCCAGTCCTGCAGTTCTTTCGTTCTTTTCAGTTTCTTACATTTTAAAGGTATAATTTTTTGGAACTGAATTCAAGAGTTTTTTTAAACTTTCCGGTGAAATGTGCTGCTGTATTTTATTTTCTTCCAATTTTGTAATGCCAAATTCATTATTAAACATTTTGTTTGCTCTTGCTACTTTACAAAACAACCTATAATCAACTAATAAGTTTTTAAGTTTTATAGTATCTACTGGGACTCTTGAGTTATATAAAGGTTGCGCCTTGTTACTATATGCAACTGATGTATATAATTGTAACAACTAACACCACTATAAACCTAAACAATTAATAATTATATAATGTAGTAATTGTTACCCTTATATAACTTTATTATATAGCATTTGGTAGCAACCACTTTAAGTTTTATAATGTAGTAACGGAAATATATCTGTTACCATCTTATAGACCTGTAAGTAATAGTCATGCTATAAAACACTTATATAACTCCGCAACTACTTTAGTAACAGTATAAAACTTTGTAACATGATTATACAAATCTGTTACACTTATAGATCCTTTATAAAAATAATGTTCACCGCATGTTACTAGAAATGTTTGTTGGGATGTTTAGCATATAATTTTCTTGAGCATTATATTATAGCGTTGAGTAATAAAACATTACAAAGTGCACTGGCTGTCACATAAGAGGTATACAGTTTTTGGCCTGCCTTTTGAGCATGGCAGCACTGACTGTATCATTGTGTAAGCCTGTCATTTTATTAAAAATATGAGCTGCCTGATAACCAAAACTGTTTTTATAAAACTCTGTCTTGTGCTGGGGAATAGACAGCATATTGTTGTTTCTAACTCTTCCCGAATTTTCTCTAGCCTCTTGTCACATTCTTCCTTAAGATAGCATTTCCGAAGATATGATTCATCTGGAAACTTGAAATTAGTGTATTTTTATAAGAATTATCTAAAATGCGGACGGTTGAGCTGGTACCATGGAATGTCGGACGAAATCATGAAATTCATTAACTCCACCTTGAATTTATTCGCACTTTCTTTAATATTCGATACATGTTTCATCGAATTGACGTGGTAATCAAAGTTGCACTCTCTCTTAAAATCAACCATTGTTTTACAAGCATCTCAGTGCATGTTGACATCATCAAAATGCAATTTGGGTAGTTTTCTATTCTTTCACGAACTAACATCTCGTTACGTCTTTTAAGTTTTGGCATTCTGCGTAATCTAAACACAATAAGAACTATTTAGAAACCGTGGAAAATTACTAGACAAATAGTTTCGCTAACGAATTACACATAATACTAAAGCACAGTTTAATATTTCTCTACTCTGACTAAAGTCCAGCCCACTCACGACAAACTGCTAAAATCCATTATATACCGTTTGACTTGTATAACACACGCATTTCGATGGCATCATTGAAACTATCACTTTGCTACATGTTTTTTAGTCGCTTGTTTTCTATATTAACCGCGTTTTTGTCGTTTAATAATTAGTAGTTTATTTTTCAAATATAAATAATGGGTTGTAATAGTATTTGTTTTAGTTAAATTAATTTTACTAGCTAGTAGGTATGTAAATAATGCAAAATGAGAGCTAATTTCACTTCATATCTACAAGTTTTATGGATTTGTTGGTTTCATAATTTGGTTAACAAATATTTTCGATTTATATATGTTTTATATTATTTTTCAAAGTATATTTAATATAATTGATTGTACTTTATTTAAGGCTCCTGAGTGTGACCCTGTTATAGCTGAAAAATTCCAACCCTTGCTTATCAATCATGTGTTTTATATTTATTTAAATTGTGTTTCCTTTTCAGGAGAATGTCAATGTTTACCTGGTTGGATAGGTGATAACTGCACAATTCCTTGTCCATCAGGAAGTTTTGGAATGAACTGTAGTCAACATTGTAAGTGCCTAAATGGAGGAGAATGTAGAAGAAATGATGGTGTTTGCAGATGTAAACCTGGATATACTGGTACACAATGTACAGAAAGTAAGTATGTCTTGTATAAGGGCCTCAGCTACAAACTCGCAACATGATAATAAAATTACAGGTTGAGTCGGAAGGGTTCTTATAATAAAAACAAAGTACAAACTAAAATTGCAGATCAGATCTATCAAGGGTTTTTCGTGGGGGCGGTTTTTTAGGATGAGACCGGTGTCATTCGATTCGGGAATTAATTCTACATTGTTTCGAATAAATTCAGAGGGGTTCTTTTTGATGGTTTGAGTAATTATCGCGCAAAAGTCGGCTATCTCTATTGCCTCTTAAAATTAAGAGCGGACAGTCGAGGGATTGTAGGTGAATATGAGTTGGAGAAATGTTACAAAATGTCAAATAATGACGATTTACCTGTCGTGCCGAATTTTCTATTTTGACCTTGCAATTTACGATGTCAAATCATCGCCGACCTTCTCCTTGCCAGAGACAGAACGAGCTTCCAATCGCCTTATTTATTTAGTTACGAACGTATGAGAATTCCATGTTCTTCGATTTTTCCGATACAACTTGGTATCACGAGAAAGTGCCACTCTTCCCTTTTCCATAGACGCCGAGCGCTGTTCCACTCCGAGTATTTATTTAGTTATGAATTTTTGAATTAATTACGGTTCTCAATTTTTATGAAAATAGCCGTTTTATTTCGCACGGACCTAGCAGAAATTCCGATTTCCACTGTGACACTTACGATGTGGCTAAAATGCCAATCTTCCTTTTAAATAGAGACCAAAATCGCATTTCCACTATAAGAATTAGCTTAGATATGAGAGTTTAAAATGTTATGTTTTCGAATTTTTTTTCTCGCTCTTGCAGAGCCGAATTTCTGAGTTTCCCTGTACAATTTGATGTCAGAAGAAATAGCCAATCTTGTTCTTACTATAGAGACCTAGAACGGACGTCCATTCCACGTATTTACTTAGTAATTCATTTTTGAAAATTTGGTGTTTTTCAATTTTTAACAGAATATCCATCTTTCGTTCACCTGTGCCGAGCTGGATTTCCAATTTGGCCCATTCACTTTGGTATCAGAACAAAACGCCGCTCTTCCTCTTCAATTAGACACCTAAAGCGGCACTCAACTCCATGTATTTACTTACTGAACAGCTGTTATTGGTCGTGGTATCTCGATAGATCTCCGAGTTCCGAGTTCAAAATTGCATATAGTGACGTCACAAACAGGCACACTGTTAGTCATTTCAACCCTTTATATCTCGAGAACGGAAACAGTTAATAATATGTATTTTAAGTGTATAATAAGAATATCGAGTACTATATAAAAATGTATAAAAATATTATATAAAAGAATATCATGGAACAAGCCTATTAATAAGAGGCAGAAGATATTTAAAGGCATTTATTTTCAGACAATGGTCACAAAACATATTACACACAAGAGTGGCTAGAAATATGTATATATTTATATGTAGGTATATTACAGTTGCGGCAAGTACCACAGAAAAATAAATTGTTGAGAGATAGCTGTAAATAAGCACACTCCAGTAAAATACCTCGTTGGGACAAATAATCACTTTTTACTCCTAAGAAATGGTCAGTTCAATACACAGATAACCGCAGGAGAAATAACTGGTTATAACGAGAATTCTCGTTAAATGCTGAAATGTTTAAATGTTAATTCGATACATGTACTTCTCGGAAATTTCCCAAATCATGAAACAAATGGTAAACTATAACTTCCTTTGACTGTCTCGACAACTGTCGATTTGTGAAGATATTGTAGGGTACAAGATCTACCTCGAATGTAAGCACCGATTGAAACCCTTTTGTTTTTGTTGAGTAAACACAGAACTGAAATTTTTTGTTTATATTGCTTAGAAAGGTGTGAGGACGATCAAAAAGAATATTCCAGTTCACCCGCAGAAAACTATCCACTACTAAAATTGACATCTAAAGAGAGTAGCCAGATTTTATCATGTTAATAAATTTTCTCTACTGCTGTCTCACACTGGGTCAGAATCTGCAAAAAGTGGAAAAAGACCTTTTAAAAAAATCAAATCTTTGAGTGGAGTGAGTTTGGGAGGTGAAACATGAATAAATTTCTAAAAAATCTAAAACTTTAGGTTTGTATACATATTGAGCAAATATTCATTGGAAAAATATTTTCAAAAATCAAATCTTTGAATGGGGTGAAATATGAATATATTTCGAACAAATCTAAAACTTCAGGTTTGTGTTCATATTGAGCAAAGATTCATTGGAAAAATATTTTAAAATATTAAACCTTTAGATGCAGTGAGTTTCAAGGGGTGAACAATAAATAAGTTATTAAAAAATCCTAGAACTTTGTAGATGTATTCAATTTGAGCAAGTAGCCATTGGAAAAATAGTTTAGTCTTATATAAATGTTCGAACCCCATCTTTAAATTTTCGTATCTCCACAAATATTAATACACAGAGAAAAATGTGTGTGTGTGAACAATTTGTGCAAATAAATAATATATTTTTGGGGCAATGATTTTGTACAGTTTATGCATAAACATTGTTTGAAATTTTTGTACAAACTTAAAAATCACATAAATTGAATTCTTTACAAATTTGAATTCTGGTTACATAAAAATACATATAATTTTATTACACTTATGGAACAAATCTGAACAGATTAAGTTAGTTTCCACAATTTGTGTGAAATTTTTAAATATATTCTGAAGGTTTCCTAAACAAACATTCACATCTAAACCTCTTCATTTGTAAAACATATTTACAAAAAATTGTGCTCTTAAGTGACACAATGTTTATAGTTTTTTAAGAGAATGTGTTTTTAGCTTTCAACAATTTCTAAATGAGAAATCCACAAATTGTATGTTTATATTGTCAACTTTATAATTTATTTTGCGCAATATACACACTTAATTCAAAGAAGCTGTTCAGTAATATATTAACTGGGGTTAGTTTTGCACAATTTATTACTCTATAATCTCCAAATTATGTATATATTTTTTGGTTTACAGTGCACTCATTTCACACACTATATGTATCCACTTCATTTTAATTGTATTATTCTGTAACACAGATTGTGAAATATTATTTCCAAAATTGGAGGTATTCCTAAAGGATTTCATGTAAAGTCTCATTATGACAACTATATTCCCAGGGATAACTTTACTGAGCATGATTTAAGAATCAGTCAAAATCTGACAATTCCCCAACACAAACTGTCAATAGTAGCAAATGGTCCCAATGCCATGTCCATCAAGCTATACAATAAACTCCCTAAAACCATAAAAAGTATAAATAGCATTCATCTCTTTAAAAGCACAGTTCGAGCCACTTTAATCAGTCACAGCTTTTATTCCATAAAAGAATATTTAAGTTGTACTAGTTTTCAGGAGCGTACTTAGTAAAATTAGCAATCCTCGTCCTTATTTATTTTTCTGTATTCTGTTTACTACACTATGGTTTCGTCTTGAGTTATGTGTTTTAATGTATATTTTACAATGTTTTACAATTTTATGACTATATTTCTATTCCCGTAATAGGGTCCTATGAAAATAAAGATATTATTATTATTATTATTATTATCTCCTTGGCCGGCCGCAACCGCTAGGGCATGAATTAACAATTTTCAATTTTTTAACGAAACTATCAATCGAATTGAAATTTAAAAAAAATCGATGTGATCCTTGATCTTTTCTCTAGAGCGTTTATAGAGGTAGTTTTTTTGCTTAACCAAAAGGTTTTCGAGTTAGGACTGCAGTTTTGGCTTTTCGGGGCAAGCATTTATTCGTTAAGGCGCTCCATATAAAAGCATTGTGCACGATTCTTTTAAAATTAGAAAAAAAATACTTCTGATTAAAATATTGGTTGATGCCCAGGAGGTGTGGATATAAAAAACACAAAAAAAATTTTTTGCAAATTATTTAATAATCACCCCCATTCATCATTGTTAAATACACCCTTTTATTTATTTTTTTGCAATTTTAAAAGCTGAATTTAAAATGTTTTGATAATTTTAAATTCAGCTTTTAAAATTGCAAAAAAATAAATAAAAGGCTGTATTTAACAAAAGTAAGCACTGTACTTATATAAAAAAACAAGACAAATAAAAAAGGGGATCCTATATCAAGGAAACGAAATATTAAAAATATGTAACTACATATGTATATACATACATAATTAACATTTTCATCACTTTCCTGTACATTAATTTCATCGGCTTCATTAGAAATGTGTGGTACCCTCTTTTACAGTTTTTGGCACCGACTAAAAAGAATGATTTTACTCTGATAACTATGTGCTGTTGTTTTTCAAAAGCAATTTCCTTGAGATTTTGTAGCATCATAATCTTTTAAAGGAATGTCATTTTCTGTAGCCCAATGTAAAGCAAGATTTAAGCTTTTGACAGACATTTTTACTTTTGACCGGAGTGGCAGTTTCCATCACATTATCAGTCAGCACTATCATTTGCATGAATTAAATTTTCTTGTTCAATCAATCCACATTAATTTCTTCAGCTAGTATCTTTTGTTGCATAGCACTTAAAGGGATCAAATCCTCGGGGTCATCTTCTAAGTCATTCTCATTTTTCTGTTTTAAAATTGTTTTCCAGCATTTTTCTAAGGAATTGGCTGGTGCATTTTGCCGAGCATACATACAGCATGTTGTAAGTTTAAGTTCTTAAGACACTTTACAAGATCAAAGAAGAGTTACCTGAATGAATTCGGATTACAAAATCATGTAAAATCCGGATTACAGAGTACTTCAAGATAACAAGAAGGTAATCCGGATTATAGAAGCATCCAGATTAACGCGGGATCGGATTATCACAACACTACTGTATTCTGAAAATATATAAAGAATACATTCGACTAACACTTTAGCAAATGTCATGATAAATAAAGTAGCTATTCTTATTAATATTAACAATAAGCATATACTTATTAGTTTGCAATATTTTATTTTCATATAGAGCTCCTATTTTATACATAATAATATAAACAATAATAGAGGTCGTCTACTAGATCTTGTCTGTTCTAATCTAGGTTGTGAGATTGTACACGATAATGCACCACTTGTGAATGAGGATATTTTCCACCCGGCACTTTATGTTACATTAAGCATTACAACAAAATATAATAATTTCCAGACAAAAAAAAATGAAAAATCATATAATTTTAAAAAGGCGAACTATCAAGCTCTCTATAGTGCTCTAGAGAACACGAATTGGTATTATTTGCAAAGTTTTCAGAATGTTGACATAGCGACAAAAGAATTCTATGATAAATTATATAAAATATTAGACGAATGCGTTCCGGAATACAAACATTATAAAAGGTCTTATCCACAATGGTATTCGAAAGAAATTATCAACAATATCAAAGAGAAGAACAAACATCAAAAAAATTATAAAAAAACAAAAAACCAGTACCACTTAAATAAATTCAAGGAACTCCGATCATTAATCAAACAACAAATAGACAAAGCATACGATAACTATCTCACAAAAGTTCAAATTTCTATATCTTCAGATTCTAAACAATTTTGGTCATTTGTACATTCAAAAAAAAAACAAACAAGGATACCAGGTAAAATGAAATATATGGATAAATCCTATGAAAATTCGGAGGAAATTGTTGACATATTTAGTCAGTTCTTCAGCTCGGTATTTGCGAAACCACAAGATAATATAAACTTTAACAACAATAGTGACAAGAACCTTTTTGAGAACATCAATATAACGCACATAACATTAACAGAAATCGAAGAAGCTATAAAAAAATTAAAAAACAAATTTACATCAGGTCCGGACTTAATACCATCATTCGTGGTCAAAGACTGTGCATATGTGCTATCAGTTCCGTTGTATATAATATTTAATTTATCTCTAAAAACATCAACATTCCCAAAAGACTGGAAAATAGCAAAGGCCTGTCCAATTTTTAAAGCGGGAGATCCAGCTAACGTAAATAACTACAGACAAATCTCTATCCTAAATAATTTTGCGAAGGTTTTTGAAATGATCTTGTATAACCACATCTATCTGTCTACTAAAACAATGATATCACCATATCAACATGGTTTTATGGCTAACAGATCCACCATCACAAATTTAGTTCTGTTCACTCAAAATGTATCAAATATCATCGATGATCAAGGACAGGTGGATGTGTTGTACACAGACTTTTCTAGGGCTTTCGATAGAATTGACCATAAAATATTATTAAACAAATTAGAGCACTTTGGTTTTAACAACCAGTTGTCAATGTTCTTTGAATCGTACCTGCAGAATAGATATCAGTTTGTATTCTACAATGGTTCCAGATCATCTATATACTCATCGACATCTGGAGTACCGCAGGGTAGTAATCTTGGACCTTTGCTATTTCTGTTATTTATTAATGATTTATGCGAAACTCTTGAATGTGACAAACTAATATATGCAGATGATCTCAAACTCTTTAAAAATATAAAATCTGAAGATGACTGCAGAAAACTTCAAAAGGAACTTGATAAAATCAGTCAGTGGTGTTCACTTAATAGACTAGATCTGAATGTCGGTAAATGCAAAGTTGTTTCATATACGAAAAAAGAAGAACAAATTTCAGTACAACTATTCTATAATGGGAACGATACTAGAGCGCGATACATTGATTAAAGACTTGGGTATTTATTTCGATCCTGTGCTGAACTTCGGAGAACATATAAGAATTAAGTGTAATGAAGCAATTAAATTACTTGGTTTCATTTTGAGAAATTGCAAATCATTCACCAATCTGGAGGCTTTAAAATTATTGTACTATTCATATGTAAGGTCTAAACTTGAATACGGAGCAATAATTTGGAACCCACATTACCAAATTCACAAAAGCAGTGTAGAACAAATACAGAGAAAATTTTTAAAGTTTATGACATTCAAATCAACAGGACAGTATCCAGAAAGAGGTGTAAATAACAGCAGCTTATTAAGCACATTTAACTTCAAGAGCCTTGAATTTAGAAGAATTTGCTATTTTCTGGTATTCTTATTTAAATTAATGCATAACAAAATTGACTCGCCGGAAATGCTTGTCCAGTTAAATATTCACGTTCCAAGGTTGCATTCTCGTCAAAATAATATGTTTTACAGTGAACGGGCTAATACAAATGTAATGTTAAAATCACCCATTTACTGTATGTGTAATTACTACAATAAAATAAATGAATTGTGCGATTTAAATGTGTGTTCCCAAAAAGAATTGATAAAATGCGCAAAACAAGTTTTCAACGTATAATTATTCCCATTATAAAGAATTATGTGTGTATAAACACATAAGTAATGTGTGAATGTTGATATGTTTTTATTTTGCTCTGCTTTCATTGTAAGTCTTATGTCATAGAATTATGCTATAGTCTGCTATATTATATGTTTATTATAAGTTCATTATAAGTTTATCATATAATTTCTTCTACAAATAATCATAGAATTATTGTATTATTGGATATAATTTTTGCCCTGTAATTGGGTTGTACCTGTTGGGCAAATAAAGTGTTTATTTATTGTTTATTTATTTATAGAAGCATCCAGATTAACGCGGGATCGGATTATCACAACACTACTGTATTCTGAAAATATATAAAGAATACATTCGACTAACACTTTAGCAAATGTCATGATAAATAAAGTAGCTATTCTTATTAATATTAACAATAAGCATATACTTATTAGTTTGCAATATTTTATTTTCATATAGAGCTCCTATTTTATACATTCTGAAATGACTGTTGTATTTTATACGGAGGGTGCTTAGTTATATCTTGAAACTTGAAAAGATTTTAAGCCTCTTCTAATGAAACTTAAATGCCTTTAAGCCTCTTAGATACAAATAGCAAAATAAAATGCAAACTAACTGTATCTGAAATTAATCAACAAATATAAATTTACTCTATTTATTAACTAAGCATGAGACTCTCAAGGGTCGTTGAACAAAAACACTTTCGTTTAATATACAAAACAATATAGCAAAAACGATAAATACATATACAAAAAATTATTAGATGGAAATGCAAAATATATACTCAAACATTAGCTTCTGGCCAGTTCCGCATAAAATAAGTGTTTTACTAGTATAGAAATAAGAGTTAAATGATAGCAATACAATATCAAAATCTATAAACTAGTTACAAAAGAAAACCCACGAGTTATTATTCGACATGTTAGTTGCCGAACTAACATATATTTTCGCATACCATGAAAGAGATTTACTTGAGAACACGCCAAGATACATGTACCTTGGTTTTGCCAACTGCAAATGTCGCTTTTAGGTTAAAATAAAATTGATACTCTTGCCCCTGATTGGTCAATGCTATATGGTATGTTTATTTGTCTGTTTTTAACATTTGCATAAGAGCCAACGTTTATATTGTCTTATGCTATGTAATTTTGCAAAATCATCTGTGAAAGCCTCTAACAAGAAATAAAAATTTCAGGTTTATGAAAACTTAGTAAAGAATTGTTTTTAATTTATTTGCTATTATGATTAGAAAAATATTTAAAATCTGCAAATAATAGTACCAAGATTATATTAATAACATTCTAATACTATTTTCAGTATGCCCTGAAGGATATTATGGAGATCATTGTATGATGCCTTGTGAATGTAAAAATGACAATTTCTTTTGCCACCCGGCAGAAGGATGCATATGTAAGCATGGATATACAGGAGAAAATTGTGAGGAATCAAATCTCTTGGGTAGAATACAACAACCCATTGATCAAGAAAGTGGTTATGGTATTATTGTAGCAGTCATAATGGTCTCGATAATATTTATAGCCATTGTTGTTCTACTAGTTTTCTACTATAGACGGCGTGTGGCTAATTTAAAAACAGAAATTGCTCATGTACAATATATTGCAGATCCATCTGGATTTTCTCCAGGTATTTAATTCAAATATGTAATTTCAGCTTTATTTTTCATATGTTTTGTGTTTGGGTTTCAGATCGCAATCATTTTGATAATCCAGTATACTCATATCAAGGTGGTGGTAAAAGAGATAATGAACAGTTACTAAACAATTCCACAAAGATACATAATAATTTGCATAAGCCATCAAATACAAATTTGGAGAGGGCTCGTCTTGGTATTGCATGTTGTTCTACCGATGACGATGATTTAGCCAAGGGTTAGTAGCTTATATGCTTCTCATTTATATAGAATTTGGCAAATTAAAAATATCTTAAAATCATTTAATACACAGGTATGTACGAACCATCTGTAGATGAACTTAGAAGTTTAAAGAATAAAGATGCAGATGCTACCAATCCCAATATCTACCACAGCATTGAAAAGTTGGATGACCATGTGTACGATGAAATAAAACAGAAGGATGCTAAAGACATTGGTAAGTATATGTAGAAGTATTATATTTTAGTAACTAAATCCTACATTTTTATATAGGTATTTCCAAATGGAAATAATCAAGTAAGTTTACTGTAGCTTTCCTTATTTATAAACAAACAAACACACTTTAAAGATTTGCTGATTATACTAAAAGAATATTTTGCATGCCGCTTTATCATTCCTCTCCAGTTTACATCCTTGTTTCCTTTTTAAATTTTATTTCTAGAGTATCGCATATATTTTGAAAATGTTCATAGACAGTTATATCATTTCTTTGTGTAGATTTATAGTATTGATTATAAAAAAATGTAGGGTTCTATAGTTCTGACTTAAATGAAACTAACTGCATAAAATATTGCTACAATAGATTGGTACAATCCACAAAATCAAATATCAATGATTCGAACTACCTAATTAATTTACATTTCATCAATATCGGAATGTGCTTTATTTCATTAATTCATATATTAGCAAAATACCCTCTCTCTGCTCCGGAGTTGAATAATAATAATTTGAAACTAAGCACCAATTAAATAGCTAGAGCTATTTGCAGATTGTAATGAAAGAACAAAAAATAAAACTAAGAACAGTACGAAGAATAATTTAGAACCATATTCAAAGAAATATTTAAATATTATAATTAATTACCAAGCGAATCAAGAGGTATAATTTTATACTACTGTATAAGGTAAATTAATGTACCTAGTGCCTATATAGGGTAAACAGCAAGTACGTTATTAATCTAACACATGGAAGAAAAGGTTGGAAAATTGTAGAAACAAAGTTGAAGAGAATTAAATTTTCTACAAGTCAATGGGAGCATATGTCTATATTTTATGTTATGAGAAAAGGAAATGTGTAAAGTGTAGTATAGTGTAATAAAAGTTACATATATTGTACACCTGTTTGTTTGAAATTTAATTCTCTACAAAGGACCCCGCACCTATTATATAGAAGTGGTCCCTCGGTTAATTCTCTGGAATCAATATGTTTTTCATCTCGAGCTCCTGATCAAGAGTTCTCATGGGCACATGGTCGGAAAATGGACAGTTTTCCAGATATATGTTTTCCGGCACCTTGTCGATAACAGTGTATCGCTGTATTTTTGATAAAATGTCTTTCAGAATATATCGCGTGGGGTATTTATGGTCGCTGATTCCAATTCCGATATCGAAAGTGACATTTGATGGTTGGCAGTTGCCAACCGTCAAATGTCACAGCGAATTTCACCAGGGGCCACTTCCCATAAGAAATGAACATCACCTTTGCACCGCCGATATCTAGAAAACTGTCCATTTTCCGACATTGTGCCTATGTGCCTTTTGTTCAAGAGCTCGAGAGGAATAACATACATCGATTCCAGAGAATTTAACCAAGAGACGATTTCTTTATGTGTGGGGTCCTTTAGGCCAAAAAAACACACTAAGCGGTTTTCGCCGAATCGGCAGCCGCCTATACAACACACACGAATCGGTTAACCATCAGTTGTCGTAGGAAGGCAACGTTGTCACTGGTTTCAGTAGTGCTGATAGTACAGGGACAAAAATGGATTTGTCACTCAAAGGAAGAATTAATTTTGTTAGGTTTATTATACTGTCCATCAAAAAAAAAAAAAAAGAAATACCTAATAGGCATATCCGGGAACATCCTGGTATTAAAGAACGCGAAACAAAAAGTTTATTTAATACTATATAATCAAATTAAAAGTGATGATGCAAAATTTTTCAGTTTCATGAGAATGTCGAAAACATCATTTTACGAATTGCTATATATTTTGGAAAATGATTTAATAAAGAAGAATAACCTAATAAGAAACAATATAATAAAACAGTATAATAACTACTTCTTCCCAGCTTTTCTCTTTTATTTCTGTCACCACAATCGTTGTTTCTCATATCCCATATAGCAGGTCGTTCTTGAATTACATTTATTAATAGTTCATTATCAATAATGGGAACTATTTTAGAGGTGTAAATAGAATATTTTTAAAGAACTTGCAATTTGACTTCAATGCAAGCCCAAACCATTGGAAAAATAAGTGAATAGATCCATTTGTTTACATTGCAGCATACGCCGCTCGAAGCAATAAAAACGATTCAGCACATGAATCGAACGACGGTGCGCGTGGTGGTGGATGCCGCTTTCTTGCAGCCCGTCTTAGTGTGAACAGCTCCATTTGTTTCCATCACAGCATCTGTCGAGTTGGCTGCCGATTCGGCGGCCGAAACTGCGAAAACCGCCTAGTGTGTTTTTGTCCTTATTCCAATTTTTTTTACATCTCTTGCTAGTTTGCTTTTTATGTATATAGATCTGAATTTTACAAAAGGTGTAGTTGGATAAGTATAGGTAAAATGGCCCCAGAAGCTTTTAGACTAAATTTAGTGCCAGTAGATTGATAACATGAACAGCGATGTATTCCTTGAGTTTTAGCCCTCTGTTGCCAGTAACCTAGCACAGTTTCCAAGGAAAAATAACCACAGAAGCTGGAAAAGAGTTACTTGATTTTTTTTATAAGTTTTTAGTGGTATAAAAGTATTTTTTAAAGTTACCAAAGTCACTGTGGGTGGTATGTAAAACAAAGTGACATCAAACTTCAAAATGTTTTCTTGGAAATAAATATTACAGTACGCTAAAATACTAAAACTATATCGTAGAGATATCATAACACGTAACAATCAAAACTTCTATGTAGAAAGAGTGAATACATGGACAAAATCACTTGTTTAATAAAGGTTGACAATATTATAATGATTTGCCCCAAGAAATAAAAATTCCTGCAATATTGTTATTTTCAAAAGTAAATGTACGGAGTAGGTAAAGGAGAAGTGGTCAATATTTTTATGTCTGATATGTTATTATTATTATTATTATTATTATCACATTAAGTTAGGCAGCGAAGCTGTTTAAACTTTTAATTCACACAGAGTATTAATAGGAAGAGTCATAACAGTTTTTAAATGACACTGCACAAGCACAGTCATTCGATAGAGAGTTCTAGTCCCTATTTGCTCTGTTAGAGAGGAAGTGCTGGCGGCACAGTTTATGAAATTTATTCCTAACTAGTTTACAGTTGTGTCCCCTTAGTCTTCTATCTATGTCTGATTTGTGTAATATTGTGTTAAATAATTTTTTGTTACATTGTGTGCTATATTTTATCATATACTATTTATACATTTCCTTTTTTGTACCCTTTGTATTATTTAGCAGAGCTAATAAAGATATACTTAAATTTACATACCACAGTTTGCTTGTAAGATAAGAATCAAACTTATGGCGCACGAGCCAATGCATGAATGCCTTTTTCCTTGCATTTTAGTATAAAAACTTTGATGATTTTTGGGCGAATAATCGGATCATAATAAAGAAAATATATTTTAAAAGACAAAGATGCAGGAGTCATTACCTACTGTATAATATTTTAATCGTAGCATTTGTTTCTTATATTGAAAAACAAATGCAATTTTTTCCCTTTATTTTAGAGTCTACTCCATTAAATTATCTGTATCTTGAAATGTACTCTTTAATGTAACAAGTTGGTTTTGGGATCTTCATATGTTCCAGTTCAATGTCTGGTAGTCAAAAAAGTTCAAATGTTCTGGACAGAAAATGAGTTGACTTAAAATATTCTGTTTTTTATAATTTATAAAATTTCTATTTCAAAATGCTCACAAATAAATAATAAAAATTTAACTTTGACACATGAAAAATAAAATGCAAGTTACAGCTAAGGGCGTCTTATTTAAAAAAATGTTTTCATTATAATTTACTTTCAACAGGAATGTGCAATATAGCATGTATCTTAAAATTTGAGATTTTTTAAAAACATTTTCAGTACTGAATACTCAAATTTTTTCCAATTGCAATCTACAGAGAACGAAACATAAACATCAGTTCTTTTAATTATTGTATATAGTGAAATTTTTTGTAGTGGCCAAGACATAGTCTCAAACATAATCTAACATAACTTCAAATTTTAGGTTTTTGTAAGTTTATTCTCAATTTAATGTTTTTATTTGAATCTTTAGATTGGAATCAGTATAACATTTAAAAAGTTTCTCAAATAATAATATACACAGAGTTTTTTTATATTCTTGATTTTTATAATTATACTGATATTTATAGGTTGGAAATCCAACCTATAATTCACTTGCAATGAGGAAATAGTGTCTTTGGTCCATCTAGACCAGAATAGTTGAACCATTTTCTGCGTGAATGAGGTATGGATGTAACCGGTTCTCCAATGATAAAGTGCGAGGGTGTGAGAGGAGAGGGGTCATTGGGATCGTTAGATAAGGCATAAAGTGGTCTAGAATTTAAACAGAATTCGATTTGTGCTAAAGTAGTTGAGAATTCTATAAATGACAAACGGGTTTCACCGATTAGTCGTTTAATGTGAAATTTAACAGATTTTACCCCGGCCTCCCAGAGGCCTCCAAAATGTGAGGATTTAGGAGGTATCAAATTCCAAGATATACCTTCTTGAGCAAGTTTAGTTTGTAATTCAGCATGCAGCATAACCAACGCCGCACACTATAGAAGGACGACGCATAGGTGTCAAGCGCTCAGTTGGCAAATAACCCATGATATGTTTAACGTTATTGTTTTCATGGAAGCGAAAGCACTTGATACAATCATGTACTATTTTACGGGTTAAATTTCGACCGTCTAGTGGCCAAAAACGTTCTCTAAGAGAAAATAAAAAATGCTGTGGGCCTGCGTGCAGCAGACGAAATGTGCTCATGTTGAGCTACTATTGTTGAAAACGTGTCACTTTGGCAATAATGCTGGGTGTTTCTTTTCATAATCATATTGGGATTTATTGAGTCTTCCACCAACTTGTAATATACCCTTTTCATCAATGAAGGGGTTAAAGCTTAATAAATTGCTTTTAACATTGGACTTTACCATTTTTTGTGATTTCTTTAATTTCCACTGAAAAGCAAGCGCTCTGAACAATTTTTATGAATTAATATAATGAATGATTTAGTTCAAGGGAACTGAGAGGTCCTGAGTATTTAGATGAACCTTTTGAGTTATTTACAAATCGTAAAACGTATGCGAAAACTCTCTGTAGATGAATATTTGGTTAGTTGTGGAAAATTCTTAAAATATCAGATTTAACAGAATTGGATAATAACACAGCCTTAGGACGTAATTCAGGCAGATTTTCAATAGATAATTGTGTGTGAGATATGCTCCCATTCAGTGTCAGGAAGAAGTAGCCGCTCGGGTCCGTGCCACAATAAGGATGATGAGAGTAATTCAGTAGAGGTTATACCGTGCGATAATAAATCGGCCGAGTTTTCATTGGTTGGTATAAAGTACCATTGGTGAGGTTGTGATAATGATATTTGTGATACACGGTTCGCTATAAAAACCTTCCATAAATGCTGTGAAGCATTTATCCATGAGATGGCAATAGTCGAATCTGACCATAAACAGTTTTGTCGATTTTTATATGCAAGGATGATTTTACCTTGTTCATTAACTTGGCTAAAAGTAAGGCTGCACAGAGTTCTAGCCTTGGTATAGTTAAAACCTTGAGAGGAACTACTCTCGTTTTAGAGCAAATCAAATTACAATGACATTTGTCATTTTTACTCTTTGATCTTAAATAAATACACGCAGAATACGCGTTTTGTGACGTGTCAGAGAATCCATGTTGTTCAATTAACGTTGGTGAAAAGCAAAGTATATGCTGTGAAATTTTGAAATTTTTAAATTATTTAGTTTGTTTAAATCATGTTTAAAAGAATTCCACATGGTGTGAACATTAAGGGGAATAGATTCATCCCAAGAAGTACACAATTGCCAAAGTTTCTGCATTTATTATTTGTGCAGTAATTATTCCTACAAAATTTAGAATGTGTAAATACTGCAGTCTATACTTTGTATGAAAAACTTGATGACATTTTTAGCATACATGTGCCAAAAAAAATACCGGTCAATAAACAATACCCACCTTGGTTTGATATGGACCTTATTCGAACACATAGACAAAAGAATAAAGCGTGGAAACAATATCGTAAGTGCTGCAGCGATCAAAATTATAATTACTACAGATCCATCAAAGTGATGTAAAAAATAAGACTAAACTGGCTTTTCAACGGTATGTTACTGAAACAGAAGTTAAAATTAAATCGAATCCAAAAAAATTTTGGTCATATATATCTGAAAAAAAGGTCATACATCAATACCACCAGCAATGACTTATAATGATACCAGACTGGATACTCCTCAGCAAATAGTAGGTAGACGGATTTGCAGAATTCTTTGCCAATAATTTCCTCAATTCTACAGTATATGATATTGAATATGCGTCTGTTATTAATAATTCTAACGGTACCCTACACATAACCTCAGTAAGTGAGGAAGAAATCATACAGGCATTAAAACAAATCAAATCCAAACTGACTGCAGGTCCAGACCTGTTAAATGATTGCACCGTTGTGCTTTCTAAACCGTTGTAAATTATATTCAACTTAATTTTTAAGACACAAGTGTTTCCAGATGCCTGGAAAATTTCCAGAGTATGTACCTTATATAAAAAAGATAATAACATGGACATCACAAATTATAGGCCAATAACAATAATATGTCATTTCAGTAAGGCACTTGAAATTCTTCTATCTGGTTACCTCTCATTTCATGTCACAAGCAATATTATACCCGAGCAGCGCGGTTTCATTGAAGGACGATCAACAATTACTAATTTAGTCTGCAAGTCTCAGTTCATTTGTTAAGCCCTTGATGAGAGAAACCAGGTAGACGTCATCTACACTAACTTCTCCAAGACATTCGATAGTCTGGATCATGGTTTATTACTTATTAAATAAGATAGGTCTGAGTTATAATATGTTGATGCTTTTCCAATCATACCTATATCAACGTACCCAGTATGTCCACTGTCTAGGATACAAATCTTTTACTTTCACTCAATCTTCTGGAGTTCCACAAGGGTCTGTATTAGTGCCCCTTTTGTTCATAATCTTTATTAATGATATTGCGGCCGGCTTGAACGTAAACTACTTATATGCAAATGATTTAAAACTTTTTTCAAGAATTGAAACCAAAATGGACTGCGTCACACTACAGAATAATTTAAACACATTAAACTCTTGGTGCAACGAAAACCAACTGCACCTTAATGCAGCTTAATGCAATGTTATGTCATACTGCCGGAAGGACGAACATAATGTAATATCATACGAATATAATATCGATACCACAATCCTTCCACGTCCAAATACCATTAAAGATCTAGGTATAATATTTGACAACAAGTTTACCTTTGTCCCTCATATTAATTCAATAATATCTAAAGCTTATAAGAATCTCGGTTTAATTGTGCATAATATGAAGGACTTTAACAACATTAATACCCTGAAGTTACTTTTCACTAGTTTCGTAAGATCACAGCTAGAATACGGTTCAGTAGTTTGGAATCCCATATATAACACCCACATTATTAATATTGAGCGAGTTCAGCAAAAATTCTTTAAGCTATCAACGTATCAGTTAGATAATAATCAATATCCCCAAAGAGGCACCCCACAGGAAATTTTCTATGCCAGATTTGAAATGAACAGCTTGTTACAACGCCGCAACATGCACGCCGTTGTTTTCTTGTACAAAATAGTCAACAAGATAACTAACTGTGGTAGCATTACTAGAGATGTTAGAGTTTCATGTACCCAGAATTAATTCTCTCCAGAAATGACTATTTTGTACAAGAAATCATCATACTAATATATATAGAAGATCCCCTATATATCACATGTTTGTCAGTTATTCAGAAATTGAAACAAATTTAGATATTTTATTCTGTAATGCTAGTAGCATCAAACGCCTGTATGAATACTCTAATCCTTGTTGATCTTTCTTGAAATTGTCTAGTCTTGTACAAATCATTGATTTTGCATTTAATAAGTAGTGCTGCATTTTATTTTCTCTCTTTTTCCATTGTATATTTTCGTTGTGGTTTATTGTAGTTTATGCTTAATTGTATTCTAATTATATTGCTATCAGCATTATTCTTTTTTAATGCTGATCACTTTGTAACCTTATCCTGTAATTGGGTTTATCCCGTTGGATATTGTACCTAAATAAATAAATAATCCTAAGGGATCAAATATTTGTGCAATGGCACTTAAAATGGATCGTTTAGTAATGGATTGAACTGAATCGCTAATTTTAATTAAATAAGTTTAAATGTGTTGTTTGGGATGCCATAAAAGCCCTAATGTTTTAGTTAGCCCATTATTGCCTAAATTGATAAAATGCTCGGACTCATGATTGTCGCTGTTAATAATTTGTGAATTATTTGATATCCATTTTCTAAGTTGAAAACCGTATGATGAAAGAATGTCGGTTAAATCGGATTTTATGCTCGTAACTTCTTGCGGTGTTGTGCCACCAGTGAGTAGGTCATCTATATAAAAATCATGTAAAATGATGGTACTAATAAAAGGATTTTGATTAAAAATGCCCTATTTCAAGAATACATCGTATGGCTATAGTATATTCCCAGACCGCTGACACCACGTCAAAACAAATACATGTGCTGTTCATGTGTGCTTAGTTCACCAGAGCCCTTTGTGCGTAAAATTATTAAGAATTCACAAGGAGTTTCCTGATTTTAGAACGATTGGATATTAGGATATTGTTCTTTTAAACTTGATAATACACTACCATAAACTTCAAACGGATTCACTAAACCGTTGAGTTGTTATATTAGTTCAAATGTTCGAATAAATGTAAATACACTTTACGCAAATTACATACAACTGAAGTCGAGAAAACCGCTGGCATTCTCCTGAAAAATGCAACCAATGGGGATGGAACATGTCACGATCACGAGACAATCACGCATATTTGTTGGTCTCAGCCGTCCGTGAATATACCTTAGGTAAGCAGCGGAAGCCATACTGTATGTAATAATCTTTAGTTCATAAACAGAAAGAGGTTCAGAAGGGTTGTTATGCCATAGTATTCTTTGAAGCTTACGTTGGTCTTCACTGACAAGAACTTGCCTATACATTTTTTGTATATCGACTGCAAAGACGTAATTATGCTTGTGGGAACGTACTAGTATTGAGAATAAATCATCCTGTATAGTGGGACCCTACCATCATTAAATCATTTAACGAACAACCCGATGAAGATTTGGCGGAGCCATCGAAAAACTACGTGAAGTTTTGTGGTTAAACTCCCTTATTTTAATACATAGTGATGCTGTAAAAAGAAACCAGAATTTATGTTAGAATTTGGCAACAATGTCATGTGATTCAAAGCTATATATTCATTTATAAAGTCAATGTATTGCGCTTTAAGCGAAGGAATTTTTGATAATCTATTTTCCAAAGAATAGAATCGTTTTTCAGCAAACTGCCGAGAATCTTTTAGCTTAGTAGTAGGATCTCTTAACGGGAAACGTACTATATACCTACCAGTGTCGTCACTTTTACTATGTTTCACGAAGTGCTCTTCACAAAAAGCTTCTTCTGGTGATAAATGTTTTTTAGGTGGAAGTTCTTCTACTTCCCAGAATTGTTGTAATTGGTTATTTAAAAGATCTGTAGTATTGTTGTTCATGTTCGTGTTGAAGTTGCAAAAAGTCTTTAGAAATGATTTATTTTCTGAGTATAGTGGTCCGGAAATAATCCAACTCAAGCTAGTTTTTTGTAGAATAGAAGCATTGTGACCAAGTTTTATCTGACCTGCGCAGAGGAGGTCCCAAAATGTGTCAGCCCCTACAAGCATGCCAATTTCAGCACATACATAAAAATTAGGATTTGCCAGTACTAAACTTGGCGGTATATTCAGGCTATGCTTGTCAAAAGTTACACAAGGCATATTACTAGTAATTTTTTCAATGATTAAACAGGATAAAGTTGTATTAAATTAGTTTATTCGAGAATATACTTTACTTACTTACTTACTTTACACAAGTTTTAGAATTAATATTTGACATGGTATGATTTAACCTAGATTCAAGAATTTTGATTTTGTCTGTTTTCAAATTTAATTTAGAGCAAAAACTCCTACAAATAAAGTTACTTTCTTCTCGGAAAGAAAAAAAATCAATCACGAAACTAGTTCCATAACGGCACTAAAATTATTGTTTGTCCACGCGCGTAGCCTTGAGTTGCCACAACTAGTGCATGTAAAATAAAAAACTTACAATTTCTTTCCTGGACAACTGAAGGTCGATGGACGTATGGTACTCAACCTATGAACCTACAAACCATATACTAGGTAGGCACCTAAAATCACAAATTATCATGGATGGCATCAAAGCAACTAAATCAGATTAATCACGCAATTTGCTGCTATTTAATATAGATTCATCTGTCATTTAATTGACTTAAATATTTGCACTTGGTGATTTACACAATACTCTGATGCACTATTTACATAAGACGTAGCGGCAATACTCAAAAAGAATAATCATCACCATAAAAAGACTTTAAATATTCTTGCTTAAACAACTTGATTACCACTTAATTATACCGGAGAGGTCAAATTCACCATTCTCCCGTGGTATATCTCGGCTCTCCGCCGATCCTCGACCGACTAAAAACAACCAAAATTTACCTGCACGAAGTAAACAACACCCCCTGTCCGAGCGAAAGGTTAAATGGTCTTTTACCTGCTAGAATTTACCGTTTTTACGAACGTACGAAAGCAATCTTATAAATGCACCAATTTTATACATGCTTTAATTTAAGGTACTGAGTGTTCCTTCAAAACGTGACTGTTACAACTCATGTATGATACTAATCCCAACTAGCACCAAAGTGACAGTAACTGAGATAGGAACTTCGTATGAGTAACCATTACGTAATTGCGACTAAATTTACGACTTTGGTGTAAAAATAACTTCATTTGACAAGTCTACAGTCCCTGCCTCGTAGTTTCTACCACTAATGATTACGTTATAGTTATGCAAGTTCTACGTAGCTTTCGTGGTACATGGGAACGTGGTAGTTACCAGTGGGACGACTTTCGGGTTTTCAGAACTTGAAGGTGGTAAACTATAGTAGCAGCGACTAACTCGCATCACTGAAATGTGACTTCAAAGTTGCAATCACCTTCAAATAGCTTTAATAGTTGCCGCGACGTTCTGGAAACCTTCACTATTTCTTTAAAGTAGTGGAACTTGTAAGTAATATTCATAGGTGTTAATGACGTTACTACTACCTACAGAACTGTGTACGGCTACTACAAAGTGCACATCACCTCTGAAATTTACCATGAAGTAAATTTCACCGTCTGATTCTCAATGTTGACCATAGATAAAGTTAATGCAACAAACCTAACCTATAATATGTTTGCCTAACCTAGACTAGAATTGTATGCTGCTATATTCATGCTATGCAATTTTATGTTCAAAATAAGGCAACAAAATTTAATATTTCAACACAGTTTTATTACACCTACCTTTTCTTTGTTATCTATCAATGTAATAGTATATTATACCAACAAGGTTTATGTTTATTAAGTCGTTGTTATGGCTGCATACAAGTAAATTGCGACAGCTGATAGGTTTTTCAATGTGAAGTTAGGTAAATGATAAACAGCAAAAGCTAGGATCGCGTTCAGTCTAGACCTCAACGTACGGCTAACACGTACGTTCCGAATCAATAGCGGGAGAAATGTAACCATGAAGTAGCAGCGGCAACTTTGAAGAGGTAATTTGTGGTAGTCACAACTTTGCTACGACTTAAAAGTAATGCTACAGTTCCATTCGCAGATTTGTGGTAAATATAACTTAAAAGTTACGTATTTGCAGTTTTCGTCACTATCGCCAAGTAGCAATTACTTTCAAGTAGCATTTCTTGGTCAAAACGACCTTAAAGTCATATTTTATGAAGTACGCCATGTTGATGGCCAAAATTATCGACGCCATTATTATAACACATGAACCATAATTTCACAATTGACTAATAAATTTAATTTATCGCAATTTCTTCACCAAATACAACAAATGAATACATAAAAAGTAGTGTTAAGTTCCGAAGAACAATAAAAAATAAGTTTCGGCATCTAGTGTGTCATATTCTCGCATGACATTACATATTTTAAAAACAATATTTTCATTAAAAAATGCAATAATTCTCAAAAAAAAAATTTTATGAATCGTGCAGAGGGTGTTTCAAAACGAATAACATGCTCACAGTTCCAGGATTGTACATTTACTCTTGTTTAATGTATTTAAAAGCAAACAAGCTTAATTTTGAAGTGTCCAACTTTAAACATGCTTATGACACACGAAATAAAGATAATTTTCAATTTCCGCAGCATCGTCTGACACTCACTGAAAAGAGACCGTACTACTCTGCAATAAAATTTTATAACATTCTGCCAACAAATATAAAGGAAACCTTTCACCAGAACTCTTTCAAAAAGCAAGTTTTCCAGTATATCTGTGATATTGAACCTTATTCACTTCAAGAATTTTTAAACTTTTAGTCGGGACATCGTGTACTAATGATGTCTTTTTTATATATATATTGTAATGTTTGTTTGAACTTATTGTACTCTTGTTTTTTTTTTCTTTCTTTATTCAATGACCTGTTTTACACATATTATTGTTAATGTAATATGTCTGATGAAACTGAATAAAACTTACTTACTTACTTACTTACATATTTTAAAGGCGCGTGGTTAGATTCGGACGTTTTATCATTATGTTTGTCAGTAAAATTGCATTCGTTTTAATTGTGACCCTTAGACCACTGAAAAATAGCACATGTTTTGCTGTCTAATATTACCTTCTGATATTCTATTAAATTTCTGAGTTAGGGAAATGAACAAGAACAAGAATCATATGTAAGAATGAAACATAAATATAATAAGATCGGTTGCAAGACAAAGAAGGAGTAACATCGATTTGAAAGAGTAGGGAGTGGTAAAGTTTTCTCAAAGTTGCGGCGTCTACGCCGCCACGACGCCGCTCCGGAGCAACGACGTTATTGGAACGTAGCCAGACAAGTTCCAGGAACGTGGCTGGAACGTTATCGTCACCAAAAAATATTCCCCATTTTGGTAATAAACACGTATTACGAACATTCCTATTACGTGCCTGTGACTAGTACCAAAACACTTTAAAGTGTCTACAATAGTCATTGCTACGTTCCCACGACTAATTGTGCTAGTTGGGATATTGCCTTTGCATGAAATTTCATCAAAATCTTTCAGCTAGTTTCGACACTATCGTATCTATGTACATACACACAGATATCTTTTAAAAACCACTTTTTCGCGTTTCTGGGACGTCTTAATTTTTTTTTTACCAATTGCAGTAACTTATCAAATAGGTATATTAAGTTCTAATAAATAAAGAAATAGCAGTATAATTTGCCCATGTCAATAGTTTCTTATAGTATTGTTCTCAATCTTGTTTTTGCTTCATTATTATAATATAAATTGTTATTTAGTAGTACAATTCTTTTCTTCCAAAAATATTTAAGAACCAAACATGTTTTTAGAGTAAGGGCAATAACTAAATAGATGGAGAGCTGGCTACATAAAAACAGTTTGCATCAGCTACACAATTGATACCTATTGGAAAAGGATTCTTTAGTGTAGCCAAGTCCAAATCGTCCTGTCTGCCAGCGTGATCCCGTGGCTTAAAGCGGAGGCAGGTGGTCAAATATGTAAAATTTCAGTATTAAAAATTTTACAAGCTACATGAATTATAATTATGAAAACAGCTTTTACCTGCCCTTAAGAAACGTGAAAATTTGTTGGCAGACACTTCGCTAGTGACGGTAGAGGGCATCGGTGTCATAAAACTTTGAAACAAAAAGCGTTCTCAGTGAACACTCGCCCTTTACATTTCAGTATAGAAAATTGATTAAAAATTATAGAATACATGCGGGAAACGATGGTACGCCATTCTAAATTCAAAATAGTGGATGCCCCAAAGGATTAATCACCTCTTTCTTCCCACCCCCCTTGATATGAGTATCAAATTAAAGTGCTGCTTGACGAGTAAAATACGGATAGATCATGTACCATCATCTTAAATCCGAAATGGCGGATGCCCACGATGGACAAATCACCTTTTTCTTCAGAAACCCCCCGTCATGGCAAAAACAGCCCAGTTCAATTTAAACCATATTTTTTTATCGTCTGCCTCATGTCCTTAATCAGCCGGGTTCCGTTTTTCATTGAAGTGAAACAAATTTCTGGTGCCGTCCCCATGCTACCAGTTTTCGAGTTCAATCGAATTTTCACTAGATGCGGTGGTAGGAATCGATAATGATGGTATATGTTTTTCACGTCAGACGCATCGTTTGGCTACCAAACAACTGAAGGCTGCCCTACTGCGTTTGCGGAGATTACGAGGCAAACGGTGCATCTGACGCTAAAATGTCATACTACTTCTTTTGATCCCCACCCCCGTGTCCTTTTCAATCGAGGGGTCGCGATTCCTTCCGCGAATATGTAACGATTCTTTGCCGCCCCCCAGCCCCCACTGAACGCCTCCCTATTTTTTTCTTTAGTTTTGCACCCCATTTCCATCCCCACCCTTAGTCTACCCAAAGCTCGCAGTAGAAGCCCGACTCATGTATCTCGAGAAGCATTTCTCTGATCTATTCACCGGCTCACCGCTGCCCACCCTCCTCATTTTCGAATAGCCCTCATCCGGCCGATTCCGCCGCACTTCTCGGTTTTGTGTTTTGATAACTTTTGTGTTTTCGCCTCCCTCCTACCGGAAAAGGCCCCCTCCCCCTGGCCTCCCCTGTTCCTTATATCTCTTGTCTGGTCCGTTAAGCGCGCGAGAGGAAATGGTCATCGATTCGGTTCTAAACAATAAATCTGTATGCATGTATCTGATGAATATTTTGTTTCAATATTTTACGACGCTTTGACGCCCTCTGCCAGCACTTTCGCTACTAGCAAACTGTCATAAGTAAAAGCTGTTTTCGTAATTATAATCCATGAAGCTTGTAAAATTTTTAATAGCGAAATTTTACATGTTTGACCACCCGCCCCGGGCCACAGGATTGCGCTGGCAGACAGGATGATTTAAACTATATTTGGCTATACTAAAGGATCCTGTCCCAAAACGAATCAATAGTGTAGCTGCTGAAAACTTGCAAATCTAGTTTTCTTCGCAATTTCATGGTGAATAATTTGTCTCTTTATTGTGATACATAATAATAATAATAATAATAATAATATATAATAATAATCATTTATTGATGTCAACATGCACAAAGCACACGAGTCAAGTGAACAAGATAAAAGGGTACAAACAATATATAATACAGACAATAAAATATTAAAATCGATGAAAAAAAAAATACAAGGGAAGAAATGTGAAACAATGTATAAACAATTTCACTACTATATACACTAAAATTTATTTTGGAAGTGTCATCCAATCATCAAAGTCGTTTTGGAGAAACTCCTCAAGACTATAAAAGGCTTTATTCTTTAAATATTGTTTAAGTTTATGCTTCAAGGAGATTTTTTAACCTGCTCTAGTAGGACATTGAAAAGTTTTATTCCATGATAGGTGCAGCCTACTCTGGTTTTTGTCAACCTAGAGAAAATGTGTAAAATTTTTTCGTTATCATTTATATATGTATGTTTTATATATTGAGTTTTTCTCTTTATGTATAAAAGGCATTCTAGAATGAACACACAAGGGAAAGTAAGCACACTCAATTTTGTAAAATTATTTCGACTGCATTCCCTGTAACCTATTTGTGCAATTACTCTTAACGCATTTTCTTTGAATAAAGAATATTTTATATGCGTGAGCTGAATGACTGCAGTTTATGATTGCAAAACTCATATTGGAATGAAAGCATCCATAGTATGTGGTTAGCAAAGTTCTCTGCGATACTGTTTTAGACAGACATCGGATGAAAAAGACATTTTTTGAAAGTTTGTTGGACAGATATATAATATGATCCTCCAAAGTTAGTTTAGAGTCCAAGTAAACACCTAATAATTTAACCGGATCAGTTTTTGTATGTTCTTGCTCATTGCAGAGACTGAAATGTAAGGATCGAGTTTTATCGTTATTAACGAGCAGTGAATTAGAAAGGAGCCATACAGGTTATACAACCAGAGATATTTAAGAAAAACTGCGAAAAAACAGGATCCTGAACATTCTTTTGTTTAAACAAAAGCTTTTCACCACATCGATTTAATCCAAAACTTTTTACTACACTTCTTCACAAGTTGCAGCAAAAAAAATCCTATAGTAAGACAATACCTTTTTAGGCAATTTGGACCCTTGGATCTACTCCACCAATTTACTAATTATGGTTTAAAAGTAGACAGATGATAATAAACGATAGTAAATTATTTAAATTAATATTTGCGGGTTCCATTAGCCAACTCTTAATCAACAAGCATAGCAAGTTATAATTGCTTTACCAATTTGAAAAACATTAAAATATTAAACAAACTAATGCGACTACAAGTCTATTTGGAAATGAGAAAGAGTAATAAAAACTCATTATAAATGCAAATCCTATAAAAACATAGTCAGAGTGCTTATTAGTAATTTCTTTCTGTTATATATTATATTGGTGAACTGTACTTTTACAGAAAGTTTGTTTGGAATACCTATACTATGACATTTCTACTTGCTTCTCTCCTAAGTAACAATTTAAATGCTTTTTATATTTATTTAGGTTTTATCAGTGTTTTATAATGGCCACCTCTTAAACCACTGATTTATGCTAGATTTATTAAATGCCAAATGCGCTTAAAGATAGTTTTGCATTAAAACAAGTTTTTAATAGGTCTTCAATGCCTACACTAAAACTAAATTATCTTTTAGTCTTTATTGGCTTATGATTGACTTATCAAGGTATTTGTCAAGCCTTCAATAAAACTTTATAGCTGTAGTTCAAGTTAGTTTATCTTAGATACATGGATGGAATAAATATTCTAGATTCTATTAAATTTCTCATCGTTATATTGTAGAAAAACGCCAGTAAATTATTATCTTATCTCATTTTAATATATTTGATATTTTGATTTACAATATGCACCTAGCTGAAAAGTTTCTCACGTATATTTTTGTATGCAAATGATACTGTTGTGTGTTTCCGCCCTTTTGGGAAACCACCCCTTCAATTTCCATAGGTTCTAAATAATTTTAACAAGGGGTAACCGCTAACACTTTATTTAATAACTTCTCAGAACTACACAATACTTTTCCTTAACTAAAATATACTTCTACTGGACTAAAACAATCTTTAACAATGTTTATTACTTCAAATTTACACTCTGTATTTACTTCCGATTTCTAATCTCACTTCGCACTTTTCAGCTTCTTCTTCCGCCGGAAATCCTGCCTTATTTACTCTGAAATTGCCTCTAGAGTTATCTAGAGTGTGATTCAATCATGAGCTTTGTTATAACAGTCTGGGGATTAAAAGTAATATAATATTGCCCCATATTGTTTTACATTGTTTTACATTTGTTTACATATTTCATTTGTTATCTTTTCATTTTATTTACTTATTGACTTGTCCAAGTACTCGAGTTTCCTGGATAAAGGAGTTTATCCAAGGCCAGCATTGTAAAAAAGTACTCAATGTTCATTAACATCAATAAACTATTATTATTATAAAATTTGAAACAATTTTTATTCGAAAATTCGAGATTATCTTTTCCTCTGAGGACAAAATTATTCAATAATGGATTTATATTTTTTTATATATAACAGTTAATGTTAATTAATTTTAAACAACATACATCAAAGTTAACTGTACCTCATAAAAAATTACCAAAAAACAAATATTAAGTATATAGCTACTAACTTTTTAAAATTCATCTTTTAGGGGACACATTTATCAACAATTTCCTTAAACCCTTTTGATATTTATGTCGATCACAAAACTGTAAAGAAGTTAAAACATTGAGAAATATTCATAATTTCTCTCTCCATTTTATATTCATGTCTGTGAAGAAATTAATATAATTTTAGTTAGATACATGAATTTTGTCAAAGACCCACATGCATAGTTCAGTTTCAATGTAATGTTGTTCCGTAGAAAGTGATGAAAATAATATTCCATTGGAAGTTGATCAGTTCGCACAATTTTTTTTTTAATACAATAAGCATATTATTAGGTAACATTTTCCATGACTTTATAATAGTCTTTATACAGTTATTAATTTATTAAATATTTAAATACATGTTGTTTATAACTTGGGGAACATATATACTTTAAATTTATGGTGTTTTGTCATTTTAACATTTATTTAAATTGAAAAGCTTCATTTTCCATTACCTTATTTGTAATTAACTAAGAGATTTCAGAAACATACATTTTACTACTTATAAGAGTCCCTGCTTAAGCAATTCCATTTATAACTAGCAATGCCCCATATCTGTAGTGTATGCATGGTTTTGAAAAATATATTTAATGTTCAAAACATAAATGATTCAAACACCCTTCTTTATTTTTCTAGAATTAGAATATGACCATCTCGATTATACAAGACCGGTAAGCACATTGAAGCCCCATTATCAACGTATGGCGAGTCCTTTTGGGTCAAGAGATCTAACAAAAGAGGAAAAATCCGAGACTGAAGATTAGTGGTTTATAAGTATTTTCAAATTATTGTTGTACATACCTTTGATACAAATTTTGTATACTTCCTGTTAGAATAAGATCAAAATTTTGCTCAGGAAACAATATTTTTGATCTCTATTTTGCAATAAGAACATGTGGCTCAAAAGTCTATATTTTAAATATTAAGCATTTCTGATAGTTACTCAAATTAGACACTATTGCTACTGATTTATTTGTCTCAATTCCATTTCGTCATATTTTGTGTATAAACTCATTTGTTGTTTTTCATAAGCTTTCTTTTGCTTCAATACATAAATCATGATTTTGCTAACTTATAGTTTATTCAGTTTGAGATTGAAGTACTTCTGAAACCCATTTAGTATTTACAGCTACTTATGTCGCAGTTTGAATTTGAATCAATTACTGTTCGAGTTAACTCATTCTCCACAACCTCCACTCCAAAATCATTGTTATTTTGCTAGGTTATTTCTTGTTCTGATAATTTTTAAGAACACTCTCTCATTAGGCAACTGAGCATAAGGTGGTTTGGGTGAATTCAACTATTGTCGACACTAAATAGGCCATATGAAAGTGACACGCATACTCTATAAGGGCTAAAGGGGATAGGCTTTGGTTAGTGGTACATATTTTTGACAGTACGTCCTTACACAAAATTGCAATGAAAGGAAATCACAATATATTACTTTAGGGGGTCAACTACTAAAAATTTACAATAACTGAATCGGCATGTGAGAAATATTCGCAGCAATATCAGTTGTACTATCGAAGTTGTATCGAAATTTTATAGTAAAATAATACTGGATTGAAGCCAGACCATTTGACCAAGGACTGTAGTGTTAACTCGACTCGTGTTGGACAAAGAGAAGCTGAGAAATAGAGATCTCTATTAAAAATCAATACTTCATCCTTAAAGGGAAAAGACTATAATTCGTAATCAGTCACTCAAGATTCGATGTAGGAATGTAACAAGAGAACGTCCTCACTTAATTCTATATATTCAAGTTGACAGTTAGAAATGTTCCCGCAGTTTTTAAATAAAATTTAAGTTTCACTCCCAGGAGCTGAAATTTTTCACAGATGTAGTTCATGACATGCTGATCAGAAGTCTCCATCATCAAAAAAAATTTTAATGACAAGGTTTCATATTAGTTAAAGAAAGTCGTAATTTCATAGATATTAAGACCTTCTTCGGCCAGTGTCTCGAAATTCTGGCATTAAAATATTTTGTGGCAGTGGAGACTTCTGATCAACATGCCATGAACCACCTCTATGCAAAGTATCAGTTCCCGGGAGTGAAATCACAATGGCATTTAAGAAGTGTGGGCTAGCCTTCACACGTTTGGGACATGATTTTGTTAGCAAAAGAAAGTTTTAATTGTGACCCATCTCTACTTGTTGTATAAGTGTATTTTGTCATTTTTACATGTTAAATATTATGAGAATTATCTGAATTATTTTTATATGTAATTTAGTGTATCATGAATATGTAATTAAAACTATTGAGCTATGAAATTTATATCTTGCCACTAATCTTGACGAGAGATAAAAAATTTTGGCTCATTAGGAAGTTTTTGAATCATTTTCCCTTTGGTGGGTATATTAATAATTATCAAAGCAATATTGTAGCATATAATTATTAGTGGTATATTAATTTTCTTGTATTATTTTATTGTGGGATATTATAATTATATATTTTTAACTGACTTGTATATATAAAAAATATTTTTTTTATTTTATGTAATTTTTATAATTTCTGTGATAGTTTTGTGTGTACAATTATAAGTTGTAATAAAATTCTATTACATAATCTACATTTTTATGTGTTAATAATGATATTTTGTGGCGGACCACTACCGGCATTACAGGTCAGGGGCGTATGACAGTATTAACAGTGATACAAAGGAAATTTAAATTGTTTAATACAAATTTAGATAGTCAATCTTGATTCTGTTAATAATTTTTGTTTAAAAAATAATGCCAAATAATAATAACAATCTTTATTGAAATAGGACAATGTAATACATATGTTCGACACATTCCACGTAATACAATAATTTATAACGATATTTTTACATTTAAAAGCACTAATAAAATATAAAAACTAGTAAAAAGTGTGAAAGAGAAAGGGGACGTCTATAAAATACGTACACAGAGAGGGGGGAGGGAGGCAATGGACTAGCGTGATGAGGAGGGGGATGAGGGTCCCAATAGACGTGATGTAACGCTACATTTGAAATACCTACATCAATTATATTCCTCTTTTCCTTATAAAATTCTATGAACACATTTTAAAAGTGTGCACGCAAAATGAAAAGAAGGAGGTAACATAGTCCATCGTATATGGACTAACAATAATTTTGTATTATTAACCCTATAGCTACTAGTATATATTCACAAAGGTGTCTGGCTAAACTCAAAAAGAGAAAAATTGTGCAAATGCTGATACATTCATGAAGTCAAAAAGCAATTAGGAATATGAATATATTGAACTTTATTATACTCCGAAATTTATAGCTACAAATACCACAATACATAGAACAAAAGACATGTTTTGCCAAAAATTAATATATAATAAAACATTCTTTTACAAAATATCAAATTGAAACGAAATTGTGTAACTTTTTTTTCCATAAAAAATTATATACATTCATAAATGTGTCTGGCTATATATGCAAGAAAAAAGACAAATTGTACACATGCCTTTATTTTTTATCAAAGAGTTTTTCTGTTAAATTTCGTAACATTCACCTATACAAAGTCCTACTTTGCACTCAACACACCGAGTTGTATACTTCCGTTTTTTTTTCCACCTCGGCTAGTATTTGAACACAGCAAGTTCTGTGCCCCTTTTGTCTACTCCCAGTAGGGGGCACATTTGCAGGGGAATGTCTTTCCATGAAATTTACTGCAGCTAAACGATCTATTACTTCCATACCTTGTCTCCCTGGTCTAGCAGCAGTCAGAATTACATGCTTGTTGCACGACTTTTCTTATAAATATGTTCAAGCGTATTGAAGTTTTTCCTGTTTTTACAAGGAACATGTTATAAGCATTTAGCATGGCAACATCAACCAGGTGAGAAAATAGTTTTTATACCACTTGATTGATTTTCGGATATATTCCACTGTAGCTAATTGCATGTCACATTTATCAATCATGCGCATGTTTTGGGATATATTACACAGTCTGGTTTCCAAATATGTTCGCCAGTTCTGTGATCTAATTTTTCGCTATTGTTCATTACTCCTTGATGAAATGTTGAAAGCATTAACACATCACGCTTGTCTTTCCACCTAAGAGCCATTACATTGTTGCACTTCTTATGTTCGCACGTTCTGCGTGCCACCCGATGTAAAAATTTCGAAAAATGTTTTCTATTTTTTTTTTTTTTTACTGTACCACATAAACCAGTATTATGCTGATCCAAGTAAATTGCCAGTTTTGGGCTAGTATACCAATTATCTGTATATAACATATGCCCTTTTTGTACATAGTTCACCTTTAGTTTTTTTTATTACCGCACCTGAAACACCTAACGGATCATTTCGAGGAATGTCAATTTCAGACCCGGTGGACACTAACAACTTCAGAACAATTCCCGTCTCAATCACACAACACAAAAATTTTGATTCCGAATCGATGTCTCTTGGAAGGGATAAAGTACTTGAAATGAACAATATCAGGGATTCATCGATAACCAGCTTTTGAAAAGGATGAAAAAATGTTGAACTTTTCTATTCCATTCTTAAAATATGGTTCATATTTTCCACAATTTATTGTTGTCCGGGGGCGGAGGGTTGTTATTATCAGCGAAATGTATATAACGCAACAGTTGTGTGAATCTGTCTCTGGTCATGTACTTACTAATAAAATTACTGGCAATAATAGGATCTGTTGACCAATAATCCGAAATATTATGTTTTTTTCTATGTGGCATCGACAAAACTATTGCTAAAAGCTATTCATTTCATTCATATTAGTGGGCACCCATGGTTTTGCTTTTGGAGCAGGATCGTCTTCGGCACTGTACTCGTGGTATCTATTAGTTTCGTCCACAATTGTCATCATATGCTCATCAAAATATTTCACAAAGTACTTGTATTCATTCTCTGTTCTCTTCATTTTCTATTTCAAACGCTTCCGGAATGCCAGCATTTTCATTGTCAAAGTGGTACATTGTGGGATTGAAAATATCGCAATTTTGCCAACGTAAATCTCCTACAACAGTTTCTTCATCACTATCACTATTTGAGGCATTGTCTCTTTCACTACCATCGCTTGCACTATTAAAGTCACTAAGTGAAAGAATTTCTTCTTCATCATTATATATTTCATTGTCACGTCTTGGACGCTTTGAACCGCGAGTGCCACGAGATGTTGACAGTAAATCCATTTTTGATATTATAATGCGACAAATAAAAAATATTTTTAGATAATAAAATATAAAATATTACTACTGTTCCCTAAAGACTTTATAACAGGTATTGCACTTGGGGATTTAAATTTAGAAACTAGAAGTTTGTTGGGTTGGCAACTGCCACACTGGATTTGGTTTCTTGGTGCCATATTCTGGAAATTATCTTTTAAATTCGTTGGTGGGAAGTTGTGTGCAGCACTTCGAAAAACACAAAATTGGTTATTTGGAGATTGGAGCTGGACAAGTAAATAGTACCTGGCATTTGGGTAGTTCAGAAGCTTCTGAGAGTTTTTGCTGGCTGTGGACAAGGGTAAGTTGTTATTTTAGTCTTCGAGCTTTATCTGCCCAGATGCAATTTAGGGTACTCATATTTATTTGAATAATTAATTACAAAATTACAGTCTACAAAGAACAACTACTAAAGTGGCATTTCTATTGCGCGTTTGGAAATATGAACCCTAAATGTTCGAGAGGAATACCCCAGTAAATAAGCCGGAAAAAAGTGCCAAATGTATAAAAGTTGGGAAACAGCACCGATTTTAAAAATTGTTTCTGCGTTGTGTTCCTTAAACCCTCGGAATCATTCGTCACCACTAACATCTTTGTAGACGGACATAATGGGGGAGTTATGGGGGCTATAGCCCCAAAAATAAGCCTTGAAAGAACTACTTTAAAAATAACCTCGGTGTGGAAATCTCTGCTTGGGGGGTTTCCGAGGTCGCTGATCACGAATCTGAGGTCCAATATGGGAAATTCGAAATGGCGGACAGGAAATTAGGCATTTTTCCAGAAAAAATGAGAATGGATATTTTGGCCTTGAAAATCTGTACTTGGAGGTTCTCAACGTCGCTGGTCAGGGATCCGAGGTCTAATTTGGTAAATTCAGAGTGTCCGGATTGAAAGTAGTCAATTTCTCAGGAAAAACTCGTATTTTTTTTTCTATTTTGGGGTGAAACTTGGAACTCTGGGGTTTTTGTGATCGCTGATAATGAATCCGATGTCTTAGTAGGGGAAATTCAAAATGGCGGACAGGAAGTAGAGCCACTTCCTTAAGAAAGACGCGTGTTTCTTCTATTTTCGTGATTTTGAACAAAAATGTGAGGTTTACCTGAGAATTTGGCTCTACCTCCGGTCCGCTCTTCTGAATTTCCCCTAATTGGACATCGAATTCGTTATCAGTGACCACAAAAATCTCCGAGTTCCCACTTTCAGCCCAAAAACGAGAAAAGTACGAGTTTTACCTGAGAAATTAAGTGTACTTCTACTTTTGTGATTTTGAACAAAAATGTGAGGTTTTCCTGAGGATCAGGCCCTACCTTCGGTCAGCTCTTCTGAATTTCCCTTAATTGTACATCGGATTTGTTACCAGTGACCACGAAAACCTCTGAGTTCCCACTTTCAGCCCAAAAACGAGAAAAGTACGAGTTTTTCCTGAGAAATTAAGTATATTTCAGGTCCGTTATTTTGATTTTGCTAAATTGGACCTCACATTCGTGATCAGCGACGTCAACAACCCCCGAGTGCTCATTTTCAGCCCGATAATGAAACAAATATTAGTTTTTCCTGAGAAATTGACTACTTCCTATCTGCCAGTTTGAGTTTACCAAATTAGACCTATTCGTAACCAGCGACGTCGAAAACCTCCCAGTACAGATTTTCAAGGCCAAAGTATCCATTCCCACTTTTTCTGGGAAATGGCCTGATTTCCAGTCCGCCATTTTGAATTTCCCATATTGGACCTCAGATTCGTGATCAGGCGACCTCGAAAACCCCCCGAGTAGCGATTCTCAGGCCGAAATTTTCATTTTAAAAGTTTCTTTTTCAATGCTTAGTTTTTGGGACTTATAATCCCCATAACTCCCCCATTTTGTCCGTCCGCAAAGATGTTAGAGATGACGAATGATCCTGAGGGTTCAAGGACACTTTTTTCATCGTCGTAATTTCAATAAAATAAACAAGTCAATAAGCGACGCCCATTCATCAAATCGATTATTGACGATGGCCGCATCTCCCAAAAGTTTTGTACCGTCGTCTATTGACGACAGCCATAGTTAAAGGGTTAAAAATGTTATGAGTAAATGAGATTGTTTAGACATAATTTTTGTATATTACCAATAATCATAAAAATAATCATTCACTTGGGTGTGGGTCCAGGTTTTGTGACGTATTATTAGGTGGGGGGTTGAAAGAAATGTGATGCAGCGTGACAAAGGAGGAGGGAGAGGTAAAAAATGAGTAAATGTTGGGTGATGTATTATATTGATGGCCCCAGGGAGAATAAAATAATAAAAATAATGTACATGGGCAAAAACTTTTAATATGTTCCAATAACCTTTGTTTAAATGCAATCAAGTTGGTATTTTCTTTGATTTTATTTGGTAACATATTATATTCTTGACAACCATCAGAAAACAATGTGTGCATATGTTTGGTACACTTTCTCCTTCCAATGGTAGATGACTATTTAATCTAGTTGAGTGATTATGTACTTGATTATTAAAATAATATACACAAGAGCAATCATGTGAATTTATGTATCTGCCATATTACTTATTTTTGACATTTCTTTAAAGTTAGAAATGTATACTGGCTCAGTGTAGCAAAGCTAAGGTGTTTGACTTGCAACCATAGAGTCTGGGGTTCGAATCCTAGCTAGGGTATGGATGTTTAGTGATGTTTTTAATATGTTACCGAGATGGTAGCAGCTGGCTAAACCGCTGTTGAGTGGCACAATATGTCTAGTGGCTGTTATCTCTCCTGATTTCGAGTCTCAGGTGCAGTAGATGGCAATATCGCAGGGAATGGATGTGGCGTAGATGTTTACGTGTTCGTGTCCTAGATGAATGTGGAATAACAATAGCTAAACTCCACTAGAATGTTAATATAAATAAAATAAGAGCAAAAAATAAAAGTTTTATTAGAGGATTTAACCTGCATGGTCAGAGTCCTTCTACATTATCGTACTTTTCTATACTATCGAATTGCATAGAAGTCCAAGTCATTTTCCTCCAAGCACGCTTTGACATGACGACCACTAATGTTCAGAAACCGTGATAAGAGGTGCTTATTGTCCGTTGAAGGGGGTAGAAAGAGTTAAACAGCCTTGACAATATTTTTTTCATGTTCAGCATCCTCGAAAATGGGGGGTACACATTTAAATGACAGGGATAAGTAATATCAATTTTTCACTACTTGATAGGACAATATTTGATTTTTCGAGGTCAGTCCCGTTGAGAATTTTATTTGGGAGGCTTTAGACTATTACCGAAACTCAATTTCTATAAGATTATGTGGGGTTCTTTAGCAGTTCATCTTGTGTTATTTTTATTAATCTATTAATATTGAACATACTATTACGTTCTTTAGAGCCCAATATAAAATAATAATAATAATAATTTATCCTTTCGATCATAATATAATGATATATATAGCTTTAGTATTCATCTGTAATGCTCTTGAAAAAGGCCTAGCAAGCCGAAACATATGTAGAGTGTATAAAAATACAGTTTTTATTTGAAACATCAAAAAGCATTGTTTTTCCCTTTTCTAAAAATAATTAAGTATCAATTTATATAGTGCATTTTTGATTCATTATAAGCGACTGTATATGCGTTGTCAATCTTAGCTATAGTTTGATACATAACCACTTATTATGTTTAAATTCTAATATATTAGGATCTTTAAGAAACAATTTTTTATTTTTTTTTGTCACGAACTTTTATTTTCGGGAAGTGAATTTGAAACTATACATTAGTTTCAAATTCAAAGAATTGATACAAAACAAGAAAAGCTGAAGTTGATATCATGACAGGCATTTTTTAAAAATCACTATTTCATGTTCCTGAGATCTCGAAATGTAAAGATCTGGTCTCATCTCAATTTTTTTTGACCAGTTGCAGTAACTTCCCCATTTGTATGGGTGGGAGGGAAAGTTTAAACGAACTTAATTCCAAAAAACTGGAAAGAGTATACTAGAGAATATTCAACAATTATAATAAAAATTCAACTATCTGACAGAGAATAATGTTTACATCTAGTTCTATCTTTGTAACAGATGAATCTATGTAAATTTTAGATATAGTCTTTACCATACTCTTTGGTATTCTGCAGGAAGGCTTTACAGATATTTACATCTTCCAATTCCGGCTTATTTATTTATTTGACATAGTACACCACAGAATTAAATGCAATTCCAATTGGTACATTAGCAACTTAACATCTAATTAAACAAAACAAAAGAACTAACTATCTAATACACACAGATAAAGATTAATATGAGACAACGAAAATGAAAAGGACACAAGGGGATAAATTTAATGTCTCATAAAAGCTATTTTAAGACTATATAAGATGGTGCCAAACAGATCATATGCAGTGAAATTGTCATTAAAGTTAGTTGCCATTCTTTTGCAAAAAGCTCCTTGTCCATAGTTAGTCCTATGAGGTCTGATAAAAAATAGTCTCCTGTGGCAGGTGTTGCAGGGGCTAGCATGAAAATTAATTTTACTCAAGAGAGATGGACTATTATAATGGTTTCGCCCCATTGAAATATCAAATGATGATCTGTTGATGATGAAATTGAATACATATTACCTCCCTACGTATTTTAAATTTATCACTCCAACCTTGAATTGAGCAAAAAAATGACGGAGATTTTGGCATCTCCTGCTGTGGGACATATGAGAGAGAGAAGTAAAAACGTTAGGTTTACTTTTTATTTGTTTATATACATGTACAAAAGTTACAACAGCTGTGACATGTTACAAATCTACACAATGACAAGTAAATTACCATCGTATCATTTGCTATAAAATATAATGGATTGGTATGAAAAGAAACTACAGAAATATATGTTAATTTTATAATGATATCCGCTAATATAATATTCACTTATGTAATATATAGGTATATATAAAAAATATTTTTTATTTAAAAAATTAGAATTAAATTTTGCTTTTACTCGATAACCTGTAATTAAGCAATTTTACCATTTAATTTTTGGCATTCATTTTATACGATGAATGACAGTTATATTAATATCTCAAATACTCAATACAAGTGTTTTTATTTTCAAGACACTTACTTAAAAATAAATCAAAACTAACCACATAAAATAATCTGCAAAATAATATAAAATTTTTAATATTTTGTATTTATTTATTTATGTATTCTTATATTTTTCAAAATCATGAATTTGACTAGCTACATTGCTTTCGTTTAATTCATAGTTCTTTTGATTACTTGGCTTCTGTTGTTTGTATGTAAACAAGTCTCTGACAACTGGTTTATCATCCGGAATAAGAACTTGTTTGATGAAATTCTGGCCATCTGCATTACTTGCCGAGACTTCCACACTTTCCTTTGCTGTTATCAAAAGTTCAGGATGATCTGTTAATGTGTCAGACAACGATGCGATGAGAACATCTGTAACATTAATTTGTCATTTAATTGGTACATGTATAATGATTATTATAGTATAATTTGGAAACAATTTTAATTCCGGTTTACGAACCAGACAATCCAAGAAACCATGTAATGGCAAGATAGAATGTTTGTAATTAAAATAAAATTTCTAGAGCTAAATTCATTCTTTTCTCGTTCAATGACTAAAGCGTAAACTTGAACAAGTAAGCATTAATATGAAGCGTTTAACATCTTTCTTAGAAAATGCAATTGGTGTCACAATATATAAAATCGTTGTATCATATTTATGAGTACTTTCTATTTCATTCATTTGAATCAAACACAAAGTATGGATTTCAATTCAAAAAGATTGCTCTATACCTTGTGGTAAGTGAATACAAAACTGTAATGACTGTCTAATAAAAGGGAAAAATTATTTGTCATACAATAAACTAAACCACTTTATAGCAGTCTCTTTCGGTTCGCGCTCAAGTGGTGAATTATCGACTCCCACAGACATTTAGGGACTCTTCGCAACTACAAAAACAAAGAGAATATTGCATTTGTTTTGCACATTTCTAAAACCGGTAATATCTCTCGTAGAGAAAAACCTTTTATATCACTGTGTTAGTGATCAAATTCTGAACAAGTTTCAAAATGTCCGTCCGTTCGTCTGTCTGTCTGCCACTTCGTCTGTCCGTCCATGATTTTTCTTGTAAGCACGATAACCTAAGAATAGAATGTCCGATTGTATCGAAATTGGGACAGTAAGTTAGTGCTAGCTAGAGGAAGAACTCTATTTTTAGAACAAAACCGATCAATAAATATAAAAGCTTATTTTAAGAAAAATCAATTTTCTTATGTTCTGTAATTAAACAAAAAATATCTGAAACTAATATTATTTACAAAAAAACTGCGAAGAATATTCTACAGAAACTTTAATCAATATACTTATGTCAAATAATAATAATAGTAAATATTATTACTATTTACTATCTATTCATATTTTAAACCTAATATCATGGGCCATCTGGATACTAGTTTACATGGTATCTGTCAAACCATCTCTTCTGTTTAAGGTAAGGTAAAGTAAGGTATATAAAATGGTTCTCGGTTAAATTTTCTGAATTTTTAATATGTTATAGATCTCGATCTACTGATTAAAAGTAGCATGTGCCCAATCTAATCCTATGACTAGTTTGAAATGAAGTGTACTGTTTCATAATTACCAAAATTCCCGATTTGTATATTTTATACAGGGCGAGTCAAAAATTTGGAAATATGTGTGACTCATTCTCATTAGACGCCCTGTATATTTTAATATATATTGATTGTCCATTAACAACTGATTCCAAATATATATAATTTTAGAGGGTGATACGAAAGATAAAACACAAGAAAATTGATAACTTTTTTTTAAAATTGTCCTGTAATTCAGAATTCCGTCGGTTAATTTCCGTAATTATTTCAAATTGTGTATATTGTGTATATATGTTAATAGAGTACCAAAAAATCCAATCTTACTATGACTAGTTCTCGAGATTTAAAGCGAATTTACCATGGAAGTACGTAAGCCTAAGGAATAAAGCTTCTTTATATCTAAACATCACCAAATACGAGTTTTCGGTGATGAATATTGGAAAATGATGTAAATACCGATTATAAGTAAAATAACTATAGTATTCAAGGTACTCTAACAATGCTTGGAAAATTGAGGGTACATCGGACGAGTCAGCATTAAACTCGGTTTCCACTTACACTGCTATAGGTATCCTTGTGTTGCAGATTTAATAAACTAAAATAGGCAAGTAACTTAGAAGTAATTTAAAGAGTAAAGTCGTTTACTCATCACCACAGGGGTAGAGTTCCCGACGCATTTTTTTAATAGTGGTATCCCCGTTAGGCCTAATCCACTATACTATACTTCTAGTAGCCAAAACATTGACTTAATTAATGAATAACACTGAATGTGATAAAACTAGCAGAAAACCTATAATCTGTTATATCTGTCTTTTCCAACTGGGCTGTTTAAAACAGATAATCAACGTTCTTGATAGCAAAAACTTATAATGAAGGCGTAAGAAAAATAACTACGAATTTTAAATAGCATTAGATGATAACTGATATAAAGAAAACATGTCATGCAGTTTCTCAGTTTTCCACTATTTCAGGATCAGGGTCGATATTTTCTGGTGGTAATCTGTTTGCCGCATCAACAATACAATTGAGAAGGATTGTAGATGGATAATAATGAATATATGGCTTATGTCTTGCGTATCCAATTAAGGAACCACAAAACACTTGCTACGTGTACACAAGTGCCTAATGTCCTGGCACCAGACTTACAAGTACAAAAGTAACCAAGTATCGAAGGACCTTCGGGGGATTCTTCATCATTGTAGATTACCCACAACATATACTTCGCAATATTTCGAAATCTTGAATAAATTCGAAATCATAGGATATTGGATTCTTCAATGAATTCATCCACTTCTATTTATGTTAAATTCTTCTCTTTGAAGTTTATCTTGAATACAGGGCCGGTTTTAAGCAATTTTTATGGGGGGGGGGTGTGAAATTGTTATAATGCCGAATGACTTCTTCTCATCTGGTCCTCTGTTTTATTTGTATATAAATTTCATTTAATGTTTGGGATACAAAAAAATGTAAATCTGATTGAAGAAAAAACCTTTATTTGAAAGTAAATGCAAAATATAAAAGATACAAAACGGTTATTCTTTATGTTTGTTGGGTATTTTACCACTGAAAATATGTAAAAATATTGATGAAAAAAAACCTCTGCGCCAAAAGGATCAGACAGGGAGTGGATAGTTCTTAATATTTTTAGTACAAAATGTCACACCAGTCACACCTAAAAATATATAAACTGAAAGAAAATTGTTAAATGATAATGAAGTAAATTAAATCGAAGGCTGTTAACGTTTCGGAAACTATTTCTTTTTCCGTTATCAAAACTTTCACTTGTGTGACATTTTGTGCTAGAATGATTAAAAACCAGTCTCTCTCTGTCTGATCCTTTTGGCGCAGAGGTTTTTTTCACCAAAATTTTTACATATTTTTACAGTGGCAACATACCCAACAAACATAATAAATGAATATTGCCACAAATTAATTATAAATAAAACGGATATATTATTATACAACTTATTTTTTTTAAGCAACTTTAACTCTTCTTTCTTTTAAAGTGGCCCATCGTGCAACTGAAATGTTGAAAGGTATTTGTTCCAGAATATCCCTCTCTCTGATGATAAGATTAATAATGAGTCTAAACGTGAATCGCTCATTGTTGTTCTAACAAAATTTTTTATGTTTTAGTTTGCTGAAACTCCTTTCGTTTGAAGTCACACTCACCGGCACCGTTTGAATTAAAGTACATAATTTGTAACACAATATATGGTAGAATGATCTTTAGTTTATAAGCCTTTTCAACAATTTTATCTAGAGATGTAACTCGTGATCAACGCTAGAGGCTAGAACAAGCAGATTTGGCCTCACTGTTGCGAGCTGCTGTGTTTAGAGGATTTTAAGTCAAATAGAAAAAATAATGAATACCATGACCATAACACCAGAGCACAAGATGATTTCCATATGTGTCAAATCAATAGGCTGCAACACAAAAAATCACCTCTGTATGCTGGAGGCCATCTTTTTAATCTATTACCAAACAACCTAAAATCAATGACTGACCGAAATAAATTTAAAAGAAACCTGAAGCAATTTCTTATCCACCATGCCTTTTATTCATTGGATGAGTATGTCCAGTTTGGGTCATAACCATGGATGAATTATGTTTTTAATTATCTATTATTTAATTATGTTATTTAATATTCTAATATTTTTACTATATTTAATATTTTGCCGCACATAACTGTCCTTAGTCCTGTATTAATGTTTGTTTACTCGTATCTCTGTTATATACTATTGCCATTTTTAATTACTTTTCATTGTACTAAAGTGTGCTTTATTGCAATATGACCTGACTTATCTCATGTTATGTAAATAACCAAAGGAGATGAATAAAGATATCTATCTATCTATCTAGAAGATACAAGATAGGGGTTGCTCGACAAGTAATAATATAATTATTTATGACATTGAGTTTCTATTGTTTTGAGTTTTTCTATGATTTTATGTACATAATTGCCGAACGCTGAAAGTGCCGAATGGTAAACGATTTGCCGAATTGGCTTCAAACTTGGGGGGGTGTGACACCCCCCCCATAACCCCCCCTATATCCGGCCCTGCTTGAATATATGCCACTGATAATTGAACATAATAAATACCTGTTAAGTCTTTTAAATATTCCAACGTGAAACGGGGAAATTCAGGGACATGGATATGATTGAGTAGAACCCAGTTGCCGTTTCTCAACCGAAGATTTTCGGTTTCAACACGTGCCTGCACTATGTTTACCTCTTGCGATTTGCACCAGCATTTGTGTAGCTAGCTCAAAAGTTCCCAGCATATTCAGTGTTATACATTAATTTCTTAAAATCAACATTTTGTCTACTAGAAATATAGTACAGTGGATTAGGCCTAACGGGGATACCACTATAAGAAAACGCGTCGGGAACTCTACCCCTGTGGTGATTAGGAATGAGTTTACTCTTTGAATTATTTTTAAGTTACTTGCATATTGTAGTTTATTAAATCTGCAACACAAGGATACCTATAGCAGTGTTAGTAGAAACCCAGTTTAATGGCGTCTCATCGGATGAACCCTCAATTTTCCCAGCATTGGTAGAGTACCTTGAATACTATAGTCATTTTACTTATAATCGGTATGTTAGAGTTTATTTCATATTTACATCAGTTTCCACTATTCATTACCGAAAACTCGTATTTGGTGATGATTAGATATAAACAAGCTTTATTCCTTAGGCTTACGTATCTACATGGTAAATTCGCTTTAAATCTCCAGAACTAGTCATAGTAAGATTTTGAATTTTTGGTACTCTATCAACATATTCACAATAAACACAATTTGAAAGAATTACGGAAATTAACCGACGAAATTCTGAATTACAGGACGATTTCAAAAAAGAAAATTTTTCGGCATTTTGCTTGTGTAAAATTATATATATATTTGGAATCAGCTGTCAATGCACAATCAATATATATTAAAATATATCTTGTTAGAATGAGTCACACGTGTTTCCAAATTTTTGACTAAAATATACAAATAGGAAATTTCGGTAATTATGAAACAGTACATTTCATGTCCAAAATAATTTTTTCAAAATTTTGTTGTTTCAGCATAAGCACATCGATTTTAATAATTCACTTCGTGTTATTGGTGGCTCACCCTGTAAGGGCATATTTTTATCACAATATATTATCTGACGTTACAGGAATGATCGAATCCTTCAATTGCCATGGATATATTTTATAAAAATAGCCACTTTTTAACTTTAACACCCTGTATCTCAACTACTAGTCATAGGATTAGATTGGGCCCATGTTACTTTTAATCAGGAGATCGAGATCTATAATATACTAAAAATTCAGAAAATTTAACCGAGAACCATTTTATATAGGAAAAAGTGCTGGGTTCTTTCTGACCAAAATCGACGATTTTGACTTTACGACGACCGGCCTAAAATAAAATGATGCATGTCCGTTATACGCCTTTGTATAAAGTTCAACTTTTGCTATTAAAATAAAAGCAAATTATAATTAATTTAATATCTAAGTTAGGCATGCAATGTCAGTATTTGACCTTTATATAGTACAGAAGCCAGAGTGCAATTACCCGACACATTTTTATAACAGCTAGAGACAATAAAAGTAATATCAGAAATTTTCTTAGTGGCGGCCACTTCACTAAATAACTCGAAATGTCTTTTATAATTGATGCAAGTATTTGTATCAAGCAATTTCTTTTTCGATTGTTTGCCACATATTACTGAATACAAATATACGATTGACATACATCCAAGTTACTGAAGGTCCAAAGGAAAAGAATTCTAAAATCCATGTCACTGGGTATGATAAACAAGTAGTATCGAGCTAATTTCTTTGCTAACGATTAGTAATAAAAAAAAATACGATTGGCACACCTATACATCCCGGTTAGTGAAGGTCCAGAGACAGGTATGCATGCCTGCTATTAGAGGAGATACAGTGGCAGACATTTTGAACCTGTAGGGTATCTATATTTAAGCCATGACTATAGTAAGTATCAAGCTGATTTTTTTTAGTGATTAATTTAATTTATAAATTTATTTTCCACCACTAAAAAAAATTCTCATATCACATTTGTTGATCCTGTAGGGTATCTATATTTAAGCCATGACTATAGTAAGTATCAAGCTGATTTTTTTTAGTGATTAATTTAATTTATAAATTTATTTTCCACCACTAAAAAAAATTCTCATATCACATTTGTTGTGTGCGATGCTCTAAGGAAAATAATTAATTGTATCTCTAGCTATCAGCTAGAGACATCATGATACGCTGGTTCCTATACTGTCACAATTATAACTTACCTAGAACTCTTTTCTCAAGTGCTTTGGATATGTGTCCTCTCTCGATTTCAACTTCCAAAAAGTTGGTAAACTTCTGAAGTGCTTGCTGAGCTTCTGCATTTCCGTGCATTAGACTTTGAGTAAACATTACTTTAGCTAGTTGATATATTACTTCTTCTAGTGAGTATTCTGTGTACAAAAAGTCAGCTACTCGTAACTTGTCTAGCAGCATATCATAGTCGATCTCTTGCGTTTTGAGAGGATCTATGCAACGCAAGAAAAAAATATCTTTACAAATTTACCGAAGAGAAGCATTGTATTCGTGAAAGAATCACCCTCCAAGATTTCTTCGAATTTCCTCGTTTCAGACTAAGTAGATTAGATAAAAGTCTTTCAATTTCGTCAGTCTATCTGTCTGTTGGTGGTATAACTAAAATAACTAATTGACGGAGAACAGTCAAATTTGGTAGGTAGCTGACCCTACTGCCAGCGAAGAAATAATGGGTAGACTTATATTTCACTGAAAGATATACAGGGCGGACCATTTAAGGAGAATAGATAATGAAAACAAGTTTTTTTTCCCTCAAACCCATTTCAACAAAAAAAATTATTTCTTTTTACGATATTATAGGTACTATAAATGCCTACTTCACCCCACTATTTGAATGTGGAAGTAAAAAATGTGACAGATGGCAATAATATTTTATCATGGTAACGCAATTGGTGTGGAAGACACCTATTATAGTTTTAATAATCATAGGTACATAGGGTGGTCATCATCACTGAACCAGGGGGAGGGCACTTGAATACGATATATCATAACACGATTTTCAGAGCCATCGGTAGTAGGGACACATCACTATAATTTTCATTTCCTTTCTTGTCCAAAAGATGACGCAATGTTGTTTCCAAACTGACAGATCTCAGATTTTCCATATTTGAATTTCTGGCGTTAGTTTTGGTACATTTACTACATTTTGGTACGGATACTGAGGTGTTTGGTGTTTTGTATAGTTTGTTAGCAGAATAGAAGATATAAGTTTTTAAGAGGTATAAGGTGTGTTTTTTATTAATAATATGTGTTTGTTGTACAAATTTTATGTACTTTTATTTAATTTCTGACAGCATGACTACCCGAATGAGGCCTTGTGTTCCAAAGAATCAAGACTTGTTGACCGAAATGAGTGAAATTTTTTGTGAAAGCCACAGGAAATTAAAGAACATTTTTGTGGATATAACTTTTAATATGTGTGTTTATTATTATATTAACATTGTTAATAATATTGTCAATAGCAAGTTACTGGTCGTAAAGATTTAGACCCTGATGTATGTAAAATTGCATACAAAAAAACGTGTACCTACAAAAAAGTAAGAAAAATCTCTATTTAAATTAAATAAAAATTTTAAATATCATTGTTTTTTTAAGTAGTTACTTTTTTTTCAGTAAAGTTAGGTACATAAAGACGTCTCTTCTACCTCTGATTAGTTATCTATTCGGTACATTATTTGACAAATTAACAATCAAAAAGTTGTTGATTTGACAAAGAATGTAGCGACTAAATATCTAATTATTTGGTGATAAAAAGACCAGGTCTAATTGTACCTTCTGCCGAGGTAAAGGCCACCCCTTATGCAAATGCATATTTTTTAAATTTGCCGCTTTGTGTGGGCTAGAACCATTTTTACAGTGTTCTGTAAAAATCATACCTAGTAGTTGTAGGTAAATGGGAGAAATGCAAATTTAAATTTACACATGTCCCCCACTTACGTTTCCCTGCAAGGGATGTCGCTACTTGATGTTTTGTGATTCAAAATTTTAACATTGAGTAAACTATCTATAGTGTATAAAAATGAATTATTATTTGTTTGCTTATAATTGTATTGAAACATTCTTTATAGGATTTTGCAAACAGCAGAAAAATTAACTATCTATAAAAGAAAAACTTTGTGTAGAAATATTAATGAAATCTTTGCATTCTTTCGATAACCTGAATTCTGGTTATGCTAGCAAATTAAAATCCTAAAATGAATTTGTCTAATTTCTTATTTGACAATTCTCATTCTAACACTAGCATCCACACAGTCCCCTACGGCCATGCAGATTAAACTAGTATCCACATAACCCCCTACGATTATGAAGATTCAGTTAAAAATGAGAACAAAGACCTAAAATGAATTTATTTATCTACCTTGTCTTAAAAAATTTTTTTCATTCCAATGGATTACATTTTCATGAAATCTATCATTCTGTTTCCTGGAAATGCTTAGCCTTTGAAACGTTTTTCGCCCTTATTCTGGAGCTCATCAGAAAGACATAAAGCCATTCATAAAGATGTTTCATGCAAAAAACGTTTCAAAGGCTAAGCATTTCCAGGAAACAGAATGATATAGATTTCATGAAAATGTAATCCATTGGAATGAAAAAATTTTTTTAAGACAAGGTAGATAAATAAATTCATTTTAGGTCTTTGTTCTCATTTTTAACTGAATCTTCATAATCGTAGAGGGGGTTATGTGGATACTAGTTTAATCTGCATGGCCGTAGGGGACTGTGTGGATGCTAGTGTTAGAATGAGAATTGTCAAATAAGAAATTAGACAAATTCATTTTAGGATTTTAATTTGCTAGCATAACCAGAATTCAGGTTATCGAAAGAATGCAAAGATTTCATTAACATTTCTACACAAAGTTTTTCTTTTATAGATAGTTAATTTTTCTGCTGTTTGCAAAATCCTATAAAGAATATCTATAGTGTAGTTTATATGCACTGAACTCTACATATAAATAGAATGCCAATGTCTATCTAGCGTCTAGACAATAGATAAACTACACTATAGATAGGACACTCAATGTTAAAATTTTGAATCACAAAACATCAAGTGGCGACATCACTTGCAGGGACACATTACTATGTGTAAATTAAAATTTGCAGTACTCCCATTTACCTACAACTACTAGGTATGATTTTTACAGAACACTGTAATAATGGTTCTGGCCCACACAAAGCGGCAAATTTAAAAAATATAATAAGGATTAAAAACACTTGATATTACTGTTTCACAATTATTATTCAGATTTCCTGGACATATGTTTCGGCCTTTCGACCATTATCAAAGAGTTATAACAACTAACCTAAAAGTGACCATTACAAGATATTTATAGGATGGGAGTTGCTACATGGACGCCGCGGCGGACATATATCATTTCTTAGCTGTCCGCCGCGCATGCGCATTCGCTTTTGCACGACTTATTGAACCGCCGCACAGAGAAATTCGAATGTTTTTATGCAATTTTCTGAAAAAGAAGGATGTCTGCGACGCTAATGCTGATAATTTATTAACAATTATTTAGCAAAATAAAAATCAACCTAACTAACCCAACTACCATCACATGAAAGAGATAAATTATTATATGAAAAAAAAGAACATTTCTGTCGTCAAATCCAACCAGAATTTGTGAAAAAGGATATTAATCGTTACAAAATATTTAAAAAAAAGGTCCCGTGGGCAGTATTTGAACCCGGGACCTGTCGCTCCACAACGCAATCAATCAATCAAAACATATTTATTTAACATTAAAAGATACATTGCCTCCCCGGACCGCGATCCGGAGCCAACCAGACAACCACGGCACATGACGCCGTGGCGGACGCGAGGTTGGGCGGGAACAACGCGACAACGTTGCGCATAGGCCAACGATCCACATGGAAAACATCGCTATAGCACGGAATAAATAGTATCTAACCAAACCAATTGCCGCGGCGGACAGCTAAGAAATGATAGATGTCCGCCGCGGCGTCCTTGTAGACAGTCCCGATTTGGGAGGTATAGATAACCTAATTAACATTTTATTACTTATTTTTAATATATAGGTACTACTATAGGAATTTAATTTTAATTACTAGTTCTGGGTATTTCCTAGTAGTACCGGCCTATATTAGAAATATATAAGTAATAAAATGTTAATTAGGTTATCTATGCCTCTCAAATCCTATAAATATCTTGTAATGGTCACTTTTAGGTTAGTTGTTATAACTCTTTGATAATGGTCGAAAGGCTGAAACATATGTCAGAGAAACCTGAATAATAATTGTGAAACAGTAATACCAAGTGTTTTTAATCCTTATTCTATTTAGTACGTTTCACCAAGAACCTATACCGCAGACTCAGTTCAGTTAATTGAAAAATATATATTTGCATAAGAGGTGGCCTTTACCTTGGCAGAGGGTACAATTAGACCTGGTCTTTTCATCGCCAAATAATTAGATATTTAGTCGCTACATTCTCTGTCAAATCAACAACTTTTTTATTGTCAATTTGTCAAATAATGTACCGAATAGATAACTAATCAGAGGTAGAAGAGACGTCTTTATGTACCTAATTTTACTGAAAAAAAAGTAACACAGCCACAAAAAATGTATTAACTACTTAAAAAAAAGCAATGATATTTAAAATTTTTATTTAATTTACACAGAGATTTTTCTTACTCTTTTGTACTTATATAGGTACACGTTTTTTGTATGCAATTTTACACACAGGGTCTAAATAATCTTTACGACCAGTAACTTTGCCATTGACAATATTATTAACAATGTTAACATAATAATAAACACACATATTAAAAGTTATATCCACAAAAATGTTTTTTAATTTCCTGTGGCTTTCACAAAAAATTCAACAAGTCTTGATTCCTTCACTGAGAAAATCGCTCCTACTAAAAATGTTTGTTGGGATTTTCTTAGTTACTATAAATAAATTACTATGTAATTTGTGTTGCAGTAAGACGGCCTTGCAATTTACCACGACTAAAAAATCTATTTTTCCACCTCTAGTGGTAGTAAATCCGAATATCTGTAACCGCAATTAAGTAAGTGTGTTATCTCTTTATTTAATAGTCCAAACTTGTTACTGTTAATATATTTCTATTTGGAACAACTAACAGTAAATATTTAATTTACTTTGATTTGTGATAACTAGTTGGTCATTTGTAGTAACTAAATGACAACTGCATTTTTATTAGTTGTAGCAAAATAAATAATTATAGCAATAAGTAAATGTTTGTTATTTTGTATTTGTTAGCACTCGGTTGCTTCCGCGCGATCTTGTACGATCTCGATCTGTATGTAGTTGGACATTAGGACATTCTCCATCTCCATTCTCGGCCATTATCTGCTTACTTAGATATTGAAAGTGATTAAGTGATAGGTGTGAGTCTGATATTATTAATATGTCATCATACAAGACTTTTTTAATTGAATGGGGATTAACCCATTTTGTGGAAAGATTCGAAGGTAAGTAAAAGAAGTTTTTAAATAGATATTTGGCAAAAATATTAAAAAATAATGAGATAAAGTCTTTACTGGGCCGGCTTCGTCGGGTGAACTATATAAGTTTTGTCGACATAAGTACGTGAACGATGTTTTTAGGCTATTGCTTTAACTTCGTGTACAAGAGAAAAGAAATCGTACTCGAACTTATTAACTCATACACAAGACAAGTAAAAGTTTACTCGACTGTTATATAAGGATGGCTCAATGCCCTATACATTTCTCTGTTCGAAATTCTGACCTTGAAGTAAATTGGGTTGTCAAAGACTAATGTAATAATATAATTTGCCGTGTCGGATTTTCCATTTTAATTTATTTTATTTATAGACAAATGAGAAATATTTGATGCATTAACAATGCAGATGACGTCACACAATCGGCAGAAAAATTCATATCATTTAGCCATCCTATTCTATAAGATATAGGTACTTAACCAAATTCTTTTCAGCTGCCCACCTTTACCAAGTCCAGTTGTTTGGGGCAGGACAGGGTGGAGGTGACAACATTTTGACGTAAAAGGTTTAATTTATTGAGGTTATGTTATTTGTTAAGGATTGTAACGGAAAGGTTAAAGTAGCAGCTAGTCAATCAGGGATACGAGTATGATTTTGAGAGTGAGAGGAAAATATGCGTTATTGTTCGCTTTATTATAAATATTTAAAGAATCAAAAATGATATAGTCTTTAAAATAGTTTTAGTTACATAAATTTTGTATAAAGTTAAATGCCATACTCTAATCATGTAATTTATAGGTATATTATTATGTATTTGTTGTATGTTTTATGAGAATTATTTTATTTTCTTACCAAAGTTTTATTTATGTTGATGACTTTCCACAAAACCTTTTTAATACTTATATATAATATTATTCACTAATTTTTTTTTTTTTATACCGAAGACAACCTTATACCTTTTATTTTTTTCCTATTTGAATTAAATTTTACTGTAGTATAGAACAACTGTAACATTTTACATTTTTACTTTTCAGTGGCGACTGGTGAAATTTGAGATGTCCATACTTTGGTAACAAAACATGGGACCTATAGCATATTTTAGGCGGTGACTGGCCCTTATAGTCTCTTAATTTAAAAAAAAATCTGAAAAATATTGCATTCACCATTCTGAGGAAATTGGCGTGTGTCGGCGACCCTATTTTTGTACCATTTTTTCGCAAAATTAATTTTAAAAAAAAGTCAGTACTTACCTACTTACAATATAATAAGGGTTCCTTATTTTGTATTCAAGATATGACTACCTCAAAGGACCCCGCACCATTAGCAGTGGAAAAATCATTTCAGTGGAATTTTCTTCAAACTTTGGAAATACATAGTTCAAGGGTTTCCGAACAAAAAATGACATATAAAAAAATGGACTTAATGCCCTGCATAATTACAGAGACTGGAAGTTAAAACATTTTTCAGTTGAATTTTTTTCAAACTATGAATGGGTAATTCAAGCTTCCAAACAAAAAGTGTCATGAAAAAATTGATTTAATGCTGAATTACAGTGATTGGAAGTTAAAAACCTTTGAATTTTCAAAGATTTTTAACTTCCAGTCACTGTAATCATACAGAGAAGGCATTAAATCAATTTTCTCATATGACATTTTTTGTTCGGTAGTCCTTGAAAACTTATTCCCAATGTTTGAAAAAAAATCCACCGAAAAATTTGTTCAAACATTTTTAACTTCCAGTCACCGTAATTCTGCAGGGAAGTCATTAAATCGATTTTTTAATGACATATATATGTAATTTAGTAAACTGTTTTACTATTTCTTACTAATAGTAGCAACTAACTGAGTTAGTTATCATAATTAAATTAATTTATTAAAAAAGAGACGACCTTCCATATTTTTTATTAGCCACAACTAAAAAAATGTAGTTGTTACAAGCTTTTGTACGTCTTGTGACTACTAAAGTCATTTATTACTGTAACTAAAAGTGTTGAATCCCAACTAAAAAAATATAATTGTCATAACACTTTACATTTGATGTGACTACAAAAGTATTTTGTAAGAGTAACTAAAAAATGTAGTTGTCATAATATATTTGATAGTTGTGAGTACTAGAAACATTTGTTAGAGTAACTAACAATATTTAGATACTTCTTGATCACAACTAAAAAGTGTAATTGTCGTAACATTTTTCATTTGTTACAGTAACTAACAATATTTGATACGTGCAACTAGTTGATTTTAACTAAAATTATTTTAGTTATGCCTACTAATAACTTCTAGCAAATTGAATTTAATTACGGGTACAAATCGACCGTCCTGTCCTCTATTTTATTAGGAAAATTTGCTGTGGTTATGAGTTTTTTAGTTGTGGTTACAAATTTTTTTCCTCAGTGTTGGAACACAAGGCCTCATTCGGGTAGTCATGCATGCTGTCAGAAATTAAATAAAACAATAAAAGTAGATACAATTTGTACAACAAACACATATTAATAAAAAAAACACACCTGCTTATACCTTTTAAAAACTTATAGGTATCTTCTATTCTGCTAACAAACTGTACAAAACACCAAACAGCTCAGTATACGTTCGAAAATGTATTTTTCTACAGCAAAACTAAGGTGGGAAATTCAAATATGGCAGATTTGAGATCTGTCAGTTTGGAAACAACATTGCGTCATCTTTTGGACAAGAAAGGAATTGAAAAATATGGTGATGTGTCCCTACTACAGATGGCTCTGAAAATCGTGTTGTGATATTATATCGTATTCAAGTGCCCTCCCCCTGGTCTAGACCCCAAGCGGCCACAGACAATCCCGCGTGCGCATTGGTGCTGCTGAACCGCCGCGGCCATATACTTATAGTTAATAAGTATAGGTATGGCCGCGGCGAACGAATAATGGTATCATTGAATAGGTAAAGATGCCGCCTGCCCGCTTTGTGCCTACCGCATTTTTTACATGCCTTTAAATTATGAAAACGACTATACCGCCTTGTCAACTATTTATTACTTGCTATAGCCAAAGATTAGAGAACTAATAAGATAGGACAGTCATACGGAGAAGACGAAATAGAGGAAGACAGTTGTGAAGTCCAATTTAAATAAGGGACACGACATCCAGCGGAAACGGTTTCGATATTTGTCGGGTACGCATTAAATGAATTTGACCAAGCTTACTAAAAGATAGGTTAGCTCATTAGAATAGACAAGTTCTACGTCACGTATGATCTCGATGACAGATGCGTGTGGCTGTTTTTTCCTCATTTTATAGAAAAAAGTTTCAAAATTATTCTTTCGATGTACAATTCTATCCTAACCAAACAGATACCTTACATATAAACATAGAAATACTTCATGTGACCCATATTACAAAGCAACCTGTTTTTTTTGTGACCTTGGGTACTATGACAGCTGAGTTCGGTCGTTCTATCAGGACAGTGTTGTCCATTTTTCACTATTAGCCTCTCTTTCTAATGTTACCTTCTCCGTCTGATTGTCACATTGTGGCATCTGCGTGAGAACTCCAAATTAAATGTCGAGGTCAATGGCGCCATTGCTAAAAGATAAAAAGTTTTCCGCCGGCTGTCCTATCTTCCAATTCTCTAATCTTTGCTATAGCGTTGCGCTGATTGTCAGCTGGATAGTTTTGACAAATACTAAAGAATTAAGAAGATAGGACGGTCAGACGGAAAAGACGAAATAGACGAAGACAGTTGTTAACTTCAAATTAAACGGACACGACCTCCAGCGGAAACGGTTTCGGAATTTGTCGGGTACGCAATTAATTAACCCTTTCAAGCACGATGGTATTGTTGACGCTTGTACAGCATATTTTACGCCCGTTGCTGCATGGTGGTGCACACTATTGGTACCATTTTTTAAATAGTCTCATGTATTACCACCAGCACAGTTTTCTACAAAGTAATCAACCTAATGAGTTGAGAATTGTTCAGACATTGATCACTATACATACATCAACCTGTTACTTTATTATTTAATATGTGTTTTCTAGAAATGAATGGAAGCATTCATGCTGCCATGTGCATAGCCTGTATAAATCACGACATATTGTCTTGCTCAAAAGTGGAATTTAAATTAAACTAGTGATTACTTGCGTTATATACTAAATACCCAATCATTGATAGGTACTAAGTTTCTAAAGTTTAATGGGGTTGTTGCACTATATCGAAATTGAGACTGATTTTGTGTGGAAAATGTAACTGTGGGTTTGTCAGTGCCTTGTGAATTGACCAAACTATTGCCCAAAATTTAAACTACACCACTTTAAAATAAAGCGCGTCGTCAGCAGAATTCCTTTGCCCCTTCTACGTCATAAATTGAAAACGCTGATGCGCTAGCGCCGGATTATTGATCGACACGTAAGCCTAGGTCATTAAAACGCACGCAACAAAAAAAAAAACAAAGAACACAGGCCTAATAATATTTTTCATTATATTTTCAGAATATGCAATAAAAAAAATACGTGCAACGACCCCATTAAAGCTGTTTTTATTTTATCACCCTACATTTGGAGACATCCGTTATTTGTACCACCGTGCGGCTTCTGGTAGTTCCTCATGTCTCGTCTCGAAAAAGACGTATTACTTTTTCGGAAGTACCGTTGAAGAGAGGAGACATACATCACTTTATATGTAATTTCAGCAATAAAATGGAAGGACAAAAGAACAGTGGACATGATTTCCGATTATAAATCATAAAAGTCGCATGCCCTGAAGTCGTGTGAGACTATAATACATTTATGTTGTCGATTTTGATTGACCGAAGGTATCCTATGAGATCAATACAAAAAGTCATAAATGGTGGCGTCGTATATACTTAAAACAATAAAATAAAAATATATATTTTTATTTTATTGATGCGTGTGTTGTCAGTAGCTTCTTAATATATAATAAGATAGCAGGTAATAATCGTGAATTCACTTGTCTAATCCTCAAAGATGTCAGAAAAAAAACAGAGTCCGTATCTGATACAATTATTTCATGAAAAAAGAGAAGCAGGAGTTCCTCATCTAATGAAATGATGAACCATTCATTTCCCACCCAACTAGCAAGCAAGCAAAATAGACCAACCGCATAGGCAGAATAATTATACGAGGTCAAGAATTACTTAATTTCGTTTTAATCACTTGCTATAAAGTAATAATAGCCTGAAATTCGTTGCTTAGGTTGTAAAGCACTTGTTTTTTACTCAGAAGATGTGTTCATCATGGCCCACTGATCTTGTAAGTAACTCTGTCGAGTTAGAAATTACCTAAAACCTACCTCAAAAATACCCTCAAAGTTCATAGGCACATTAAGTTATTTTGAAAGTCAAATTAACATAAATTTTACCTAAAAAGTGTCTTCAGAGCCCATAGTTCTATTTAAAGACATTCAGCAAGGTAAGAATTTACCTCAAATTGATTTCAAAAATTACCTCTTAGTCATACACATAATAAGTCATTTAATAGGTTTCAAATGACTTAATTCTAACTATTCAAAATTCAAAAAAGGCGAAGTAATATTTTAGAAAACATCTGTCAAAATAATTACCATTCAGTAACCATAGAGTCAAAATTGTGATCGAATTCGCAGGCTCGACATTGAATAAACGATGCGCTCGGCTGGCCCTTCTTCTACGAGTAGTCAAACTAGAAACACGTATTTTTATTTTTAACCTTCCTCACTACACGCTCCTAACAGTTATTGAAATAGAAGCACAGAAACTAACATAATATCACATGGCGCAGTCGAAAAAACTGAATAATATTAATTAAAACTGAAGGAAGAGTGTTTGCAGCAGATAATTCCGAAACAATTAAGTCGAGAGAAAATAAATTACCCAGGATGAACGTGGATAACCACGCGGTAGCGCCAAGCGAGCTATCATTCGATGGAAACATGGCAGACAATTGGTTATTTTTTAAACAAAAATTAGAAATATTTATGAAGGCTACAAAAATGGATGGAGAATCGGCAACGCATAAAGGTTATGTAGGTATTACTTGATAGAATAGGAGATGGAGCTCTGAAAATCTACAATACGTTCAAATTCGAAAACCAAGCAGACAAGCAATCATACAGTGCAATAATCAGAAAATGTCAAGAATATTTTATCCCGACGAAGAACATAACCTACGAACGATACATATTTTTTACAAGAAATAAACAACCAGGTGAATCCGTGGACGAATATGTCACAGATTTGAAAAGACTAGCAAGCTCTTGTGAATTTGAAAACCTCATGGAGTCCCTGATTCGAGACAGACTGATTTTGGGCATAACCGAAATTCCATTGAAGAATCAATTGTTGAGGGAAAATGATTTGACCCTGCAAAAAGCCGTAGAGATCTGCAAAACAGCAGAGACCACCCAAAGGCAGCTGAAAGTAATCCTGAATGAACCAGAGACACCCCTAGAAGTCAACAAAATCAACCAAGGACCAGGCAAAGGCAAAATACGAAGAGATGAACCATCAACATCGAGAAAATACACCACAAAAAAGATAAGTAATTGTTCTAAATGTAGTTTTGATCATGGTTTAAACAAATGTCCTGCTTTTGGTAAGATCTGTAACAAATGTAAAAAATTTAACCATTTTGCTAGCATGTGTAAAAGTAATAATCATTCTAATTTTTCAAAGAATTTCAGTAGAATAAATTTAGTAAATAATAGTCAGGAAACTGACAGTGGTAATTCAAATAGAAGTAGATCAGATGTTGATAGCGACTTGTTGCTAACTTCAAATAATTCAAATGGTTTGACAGAAATAAGTGATAAAGAATTATTTCTTGGTAAAATTAATGGGGAATGTAATAAAAAGTGGGAGGAAGATTTGTTCATAAATAATATTAAAATTACGTTCTGTCTTGATACTGGAGCAGATGTAAATACCTTACCAGTATATTTCTTAAATAAATTAAATGTTAGAGTGGAAGAATTGAGCAAGAGTGAAAAAGAATTGTAATAATATTTTAATGAATTTTAATACTTAATGTATTTCAAGGTCTGGGCTGTTTCAAAAACAAACACCATATCACAATGGATGAAAATGCTGTTCCCAACGTCCACCCCCCAAGAAAAGTTCCTTTTGCATTACATCAAAGAATAAAAGAGAAATTAGAGAAAATGGAGGCTGAGAATATCATAAAAGCAGTGTCCGAACCAACAGAATGGGTCAATTCAATGGTCGTAGTTGCTAAAAAGAACAAGGACTTAAGAATCTGCATCGATCCAAGGGATTTAAATAAGGTTATCAAGCGTGAGTATTTTTATATTCCAACACTTGATGATATCGTGCATAAATTAAAAGATGCAAGGTATTTTAGTGTTGTCGATTGTTCAAATGGGTTTTGGCAAATACCATTAGATAATAGTAGTAGTAGACTTTGTTTGTTTAAAAATGAATTATTATTTGTTTGCTTATGATTGTATTGAAACATTCTTTATAGGATTTTGCAAACAGCAGAAAAAATAACTATCTATAACTAAAAGAAAAACTTTGTGTAGAACGTAGACTTTGTTGTTTTAATACACCTTTCGGGCGATACAGATTCTTGAGGATGCCTTATGGTATTTCCTCAGCCCCAGAAGTATTTCAGAAATATATTAAACAATTATATGATAACGTATAGAAGGAGTAGACACATATATCAACGATATTTTGATTTGGGGCAGAGATCTTGAGGAACACAATAGTAGACTATATACCGTTCTTAAAATAGCTGAAAATAACAATATAAAATTCAATTTAGATAAATGTAAATTTTGTTTGACTCAAGTTAATTACATGGGACATATCATAACCGACAAGGGTGTATCACCAGATCATAACAAAGTTAGAGCAATAGCTGAAATTGCTAAGCCAAAGACACCTAAAGATATTCAACGATTTTTAGGTATGGCCACTTATTTGTGTCGATTTATGGGCAATTTTTCAGACATCACAAAACCCCTTAGAGACTTAGTTAAGAAAGATGTTCATTTTGACTGGGGAGATGATCAGGAAAAATCTTTTAATGAAATTAAAAGTAAATTATGTTCAGCACCGATATTACAGTATTACTCCAATAAAGATCCTATTGTGATTTCATGTGACTCGTCGTCAACGGGCTGTGGAGCCGTTCTAATGCAAAATAACTTGCCCGTGGCTTATGCATTAAAAGCATTATCGCAGACTGAGCAGTCATACGCTCAAATAGAGAAAGAAATGTTGGCTATAACTTGCGCGTGTTTTAAATTTCATCAATTCATCTATGGTAGAAATGACGTAACGATAGAGACGGATCATAAACCACTAATTACAATTTATAACAAACCCTTAATGTCAGCACCAGCTAGATGGCAAATAATGCTTTTAATGGTGCAACCTTATACATTTAACTTAATATATAAAAAAGGATCTGAACTATATATCGCAGACACCCTTTCAAGGGCAAATATCAAAAATATAGATGAACAATTTGAAAGTAGATGTCACGAAATTGAGGGTCAGATAAATATGATTACTGAAAGTTTGCCGATAACGGATGTTAAATTAAGAATTTTCCAAAAAGAGACAGGTGCTGATAATACCCTATCGGAATTAATTGACTTAATTAAGAAAGGTTTTCCAGATGATAAAAATAAAGTAGGTGATAATATAAAAGTATACTTACCTTTTAAAAATAATTTAACTACTAGTCAAGGGTTAATATATAATAATAATAGATTACTCATTCCTAAAGTTTTAAGAAATGAAATGCTTCAGAGATTGCACATTTCTCATTTAGGTAAAGAAAAAACTAGATTAAGAACTAGGGAGGTAATTTTTTGGCCAAATATTATAATATATAATAAATAATTGTGATATTTGTAATTCTTATAAGAGGAATGTAAAAGAACCCCTCATGCCACATCAAATTGTAACAAACCCATGGGAAAAAGTAGGGACGGATATTTTCTACTTCAATAATAAAATATATTTGATTGTTGTTGATTATTATTCGAAGTTTATAGAATTAGCGCTTTTAAATAATGAAAAATCAGTTACAGTGATATCACATTTAAAATCAATTTTTTCTAGGCAGGGAATCCCTGCAGTTGTATATTCAGACAATGGCCCTTGTTTCTCGGCAGTGGAATTTAAAAAGTTCAGTAAAAATTGGTTATTTAGTCATGTAACGTCAAGTCCACACTATCCACAATCAAATGGGTTGGTGGAACGTACAATACAAACTGTTAAGAATATCTTAACGAAAGCTAAAGATTCAAATACTGATCTATATCTAAGTATGTTAGAATTTAGAAATACCCCAATTTCAGAAAATTTACCGTCACCCGCAGTATTACTAAACAGCAGAAGATTAAGATCAATTTTACCAACACGTGAGAAACTACTTTTACCCATGGCAGCAAATAAAAATGACGTAGTGAAAGAAATGTATAATAGGCAAAATAAACAAAAAAATATGTATGATAGAGGAAAAAGGGAACTAGAAAAATTAAACAGTGGAGATTTTGTGAAAATTAAATATTTTAAAGGGAAAAGATGGCTAGATGGAATAGTTTTGAATAAAATAGAAAATATACCCAGGTCATATAATATTAAACTAATGAATAGTAATATAGTGGTAAGGAGAAATAGGAAACATATAAATAAAATTCCAAACAAATGTAACTATGATTATGAAGTCAGTTTAAATGAAGGTTATATAAGTGAAAATAATATAAATAATAATAATAAGGAAAATGAATCTGTTAATGGAAATGTCTCGCCTTTAAACGAAAGCCATTTAAATGAAAATGATTTGAATTTAAATGAAACTGGCGATTCTAATAAAAGTAGTAGTAACAATAGAACTCCGATTTTGTCATTGTATGGCAGAGTTATTAAACCGCCAAGAAAATTAAATTTATAATTAGTATTGTTATGTAGTCAAACTTAAAATTATTTTGTGTCGTTAAGATTTATATTGTTTTTAATTTTGTGTAATTAGGGTTAAAATTGTTTTGTGTAATTGTATGATTAATGTTGTATGTTTTGTGTAGTTAAGTTTAGTATTGTTTAATTATATGTATTGTATGATTTGGAAAAAAGGAGATGTGATCGAATGCGCAGGATCGACATTGAGGCCGAATAAACGATGCGCTCGGCTGGCCCTTCTTCCACGAGTCGTCAAACTAGAAACACGTATTTTTATTTTTAACCTTCCTCACTACACGCTCCTAACAGTTATTGAAATAGAAGCACAGAAACTAACATAATATCACAAAAATTACCATGGGTATTGACCTGTTGGAAATAACGACAATAGACAAAGTCGAAATTACCAGTAAATATATACCAAAAAGCATTTTGGCCTAGTTTAGTCTTCAAAGGCGAGCTAAATCACAAACTTCATCAGTTAGGCACTAGGCATCGGTTGTTGTAGAGTGACGCTATGTTACAGTAAACATTAAAAACAAAATATGGAGAATAAAAATAGATTCAAGCCTTACAGATATTCCACAAATTATTATAGGGTTATTAAGAAAATAGGAGGAAATAATAATGACAAAAATCTTAAGAGAAGATGTCAAGTGACAAATACAAAATCTGATGTGATAACTGTGGCATCTGGGACTACTTTTATTAAAAACAATAATCAATTAACTGAAATCAATCAAACAGATTTTGTGATAACTATAGGGTATTTCATGATGATAACTATAGTGTATTTCATAACACCGTGACGATTTTAAAATACGCCATTATAAAACAATCACCACTAGGTCACGAAAAACTAAACATTGGACATTGGACATTGGGCATTGAACCTAATAGTCAACAGCTGCAGAGCAAATTGACCTATTTTATCACGTACTTTAAAGTCTATATTTTTAAATAGGAATGTGGACCTCAAAATCGAAAATATTGGTTATATCGTCTTCGGTCTAAGAAAACTTGTTTTATAGGTTTATATTCAAGGACAATTAGATTTTCAAGTTTAACATGTAAAAGACTCCATATTTAACTTGAAAAATATTCGTTTGCCATTTTGAAAGATAATGGCACACTGTTTTGAAGTTGATATTTAAATCGATCGTTTTGCAAAATATACTTGCAGTTACTTCAATAAATCATATTTTGATTTCCAGAAATCAGTTGGACATATTGTGAGACAATTACCACAGTTTTAAAAGATTAAAAAAAAAACATTTTTAATTTTTATTTCATTTGTATTTATTTTAAGAGCGCTCACTTTTTTTAGAAGTACAATAGTTATATTTACAGTAAATTTTAATTCGCAATTAATTTTCTTCCAAACACCGTGAGAGATACCATTCCAAATATAATTTGATTAAATCTAGTCATGTGTCCCCTACCAATTGTATATTTCTATCATCGATAAACCATTCTGTAGTTATTAACCAACCTGCAATTCTAGTTCCCCTTCTCTTAATTGTTTTTGTGGTATGGGTAAATAGCTATTATTTAAGTAATAAATAAAGAGTAATTGCGTTAAAATTACCACAACTTGACTTACTGACAGGGTTATGTTACCTTTAAATGTCTTTGACATCTTGAACAAAATGTCCTATCTTGCCTAATTTTTATTCAGATTTACTTTAATTTTTTCCCCCATATTGGTAAACTTGTGGTTACTTTTAGGTAAAAATGCCTATCACCAAATTAGTCAAACCGAAATTCTGACCTATTAGTAGGACGAAGTAACGTAAACTTGACAATAAATGTTGGTTGGGCAAAGAATTCGGTGAAAGAATCCTCACCTCAACCTGAACACAACACAAGATGTAGTAATCCGAAACATCAAGTACAAACCGAATGGAAATGAAGTACATGCAGTGTTCCTTACCAACGTGAAAACAGCAGCTAAAGATAGCAGCCAATTTACACGATCATGCACGAGCGATACCATCGATGCATAAAATACGAACTTAAATAAATTTAACTTTCAAATTCAAATTAATAGTTAGCCTGCAGAGTATTGTTTATCAATATACATAATTCCTTGCAACCCACATGTAAGGGTAAGCCACCCTTAAATATATAAAAAAAACTACTAACAAAATGATGAAAAAATTATGTGTTACCCTGTGAAAATTTACCCACCATACACCCAAGGATTCAAGACACCCTTAACATGCAAAAAATTAATAGATGACAAACGCCATGAGGTCTGAATATTTTAATTACTCAGAAAAATGTGACCTATTAATACTAACAGAAAATTAAGTGTCACTAAACGGCATTAAGTATGCAGTTACCACTACAGAGAATAATAGCGCTTAATAATATGAACATTACTCTGTAAATATAATTTCTTCCAACCAGAACGCAAGGGTGCAAACCAACCCCAAATTATAAAACAACTAATGGCAACCAAACGGCAATAAGATCGAAGTTATTAACTACATAGAAAAATAGTACTTACTAATACGAACATTACCTTGTAAATATAATTTCTTCCAACCGGAACGCAAGGGTACAAACCAACCCCCAACTATAAAAAAATGAATTGCAACTAAACGGCATTAAGATCGAAGTTATTACCTACATGGAAAGATAGTGTTTACTAATACGAACATTGCTCTGTAAATATAATTTCTTCCAAACCGAACGCAAGGGTGCAAACCAACCCCAAATTATAAAAAAAATAATTGCAACCAAACGGCATTAAGATCGAAGTTATTAACTACATAGAAAAATAGTACTTACTAATACGAGCATTACCCTGTAAATATTATTTCTTCCAACCCAAATGCAAGGGTGCAAAACCAACACCAAATTATAAAAAAATTAATTGCAACTAAACGGCATTAAGATCGAAGTTATTAACTGCCTGGAAAAATAGTACTAACTAATATGAACATTACCCTGCAAATATAATTTCTTCCAACCCAAACGCAAGGGTGCAAACCAAGCCCCAACGATAAGAAAATTAATTGCCACTAACGGCATGAAGTTTGAAGTTAGTAACTATACCGAAAAATATGGTTTACCAATGCAGACATTAACCCGTCAAAATAATTTCTTCCAACCCACACGCAGGGGTACAAACCACCACCTCTAATAATCAGCAAATTAATTGTCACTAAACGGCATTAAGTACGAAGTTACCACTACATAGAATAATAGCTCTTACTAATACGAACATTACCCTGTAAATATAATTTCTTCCAAACCAAACGCAAGGGTGCAAACCAACCCAACGACAAGAAAAATAATTGCCACTAAACGACATGAAGTTTGAAGTTAGTAATTATCCAGAAAAATTGTGTTTATCAATGCAGACATTAAGCCGTCAAAACAATTTCTTCCAACCCACACGCAGTATATTTACTAACTTCAAACTTCATGCTGTTTAGGGCAATTAATTTTCTTATTGTTGGAGGTTGCTTTGCACCCTTGCGCTTGGTTTGGAAGACATCATATTTACAAAGTAATGTTCGTATTGGTAAACATTATTTTTCTATGTAGTTAATAACTTCGATCTTAATGCCGTTTAGTTGCAATGAATTTTTTTATAACTGGGGTTGGTTTGCACCCTTGCGTTCAGGTTGGAAGAAATTATATTTATATCGTATTAGTAAGTACTATTTTATTAGTAAGTACTATTTTTCTATGCAGTTAATAACTTCAATCTTAATACCGTTTAGTTGCAATTCGTTTTTTATAATTTGGGGTTGGTTTGCACCCTTGCGTTCGGGTTGGAAGAAATTAAATTTACAGGGTAATGTTCGTATTAGTAAGAGCTATTATTCTATGTAGTCGTAACTTCGTACTTAATGCCGTTTATTGACAATTAATTATCTGATTATTAGAGGTGGCGGTTTGTACCCCTGAGTAGTATGGGGGACACTGGCCTTGAAAAGTGAAAGTTAATTAGGTCATTAACATTAATGAGGCAATTAAGATAATGAGGCAATTAAGTTAATGGCGTAATTAGGGAAATCCGCGGATTTTAATCACCGCGAGATAATTATCTTATCTGGCGGGTGGCCCCGGTGATTAACGTTAATTAGATATACGTGCCTTTCAACATGTGCTGGAATTTTTGAGCGATTAAAAAATGACCTAATTAACTTTCACTTTTCAAAGTTAGTGCCTCCACAATTCTGACGTTTCCACGCATATAAGAATAACATTTTAAATAAGTTTGCATATATTTAACAGATTTTACAAGTTTCGGTGTTTAGAATTATTTAAAAAAAAGTGACACATTTTCGAAAACTTAAGATGACTATAATCGTCAAGTTTTGTGTTTAAAAGTGGTATGGATATCAGCTTTAATATTCGACGTTCACCAAGGCATCTTAATCATATTCCAAGAGAAGAGATACCCATTAAACCGCAGTGCAAGTAAAGTTGTTGGTGGCTGCCCCGACCCCCGGCTCATTTTTTAAATATTACAATATTTTTTCAACACAGTTTCTCAACTGGATAATGAAATGCAGCAGGTATTAAAAACTCAGAGTTAGACATTTTTCATTGAATGAATTAACTTTTCAAGAAACGTAGTATTCGGTTCTCAATAAGTTTTTTAAGAAGTGTAGTAAAATATGTGTTCAAACGATGCATGTTGTGAGTTATGGGATAAGGATGACTTTCCAAGCTACAATCCTTTACAGGATATAGAAACAAAGAATGTTTTGAGGAGTGCGTTTTCGGTAATAGGGAAATCTAAAAAAGCCAAGAAAGCCTTCCGACTTGCAGAACGACAACGACTAAGTAAGCTTGAGGAAAAAGAACAGCTTTCAAAAAAAGAAAATTTGAAAATAGATAGTGTCGCAAAGAACTTAAAGTGATATTAGTGGAGACTGTACAAGTGTTCCGTATTTAAAAAACTTTAAATTTCTGTACATGTATTAATTTGTGATTCTTTTCACCATCGATTAAACTGGCAGTTATTTCTGCTTTAAAATTATTTAAAGTGGTATGAATATAGACATCAACTTTAACATTCAGACATTTTCGGTATTAACAAAAATTTTACCAATCATCTTAAAACATATTCATGTACCCGGCTAATTGGTTAATCAAGTTTGGTTTATTAGACAAATAACTTAAGGTGACTCCATAGAGATTGTATAAGTTTTCGTGTTAAAAAATGTTAAAAATGATATGGGTATGGGTTTTAACATTTACACTCACACATTTTCGGTTTTCACAAAAATTCTACTAGAGGCATCTTAAAGGAGAAGAAGATGTACCAACTAAAACCGGAGTGCAAGTAAAGTAGTTTCTGGTACCCCTGACCCATTTTACATTTTAAACCGTTTTTCGCGAGAGTCTCATTAACGATCGAAAAATAGTGGTCATCAAATTTGTAGCTTCATCACAAATTAATATATGTACAAAGAAAATTAAAAGTATGTGGGACACTGGCCTTGAAAAGTGAAAGTTAATTAGGTCATTAACATTAATGAGGCAATTAAGATAATGAGGCAATTAAGTTAATGGCGTAATTAGGGAAATCCGCGGATTTTAATCACCGCGAGATAATTATCTTATCTGGCGGGTGGCCCCGGTGATTAACGTTAATTAGATATACGTGCCTTTCAACATGTGCTGGAATTTTTGAGCGATTAAAAAATGACCTAATTAACTTTCACTTTTCAAAGTTAGTGCCTCCACAATTCTGACGTTTCCACGCATATAAGAATAACATTTTAAATAAGTTTGCATATATTTAACAGATTTTACAAGTTTCGGTGTTTAGAATTATTTAAAAAAAAGTGACACATTTTCGAAAACTTAAGATGACTATAATCGTCAAGTTTTGTATTTAAAAGTGGTATGGATATCAGCTTTAATATTCGACGTTCACCAAGGCATCTTAATCATATTCCAAGAGAAGAGATACCCATTAAACCGCAGTGCAAGTAAAGTTGTTGGTGGCTGCCCCGACCCCCGGCTCATTTTTTAAATATTACAATATTTTTTCAACACAGTTTCTCAACTGGATAATGAAATGCAGCAGGTATTAAAAACTCAGAGTTAGACATTTTTCATTGAATGAATTAACTTTTCAAGAAACGTAGTATTCGGTTCTCAATAAGTTTTTTAAGAAGTGTAGTAAAATATGTGTTCAAACGATGCATGTTGTGAGTTATGGGATAAGGATGACTTTCCAAGCTACAATCCTTTACAGGATATAGAAACAAAGAATGTTTTGAGGAGTGCGTTTTCGGTAATAGGGAAATCTAAAAAAGCCAAGAAAGCCTTCCGACTTGCAGAACGACAACGACTAAGTAAGCTTGAGGAAAAAGAACAGCTTTCAAAAAAAGAAAATTTGAAAATAGATAGTGTCGCAAAGAACTTAAAGTGATATTAGTGGAGACTGTACAAGTGTTCCGTATTTAAAAAACTTTAAATTTCTGTACATGTATTAATTTGTGATTCTTTTCACCATCGATTAAACTGGCAGTTATTTCTGCTTTAAAATTATTTAAAGTGGTATGAATATAGACATCAACTTTAACATTCAGACATTTTCGGTATTAACAAAAATTTTACCAATCATCTTAAAACATATTCATGTACCCGGCTAATTGGTTAATCAAGTTTGGTTTATTAGACAAATAACTTAAGGTGACTCCATAGAGATTGTATAAGTTTTCGTGTTAAAAAATGTTAAAAATGATATGGGTATGGGTTTTAACATTTACACTCACACATTTTCGGTTTTCACAAAAATTCTACTAGAGGCATCTTAAAGGAGAAGAAGATGTACCAACTAAAACCGGAGTGCAAGTAAAGTAGTTTCTGGTACCCCTGACCCATTTTACATTTTAAACCGTTTTTCGCGAGAGTCTCATTAACGATCGAAAAATAGTGGTCATCAAATTTGTAGCTTCATCACAAATTAATATATGTACAAAGAAAATTAAAAGTTACGAGATATATTGCTTATTTCGCAGGCGTGCTTTGTCAATTTATGATTACTAATGATATAAAAGACTCAGAATAATAATAATAGAAAAATGTAAACTAGAAATTTTCACTGAATGAATTAGCACTAAATAACAGTTATCAAAAAATTCTTATTCGCTGTATTGTTTGAACATTGGTAATCTTATTTTAAAATTAAATATGCAGCAAGTTTTTCGTTTTCTTACTTAAAGGCACTAACATTCCTAAATGATAGGGAATGATATTGTTTAAAAGGGTGCCTGCGAAACTTTTCGACGATGAGTTTAATTTAAACTTTTTAGAAACAAAAAATAACCAATATAAAAATGTTAGCTATATCTATACAGACTTGTTATTTAATTTTAATAATCTTATTTGTAAATCTATACGTAAGGCTTATATCACATATGTTGGAAACAAACAAACCAGTTCTATATATATATATATATATATATATATATAACAATGTATGTATGTTTTGCAATTATGTATTTTTAAGAAATAAAAATGATCTGTAAATTTACCTGTGTGTTTATTATATTATAGCAAATAAGAGAAAAATGGCCACTTTGATGTTAAACACTAAGTTGTGCATATTACAGCTAAAAATAATGTTATGTATTCAAACGCCTACAATAAAAAGTGTCGTGTTGTACAGCGTGCGAGAAAAAGTAAAACATATTTAAGAGCGACCGATAGAAGTAGAACTACACCAGAGTTTAAAATGAGGCTAGAGAAATACTGCAAAAACTTGGAAGAATTGAAAAAACTCATACATCTTTATGAGGATATACAGAGCATGTTCTTCGGCTTCTCAAATAAAATGTACATTGGGGATTAGTGGGTGTATGGAAAAATATTTCAATACTATGGCTTGTTAAAAACATTGAGGATCTCAGGTGTCCCGACTATAAGCTTTTAAGAAGTAGATTTTTCAAAGGTTAGCTGTATGTCACACATTGAAATAATGTATATGTGCAAATATGTATTCGCTAAAAAATAAAAAAATATTTAAAAAATATTTAAAAAACATGTGTTTATTATATATATTATAGCAAATGAGAAAAAATAGGACCTGTACTGTAGGGTTAAACGCCAAACTCTATTTAGAATATATTAATATTTTATTACATTTAAATGCATAAGACGCGACTATATAACTTTAAACAAGCTATTTTGTAAAATAAATAAAAACACATGGGGGCTGCAATGTTCCCCCAGCTAATAACTTAGTAAGTAAAATAATGAAACCACAAAATATCAAAAACACAGCAGGTGAAAAAAATTAAAATTGAAAAAAGTGACTTCCACTATTTTTTAAACACTAGCCTATTATTATTATCAACTTGCATCTCATATATAGTTTCTTAAAATTACAAGTCACATAAAGCAAGAATTCTTTATAATTGTTATTTAGTGCCTTTAAGTAATAAATTAACAGATAATAATAAAAAAAATGCGGTTCACTGTATTTTTACCAGGTTGGTATTGTACGAAACGCCTGCAAACTTCGAAATATAAAAAATACACTCAACGTTATGCGTACCATTTGCGTACGAAAATAGATATTTGTTAAAATAGGGTCGTCACTATTGCAAAAATAACAAAAAACAACATTATTTAAAAAAATATTGTGTGTAACTGTCAAAGAGAGCCCCGGTAAAAATTAGCTTGAATCTAGAACGACAAAAGTATTCCGTGAAATAAGTAATATCCCGTACCTCATTTTCAGTTTTTCAAAAAAGAAAGAACGATAAAAACTTATAGTGTACTTGACGTTTTGTGAGTCCGTGGTTGCCAAAACCATCTACATTTATACGGTTATTAAAGAAAAAACACAATAATAAACATTTACCTCTTTCACTGCCACCAAATGTTCCAGCGAATCACTATTGATGTACATGCTTATTAATCCTTTTAAGCTGTATGCATGTAACACAGCTTTAAATTGCTCCATTTTCACTTAACTGAACACAACACAACACAGTATATCCTCAGAACGATTGCTGCAGATGCCTAATTGGCAACTTTTTCTTACAAATAACAATGATCAAAATTAAGTCCACACGGCCATTCCCTGATGGAGAAGGTCTGGCTTAATGTATTTTGAAATACCATCGCACCCCAACTGTAATAAAATATTAATATATTTTAGATAAAGCTTGGTGCAGGTAATTACAGGGTTAAATTCTTATTATTTAAAATACCACTAATATACGAAAGCTTTTAAATAACCATATTATGTTAATGTAAAATGTCGAGACGGACTTTACAGGGGTAACAATGTGAAAGATTTCTATTCATTAAATTCTTATTATTTAAAATACCACTAATATACGAAAGCTTTTAAATAACCATATTATGTTAATGTAAAATGTCGAGACGGACTCTTAAGACGGACATCTCTTAATCTATATATCAATATGAAAGACTTTTTGAAAGTCCCAATTTGTGATTTGATTTAAAAAATCTCGGAATTTAAACGAGATACGAAACAACAATTATTTCACGGAATACTTTTTCGCTAGAAATTTTCGTGTTTAAAAAAATCGAATGGCTTCAACACTTATTACACCCCGTTTTTAATGATAACAGAAAATATGCTAAAATTTATTCCTAAAAAAGCACACATAGTTTTAAAACATTCCTAAATGATATAAGGCGGTGATCTCGTTGAAAAGGGTGCCTGCGAAACTTTCGACGATGGGTATATTTTAAACTTTTTTAGAAACAAAATAACCAACATACAAATGTTAGTTAGCTACATCTATGCAGACTTTGGCATGTCTTTAATTTATTTCTTCTAAAACTAAATAACAGCAAACTGCAAGATTTCTAATTCACTCAGCCAATGAAAAAAATGTTTCCATAATTTTTGAACGCCTCTATTAGTAATAATTATTTTTTAAAAAGAAACTGCCAACTCAACCGAAATTTTATGTCGATATCAATATGAAAGACTTTTTGAAAGTCCCAATTTGTGATTTGATTTAAAAAATCTCGGAATTTAAACGAGATACGAAACAACAATTATTTCACGGAATACTTTTTTCGCTAGAAATTTTCGTGTTTAAAAAAAATCGAATGGCTTTCAACACTTATTACACCCCGTTTTTAATGATAACAGAAAATATGCTAAAATTTATTCCTAAAAAAGCACACATAGTTTTAAAACATTCCTAAATGATATAAGGCGGTGATCTCGTTGAAAAGGGTGTCTGCGAAACTTTCGACGATGGGTATATTTTAAACTTTTTTAGAAACAAAATAACCAACATACAAATGTTAGTTAGCTACATCTATGCAGACTTTGGCATGTCTTTAATTTATTTCTTCTAAAACTAAATAACAGCAAACTGCAAGATTTCTAATTCACTCAGCCAATGAAAAAAAATGTTTCCATAATTTTTGAACGCCTCTATTAGTAATAATTATTTTTTAAAAAGAAACTGCCAACTCAACCGAAATTTTATGTCGATGATGAAAAGTAACAAATTAAAAGTTGCGAGATATTACTCATTTCATAGTTAAGACTAAACCAGCGCTGTTAGCCAAGTATACAACAATTATTTTAAGTGTAAAGCCGTTGAAATAAAAAATTATCAAAGAAATATTCTTATTCGCAGCTTACAAGACAAAAAATACAGATTGAATATGTACAAAATTAAAAGTTAAAATGACGAGCTATTACTTAGTTATGACGATACCAACAATAGGATTACTTTATCATAACACGACACAGAGAAAATTGTTTTATAATTAAAAATTCAAGTTTTTTCGTTTTCTTACAAATAACAATGATCAAAAATTAAAACCATGCGGACCAGGCAGGGACAGGCCTCGGTACGATTTATTGACTTCTTAATATTTCTTTGTTAATAAAAAATATTATTATTTGCAATAGAATTTTTTCACTAAGAAAACGTTTTACAATCGAAAGAAAAGAACTGTTGGATTAAACATTGCTACATCACTGAATGTAAAAATAAAATATTATTAAGCTCTAGTCCTTTCTTTTTTATTTAAAAAAAAAACCATCAGCTATATTTACGGGCAGTGAAAATTAATGGTTTTCTATAAAATAATAGCAAGATGCAGGTTTTCTAATTCGTTTATTCACTCAATGAAAAATTTCTCTGAGTTTAAATTTTCCATTATTTTGAAACGTTAATATCAGAAATAATTATTTGTTCATCAAATCTTTGAACAAATACTTCTACTTTAAAACAAAAACCTTGATCTTAATCGTAAGCGAAACTTTAAGAGGTTTTATATATATATAAATATGTAAAAGTGCAATTGTCTATTCACTAGAAATAAAGAAAATATTTATAAAAATACATGTGTTTATTTTATTATAATAATAATACAACATTCAGAATGTTTGTGAAGAAATGATTACCTACTGTTGATATGGGAACTCAAAAATAATAGAATCAATTTAAGTTCAGAGTTAGAAATTTTTATTGAATGAATTAGAAAATCTGCATCAACTATTTACTCGTGATGTAGAAAAATGTTAAAAAATATCTATTTTGTGCACGATTGGTACACACAATGTATAACGTATTTTTATATTTCGATGTTTGCAGATAACTTTTCATACAATTTTTCCTATCAAATTAAAAAAATCTTGAAAATAAAATGAGATATGAGAAGATCATCTCTATGACTCCGTTAGGATTTCGGACATTTTTACGCCAAATATTAGGATAGGTTAGGTTAGGCGCGCGCCTAACCTAACCTATCCTAATATTTGGCGTAAAAATGTCCGAAATCCTAACGGAGTCATAGAGATGATCTTCTCATATCTCATTTTATTTTCAAGATTTTTTTAATTTGATAGGAAAAATTGTATGAAAAGTTATCTGCAAACATCGAAATATAAAAATACGTTATACATTGTGTGTACCAATCGTGCACAAAATAGATATTTTTTAACATTTTTCTACATCACGAGTAAATAGTTGATGCAGATTTTCTAATTCATTCAATAAAAATTTCTAACTCTGAACTTAAATTGATTCTATTATTTTTGAGTTCCCATATCAACAGTAGGTAATCATTTCTTCACAAACATTCTGAATGTTGTATTATTATTATAATAAAATAAACACATGTATTTTTATAAATATTTTCTTTATTTCTAGTGAATAGACAATTGCACTTTTACATATTTATATATATATAAAACCTCTTAAAGTTTCGCTTACGATTAAGATCAAGGTTTTTGTTTTAAAGTAGAAGTATTTGTTCAAAGATTTGATGAACAAATAATTATTTCTGATATTAACGTTTCAAAATAATGGAAAATTTAAACTCAGAGAAATTTTTCATTGAGTGAATAAACGAATTAGAAAACCTGCATCTTGCTATTATTTTATAGAAAACCATTAATTTTCACTGCCCGTAAATATAGCTGATGGTTTTTTTTTTAAATAAAAAAGAAAGGACTAGAGCTTAATAATATTTTATTTTTACATTCAGTGATGTAGCAATGTTTAATCCAACAGTTCTTTTCTTTCGATTGTAAAACGTTTTCTTAGTGAAAAAATTCTATTGCAAATAATAATATTTTTTATTAACAAAGAAATATTAAGAAGTCAATAAATCGTACCGAGGCCTGTCCCTGCCTGGTCCGCATGGTTTTAATTTTTGATCATTGTTATTTGTAAGAAAACGAAAAAACTTGAATTTTTAATTATAAAACAATTTTCTCTGTGTCGTGTTATGATAAAGTAATCCTATTGTTGGTATCGTCATAACTAAGTAATAGCTCGTCATTTTAACTTTTAATTTTGTACATATTCAATCTGTATTTTTTGTCTTGTAAGCTGCGAATAAGAATATTTCTTTGATAATTTTTTATTTCAACGGCTTTACACTTAAAATAATTGTTGTATACTTGGCTAACAGCGCTGGTTTAGTCTTAACTATGAAATGAGTAATATCTCGCAACTTTTAATTTGTTACTTTTCATCATCGACATAAAATTTCGGTTGAGTTGGCAGTTTCTTTTTAAAAAATAATTATTACTAATAGAGGCGTTCAAAAATTATGGAAACATTTTTTTTCATTGGCTGAGTGAATTAGAAATCTTGCAGTTTGCTGTTATTTAGTTTTAGAAGAAATAAATTAAAGACATGCCAAAGTCTGCATAGATGTAGCTAACTAACATTTGTATGTTGGTTATTTTGTTTCTAAAAAAGTTTAAAATATACCCATCGTCGAAAGTTTCGCAGACACCCTTTTCAACGAGATCACCGCCTTATATCATTTAGGAATGTTTTAAAACTATGTGTGCTTTTTTAGGAATAAATTTTAGCATATTTTCTGTTATCATTAAAAACGGGGTGTAATAAGTGTTGAAAGCCATTCGATTTTTTTTAAACACGAAAATTTCTAGCGAAAAAAGTATTCCGTGAAATAATTGTTGTTTCGTATCTCGTTTAAATTCCGAGATTTTTTAAATCAAATCACAAATTGGGACTTTCAAAAAGTCTTTCATATTGATATCGACATAAAATTTCGGTTGAGTTGGCAGTTTCTTTTTAAAAAATAATTATTACTAATAGAGGCGTTCAAAAATTATGGAAACATTTTTTTCATTGGCTGAGTGAATTAGAAATCTTGCAGTTTGCTGTTATTTAGTTTTAGAAGAAATAAATTAAAGACATGCCAAAGTCTGCATAGATGTAGCTAACTAACATTTGTATGTTGGTTATTTTGTTTCTAAAAAAGTTTAAAATATACCCATCGTCGAAAGTTTCGCAGGCACCCTTTTCAACGAGATCACCGCCTTATATCATTTAGGAATGTTTTAAAACTATGTGTGCTTTTTTAGGAATAAATTTTAGCATATTTTCTGTTATCATTAAAAACGGGGTGTAATAAGTGTTGAAGCCATTCGATTTTTTTAAACACGAAAATTTCTAGCGAAAAAGTATTCCGTGAAATAATTGTTGTTTCGTATCTCGTTTAAATTCCGAGATTTTTTAAATCAAATCACAAATTGGGACTTTCAAAAAGTCTTTCATATTGATATATAGATTAAGAGATGTCCGTCTTAAGAGTCCGTCTCGACATTTTACATTAACATAATATGGTTATTTAAAAGCTTTCGTATATTAGTGGTATTTTAAATAATAAGAATTTAATGAATAGAAATCTTTCACATTGTTACCCCTGTAAAGTCCGTCTCGACATTTTACATTAACATAATATGGTTATTTAAAAGCTTTCGTATATTAGTGGTATTTTAAATAATAAGAATTTAACCCTGTAATTACCTGCACCAAGCTTTATCTAAAATATATTAATATTTTATTACAGTTGGGGTGCGATGGTATTTCAAAATACATTAAGCCAGACCTTCTCCATCAGGGAATGGCCGTGTGGACTTAATTTTGATCATTGTTATTTGTAAGAAAAAGTTGCCAATTAGGCATCTGCAGCAATCGTTCTGAGGATATACTGTGTTGTGTTGTGTTCAGTTAAGTGAAAATGGAGCAATTTAAAGCTGTGTTACATGCATACAGCTTAAAAGGATTAATAAGCATGTACATCAATAGTGATTCGCTGGAACATTTGGTGGCAGTGAAAGAGGTAAATGTTTATTATTGTGTTTTTTCTTTAATAACCGTATAAATGTAGATGGTTTTGGCAACCACGGACTCACAAAACGTCAAGTACACTATAAGTTTTTATCGTTCTTTCTTTTTTGAAAAACTGAAAATGAGGTACGGGATATTACTTATTTCACGGAATACTTTTGTCGTTCTAGATTCAAGCTAATTTTTACCGGGGCTCTCTTTGACAGTTACACACAATATTTTTTTAAATAATGTTGTTTTTTGTTATTTTTGCAATAGTGACGACCCTATTTTAACAAATATCTATTTTCGTACGCAAATGGTACGCATAACGTTGAGTGTATTTTTTATATTTCGAAGTTTGCAGGCGTTTCGTACAATACCAACCTGGTAAAAATACAGTGAACCGCATTTTTTTTATTATTATCTGTTAATTTATTACTTAAAGGCACTAAATAACAATTATAAAGAATTCTTGCTTTATGTGACTTGTAATTTTAAGAAACTATATATGAGATGCAAGTTGATAATAATAATAGGCTAGTGTTTAAAAAATAGTGGAAGTCACTTTTTTCAATTTTAATTTTTTTCACCTGCTGTGTTTTTGATATTTTGTGGTTTCATTATTTTACTTACTAAGTTATTAGCTGGGGGAACATTGCAGCCCCCATGTGTTTTTATTTATTTTACAAAATAGCTTGTTTAAAGTTATATAGTCGCGTCTTATGCATTTAAATGTAATAAAATATTAATATATTCTAAATAGAGTTTGGCGTTTAACCCTACAGTACAGGTCCTATTTTTTCTCATTTGCTATAATATATATAATAAACACATGTTTTTTAAATATTTTTTAAATATTTTTTTATTTTTTAGCGAATACATATTTGCACATATACATTATTTCAATGTGTGACATACAGCTAACCTTTGAAAAATCTACTTCTTAAAAGCTTATAGTCGGGACACCTGAGATCCTCAATGTTTTTAACAAGCCATAGTATTGAAATATTTTTCCATACACCCACTAATCCCCAATGTACATTTTATTTGAGAAGCCGAAGAACATGCTCTGTATATCCTCATAAAGATGTATGAGTTTTTTCAATTCTTCCAAGTTTTTGCAGTATTTCTCTAACCTCATTTTAAACTCTGGTGTAGTTCTACTTCTATCGGTCGCTCTTAAATATGTTTTACTTTTTCTCGCACGCTGTACAACACGACACTTTTTATTGTAGGCGTTTGAATACATAACATTATTTTTAGCTGTAATATGCACAACTTAGTGTTTAACATCAAAGTGGCCATTTTTCTCTTATTTGCTATAATATAATAAACACACAGGTAAATTTACAGATCATTTTTATTTCTTAAAAATACATAATTGCAAAACATACATACATTGTTATATATATATATATATATATATATATATATATATATATATATATATATATATAGAACTGGTTTGTTTGTTTCCAACATATGTGATATAAGCCTTACGTATAGATTTACAAATAAGATTATTAAAATTAAATAACAAGTCTGTATAGATATAGCTAACATTTTTATATTGGTTATTTTTTGTTTCTAAAAAGTTTAAATTAAACTCATCGTCGAAAAGTTTCGCAGGCACCCTTTTAAACAATATCATTCCCTATCATTTAGGAATGTTAGTGCCTTTAAGTAAGAAAACGAAAAACTTGCTGCATATTTAATTTTAAAATAAGATTACCAATGTTCAAACAATACAGCGAATAAGAATTTTTTGATAACTGTTATTTAGTGCTAATTCATTCAGTGAAAATTTCTAGTTTACATTTTTCTATTATTATTATTCTGAGTCTTTTATATCATTAGTAATCATAAATTGACAAAGCACGCCTGCGAAATAAGCAATATATCTCGTAACTTTTAATTTTCTTTGTACATATATTAATTTGTGATGAAGCTACAAATTTGATGACCACTATTTTTCGATCGTTAATGAGACTCTCGCGAAAAACGGTTTAAAATGTAAAATTGGTCAGGGGTACCAGAAACTACTTTACTTGCACTCCGGTTTTAGTTGGTACATCTTCTTCTCCTTTAAGATGCCTCTAGTAGAATTTTTGTGAAAACCGAAAATGTGTGAGTGTAAATGTTAAAACCCATACCCATATCATTTTTAACATTTTTTAACACGAAAACTTATACAATCTCTATGGAGTCACCTTAAGTTATTTGTCTAATAAACCAAACTTGATTAACCAATTAGCCGGGTACATGAATATGTTTTAAGATGATTGGTAAAATTTTTGTTAATACCGAAAATGTCTGAATGTTAAAGTTGATGTCTATATTCATACCACTTTAAATAATTTTAAAGCAGAAATAACTGCCAGTTTAATCGATGGTGAAAAGAATCACAAATTAATACATGTACAGAAATTTAAAGTTTTTTAAATACGGAACACTTGTACAGTCTCCACTAATATCACTTTAAGTTCTTTGCGACACTATCTATTTTCAAATTTTCTTTTTTTGAAAGCTGTTCTTTTTCCTCAAGCTTACTTAGTCGTTGTCGTTCTGCAAGTCGGAAGGCTTTCTTGGCTTTTTTAGATTTCCCTATTACCGAAAACGCACTCCTCAAAACATTCTTTGTTTCTATATCCTGTAAAGGATTGTAGCTTGGAAAGTCATCCTTATCCCATAACTCACAACATGCATCGTTTGAACACATATTTTACTACACTTCTTAAAAAACTTATTGAGAACCGAATACTACGTTTCTTGAAAAGTTAATTCATTCAATGAAAAATGTCTAACTCTGAGTTTTTAATACCTGCTGCATTTCATTATCCAGTTGAGAAACTGTGTTGAAAAAATATTGTAATATTTAAAAAATGAGCCGGGGGTCGGGGCAGCCACCAACAACTTTACTTGCACTGCGGTTTAATGGGTATCTCTTCTCTTGGAATATGATTAAGATGCCTTGGTGAACGTCGAATATTAAAGCTGATATCCATACCACTTTTAAACACAAAACTTGACGATTATAGTCATCTTAAGTTTTCGAAAATGTGTCACTTTTTTTTAAATAATTCTAAACACCGAAACTTGTAAAATCTGTTAAATATATGCAAACTTATTTAAAATGTTATTCTTATATGCGTGGAAACGTCAGAATTGTGGAGGCACTAACTTTGAAAAGTGAAAGTTAATTAGGTCATTTTTTAATCGCTCAAAAATTCCAGCACATGTTGAAAGGCACGTATATCTAATTAACGTTAATCACCGGGGCCACCCGCCAGATAAGATAATTATCTCGCGGTGATTAAAATCCGCGGATTTCCCTAATTACGCCATTAACTTAATTGCCTCATTATCTTAATTGCCTCATTAATGTTAATGACCTAATTAACTTTCACTTTTCAAGGCCAGTGTCCCCCATACTACTCCCCTGCGTGTGGGTTGGAAGAATTTATCTTGACGGGTTAATATCTGCATTGGTAAACCCTATTTTTCCGTATAGTTACTAACTTCAAACTTCATGCCGTTTAGTGGCAATTAATTTTCTTATCGTTGGGGGTTGGTTTGCACCCTTGCGTTTGGTTTGGAAGAAATTATATTTACGGGGTAATGTGAGTATTAGTAAACACTATTTTTTTATGTAGTTAATTACTTCGATCTTAATGCCGTTTACTTGCAATTAATTTTTTTATAATTTGGGGTTGGTTTGTACGAAGCTCTGGAAGGGACACCTACAATAAAATAATTTCTATTTTTAAAATTCCGTGTTATAACTGGGAATTTTACGTAAAAATTCCGAATTATATCTCAGAATTTTAAAATTCCGACTTATAAGTCGAAGTTTTGTTTCAAAATTCCGAATTAGAAATCGGAATTTTAAAATTCCGAGATATAACTCAGAATTTTAAAGTAAAATTCTTAGTTATAACTCGAAATTTTAAAATTCCGACTTTTAACTCGGAATTTTAAAATTCCGACTTATAACTCGGAATTTTAATATTCTGAGTTATACAGTGTCCGCCAAAAAGTCTGTACCATATGGAAAACTTTTTAATTCAATTGTTTTTTAAACTGGTTTTAACATAATTAATAACCTTAAAAGTGAATAATACGAATTTATTTAATAACTTTCAAAAGGTAATTAAATACGTTTTGAAAACAAATGCTAGGCTTTTGACGTGTCGATGCCTTATTAATGTCTCTAATAAAATCACATTTTTTCTATTTGTTGATCGTTTAAAAAATTCAAACTAAAGAAAAAATTGAAATTATTTAATTCGAATATAGAAGCAATAGGGGACGCCTGATATTTTTATCCAAAGATATCCCTAAGAATCTGTTTCTCATTCAGCAGTTGGGCGTACTTACTAAAAATTCAAAACAACCGGCTCAATTGAAAATCTTTACAAAAAGCCACACACGAATTATTGTAATATTACAATAAGTTGATAAATATAAAGAAAACGTTTTGCTTGAAGTAATAGAACATAAACAAACTTTGATTGCCACAATTTCCAACAGAACTGACGCAGGAGGAACTACTAATAGTGTAAGGAGAATTTTGAAGAAATCCAAATTTCGTCCGTACAAGCCAAAGCTTAAAGGACGAGATCTATCTGTTGCTACACAGATTCTATTCACAGACGAAGCAACTTTGTCCTCAAATGGGGTAGTAAGTTTGCAGGTGGTGGGCTGACGAAAACCCAGGATTTATGATTAAATGTAAAGACCATTACTCTTTAAAAACCAATGTTTGGTTGCGGTATTTTTAATGGCAGACTAATTGGCCCCTTTTTTTCGGCATAATCTCAATTTGGAATTTCAACTTTCTATGAATGAAATTACTGAACAAATTGATGACAAATTGAAGTTCTCCTCAAGTCTCTGAACTTCCCTGATGTCGTCTGCATCACGGAGACTCACTACAAAGCTGATGAAATTGCCCAGATTAACTTTAAACCCTATGTTACAGCGGATTATTTCTGTAGGAGCAATAGTGTTGGTGGAGGAGTAGCTATATTTACCAAACAGGATCTCAACGTCACAGTAATAAAGTCTAAAGTTGGTAAATCTGAATCATATTTTGAATATGCTCTCATTAAAGTAAACTTAAACACCAACGTCAATATGCAAATCAGCATTTACAGAGCCCCAAATCCAGCAAATTTTAAACAGTTCATGGACTCCTTGTGTGACCTTATGCAATCAGCCTTCAATACTTCAACCGTCAATATGATATGTGGAGATTTTAACATAAATTTAGACAGTACTTGTGTAGATAAGTTTGGCAGGGAATTCACTAATTTAATTAAATCATTTGGATTCAATATTTGTATTAACGAATATACACGTATTACTAGAAATTCTAAATCAATTATAGATAATATTTTGTGTAATGTCGATCCATCAACACTTCAACCCACTGTTGTATATTGTGACTTATCTGACCATTTCTTGCAACATGTTTCCTACAGCTATGAACACTTAGATCATACTGTGACTCAGACTGACAGTAAGGTAAGAAGGTTTTTCAATAGTACAAATAACATTAATAACTTTAAATATCTACTGTCCTTGGAAAGCTGGGAGTTTTTGCACACAAATACAGATAGTAATTCTAAATTTGAACAATTTTATTATATATTTCTTAGACTGATGGACATTTCATTTCCACTAGTAAGCATTAAGGACAAAAATGGCAACAAAACTAAAGCAAAGCCCTGGATCACTCAATACATAATTGATGAAGGTAAATTGGTTAGGGACGTATATAAAATATATAAGTTAACAAACGATGAGAATATTTTAATTCGTTATAATATATTGAAGAAGAATCACTCTAATAACATTAAAATGGCAAAAAAATCTTATCATGATTCTTTAATACAAAATTCTAAAAATATGGCCAGTACAGCTTGGCAAGTCATCAAAAGCCAAGTAACTGATAGAAAGTCAACAAAGGCACCATTAGTATTTTGTGATGAGGAGGGGCACAATATAAGGAATTATGAAACTGCCGCACAGGCTTTTAATAATTATTTCTCTAACTCAATAAAACTATTAACTGATAACCTAACTGTCAGTCATGATGTTAATAATTCAATAAGAGAAAATTCTTTATTTTTATACCCAGTGACGTCACAGGAAGTGAGAATGATTATCACCAAAATATCTATCAAGTACTCTGCCGGTTATGACGAGGTACCCTGCTCTCTTCTTATTAACGTTATTGATTACATTATTGATCCAATTACTCAGCTGCTAAACTATTCTTTTCAAGATGGGATGTTCCCTGCGCTCTTAAAAAAAGGCCTCATTGTGCCAATTCATAAAAAAGGCGAACTATCCGTAATTACTAATTACAGAGGAATTGCTTTACTCTCAGCCTTTTCTAAAATTTATGAAAACTCGTTTCATGCAAGATTATCAAATTTTCTAGAAATGGAAAAAATTTTATCAAACAACCAGTTTGGGTTCAGAAAAAAAGTCTCAACACAAGATGCCATTTTATCAGTCTACAACTTTATTTTAACAAACTTTGAGCATAAAAATAATACGGCTTGCATCTTATTTGATCTCAAACGTGCTTTTGATACTATCAACGTAAATTTGTTAATAAATAAACTTTTCAATTATGGCATACGTGGCCTTGCCTTAGATTGGTTATCGTCCTATTTAACTGGCCGTAGTCAAGAAGTCGTATTAAGAACTAATGGTTCAACTTTCAGATCGGAATCATGTCCTGTGTCTACAGGGGTCCCGCAAGGGAGTGTCCTAGGACCCCTCTTATTCATTATTTTTATAAACAATATTTTTTCCTATCACCCTAATGCTTTCATGTCACTCTTTGCCGATGATGCTCTAGTCGCAGTCACGTCAGATAATCTATGTGACCTTAGCCTAAAAGCAAATAATTCTATTCATTGTATGAAAGACTATTGCTTAGACAATGGACTTGTACTAAATTATCTGAAAACTGACCTTATACTGTTCTCGCCAAGAGAACTAAAAGAAAGTCTACTGGTAAGGGCTGACAGTAATAGTATCCAACAAAGTAAGTCTGTAAAGTTCCTGGGTTTGTACATCGATGCACACTTTTCATGGGGCAATCAAATTGATGTTATACTTAAAAAACTATCAACAACTTGTTTTGTTATATGGCAGCTTAGACACTATATTAACCTGGACACTTTAAAAATGTACTATTTTGCTTATGTACACTCAATTTTGAGCTATGGTGTCATGTGCTGGGGCAACTGTGTGAGAATTGGTGAAGTTCTCTTACTTCAAAAAAGAATTGTCAGAACTATGACATATAAAAATTCCAGATTTTCCTGCAGAGGCCTATTCAAGGAACTAAAGATCTTAACAATTACCAGCATTTATATATTAAATTGCGTATGTTACGTCAAATCGCACCCTGATAAATTTACCCTAACTAGAGACAGTGGCTCTGCGTATAACCTCAGAGTAAACCACAATCTACTTGTGCCTCAGCACAGTATATCAATATCCGCAAAAGGACCACTGATTATGGCAGTCAAGCTATTTAACAACTTACCTGCTTCCTTAAAGTCTTTAAAAAATTTCAATATGTTTAAATCTGGTGTACGCAACATGTTGTTAGAACACTGCTTTTATACAGTCACTGAATTTATGAATTTTAATGAATTTTAACTGTAATGTTTATTTTTATACTTAATACTGCATTATAATTAATGCTCAATTTTTAATATTTTAATATTTAACAAAGTGTCCACGTCTATGTAATTTCTGTGTCAATGAATAATTTTCATGTATTGTTTTATATACCTACCAAAGTATTCTATGTTAAGTTAATTGGTTTTTGTTGTTTTGTCTTATTTTTAGGTGACACTATTCTATACCTGTATTCACAGGTCTGTTGAAATAAAGATATTTTGTATTTGTATTTGTATGACATGTGGTTGGAGGAAAGAGCCGTTTTGTGGTTTCAACAAGACAGCGCGTCAATTTACAGTGCTATTAATGTAAGAAATTATCTGGACAACTTGTTTAAAGGTAAATGGATTGGCAAATATTCACAAAACCCATGGCCAGCAAGATCCCCGGACATAAGGCCTCTAATTTATTTTTATGGGGTTACTTAAAAAATAAAGTTTACCATAGATGACCCTTCCAAAATATCGATCATTTAGAATACACCATCAGGGATATCTGCCTTGAAATACCCCCAAGAATTTTTGAGAATTTTGCAATACGATAATAATGTGTATGGAAAGAGAAGGAAGACATAAACATGGTTTAAGGTTAATTGTGTTATTCACCTTTTAGATTATTGAAGTATATTTAATTTGAGTTTTTGGTTTTATTTATCTGATCTAAATTTGATTTAAATTAACAATCGTTGCTTTAATATTTAAGCCGATTATCGTGCAAAATTCACACACATAATAAGTGTTCAGAATTACTGAAAATAGTCCACGATTATCCTACTGTTTTTTGTAAAAAAATTTCTTTGTCATTATTAATTACATTTAAAACAGAATATTAACATTTAAAGTATAATTTTCCTACGATGACGCTATCGGCAATAACAGAATTCTTGGTTATAACTCGGAATTTTAAAATTCCGAGTTATAACTAAGAATTTTAAAATTCGGACTTGTAAGTCGGAATTTTAAAATTTCGAGTTATAACTAAGAATTTTACGTTAAAATTCTGAATTATATCTCGGAATTTTAAAATTCCGATTTATAACTCGGAATTTTGAAACAAAATTTCGACTTATAAGTCGGAATTTTAAAATTCTGAGATATAATTCAGAATTTTAATGTAAAATTCCTAGTTATAACACGGAATTTTAAAAACAGAAATTATTTTATTTTAGGTGTCCCTTCCAGAGCTTCGTAGGTTTGCACTCTTGGGTTCGGGTTGGAAGAAATTAAATTTATAGGATAATGTTCGTATTAGTAAGAGCTATTATTCTATGTAGTGATAACTTCGTACTTAATGCCGTTTAGTGACAATTAATTTTCTGATTATTAGAGGTGGTGGTTTGTGCCCCTGTGTGTGGGTTGGAAGAAATTATTTTGAGGACTTAATGTCTGCATTGGTAAACCCCATTTTTCTGGATAGTTAATAGCTTCAAACTTCATGCCGTTTAGTGGCAATTAATTTTCTTATGGTTGGGGGTTGGCTTGCACCCTTGCGTTTGGTTTGGAAGAAATTATATTTATAGGGTAATCTTCGTATTAGTAAACGCTATTTTTCTCTCTAGTTAATAACTTCGATCTTAATGCCGTTTAGGTGCAATTAATTTGTTTATAGTTGGGGGTTGGTTTGCACCCTTGCGTTCCGGTTGGAAGAAATTATATTACAGGGTAATGTTCATATTATTAAGCGCTATTATTCTCTGTACTTAATGCAGTTTTGAGAGAGTTAATTTTCTGATTATTAGAGGTGGTGGTTTGTGCCCTTGTGTGCGTGTGTGTTGGAAGAAATTATTTTGACGGGTTAATGTCTGCATAGGTGAACCCTCTTTTTCTGTATATTTACTAACTTCAAACTTCATGCCGTTTAGTGGCAATTAATTTTCTTATCGTTGGGGGTTGATTTGCACCCTTGCGTTTGGTTTGGAAGAAATTATATTTACAGAGTAATGTTCGTATTGGTAAACACTATTTTTCTATGTAGTTAATGACTTTGGTTTGCACCCTTGCGTTCAGGTTTGAAGAAATTATATTTACAGGGTAATGTTCGTATTAGTAAGCACTATTTTTCTATGTAGTTATTAAGTTCGATCTTAATGCCGTTTAGTTGCAATAAATTTTTTTATAAGTCGGGGTTGGTTTGCACCCTTGCGTTCGGGTTGGAAGAAATTATATTTACAGGGTAATGTTCGTATTAGTTAGCACTATTTTTCTATGTAGTTAATAACTTCGATCTTCATGTCGTTTAGTTGCAATTATTTTTTTTATAATTTGGGATTGGTTTGCACCCTTGCATTTAATTTGGAAGAAATTAAATTTATAGGGTAATGTTCGTATTAGTAAGAGCTATTATTCTATGTAGTGGTAACTTTGTACTTAATGCCGTTTAGTGACAATTAATTATCTGATTATTAGAGGTGGTGGTTTGTACCCCTTCGTGTGGGTTGGAAGAATTTATTTTGACGACATAATGTCTGCATTGGTAAACCCTATTTTTCTGGATAGTTAGTAGCTCCAAACTTCATGCCGTTTAGTGGCAATTCATTTTCTTATCGTTGGGGGGTTGGTTTGCACCCTTGCGTTTGGGTTGGAAGAAATTGTATTCATAGGATAATGTTCATATTACTAAGTACTATTTTTCCATGTTGTTAATAACTTCGATCTTAATGCCGTTTAGTTGGAATTATTTTTCTTATAATTTGGGGTTGGTTTGCACCCTTGCGTTCGGGTTGGAAGAAATTAAATTTATAGGGTAATGTTCGTATTAGTGAGAGCTATTATTCTATGTAGTGGTAACTTCGTACTTAATGCCGTTTAGTGATAATTAATTTTCTGATTATTAGAGGTGGTGGTTTGTACCGCTGCGTGTGGATTGGAAGAAATTATTTTGACGTCTTAATGTCTGCATTGGTAACCCCTATTTTTCTGAATAGTTACTAGCTTCAAACGTCATGCCGTTTAGTGGCAATTAATTTTCTTATCGTTGGGGGTTGGTTGTTTGCACCCTTGCGTTTGTTTTGGAAGAAATTATATTTAGAGGGTAATCTTCGTGCTAGGAAACGCTATTTTTCTATGTAGTTAATAACTTCGATCTTAATGCCGTTTAGTTGCAATTAATTTTTGTTATAATTTGGGGTTGGTTTGCACCCTTGCGTTTGGTTTGGAAGAAATTATATTTACAGAGTAATGTTCTTATTAGTAAGCGCCATCTGTCCATGTAGGTAATAACGTCGATCTTAACGCCGTTTAGTTGCAATTATTTTTTTTATAGTTGGGGGTTGGTTTGCACCCTTGCGTTCTGGTTGGAAGAAATTATAATTACAGGGTAATGTTCGAATTAGTAAGTACTATTTTTCTATGTAGTTAATAACTTCGATCTTAATGTCGTTTGGTTGCAATTAGTTATTTTATAATTTGGGGTTGGTTTGCACCCTTCAGTTCGGGTTGAAAGAAATTATATTTACAGGGTAATGTTCATGTTAGTAAGCGCTATTATTCTCTGTAGTGATAACTTCGTACTTAATGCCGTTTTGTGAGAATTAATTTTCTGATTATTAGAGGTAGTGGTTTGTGCCCTTGTGTGTGTGTGTGTTGGAAGAAATCATTTTGACGGGTTATTATCTGCATAGGTGAACCCTATTTTTCTGTATATTTACTAACTTCAAACTAGTGGCAATTAATTTTCTTATCGTTGGGGGTTGCTTTGCACCCTTGCGTTTGGTTTGGAAGAAATTATATTTACAGAGTAATGTTCGCATTGGTAAACACTATTTTTCTATGTAGTTAATGATTTCGATCTCAATGCCCTCTAGTTACAATTATTTTCTTTTATAATTTGGGGTTGGTTTGCAGACTTGCGTTCGAGTTGGAAGAAATTATATTTACAGGGTAATGTTCGTATTAGTAGACGCTATTATTCTATGTAGTGGTAACTTCGTACTAAATGCCGTTTAGTGACAATTAATTTTCTCTTAGTATTAATAGGTTACATTTTTCTGAGTAATTAAAATATTCAGACCTCATGGCGTTTGTTTTCTATTATTTTTTTTCATGTTAAGAGTGGCTTGAACCCATGGGTGTATGGTGGGTAATTATTTTTACAGCGTATATGTAACACATAATTGTTTCATCATTGGCTTAGTAGTTTTTTTTTATATATTTAAGGGTGGCTTACCCTTACATGTGGGTTGCAAGGAATTATGTATATTGATAAACAATAAATACTCTGCAGGCTAACTAACGATTAATTTGAATTTGAAAGTTAAATTTATTTAAGTTCGTATTGTATACATCGATGGTACCGCTCGTGCATGATCGTGTAAATTGGCTGCTATCTTTAGCTGCTGTTTTCACGTTGGTTAATATACAAGCCGTTAGAAGGTAGAACAAGAACGTTGTATTTCCCTAGATTTCCATCCAAGTAGTAACTGCGCTGCTTTTAAGTATCGAAATACAAGTATGAGCAGACTCATCTATGCTCGCCCTTTATTATTTTTTGTTTGCAAATATTTGTATTTAGTTCATTCTACAAGTGGTTCAATTTAACAATATTTAATAAACTTATATTAAATCCATATCCATACTTATTTGTTATTTTTCTTACCGTCATTTTGATTCATTAATGATAGAGGAGACTGCGAAGATTCAAAAACTCGCTTCTTGCTCAATTCCTGCCTAAGCCGGTTTAGGTCAAAGTTGTTATTTAATGTTTGCTTTTTATATATCTTGTTATGTCTGTATATAGGAGGTTTATATTTCACTTCTTGATCCTGAAAAAATAAAATGCCCTTTACAATATAAGATTATTGAAGTCTGAAAGATTTTATAATTTCTCATTCTCATAATATTTTAGAAAATAGAAATATCGCATTCAACATAATAGTTAAAGCATGGCATGTAGTGGGATCATCGATTTTAGATATGTCTGACAATTGGTATTTGGTTTATTGAGTTGACTTCGAAACTGTTTCTACTCTACGAAAAGTGTCAGAATCGAAGAAAAAGAATTGCACATCCCCCAACCAATATGTTAAGCGATAAATACGGACGGACAGTTTTTGGCAGGAATTTTCTTAAAATTAAGAAACAAAAATTAGTAGTTCTACTCTACGTCAATAAGCCTGAAAAATAATGTCAGACGTATTCCGTGGGCGGTTTTTGAGATATAAGGGCTAAGAATATAATTCCAAAAAAATAATTGATTTTGAAATGTAGGTAAAATGGGGTTGAAATTGATGAAAACGTCTTACTAGCTCATTATAAGTTCTTAAGGGGTTCAAAAATGATATACTTTGGTGTCAGATGTTTTCATTTATTTTCACCCCATTTTTGCAACCCTTAAAATGGTCATCAGTTTTTGACTCTATTACGCGTTTAAAAATGATTCGAAACTGATAAAAATGCAAAAATGCAGGCTCATTGACGTTGAACAGAACCTAGAGTTACGTCCATAACCACAGTTTTTTTTAAATTATGAAGAAATTCTCTCCAAAAAACGCCCCCGTCTCTTTCGTCTGACATTTTGGTGGGAAGCAGTGGAGTTGATGTACTTTCAAATACCGCGGTTTTGTTTGTAACTACTTTTTTTTTTCGATTTTTACCCCCACCCCACCTCTGTATCTCCGCTCTCGTCCATTTCTGAAACTTCTCGTAAAGGAAAAAGAGTTTCGAAATCAAGTAGGTAAAACAAATACCAAATGTCAGATATAACAACAATCGATGATCCTGTTAATGAACCCTGTAAAACGATCCATTTCATATAAAGAAAATTTAAGAAAAGTTAAATTTAGCCCAAAATTCCCATGAAAAAATGAACTTTGAAACATTGTCACACGCGAAAGACCGATAAAAACTTCTGGCATCGTCTTTCGTTGAAATTTCAACAAACAGTTATTTCACTAATGCCTTTGAAAATAACTTGCAAATTTTTTTAACTCCAGGATGACGGTCAATTGCCTTTGGGCACTGTCGCGTCGTTCAAAAATTAATTATTTTTCGAAGGTATCCAAAAATTTCAGATGGCGAAGGGCGGAAAACTGCTCCGCCCGTCGATTTTTTCAAATGTGCCACTAAATCATTTTTTCGAAAGTACAACGAAATATTTTTTGAAAGTACAACGAAATACATTTTTCGAAAGTACCACGAAATTATTTTTTCGAAAGTACCACGAAGAGATTTGCACAGGACGGAAATCTCAGTCAGAATGTAGCAAAGCAACTATTTAAAAAGCAAAATTAAGCAAAAATCAATGGGACGATTTTTCTAATAAAAATCAGAATTTACATTTATTACTTCCCTCGCATACCGAACGGAAGTAAGTATTGTATTCGAGAAAAAATCACCCTCCGAGACTTTTTCGGATTCTGACGTTTCAGATCACGTAGATTTCGAAAATATAGGTTTTTCAATTCCGTCAGTCTGTCTGTCTGTCTGTTTGTTTGTTGGTGTATTAACTAAAAAACTACTTGACGGAAAGCAGTCAAATTTGGTAGGTAGTTGACCCTACTGTCAGCGAAGAAATGGTAGAACTTTCACTGGAAAATATACAGGGTGGATCGGCTAAAGGGAATAAATAATGAAAAAAATTTTTTTTTGCTCAAATTTAAAATTTCCACGTTTCATGACACGCTAAACCTATTTCAGATTTTTTTTTTTAATTTTTTTTTACCAACATTTTTGAAAAATTTACCACTAAAATGGATGGAAAATTTTTTTTCTTTGTTCAAATTTAAAATTTCCACGTTTCATAGCGTTCTAAACCTATTTAAAAAAAAATGTTTAGACATATTTTTAACCATTTTTGAAAAAATTTTACCACTAATACATTTTGAAAAAAAAAGTTTTTAGTTTAGTTAGAATAGATGAAATAATTTTTTTTTGCTCAAATTAAAAATTTCCACGTTTCATGACATTCCAAACCTCTTTCGGAAAAGAAAATTTGCAACATTTTTTTTGCCATTTTGGAAAAAAAATTATCACTAGAATAGATGGAAATTTTTTTTTCCTCAAATTTAAAATTTTCACGTTGACCGACATTCTAAACCTATTTGAGAAAAAAAAAATTTGAAAATTTTTGTCACCAACATTTTTGAAAAAATTTTTAACACTAAAATAGATGGAAAATTTTTTGTTTCTTTGCTCAAATTTAAAATTTTCACGTTTCATGACATTCTAAACCAATTTCAAAAAAAATACCAAAAAGGAAACTTTCCTTTTTGCTCAAATTTAAAATTTCCACGTGTCATTGCATTCTAAACCTATCTCAGAAGAAAAAAATGTAGAAAATTTTTTTAAAAACGTTTTTGAAAAATTGAAAAAAAATGAAATTTTTTAACCACCACTATACTTCCACTCCACTACGTGTATGTGGAATTGAAAATGTGACAGATGGCAATAATATTAGGCATATGCACCTATTATGGTATTATTGAAAAATGTACAGGGTGGTCATCCCAAGAAATAATTCAGTCATGGTGGCCATTTATAAAGGTATTTGCCCAAGCCTTCCATATTTGGCACCTGTTATTTAGTATTGAACTTTTGCTGTTGGATGACCAAAACTTTTCAGGTGTTCTTTGTAATAATAGTGATAACTAGGTATATTCCGATTATTATTTTCAATGTCACTTCGGAATTATTCATTTTTTAGAGTGACCGCCATGCACAAATAAAGAGGGAAGTTCTGTGTAAATACCTTTACCGATTTTTTATTCTGAAAGTTCAAGCCACAAGAGCGTCTATCAAAAATAGATAGTCCAAAAATTCAAAGTCGTGCAATCGACTCTGACGGACCCAAAGTATCTCATAAGAAGGCTTAGGCGGGCATCGCCATAAGGGTCGCTTGAATACTAGTCGACGGAAAAAAGGTATCTTTAGGTTCAATGCCATTATAGTACATCTTTTCAGATGGAAAACTATTGAACTTTACATATATATGCTCTCGAAGCACCCTGATAAGATTCCAAGCTTGAAAATTTCAATGCAAAATTAAAAGTGAACAATTTTCAAAAAGTTCTACATACATTTAACTATCATAATTGACTGGGAGTCTGAATCTTTTTGTACAGTCGATTGTTACCTAAACTATCGCCGCTGTATGAGGTGCAATTCTTCGGGACGTAAAGCCTTGCCAAGGGCGGAGCTCTCTGATGAATCGCGTCTTATATACAACTAGTTAAATATTGAATTCATATTTTTTATATTTTATGAAATTTATTTTAATGAATGAAAATATATTTTGAATTCTATTTCTTATTGATCCACTAAAATTAAGATTGACGCTGACGTGCGTGAATCGGATAACTGCTTCTACGGGTCAACTTTTATCCCGCATCGTCTGACGGAAGTCCGATTACTGACAAAGTCCATTGACGGTCTTAATATTTTAAGAAGTGTTTCTAAAAAATGCTAGTTTATAAGATCTGATCAGAAGTGCACCGTCAGACATCAGATTATGACGGAGAGAGTAGACTGTAGCAATCGCTATAAGTATAATTTATTTAATTTCGTTTTTGGGGGTCTCAAGAGTTACTAAAAACCCCCTTGTGAGTAGATTTTGCTAGATATCATTGCGACGCGACAGCACGACTGTAACCTGTCTAATATAAATTTATGTCGTGTTCATCAGGCGCACGATACTGAGTTCATCTACAATCCCACTACGTGCCATTGCTTTAACTATAATGAAGGTAGGTATCTATAATAACCAGCGAACCAATATTTTATATAAATTTAAAATTTGGAAAAAGATAGTTTCTCCCATAGTTATGGTAGACACCATCTGGCTAGGAAACTCCTGAATTCCACCCATTATGAAAAACAAATTTAAAAAAAAATCAAGATAAATTAAAAATGTTCAGCAGCTGTTAAACCAGCCGAAAAATTGGTGAACGATTTCTTCAATATGCTCTGAAATTTTAAATTCTTGGAAACGGCGCCGACCACTTTACTGGACAATCCCGACCCGATACAGTGCACCTCATTTTGTTAAAATTAGGGGTGCATTTCGGATAGGGGTTACTCAGCCAGGTGGTCGATACCTTTTTCAGAAAAAATGCATCTAAAGTTTAGCTCGATTTGATAAAGGGAGAGGGTGCCCGCGCGCAGTTAAATATTAAAATAATCATCTATGTATATAAATAATCGAATTTGTTTGATTATCTCTTATAATTTTGTTCTGAGAAAAAAACATGACGCACAAAAGTTGTAGACCTAGTCGAGGAGAATATTATTCATGTAACAAGTTTTTTCCGTACTTCCAACAGTTTCCGAGAAATACTAACGTCACGAGTATACCGCTAGCCATATTCAATATTGATACCTGGCTGTATAAAGAAGACTTACGCTCGCAATGAGAAAATCTGCTGTTTTGCGAATCACTTTGCGAATGGGGTCTCCAAGATTCTGTAAAGGCGTTAGTTTTTGATATGACAACGGTTAATATTAGACGTTTAAATGGTGCATGTATTTTAATAGAAAATATTTTAGAGAGAGATCTTTCATATTTAGCTTGTAGACCTCATACTACCTAATAATACGTGAGATTATTCTTAAGAGCGTTTTCGAAGTAAAAATGAGTAAGCCGACCAGACCAAATATTTTCATACAGTTTCAGAACGCTTGATCTAAATATATGTCAAGAATTTTCAATTCGGAATTGAATGCGAAAAAGTTAGGAAACACTTAAAGCAGGATGATGTATTGCGAATCATGAATTCGCAGCGGTGTTCTTCGGAGAAGCACCAAGTCGCCGGGGAATATCTTAACGTTCCAGGAGCAGCCCATCATGCAACATGGATGGTAACAGCTATTTTCTCATTAAAAATTCCTCTGTTCCGGAATGAATTCGAATTATCAATTGAAAAAGAAAACATGCTCTGCGATATTTGAAATATTATTGTTAGCATATACGTAGACGCGTGGTTTTATGCTTCTTCGGCTGTTAAACCACCCTATCAGGATTTCAGGGTGCTGTTCAGGATTCACCAATAACAAAAATCGATCGAGATATTTATCGCGCTGCTTTACAAAAGTTTAAACATCATTTACGGTATTTAACTCATGAACCTGTTGCATTCTCTTTTTCTAATCCAAGTTTGCTAATTGAAACAAAAAAAATATGGTGAAAGCTTTAAATCGTGAACCTTAGTTGGATGAAGATACACATGTTAAACGAGCAACAATACGAGACGATAGAATCTCAGAAATCGTTGAATGGGGTATGGAACAATAGGTTTCAACTGAAACGAACAATTTTTCAAAATATTTGAAATCAGCGATCAATTTTTGCAAACAAAACATGGTCAACATCGCATAAAGATGATATTTACAATTAGGCGTTAAAAATCGTTAGTAAAACAATTTACTACCAGCCACATCGTTTACAAATCACAAGATTTGTAAGCGATGTGGCTGGAACTTTGCACAAAGGTAATTCACGACATGCTTATCAAAAGTCTTCACGGTCATAAAATATTTTAATGACAGGATTTCCAGATATTGACCGAAGAAGGTCTTAATATTGACGAAATTACGACTTTCTTCGGCTCCTATGTTAAATGAAACAGTACTGAACATTTCCAGTGAAGCCAAATCTATAGAAGTAATTCTAGATCAAAAACTTACCTGGAATTCACATTTAAAAAGATCACTTACCAAAGCCACTGCGGCTATTTAGACATACCACAGACTGTTTGGTAAGACTTGGGGTCTAAAACCGAAAATGATCTATTGGTCTTATTTTTCGGTTGTGAGATCCATGGTAATCTATGCATCATGTGTATGGTGGCCAAAAAACTGAAAAAAATTAGCACAAGGAAAGGTGCTGAAATTGCAACGCCTTGCCTGCTTAGGGATTACAGGAGCAATGTGCTCCTGCCCCACAGCAGCTATGAAAGTAATGCTAGACCTACTCTACATTTTTACATAAGGAAGGAGACAGCACTTAATGCCCTAAGGCAGGTAATTTGTACTCTCTCTCTCTCTCAAACCTGGCGATCTGGTTGGTCACTTAAGGATCCTGGAATTAATTCAATTGGAATCCAACTGATTCCATAACGATCAAGCGGGACTTTGACTGACCGTTCCATCTGTGATTGAGAGCCGTCAGACAAGCAGAGTCGAAGCCCTGCAGTTGGAGAAAGGGTCACCCATCTGGTATACAGATGGATTGAAGATTTTAATTGCAGGCTCCAGAAGCCTACGTAAGACCCCAACAATCTTCCAAGCAGAAATTTATGCTATAGATCTATTATGTGCTCTGGAATGCATAAATAAAGGCATTCGAAGAACAAAGATCTATATACTCTCAGATAGCCAGGCAGCGTAAAAAAACTATCAGGTTTTACACCCTTGAGTAATGGCCTAGAAAGCAGACAATCCCTGAAGCAACTGGCAAAAAACAACAAGGTTAGCTTGATGTGGGTGCCAGTGCACAAGGGAATAGAAGGAAATGAATTAGCTAGCCCTTGAAAAATAAGGTGCTGGAGCCCCATTTTTTGGAGCCGAACCATTTTGTCTTATCTAAGGGGAACATAACGGAGGAGATCCTATAATGGGAAAAGCAACAGAAAGAGGCCTACTAGGGAAATACTTCGGGCCAAGGACAAGCGAAATAGTTCATGACTAATTGACGAAGAGCCACAAGGCATCCTGAACTCGAAAAGTACGACTTAAGGCTGATGACAAGTCATTTAACAGGCCAATGCCCCTTGAGATATCATCTTAAGATATGGGCAAGGCAGATGATGACATGTGCAGATACTGTGATACTGCAATAAAAACTGCGGAAACATATTCTTTGCGATTGCAAGATGCTAGTCCGCACTAGGCTAAAGTACTTACCTAGAAAAAATGGAATTAACGCCTGAAGACATTAGCCCCCAGGAAAATCACGAGCTTTGCAAAAGGCTTGGGAATCCTGGGCAACAACTAATTGTAGGGTAATTTACAGGATATCTTCTAGTCGATGTGAAGAAGGACTGTTCATAGCCGCTCAACCCCTTAAACAATCTACAAGTGGTTGAGTGACTCGGGCTTGAAAGGAGAAACGAAAGTTTAATAATAGCAGCACAGGGCCAAGCATGAAATACCAGACGTCGCCAGAGGATGATCCTGAGACAGCCTGTTAGCGGCAAGTGTAGATTATGCGGTCTGTCAGAACAACATGTCAGTCACGCGGTAGCGGGATGTACTACTTTGGCACCGTCGGAATGCACTCACCGACACAACAGAGTGGCGAGTTATCTCCATTGTGACATGTGTAAGCAATCTTATATACCATTATTGCAAAAATATTATGAGCATACTCCTGAAGAAGTTGTTAACACCAATGATGTCATATTTGTCTACTATAATCGACAGGAAAATTCGCGCGAATCGACCGGGCATCGTCGTACATAATAAGAAGGAGAACTCCTGTCTGCTGATCGATGTATCCATCCAAAATGAGCCAACGTGATGCTCAAGGAAATTGAGAAGTTGAGCAAGTGCAAAGACCTCCAAATAGAAGTGAGCAGGATGCCGAATGCAAAAATCACATTCGTGGCAGTAATTGTAAGGATCTTTGGAACTCTCAAGAAGGGCCATGGCCGGAGTCTGAAACAACTGCCTCATCAACCGAACACGTAAGAAGTACAAAAGATCGCACGATTGGGAACGGCGTGCACCTGTCACACAACAAACTACAGCCTACGCAAACAACGAGATGGACAATGTCATAATGGAAGTTAGCTCGCACTCTGTCTGAGAGGTACAAGAGACTGCTGCTAACCAACAAACAACAACTAGAGCCAGATACATCAAATGGAGCCAGGAAATGAATAAAAATGTCGTTCGCACCTTCCTGCTTATCAATGACTCTTGAGGTGATCCACTCCCTGGATGGAGAAGCAAATTGTACAATGAAATTAACAAAATCTGCCCGGACCTAAAACTAACTGAATAAAATGTATTTGATCTCTTAAGGGTCATAGACTCCAAGAAACTATTGGAATAAACAGAAATTGACGAAATAAGGCGCCAAGTAGGAAATCTTCTTGATAACCAACCAGAGATAGAAGAAGCAGAAGTTGAAGAAAAAAATATCATTCTCCCATCAGATGAAAATGAGCACGAACTTGGTGACTCCGTTTACACAAAATATGCAACAAATTACACCCTTCTTGAAAACAGCAATCCATCTTAGAGCCCTAATTTACTCAGATTCAGATTCAAATTAAATATTATATTCACGTTCACAGATAGAAAAAATAGGGCAATAGATATATGTATAATTATTATTTCTGCAAAATAATCATGATTATTTAACCAAATCACGTGGCACAAATTTCACGTTTCTTATTAGACAGATTTAAAAAGAGTATTTCGATTATCCTTTTATAAATCTATCTTATTAGATAGAATTCATAAACTTATAATGAATTAATCACTTGTCTACGTTGTGAATAAACCAGTTGGCAATTAATGGACATTGAACTGAGTTGATTGCGTTGTCACAATAGTTATATATACTTGCCTTTGAGTGTTGTTGCGAGCTCAGCCCCAGTTCTGTATAATGGCTTTTTAAATATTCTAGATTATATTTGATTTCTTGTAGAAATGATATTGCCTCCTCTCTAGTCATCTGTAAAAATTTAAAAATTCAGAAACAAAAATTTAGCTTTTGAAATTTTAAATCGATGTCTTTAATTAAAGTACTTAAGTTACATATTGTTTACTTTTTGTTTCACTGCATGGGAGAGAAGTATTGCAGACCTAGCGTCAGAAACGACAAAGATCAAAATGCTGTCTTTTTATTCGATAGATTTTGTGATTCTGAATAACTACCTACCTAGATTGACCAATAGAAATCTTTTCTGTTTATTTTTTTAATGCCAAGAGAATTTTGAGAAACAGGTTTCTTCTCGATAACTTTTTTAATTGAAAAGATGGAAACAAATATTTCAGATAAACGTTGTAGACAATGAAGTTATCTATCTTAATCCAATATTAAAATAATTAAAAATCTCAAAATAAGAAAAGAACAAAGAAACCAACTTACTCTTTTAAACCAAAAGTCTTTTCGGGAAGAAAGAAATTTGTATAAAAAATTCATCAGTAAAAGCATTCTCAAGAAGGTGATTTGGACCGATTTTTAAAATATTGTTTCTTGCACAACTTAACCTCAAAAGGGTGAAAATCTGGAATGTCAATATAATATTGGGATTGGGAAACTTTCAAAATCTGTAGAGCAAATATTAAAAAAATAAATAAAAATTAACCCTCCCTTTTCACTTTGAAAATTTTCCAGCAGAACAAAATCGCTCGAATATTTACAATATTTTAAAAATGTACTTTCTTTTCCATGGTTTATGAAATTTCATTGAAACATACATTTTAAGCATTGGATTTCTAAAATCGGATCAGTAAAACCTTAGATATCGATATTTCCCAGAAATAACCTATTATCACCAAAGTTGACAACATTTTGATTCGGTGGTTAGTTTAAAACATTCTTTAAATTTTTGCCTACTAGAAGGAAATTTTTAATTTCTCTCTCACCGATATATCTTTCAAAAATGTATATAATCCTTAGTAAAACCAAAAGTGCATATGTCGCAAGTTATTTAAGCTAATATGTGCTATGCATGTAACATTAGTTCATTGGTCAAACTTTTTACGTGGCTTTCTCGACAACTGCTACTCCTAGAAAAAATGCATCTAATAGAAAAGTTGCTTCTATCTTGATCTCTATTTGTTTCCAATACACTTGGCGATTTCGAAAAGTAAGAAGTTTCCCGCTTGCTATATTTATGCCTACAAATTACCGACAGCATTATTAAAAGTTAACTTTCATATAACATATTTTTAGTATTGAAAATGCTACTGGGCGCATGATATAGGACCCATCTTACGAAAAACGTATCGGGAGCGACAGATCTGTCTAGGCCGCTGCGTCGGCCTTGTAGTAGAGTAACAAGCTGCCTCTATTATGTCATTCCGTTTGAAATGTGTTGCTAAAAGCTACGACCTATTTTAAATGATGCCCCATCAAAAGAGAAAAAGATTTGATTTGGTCGTGGAATAATCGCCCTGTACAGGGGGTTGCAGGGGGCGATTTTCCGAAAATGCCAAAAAAATTTTTGTTGTATGTTTGAAATTTACAGCACGTCAGCTTTGTTTTCACGTAATATTACGTACATATCTTAATACTTAATATTTTTTTCTAATTATTCAATATTGTCTGCGCTATGCTTTCTTATGGAGCGCCTTAATGAATTAACGCTTGCCCTATTTAATATATTGTAGCGTTTATTCACCTTTTAGGAAACACCCTGTGTGAATCCGTGGGTTCTAAATAATTTTAACAAGAGATAAACACCTCTAACACTTTATTCAATAAGTTACTGACTATACAATACTTCAAACATTCAAAATAACCTTTACACTCTTATTTAACCTCACTTTTTACCGAGCGTGTCACTTCTCAAATAAACTTCTTCTTAATAACTTCCGAAATTACCTCTAGATAAACCAGAATCTTCTCCAACCACAATCTAGAAAAGTCCATGGCTCTTTCTAGAGTCTTTCCAGTCACTATTAGTAGGCATAGGCATCTCCAGTTCCAAGGGGGTGTAATTCATAACAATATAATTATTCAGTTTTTCGTAGTATGATTAATAAAAATAATATTTATAAAAAATGAAATACAGAAAATAATTTGGTGGAATTTAGCAGGCATATCAATAGGACGATCCTATAGGATTTCGACCTCATGTTAAATCTTACGGAAAAAAATAAGAAGACAACAAAATTTTGTTATGTTTACTTAAAAACATAAACACAAAAATTAGACATAGCATCTAAAAATATCGTAAAATTTCTAATAACACTATATATAACAATAAAATACTAATAATATCGAAATCATTAGTCTGAACTGGATTCAGAGGAAATTGGAGAAATTGGTCTTTCAGTTGATTGAAATTTGTTTGCACATATTGGCTGAGACATACATTTACAAGAATCAATACAGCAGATCTCCTTTCTTTTACAGGAACAAAGAGATCCAGTACATCCTAAAAATAACATTTTTATTATAAGAACGTTTCAGATAAGTTTTACTTACCTTTTTTACAGTTACAACTACTCAGGACAGAGGTAACTTCAGGAAAATTTGATTGTGTTGACAGCACAGCTGCCAATTTTTTTTGTATCCCGATTGTTCATAACCTGGCAAAATCGTCTCTTGTTGGGGAACCGGACTATTTAACCCTATTTTAGTCTGGTAATGTACTCGCAGACAATGTTGTCTAAGACTGTCTAACGTGATGGGGTAATTTGTTGATAGGTCTGGAGGCGGCCAAAATTCCTCTGAGCGAATTAATAGAGCTTACGTTGTCATTTGAGGAGTATAAACGTATCACATATTTCTCAACTTGAATGAAAGTTTCTTCTGATAGTTCGTGATCAATACCAAGCCCGGCCACTAAGTTATAATGGAAACAAAACGTTTAAAAGTGAATTATTATCAGTTTGCCTATAATTGTATTGAAACATGTTCTTTATAGGATTTTACAAACAGCAGAAAAAAATAACTATCTATGAGAACTAAAAGAAAAACTATGTGTAAAAATATTAATTAAATCTTTGCATTCTTTCGATAACCTAAATTCTGGTTATGCTAGCAAATTAAATTCCTAAAATGAATTTGTCTAATTTCTTATTTGAAAATTATCATTCTAACACCAGCATCCGCACAGTCCCCTACGGCCATGCAAATTAAACTAGTATCTACATAACCCCCTACGGTCATGAAGATTCAGTTAAAAATGAGAACAAAGGCCTAAAATGAATTTATCTACTTACCTTATCTTAAAAATTTTTCTGTTTCTTGGAAAGCTTTTAAAACGTTTTTAGCCCTTATTCTGGAGCACATCAGAAAGACACAAAGCCACTCATAAAGATGTTTCATGCAAAATCAAGACAATTTCTATGAATAAGTATGAAATAATTATATTTGACATTGTTTTCTGCGAGTACATTACCAGACTAAACTATGGTTAAATAGTCCGATTCCCCAACAAGAAACAATTTTGCCAGGTTATGAACAATCGGGATGGAAATTTGGAGAAGGAAAATTGGCAGCTGTGCTGTCAACACAATCAAATTTTCCTGACGTTAACTGTATCCTGAGCAGTTATAACTGTAAAAAAGGTAAGTAGAACTTATCTGAGACGTTTTTATAATAAAAATGTTATTTTTAAGATGTACTGGATCTCCTTGTTACTGTAAAAGAAAGGAGATGCTGTATTGGTTCTTGTAAATGTATGCCTCACGCCTCAGCCAATATGTGCAAACAAATTTCAATCAACTGAAAGACCAATTTCTCCAGTTTCCTCTGGATCCAGTTCAGACCAGTGATTTCGATTTTATTAGTATTTTATTGTTATGTTTAGTGTTGTTAGAAATGTTTAAGCCTATTTTACGATATTTTTAGATGCTATGTCTAATTTTTGTGTATTTATATTTTTAAGTAAACATAACAAAATTTTGTTGTCTTCTTGTTTATTCTGTACAATTTAATAATCATCAGGTCGAAGTCCTATAGGATCGTTCTATTGATATGCGTGCTAAATTACACCAAATTATTTCCTGTATTTCATTTTTTATAAATATTATTTGTATTAATCATACTACGAAAAACTGAATAATTACCTATATATTAAATACTTTTGATAATATATCTCAATGATATAGGTACAACCGTTGAGTGAAAGAATTAGAAAGAAAACGGTCTCAGAAGGCAACGATTAAACTGTTAATGGACGAAAATCGACTTTATGCGTGCTCAATAGCATAAGGGCGAGTATAGCAGGGGCGTTCGGTAATTATGAACCTTCTTCGCATGTCCTTGGTCAGGTCGGCGAGACTCGACAACGGTCCGCAAGAAAATTCCCACGAATCAAACGGTGGATCCTATTTTAAATTTGAAAAGACCAACTAAATCATTGACAACATTTACTTCAGGGGTAGTTTTCAAAAAGTGAACCCGCTTCGAGTTATGATAAGTTAAAGGATTTATGAATTGATACGTTTCAGGGCAAGCGTTAATTCATTAAGGCGCTCCATAAGAAAGCAGAGTGCAAACAATATTGTATAATTAGAAAAAAATATTAAGTATTAAGATATGTACGTAATATTACGTGAAAACAAAGCTGACGTGCTCTAAATTTCAAATATACGAAAATTTTTTTTAAAATTTTTCGGAAAATGGCCCTGTACAGGGCGATTTTTCCACGACCGTCTTTTCTCTTGATGGGGCATCGTTTAAAAGACGTCGTAGCTTTTAGCAACACATTGCAAAAGAAAATCGTTTCTAGGCTTCTTTTGGAGCTTCGCAAACTCTACTATTGTAACCGTACCGTTCACTCAACGCCATGCTATTAGGGATATCACGTTTCAATAACAACCCAAGCAGTATCTTGAAACTAAAATATAAACATAAACACTCCTAAACTTAATGGTCTCTTGTGATACATGCCGACCCTGCCATATCGTATGTCACTTTGTTTGCATAACTTGCGTTATTTCTTACAGAACTTTCAAATTAACATTAAAAAAACGAAATAACCCAATAAAACATGGACTAGCTTAATTCGATCGTATGGACAAAAATATGTAAAATTATGTAAATAAAATTATCAAACACATCTAAGTATGATATAAAAAAGTACAGTAGAAAAGCACTATACAGGGTGTTCTACAAGCGTTATCACAAAATTTGACAGATGATAGCTGGGTTAATCTAAAAAATTGTTATCAATGAACATGGGTCCAATCACAATGAACCCAAGTGGTATTATTTTGGATAAAAGTTTTTATTTTTTTTTATTTTATCACTAATCGCTAATGGTACCTAATGCAAATGCTGAAAATACCTATCATCCTAGCTATCCATCCTTGGGCTGCAAGAGCAGTATAGTTGCATCTGGTATTTTCAATACGCTTAAGATACTTGCGAAAGATGCAAGATCTGTGGATTTTGAATTAGAGCGAGTTAAATGGAACAATAATTATTTTCTTATTTTCATAGATTCATATTTTCGAAGACATCGACATCTTGGATTCTACTGGTCAAATTTTAAAATCCAAAGATTAAAATATTTGTTTCAATAAAATACAATACCTATTTCCTGGAAAAGGAATTAAAATATGAATTATGGAATAATTTAAAAAATTTCCAAAATCTCCACATGAAAGAAATAAAGATAAAAATGCCAGAGTAAATAATGTTTCTTCGAATTATGAAAGTAGAAATAGAAACCTACACTTTGAGCCTGAGAACGTTTACGTTGGTCATCGATCCCGAAAGTTGTAGCGATTTTCTCCATTTTCACTCTTTAAGATTAACCCACACAAAAGTCATTTTTTTCAAAATCGGTCCACATAATCTTCTTAAAGACGCTTTTGTTTGTGGTTGACTAAATTTTCAACTAAATCACATATTTCTTCGAGAACAATTTTGGAATTAAAACAGTAAGTCGGTTTCTTTGAAGTGTTGAGGTTAGATTTCATCACCTTGACATCGGATTTAAACTTGTCGATTGATGGTTTAATTGTCTACAACTTTTATAAAGCATTTTTTTCTATCTCTTGGAGCCAAAAGCCTGTTTTTTCAAAATTCTATGGGCTGTCAGAAATTAAGCAGAAAAGATTTGTATTCGCTAATCTAGGTACATATTCAAGATCATAAACTATAGCGATTCAAAAAGAACAACATTCTACCTCATTTTGACGCAAACAATTGTCTGGGTCATCAGACTTAACTTTCTCATTTTTAAGCGACGCTCGGCCGTGTTATTCACATCAAATTGTAGATATTATTAAGGCCTTTAAACATGCAGAGGGATTGGAAAAATATTTTTTTGAACATTTTTTAAGAAAGGAAATTTAATTTCTGTTATTACGTCGTATTCGAAATTCTTTTTGGTTTCAGAGAAAAAAAATTAAAACACTGTTTCCAATACCAAACTGAGTTCTTTTAAAATAACTTTGAAACGATCGTAAATAATAATTTTATTCTTATTTGTAGAAGACATATTATAAACAAGATTTAAAGTAACACAAGGCAGTAACAAGAAACAAAAGAAATAAATATTTTTAAAAACAAGCTTCTATTAAAATGTACTAAACGAGAAACTGTAAAATTTCTGATGGTCAAATCATCCCTTTTTCCCCTAAGGGGAAAACTGAATTACAATATTTGACCCAAACTGTCAAGTATATTTAAATAAATGCTTGTAATAACGGTCCCTTCACAATAAATACTAATTTTTAAAGTTAATTCAACTAGGTAAGTAAAACCCTGCATTAAAAAATAATTTTTAAAATGTTAACTGTCGAGCAAAGAATTTTTTTAGTACAGTATTATGGAGGCTGTAAAAGTTCATATCGTTACGTTATTCAAAAATTCAGTGAGAGATTTCCCAATGTGTATGTTTCGAGAATGGTTCATAAATTGATAAAAAAGATGGTGTTATCTACACCTGACGCTAGACATCACTTGACGCTAGACATCACTTCCTTCTTCATGTTTATTGATTACATCTTCCCAATCATTATCAGTGAAAATTAAAACAATATCATCATATGAAACATGTCTCCTCCAAGACCGTTCAAAGTGCACGTACAATGCATAGTATTGTTATTCACAATTAAGAAATTCAGCCTAAAGCTGCTACCAGGATAAATCACTACAAAACCTGCTTGTGACAGAACAACACCGAAACCGTGCTTGAATATTACAATCGATACCGGTATACGAATATAGTCAACGAGATATGTTATGCGCTTATCCCAATCGAAATTAGTCAATTGTTTACTTGACAATCATTTCAGCAGTTGTGCATTACAAATATTGTTCCAAATTTTGTCCATTGACGTGAATACAGTAACTCATTCTCTTTATTAATTCACCATTAAATGTACGAAATAGAGTATGACGTCGACTAGAATTACATATATTCCTTATTCTTTTTTTTTAATTTTCGGCGTTAAAAGGTTAGGTTTCATACTTAAATGTCTTAAGGTAACCCCACAAAAAGATGTACAGCTGACTTAAATTTCGAGATCTAGCTGGCCATGGCAATGGTCCAGAATTACCTATCAACTGATTTCCAAACGTCGTGTTTAAATAATCAGAAGCGATATTGGCGTTATGTGGAGGAGCACCTTGATGAAACCACATATTTCTTCTGTCTTGCTGATGAACTATTTCTAAATAAGTAGGTAAGTCATTTCGTAAAAAATCTAAATACGTTACGTTGTTTAAATTAGTTTTAAGAAAATGTGGCCCTATTAATTTGCCTCCAAGAATACGTATCCACGCGTTAACTTTATATTATACCTGAAAATTTCTTTGTCGCGTCCATCGAGGATTTCTGTCATTTCAATAGTGCTTGTTGTGTCTATTGACACTGTCGATTTCATTAAATGTCGCTTGGTCGTTCCAGGAATTTTATAAGGTATTCTGCTTATTTCTTTCAGTACTGACATTTCTGCTATAAAATTCAGTCGCCGTTGATAACCACCTTGGTGTAGTTGTACTAGAATAATTTTATAATCATGATATCGTTTATCTTTGAAGATTCGTCTAACTGTAGTAGAATAAATGTGTCCTTGCGCCGCTTGCTGCAACGATAACTTCATTTACATTATTTTCATTTCTTACAGGTCTTCTATTTCTCTTAGGTTTAGTAAAATCATAATACATTTTAAGATCAACTAATAACTTAACTATTTTATGATCGGAACATTATATACCAGGAAACCTTTGCACGCGTTTCTAGCATTACGCTTAAATTCATCATAAATCACCAAAAGCTTTTTCTGAGCTATGGCGTAGCATGAATGTGCAATGCACAAGGGCTCAGGCCTCCAGGGTGGCTAAAATTTGACTCCTGACTTACAAAGCAAAATTTCAAAATGTTTTGTTTTAATTTTTTTATGATTTTGACTTGATTAAATAGTTTATTTACATTTTACTTGTAGCAAATTGATTTCGCAGATTCGAACTGTATTCATTATTTAGTGAAGTGACGAATGAGGTAAGGAAAACAGAAAGTTAGGAAATCGATTGGACCTTCACCCAATAACTTTCATAATAGGTTTCTATAGAAACCGTTTTATTACGAAAAATTATTTTCAAAATGTATTAACTCGAACAATGTCGGTTACTTTGGTTTAATAACAATCGTTTTAGAGTTCTTGAGGTGGCTGATTAGCAATCTGGTGTATAAAATATTAATAAATATTACAGCTGCTTCAAAGTGGCCGAGTTTGAAACCAAAATCTTGCAAAATTAGATACATTAAGAAATCCATAATTTTCAAAATACTTCAAATTTTGCGAGATAATTTTTACACAGAACACTCCGTTTTCATGTAAATCGAATCTAATGAGCACTCGTGTGAGTGATTGGAGTTGCGTTTTATCGAGCTTGAAAGTGAGCTCAAATTAATGTTGAGTAAAAAAAAAAAGAAACACAACAAACACACATTCTTAAGATATATATTATTGTATCCTCCTGTGAATTTTTTTTCGATACCTAGAATGAGAAGTATTAATAGTTAAAAATAAGATATGTTTAGGTAAAATATGTCGTTTCGTTAAATTATTCCAAAAAAGTGTCCTTCAAGCACGTCTAGCCAAATAATGTAACGGTACAAAAAATGCTTCTAGGATCGTTGAACTGTAATGGAATTCTTAAAGAAATATATTGTTACGTGTTTCCGCCCCTAGGAAACACCCTGCATGAATTCCGTGGGTTTCAAATAATTTTAATAAGGGGTAACCACTAACACTTTATTGAATAATTTACTGATTACACAATACTTCTTAATTCACCAAAATAATCTTTGCACTTTGTTTACTTGACATTAAACCTAACTTTTTTCGCTACCAGACTTTAACTTAATAAAACTTCTCCCTCTTGCGCCGAGAGCCTCGCCTTATATACTCCAAAATTGCCTCCAGAGTTATCTAGAACACAATCGAGAATCTTCTTCCACCACGGGGACGGTAGCTCAGTGGTTTAGCGCGTCTAGCTTGCATACTGGCATACCTAGCGAAGCAGGTTCAATCCCTGCTCACTGCGAAATAATTTTAATTATAAAATTATCCCCAAGATGTGGTTCGGACTCCACTATAAACTGTAGGGCCTCGTTTCTCTTTACCTTACACAAAATCATTCTGGATTTTCAAGTAGTTACCTCGGTGACTTGAGAAGCGGTTAAGAAAACATTTTAAGAAAACAAACATTTTAAGAAAACTACATTCCAGAAAACTCGATCTCTTTCTACAAACTTCCAGAAGAGATGATGGCATGTATTACTGGTTGCCTAACCATTGGTACTTAATTTCAGCTATTAGTAGTCATGGGCGTATCACTCGCCAGGCCTTAGGGGGTGGTAATGCGGTAACACTGCCCCCTCATTAAGCCTGAACGTCCCGGTCAGGCAATTCAGAATCATTAGTGTATTTTGCCAGTCTATCCAAATGCACGATCTTCATCTTGGACTTTTTGCTTCGTTGAATACGATAGACGACATCATTAATTCGGGTAATAACAGTGTACGGTCCATCCCAAGGCGATTTCGGTGACTTTCCTTTCCTCCGCTGTGGGTTGTACAGCCTAACCAGCTCTCCCACCTTGATGAACCCTTTTGGATTACCCCTCCGGTCGTATCGAGTCTTCATTCGGTCACTGGCTGGTGATGGCTCCGCTATATCATTGGCCAACCTCTTGAAAGCAGCTTGAACCCTTTACCCTTACTTCCAGCCTATGGTCCCTTATTGGCTGCACAACTCCTGCATTTGCGACACCAAGCCTCCATATCCACATCCGGACGACTATTTATCCAATAAAATCGTTCTCGTATTTTCTTCAGGGTCTTATTAACACCGAACTGTCCATAGGATGTTCCATTGTACACTTTCTGAAGCATCTTCACTACTCGACACCTGGGAATCACTAGACGCATACCGACCTGCTTTCCATCGAAGCTTTCCCATGCTCTCCGCAACAGCCCGTTCATGACTTTCAGTGAGTCCCACTGCGACCATAGTGCCTTCAGTACCACTCTTTTGCCTGAAAGATCCATCCATTTCGGACGAGTTCCCCTTTCTTTGGCTTTCAATATAGGCCCAATTTCCTCATCGTTCAGTTGCTCTTGTCTGAGCGCTTCATCTGTCCTGTCATCCGGCACCTCCACCTTGACAATGTTGACTGCTCCCATGTCCTGCAGTTTCTCCTCCTGGTGGCAGTGCTTGTAACATTCCTTGCACCTTCTTCCTGATGAAATATCTACAATTTTCTGGGGTTTCATTTTATTTTCACATCCTGGTAGTAGTGGACTTCTCGGAATGCTTCGAAGCTGGGAAATCTGTACTTATCTCGGGGTACCACGTTCCCTATCTGTCACAGCCTCTCTGGTACCAGCTTCCTCCCTCTGATTTTCCCTTCAGCTTCACGGCATCTCCGGCCTTTACTCTCCTCAAGCTCCTCCGTGGACATTCTAGTTGGATATGTCTCAGTTCTCCGCACCTGTAACACTTCATATGCCGCCCACTTGGCCTTCCACTACTTCTATTCTGAGTCTCTTCAACCTTTCCATCATTCACTTTCATCGAGTTCCGATATCGACAGTCTCGTTTGATATACCCTGCTCTGCCGCAGTTGTAACATTTAATACCCTCGCTTGGCTTTCCTTCTCTTTCTGCAGTATCCAATTTAGCCAGTATTTGAGTAAACATTTTCTCCATCTTGGTCAACGTAGGGCTTTGGTTCTGTTTTTCTGGCTCAGATTCTTCGAGAGTCATAGCCCGCACTCTTGACTTTGGAGTATTCCTATAGATGGCTTCTACTTCTAGTGAACGCACCAAGGCTTTACTACTACTGTTATATCGGGATAGCCTGAGGACTCGCCTGATCTCCTCGTCCCTTATCCCAACAAGGAATGCCCCCACTGTCAATTGCTTTTTAAATTCTCTTGGCGCATTAGGATATGCTAAGTGTGCCAGTCTTTCCACCGCAGCTTCAAATTCTTGCAGATTTTCTCCAGCTTACTGAACGCTCAATTTCAGCTGGGCCTGGTATACTCGAGCAAGGTGTTGATCGCCATATCGTAGATCTAAGGCAGCCTATAAAACTCTAATGTTCTGTTGTTGGTCTACCGGAATTGTGTGGAGCAACTCCAATGCTTGGCCTCTTAAAGCCAGGACGAATGCCATAGCCTTCTTTTCGTCATTCCAGTTGTTTGCACTCGCTGCTGCCTCAAACTATCTCTTATACGCCATCCAGGAACTTTGGCCATCAAAGGAGGGAAGTTTTAATCGCTGACCTGACGCAACTTGCTGGCTTCCTCTATCCCTGTCTTTTAAGCTGGTATATCTCTCCTTTGACTTCTTGTTCGAACTTGTTTACTTTTTCCTCGACCTTGTCCGTTTTCCCTTCAACCTTGTCTACCTTTTCTTTGATTTCACTTATTTCCGTTCTCACGCTGCCCATATCTTTAATTTCATTTTTGATTTCTACAACAATTGTAAACAAGGCAGTCTGTCGTGTCTCTATAATAAAAAATGTCTCAAAAGTGCACTTTAACACTATTTCTCTGTTCGAAAATAATCCTCGGATAATGTACAGTAAATTAGTCCTCCCTATCTTAGCACTAACTCCGAGAATACTATCCCAGTCATTTGAAACATTTCCGAAAAAATTCTCTTGTTAAAATTCCTCTTCTGACACCAAATTGTTACGTATTTTCACCCTGAAACCACCCTTCAGGATCCGTACATTCTAAATAATTTCAACAATGTTTATATTTACACTTCAGATTTCTAACCTCTCACTTATCACTTTCCAACTTCTTCACTTTAATAAAATTTCTCACTTTAATAATACTTCCCTTTCCCGCCATGGAATCTCGCCTTGTATACTCCAAAATTGCCTCCAGAGTTATCTAGAACACAATCGAGAATCTTCTTCTACCACATTTCAGAAAACTCGATCTCTTTCTACAAATTTTCAGAAGAGATGATGGCGTGTATTACTGGTTGCCTAACCATTGGTACTTAATTTCAGCTATTAGTAGTCATGGGCGTATCACTCGCCAGGCCTTAGGGGGTGGAAATTCGGTAACAATATTATCTTTTTTGTGGGCTTTAAAAAATTGTTTCTGGACAATAATTATACAGTTTTGTTTTTCCACAATTCTACCAAGTTTAATGCCTATAGAAGACGCTGTAATTAAGATAAATGAACACGGTTTATTCCACTTCCAGTTTATTCCACTTGAAAGCTAACTAGCCTCAAATTCAGGATAATTTCATAAACTTCAAGTTGTATATTCCACACTATTGTGAAGAAATTCGTAATTTTCAGGATATTTGCAAAAACTGCTTTTTGATTCCCTCCTCAGCTCCCTAAAAGTTTAGCCGGCAACCGATATTAGTTGACTTTTTTTAACATATTTATGAGCCTCCAGACGGTAGTTTTCTGCAATATAATTTCAGGTCGCATTGATTTTCAAATCAAAATCTGAGTGCACTCCACCGAATGGTTATGGTACCTAGTTATTAATGTTTTATATATTTACGAATGTCTGCTTGTTTTTGTCATAGTTCATTGTAAATTATATTTTGTATATTTTCATGCATTACATTCTTTTATAAAACAAATATTTTTCATGTGGGGACCAAATCTATGTTTTGCCCTTCGACTTCTTGCTCCTCCGACTTTTTGCTTGAGTGACTGGCAATTAATATTTAACTGTGACACAAATCAGAAACTGTACAGCTACGAGCTTTTGTTTCAATATGACACATCAACCTCTGTCTGATCCGTTTGGCGCAGAGGTTTTTTCATTAAAAATTTTTAAATATTTTTTAGTGGCAAAATACCCAATAAAAAGTAAGAAAAACATCAAAACTTCCACAGTTAACTTAAAATTTGTATAAATGCATATTAATACTACAAAAGATGGTTGATTAATTAAATCTAAGAGAAATAGTACAGACCAAAGAGAATTCCGAATATGACGTAATAACATAAATTGAAGCTAATTAAAACATTTATGAGAAAACACGCAGGGTGAGGTAAGGAAATTTAGTTTCCTTTCTTAAAAATGTTTCTTATCATGACTCTGTATGCACGTTTAAATGCCTTAAAAATATCTACAATTTGATGTGCCAACATGATCGTCGCTTAAAAAATAAAAACGTTACAAGTCAGAGGAGTTTTAAGTGGCGCACTCTGTATATGTGGAAAAATGTATGTCTTCCATATTATAAAAATGGAACAACTTACGGTCATTCGTTTATTTTGTTGCAGTTGTGACCATTTAATTTAAATTTGAATTAACTTTGAACCATATCCATAGAGCGGATACTGATGTGTTTGAAGAAATGCTCAAACATGGGATAAATATAAAAAAATTTTAGAAAATATAAATTATGAACAAAATATTAATATATTGTTTCTAAGTATGCATATTTTCAGCAAAATACGTTTTCAAAAAAGAAGAAAATCGAATCGACATATTTTGTAGTTTCTTCTGTATCGTTAGGGTATCTCTTGACTTTTCATTACTTGACAATAAATTAAAAAGTCTAAATAATCTTATATTTCAACTAGCTCACCAAGCCTTCTTGTAAAAACTCTTCTATAGACAAAGTAACTCCTTTTTCATCTCCAGTCCAAAATACGTATTCAGCCACGTCTAGCGGAGAATAATGAATACCTGAGGTGCTGTCCATCTTTTCCATCTGTAAAGATAGTTAACCGATATTAATCATTGTCGAAAATTCCATAAGATTTCAAATGAAATCTTATGTAATATACAGGTAAATGTTTTATTTTTCCTTCATATTTTAAGTCTATAATGTAAGCGCCTGAAGACTTTTTTAACACATAGGTAACAGAGTAAATATCTGTTATTTATTCAGATAAATCTTATTAACGAACAACATATGTGCAGGGTTCTAGTCCTATAATGTGTCTTCAAATACACACTTACTAAGTCCACTGACGAATTAACTCATTATGCACGGTAAGTAGTACTGAGTTGTATCCATAACGTTTTTCAAAAATGAACACACATATTTAGTCGAATATTCTCGATGTCAAAATAAGGGGAAACGTTTCTATAATGATGGGTTCGATCACGTTTCGTTTCCAAGATTACAGTAATGAGAATTACTACCAGAAAATGAATATGAACTCGAAACTGCATGGAAATGAACTGAAATTTTGAACATTTGCTATGACTATATTTATTAAATTCGAATTCAATGTCGTATTATTACACTAAAAAATATTGTAAGATTTAATGAAACTTTGGAAATGACATATTTCAGTCATGTGTTAACATAACCATTAATATTTATTAATTTCCTTTCAGATTCTTTACCGGTTTCCCAGAGTATCACACGTAGTTTCTTTAAATAACATAAATAAGCACACTGAACTCTCCACCCCATGACAGTTATAGAAATAAACGATTTGCCAAATAATTAAATTATTATCTTTATTTAATGATCAGTTATCGGCGAACTTCAAAAAACTGTTATTGTCAAAACAGAAAAATGTTGATTTTTTAATATCCCTTCCTCACTCTATCTTGGAAACGAAGCTTCTTCGGACCAATGTTTATAGGAATTTTCTTTAATTTTTTTTTAAATCTAATAAGTTTATGTGAAAGTAATTAAACTGTATACCCTTCTATCCAAATTTCATGTTCAGTATGTATCCAACATTAAAACTATAAATTACTCATAAACTTATTCTATTGGCAATAAACAAAACATCTAACATGACTTAAATTAAATACGGATTTCGTAGTTAAATTACAGACAAAGCATTTACATTTTTTATTGAGTAGAAATAAGAATATAGATGTTTAGTAGCTCTTTATAAACAGTTAGGAGCTTATTGAATACCATATTTGCGAACATATTATAGCCAGCTATTTAATAACGTACTTTTTTTAATTTTCATATTTTTCTTCTTCTTATTATTAAAAAAAGATGGGAATAGAAATAAGAATATATTTTTTTAATAAATTATTAAAAAATCAATTAGGTACTTACCGATTTTGTAATTTTGGATGAAGGATATATGTTTGGAGGAGGTGAATGTTTATTGTCATTTCTCGTAAATGTTTCAAAGTCATGGGGCAATTGTACCATACTCTTATGAATTCCACTCCAGGGGATATCCACATCCATTCGAATTTTTGTTACAGATTTGTTAGTACTAGTCGGAGTATCTAGTTGATCCTGTGCAGCTATCAAATCTTCATTTTTTATAACTAATGAAAAAATAAAAATTTCAGTTATTAGCTACCTTTGTCTAAGTAATTTCCTAATCAAAATATTTCGACCATCATCTATGCAAGTTAATAATAATAACTTCGGATATTATTATTATTATCATACAGATTTTGGTCTGCAACTGCCGCCCAAGAAGAGAAGAAGATCCCACTATTGAGATCGACACACATTCTAAGGAAAGTCTTTGAGTAGGAGTCTCTGTGATCCCTTGTGGAAATCTGGACTCTGATATTTTGGAGGAAATATGACCAACGTCATCAAACCTGGAACGGACTCCAGAAGAGCTGTATTCTTTGGAATCAGTATAATTTTCTCTCCAAAGAGGAGTGCGAAATTCCGCAATAATAATAATAATAATAATAATAATAATAATAATAATATTAATAATAATAATAATAATAATAATAATAATTCGCCCGAGTTTTCAAATTTTTCTATCAAGAGCATCTTGAGAATAGGACGTGCTCGTCAGTCCTGATTCTTGTTGGGATCGAAAGGTAGCAAAGAAGTAAAACAGTTGTGGAAAAGAGATTGACATATCCATGAATACGGAAGATAACGAGGGGCACGGCATGTCTGGAATTAGCGCTGTACCCGAGAGTATACGGGACACCCATGGCTCAGTCTTCGCCACGGAGTATCCACGCCTGCCGGTTTCCTTTGCAGGAAAGGCAAAACCAGGGATGAACAAAGAGAAAGGGAAACCGCTCAACAACAGCTCTAGAAGGAACAGGTGGGACAATTTTCCGCATAACAGATTAACGATAATTACGCCTACGTTTCAATAATCTGGTTCTAAAATTTTAAACGCGTTTTTCTCGAAAGCACATCTTTCTAAATGATAGTCGAGCTTTCTCGAACTACATTTGAGCATTTTAGCTGAAATTTTGACTAGAAACGCATGGTTTTCGTATGACATATGAGTTTTCGAAAATATGTTTTTTTTGCAACAGTTATTAAACTTTGGTGAAAAGATCGCATTATTTTTTAAAAACCCATGCGTTTCGATAGCTTGTCGAAATTTCAAACAATTCTACGTAACACGATAGCCAAGGGGATGGGTAACCAATTAATTCCAATCCTGAACCAAACGCAATAACGTTTGGTTCAGGTGCACACATTTTTCGGAGTCGTGGATACCGTTTGACTCTAATTCTTTGGAGGCCCGTTTCCGCGCGTTTCTCTCGTCCGCCATTTTTTTTGCAGAAGAAAAATGTACACTTTCCACTTAAAGTGAAATAGCAAAAAAACGAATTTCTTTGTCTTTATTACTTTTCCCAAACAAAAAAATGAAACTCATACACCACGGCAATGAAATCGTGCTCCAAAGTGGAAGCAGCCTTAATTATTCCACGGATATGGTTTCTTTGTAATCGCTGAGCTCAGCCCATGCGTATAATGTGCCTAATAATCAGTTTGATTTGAAAGCAGTCGTCGGCTATAAAATCTAAAGAGCTTGGAAACGACATACCCGATTTCCACCACACATGGCTAAGAACCGTCGGGATATAAGTTTTTTCCCGTGAAAGATGAGTATTTTAATAAGTCATTTCCAAATAGCCTTCGCTCCGTTGAGAGTTCCTATACCCTCTTTGCTTTCCTTCCGCAAAATAATGTATCAATTTGTTTGTACAGATATTTAACGATCATTAGAAGTAATTTTGTTTAATTTTCCAATTCTGCTCTCAGAAAGAATTCAATGTATTTTCTCATCTTTTGTTTCCTATCACTTCGACAACTCCTAATATATTAAAAATTTAAAAAACCAATGGCTCCTAAAAGTGCCCCAAAAGTTCTTTTGGGATTTGAAATTCATTCATTTATATTGTCACTTACGGGCTACCGTCGGATTCACAAAATTATGTTGATTTAAAAAATGTCGTAATATACGGGATGTTTCATTTGAAAATCGAAAATTGATGTTACTTTCGACGAAACCGGCAAAGGAAAAATCCTTGGACGTGATAAAATACATTATATAGGTGCATTCAGTTTTAAAAATTCAATAAAAAAAATCAAAAATCGAAATATAAAATCTCAATCTTCGAGCGACAACAGGATTGTCTCATATCAGATATTTCCTCAACCTGGACGTTAGACCACATAAAGTGACGGCCTAAATATATGATGTTTTTTAAGTAACTGAAGTGTCAAGATTTTATTTAAATTTCTCTAACAAAATTTTTAAATAGAAAGAACTAGATTTTAAAATACAATAATATATATTATTGCCTACTACTCCTTATGGTAGTAAATATTTTTGTTGCGGTACAATATTCATTACTATGCAATAACATTCGATACTAATTTTAATGAAGAAAGCAAAATATGATAGGCACAGAAATTGTATTAGACTAAAATAAAAGATAAATAAGTATTTTTTAACCAGGTGAAGTAAAAAAATGGGGTTCCTATCTTGGTTTTTAAGATATCGTGGGTTGTTTAAAGACATTTTTTTTTAAATAAGTTAGATCTTATTAGTCTGTTCAGCTACTGGTTATTCCCAAAAAAATATGAGGCGCAAAGTTGCATGCCAGAGGTCTTTCGATATCACGGCACGGCACATCAATATCTGCCAAGGTTCATATCAGGGCCACAGGGCCTAGACTTAACAAACTAAAATTGATATTAACTGTCATTTTAAAAACAAGTGCCATGTTCCAATACATGGTTGAAAAGAGAATCTAGGGACGAATCAGATAGGTAAAAAAATATACAGGGTGCCATTTAAAATAACAGAGTAGATGTCACTTCCGGTGGTGGACATAAATTTTTTGTACCTAAAAAAATAAAATCACGCATTATATAAGTGTACCAAATTTAAAAATAATATCTTTTTATATAAACATGCTACGGGGTGTTACATGTCTCCTGTGTCACCCGGTATACTTGTTACCGTCCTTCCTTACTGGAAATGGTCCGGCTATATCGATCGCAATCCTCTCGAAAGAAGCTCCGATGTTATATTGCTTCATTGCACTCCTATTTCTAGTCTGCGGTCCCTTACTGGCTGCATAAATTTTGCAATTGCGACACCGGATGCTCCATTATGCACTTCCTGAAGTACTTTCAGTACTTGACACCTGGGAATCGCTAAACACATAACAACTTACTTCTCTTCCGGGCTTTCCCATGCTCTCTTTAACAGCCCGTACATAACTCTAAGTGAGTGCCACTGCGCTCACAACGCCTTCAATCCAACTGCTTTATCCGAAACATCCGTCCACTCTGGTCGAATTCCTCTTTCCTATGCTTTCAATATAGCCCCAACCTCTGCATTGGTCAGTTGTTCTCGTCTCAGGGCTTTAGTTGTCCAATCATCCGGAACTTCTATATATTCTTAATAGTGTTGACTGCCGCCGTGCCCTGCTGTTTCTCCACGTTGCGGCGGCAGTGCTTGCAATCGTCCTTGCACGGTCTTCTAGACAAAGCGTTAAATGCGACAGAACGACTGCAACAGTATGACTTCAAAATCGAACATCGACTTGGAAAATCTCATAAAAGTGCAAATTTTGCATTTTTATGAGATTTTCCAAGTCGATGTTCGATATTAAAGTCATACTGTTGCAGCCGTTCTATCCAACGAGCCGGTTGACTTTCCGGGGATTTCAACTGCAACAGCCATTTTAAAGCAGCATGGTCGGTCCGAATCTTGAAATGTCGACCATAAAGATATATATGGAAATGGTTCACTGATTTGACGATGGCAATAACTCTTTCCTAGTTACACAATAATCTCTTTCCGGCAGCACCTTGCTGAAGTACTCGATCACTCTTTCTTGTCCGTTCTGGATTTGGAAAAGTACACAACCGATTGAAGAATTGCTGGCATCTGTATCTAAAATAAGAAGTCTATTTCCGCAGTGCCTTCAATTTTCTTCATACCATTTCACACTCCGACCTCCACCGGCACTGTACTTCCCCCTCTGTCAGCCGCTGCATTGAATTGCTGGCATCTGTACCTAAAATAAAAAGTCCATTCCGTTGTTGGTATGCTAGCACAGGAGCAGCGCACAGAACTGCCTTCAATTTTCTTCCCGCCATTTCACACTCCGGTCTCCACCGGCATTGTATTTTCCCCTCTGTCAGCCGGTGTAATGGCTTCGCAATCTATGCAGACCCTCCCACAAAGCATCTATAATATGGGCAGAGGCCAAGGAAGCTTCATATTTCATGAACGTTAGATAGTCTTGGCCAATCTCGTACGGCAGAAATTTTGTCGGGGTCTGTTTGTATTTCCTCCAAAGACACAACGTGACCCAGGAATTTGACTTCTTTCTGGAATAGTAGGCACTTCTTCGGGTTTAACTTCAGGTGTGCGTTTCTGATTCTGCCAAATACTCCTTGAAGAGTTTTCAAGTGTTCTGTAATGTCTTGTCCCATGATAAGAACGAAAGAAAAATTGTTTTGAAATAGGTTTAGAATTTCACCAAACGTGGAAATTTGAGCAAAAAGAAACATTTCTATTATCTATTCCTTTTAAACGGTCCACCCTGTATATTTTCCCGTGAAAGTCTAACCATTTTGTCGGTGGCAGTAGCGTCAGCTACCTACCAAATTTGACTGTTCCCCGGCAAGTAGTTTTTCAGTTAACCAACAGCACCAATAAACAGACCGATAGATAGACAGACAGAGAGACAGACAGACAGACCGACAAACAGATAGACACACAGACAGACTGATGAAATTGAAAAACCTATATTTTCATAATCAACATGATCTGACATGAAAATCCGAAAAAATCTCTGAGGGTGATTTTTTACAATACTTCCCTTCAGCATGCGAGAAAAGTAAGAAATCGGTACAGGTATTTCCACAGTATGTATATACATGAATGTATTGTTATTTATATTCAGAATATAGGTATGAGCTAAGTTGTTCTTAAACAAATGTAATGTACTTGAATATGAATACATTGTTATTAATATGAGAATATCGCATTTTTTTTGGGCAGAAATTTCACTGATCTCCTGGAATTGCACTAAGGAATGCCGGCTCTGTTAGAGCCCGTTCCTGATTATTGGGCCCTTCTGGTGACGATGATTATGTCTCCTCCAACAAACAGGTCAGAGTCCAGATCTCAACAAGGGATCATAGATACTCCCACTCCAGGATTTTTCTTAGAATGTGTGCCGTTCCCAATAGTGCGATCTTCTGCATTTCTTGCGCACTCAGTTGACTAGGTAATTGTTGCAGTCAGCTTTCAAGGCCCTCCTTAACAGTTTCGAAGGCCCCTACAATTACTGGCACGATGGTATTTGCATTTCACATCCTGCTCACTTATATTTTTGAGTCTTTGTATTTACTCAACTTATCAGTTTCCTTAAGCATCACGTTGTCATTATTATTATTATTACTATTATTACATATTATTACACTATAATCATAATAGGTGGGGCGATGGTCTCCACGGCCACTGGCGTGGCGACAACGACCTTGAATTTTATTGGAAACTTACCTATGTCTTTTTTTAAAGTTTTTAGCTGCTCGACGTCGGCGTCGGAGTCCTAGAAGAAAAATAATTATCATATACGTAAAACTAAGGCGAGGGATATATCCGACAATTTTCCGTACTAAGTATTATACAAGGTGGTTCAAAAAAATAATGGTATTTTATATAAACCTATTTCCGAAAATAAATAATAGGGAAGATATACCCTTTAAAAGGGGGATAATACATTTCAGTTTTTCTGCAATATCTTCCGACTCACTTAAAATAACAAATTCATATTTTAAACTTAGTCATAGGTCATTTGGGCACCAGTTTACATAGTATCAGTCAAACATTAAAAATCAGCTATAAATTTACCAGAACGGTTTTGTTAAAGGACGCCCTACCATTTCATATCTAATATGCATAATTCAGTCTATCTCTGAGGTCATTGATCAACATTAGCAAATGGACGTAATATACACAGATTTTTCTAAGGCGTTCGACACCCTTGACCACGCTATATTACTTCAAAAAATGTCCTCTTTCGGTTTTTCCCAATCTCTGCTCGTATTTTTTCAATCTTACCTTTTAGGTAGAAAACAATATGTCGCTTATAGTGGGTTTCGGTTTGTCGAGTACCTGGCAACATCAGGTATTCCGAAAGTATCAAGTCTGGGACCGCTGCTTTTTAATATCTTTATAAACGATATCGTGGAAGTTACTCAAGCTGACTATTTACTCTACACAGATGATCTCAAACTTATTAGGACTATTAGTTCCATAGCGGACAGCCTCTCCAACATACCCGATTGGTGCGTTCGAAATAAGTTAAATTTAAATGTGTCCAAATGCAACGGTATGTCCTTCACAAGACCCATGCCAACTACGTTTAATTATAGCAAAGATAATGTGGAACTTCAACGATCCGCGACTCTCAAGGATCTAGGAGTAATTTTTGATAAAGAATTTTCCTTTGTACCACATAAATAACATAGGTTCATAATCTTTTAAGAGTTTGGGGTTTCTATTCAGATCATCAGAGTTCACCAATACCGATACTCTAAAAGTGCTTTACTTTACTCTTGTATGTCAACAGTCTAGAAAAAGGCGATTTGTAAAATTATTATGATTCAAGTGTGATGGAGTATATCTATCAATTGATTTTTCACACCTAGAACTTTTGAATATATTCTCTATGGACACTCTTGAGAACAGGCGGGTGTGCTATTCTCAAATATTTTTACATCTAATCTAATACATAACAAGATCGATTGACCAGAATTTTCAAATAAATTACAGTTTTATGTCCCATTAAATACTCGGATAATGCAAACATTTTATCTTACCACTCCGCGCTTTAATAGATTTACATTTTCTCCTTAAATTTAAGTCTATTAGTCTCAATGTGTCATAATTACAACAAACATTGTGATAAATTTGATATTTTAATTCCATAAAAGGCTGTTATAGCCATTGACTCTTTGTTTTTCTTTGGACTATGGTTTATAGAGTTTTATTATTATGCTTATCTTATAGGAGTACTTTTCCTCAGGTGTATTGTAAATATTTAATTTTTTGTTTGTTATACCTGTTGAGCAGTATATGCTAAATAAATAAATAAATAAATATACGCCAAATCCCAAGTTTCTGTACCCTTACCAGTTTGCTTAACATATTTTCCCCTATTTACTCCCCACCCCTTCAACGGAATCATCTCAACATAAATTCTAGTTCCAAATATCGTTTTAATTTTTTGAAATTTGGTACACTTATTGTGTACCAAATTTCAAGTGAATATGTCAGTTTTATTTAATTAAGTCTTTTAATAATTGAGTGGGGGTTGACAAATATTATAAAAGCATCTAAGGCCTTGACTTCTAGTATATACACCAAATCCCATGTTTCTGTACTCTTACCAGGTTGATTTACTTATTTTCCTCTACTTAACCCCTAACTCCAACGGAATATAAAAATATTATCTAGTTTCAAATGTCGTTATAATACATAGGTGTACCAAGTTTCAAGTGAATATCTCAATTGAATTTTATTAACTCCCTTAATAATGGAGAGGGGGTGGTCTGGAAAATATTATAAAACATCTGAAGTCTTGGCTTCTAGTATATATATCCCAAATTACTGTATTTTTACCAGCTTGCTTTACTTATTTTCCCTTATTTACCCTATTTAACCCCAAACCGTTCATCATAATTACCCCAAAATATAATCTAGTTCCAGATCTCATCATGGTATATATGTGTTCCAAATTTCAAGCCACTATCTTAAACTGTTGCTGAGTAAACGTGCGCACAAAAAAAGTTACACAGCGACAGACAGAGAATTTGTTCCCTCGAATTTAAAATTTTGCCGTCTTATGACATTCTAAGCCTATTTCAACAACAAAAAAAAATATTTTTTTTTTTTTACGATTAGGTACTATACTACCACTCCACTACGTGGGTGTGGAAGTAAAATGGCAATGATTCTTTAGAACAAGAAATTACCTTTTCCTGTTCGTTGCCTTGTGTGATGCCTGAAACAAGAACAATAATCGCATTAAAATCATTTATAATAATTTTTTTAGACAATAAATCTATATTGCAGACTTATACGGGATATCAAAAAAGGTTGATGTTTCGTAAGTACTTCTCGCTACTTTTGTTATCATAACTTTCGTCCAGTGGCTTTTAGTTTCGAGACAGTCAAATTGTTCTGTCTGTGATGGGGGCTAACATGCCATTGTTATTATTCTCTATTAGTGCACAGTGGCGGAGGTATATATTTGCTTCCTTTTTGAATTATTTGTGCATGAAAAAAATCCCGCTATAAGACGCCCTCGTCTTACCGACTGGGGTTAGGCCGAAACAACAATACGTTTTCCAATTAGTCCTCGATCGGTGATTCGTGGGCAAGGCTGTGTTTATCGTTTAGTGGAAATTTTTTAGTTTTATTGAAGTAGGCCGCTGACTGCTGAGCAAAATACCTTTTTAATAGAGGCATATTTTCGAACGGGAACTGTAGGGAATGGGTCTACAATATTCAGAGTTGTGCTGAAAGTTTATTAGAGCGATTTGCAGATAATGAGATGAACCAAAAAAATATATATCAAAATATCAGACGTATCGTAAAACGTTTCAGGGTCTCGGGATCTGTACATACTGCAAAATCCCCCGGCCGAAATATAGTTTTAACAAATGAAACCTTGCAAGATATTCGGCAACTTATGTAACAAAGTCCAACAGTCATTAAATAAATAAATAATTTTTTTTAAAACAATGTTTTTTTTTAAACTGAGTTGCACTAAAATGTAGAAAATAATTTTTATTCAGTGATTAAATTGCAAAATGATGATGAAAAAGAAAACCATGTAACATATTTTGATACCTAAATATTAAAACATGTTATTCCGGTGCGGACGGCAGCCGATTTTTGTTGGAGAGCATAGGCCGTGGGTTAGAATTGTGTGTGGACACTCAAGAGGGCGCCACCGGCTGTGTGTTACGTAATAAGATTTAAATAATTTTGCCAGCTCGGAACAAAATTAAGTTATTAGCAACCATGCGATGGAATACTCAAAATATATCTGTGATATCTAAACTCTACTTTACTCTATGAAATCTCAAAATTTAAACAAATATCAGGAGTACCAGTGCAAATAATAAGAACGTGTAGACATTAGACATTTATTAAAACACAGACATGAGATGTACCACAAAAAAAAAACAAAATAGTTCCCCAATTGTTCCCCTAACTTAATCTACATGTGCAAAAGAAATGCAACATATGCAAGGACCCTTTCTAAAATTATTTCAGTGGTTTGACTCTTTTTATAGAAATGCAACTACGCTTAAATGAAACCAACAATGAGTTTCAAATTCACAACAGCGAGTTAAAAGGTTTACAACGGGTTAAGATTACAGCTCATCAATAAAATATTACTTAACAAACAAGATCGTGTGAGCTAATTTTTGCAATGCTCGCTGTGTGCACTAGAATGTTACAGACGGATCTAAGAGAATATGTTCTATTAAAAATACTTAATATGTGACATAGTAGAAAGTAAACTAGTGTCGCGTGGTACCATGCTCTACTTACAAAAAAAGATCTTAAGATACTTCACATACTAGGTGTGTAGTTGCAAAATCGTTGTGTAATTTATTTCAATTTTTTGGCAAAAAATCACTGAATGAAACTATAAAAATTTCTCTAAAATTATGTAACTAAAATGAAACAGTAAAACCTGGTTAGGGCCTTGGCGTTTTCTCTGACAACTGCAGCGTGATCTGTTACCACTTCTTAAGATGTTCTCGACGTTGCTTACGACTACGACTCCGTGTCACTCCCAAAACTCTGCCAAAATCTCTTGGAGACTGCTGCGGACAACTCTCCAACCAAAACTTCTCAAAACGTTAGCAGGACCCACATAAAACAAACATCTGAGTAATAGACTTCCTCCTATTACTCCTCTAAATGCAGGGCCCCCTTACATAACCAAAATGACAGCACCAAACACGTGCTCATACCAAGTACAAGCCTCTCCAAAACATAACTTATTTTCAAAGGGCCAGTCCCTCCAAACATATACTTGTACCAAACACTCTGTAATAATTACAATAAATAAGAACTAAATAAAACATCAACTAAGTAAAATAAAAAGCCTACCTCCTATAGAGAGTATGGTATAACCTTCACGAAACACGTGGCGATCGGATTACGACAAGCAACAGAATTCCTTCCTGGAACTTACAAAATGCTTCTGGCAGGACGGTAAAGAAACACTGGGTACATCAAATCAAATCCCTTTTCAGTGTCAGCGATGTAAAACCCAAATTCTTCACTACAAAACCGGGACCGCCGCCATTTAGCTACCTCGTCGCTGTCGACTCGTCGCTGTCTCCTCGACCAACCCTCGACGGAAATCTCTTTGACAGTTCTCCGCGTTGCCAACTTGAACCTCTAGAGAACACTTTCTCTAGCCAATCAAAATGCGCCAACAAAGGGGCTTGTAATTTAAAGACTGTATTACCCCATTGTGTAATATCCCAACAACAAGAATATGTGAGTAACACCTCCGACTCAAAAATAATACATAAAAGAAAACACGCTTTCTTTCCTTGTTGAGAATTTCAGATATGCAACCAGCTATGCCCTTTGAAGTACGAGTGGTTGCCTATCAAACAAATGAACTAATGGATTAATTTACTGTATTGAAACTGAAATTATTAATGTAGATTTTTCAAATGCTACAACCATTTGACGCTCATAAAATGTAGTATATCATGCAGTAATCAACATTATGATAAAACGTTATGAACGGTAGTAACAGCAACAGCAATACTTTATGGGCGCCCGATGGTTTTCTTTTTCATTATTTTGTAATTTCAATCAATGAATAAAAATTATTTTCTACTCTTTATTGCAATTCAGCTTTAAAAGAAAACCATTGTTTTTAAAATTTATTTATTTTTTACTTTTTAGTTTCCCGTCTGCCTCATTTTATTTTATTCAAACGCCATCATTTCGTTTACTCTTGTCAAACTGCTTCGTTTGATACCCATGTGGTTCTAAAAAAATTGGTGATCCGCCATTTTGTGCCGGCCACCATATTGGATTTAGAATGACGTTACACAGCTTATTATATTCTATTTTATATACTCTTTCATTTGATATCCATGTTGAGAGGGTTGTCAAGAAAAAGGCAATCCGCCATTTTGTGGTGGCTGGCATATTGGATCTAGCTACCATAATATTGAATATACTATATTGTTTTATCTTCAAAACCAAATTTAAGTGCAAAATTTCAGCATGATTGGATATCGGGAAGTGGTCAAAAATTTGATCACAAGATTTTTTTAAATATCTTTTCTTATCACAAATTATTGAGTATTTTATATCTACAGCATTATCTTATGGTTCTTGTCACACGGTAGTGAAAAAAGAGTTATATTTTCATCTATACAAAATGTCTGTGGTGTAACAATTATTCCCCTATCACTAGGGTGAATTACTGTCACTGGTTTAATGCAAATATAAAAAATGATGATGTATTGGATGTAACCATCTCCTCGGATGAGGCATGGATCCATCTTTCTGGATACATTAATTTGCAGAATCACAGGACATGGGCATCTCAAAATCCTCATAACTTTGTGGAAACTACATTACACCCTTAAAAACTTGGTATTTTGGTTGCCATCTCTTGAAGGAGAATAATAGGGCCAATCATTTTCCATGACACACTAAATGCTGCAAATCATAGGCAACTGATTTTGCACTCAATCATCGATCAACTACATAATGATGAATTACAGAGGGGATTTTTTCAGCAGGATGGAGCTACTCCTCAGACTGGTAACGAGACCATCACATATCTACAACAATTTTCGATGACAGAGTTTTCAGTAGAGGCAGATGCCCCCCTCGATCACCGGATCTGACACCTCTGGATTATTTTTTGTTTGGTCAATTGAAAAATGAGGCATTCAATAACCGAATTCACACCCTAGAAGATTTAGAGGTGGCTATCATTCATGTCATACAAAACATAACACCAGATATTTTGCAAAATGTGTTGGAAAATATGAAAAGGCGCGCGAACATTGAACAATGATGGTGGTAATTTTGAACACACGATGTAAAATAATTAAAGTCCCTGCACTAATGGGCCTTTCCCGCATGACTGAATTTTACTACTTCACTATAATCAAGCCATATAATAAACTGCAATATAATTTTATTTTAATTTAGTTTCTTCCAATTTTTTACGTTCTACCAAATATTTACATTACAAAATCAGTTTTATTTCAGGTAATTTGAAACGTAAGTTTTAAGGCGCCATGCGTGACGTCACACTGATTAGACCAATAAAAGTCGTATTCTTAATGAGGATCCTCTATTGCCAGATGTATGTCTTTTTACATGAACATCGTATTTCCGTTATCAATTGTCTACTTTGAATAGCGCATTTTTTCGTTACAACGTATTCTTCGTTTCTCTGACACTAAATAAAAGCAAAAATTGTATCAACTTTTGACTGTATGAGTTTCTAAAATCTATATATCAGATTTATATTCTCTATTTTTGTTTATTTGGTTCACATATAATGCCAGTTTCATTTGGCAACGCTGTACTGAAATGTTCAAACTTTATTCGATAATTCGATAACCTCACTTTCTATTGTTTACGTTCGATACGAAAATTAATTTTGCTCTCTTCTAATTATAAAATGCCGCTTAAAAAGGTTTGTTTTGTACCAGTGTGTCCAAATAATAGTGAAAATAGTACGAAGTTATTTTTGCGAGTTCCAACAAATTCGGAAATTCGAAAATTATGGTGGAAAGTTGCAAAAGTTCCAGGTATTGTTTATACTGCTCCTGGATTTTTCTGTTGCGAAGATCATTTTAACGTATGTATATATTGTTCTTTCTTTTGGTGGACCTTTTACAAATCTGTCTTCACATTTACTCATATTTTTAAAAGAAATTAATACTATAACACCAAACAAGAAGTAAACACGCTGGGCTGCACTCTCGTGATTTATGACAGATACTTCTTGGCACTGTCAATGGGCGTCATAAACGCACGTTCTCAATTAAGCGTTACCACTTTGCAATATGAGATTCTATTGGTAGTTCCTCATAAATGTACTTCAGGCACCAATAGAATTGCAGGTTGTGGAAAGCAAGGCAGAGAAGTGAGGTTCTTTTTGAATGCACCTTCATAGCTAATTCTGACGGCCGTTTAATCTCATACTGATTGGTGCAGTTTATGATGACGTCACATTGGCGCCCGAAAGCTATCGTTTCAAACTGCTGTTCATTTACGGAACATTTGTATTTTTTTTGTGGTATTTTATGCGCTCAGAAAAAAAATAAAAATTCGTTTTTAGTAATATTTTGATAGGCTCTTTCCAATAACACAATAAAAAAAAATTGAGGGAAAGGCCCATTAAATAATAATTATGAATTTTATTCTGTTACTATGTACGCCTATGGTGTAGACAACCTTATGTGTTTTTATTGTAAGGAATTTCTGTTTTCGTTTCAACCAACCTCTTCTAGTAATCACCAATCAATAAAACTTGGAGGGCGGGAACGTAGTTTTCATAATGACACTCTTTTTCAAAGTCAGATTATCAGCAAATATAACATTATAATTATCTTCATATATTCAAGGCAAATAAAAAATGTCGGGGTTTTTTATCTTTACCGCAAAGTCAATCGCGCCGACATTTTGTATGTGCCTTAACTAAATGGAGGCAACTATACACGTTTTTATTATCTGGTTTTATTGCTTTGAAGAAAGTAATATGGCCCTAGCTAAACCATTTCTGCACTTATTAATAATCGATTAGGCCTTGAAAGTAAAGGTTGACTTGAAGTCACCACTAATTGACCAGACTTTGTCTGTGGAATGCCAAATATGTGATATCTAAATGTTTTGTTATTTTCCATTCAGGATATGGTGCATATCTCAGGCCTCTTTATCAAATTTGGCGTTTATTACGTATTCTAGGAAAACTAAAAATGTAGTTAGGATCTCTGCTTTGTAGACAGATCAGTTTTCCAAATTTATCACTCGTTTTAGATTACATAAGACGGGCCCCTCACAATCAACCACAACCGGCTATTGGTTAAAGACAGATGGGAGGTGTATTTTAACTTTTTTAGAGTTATTTATTAGTTTTGATTGCAAGATAAATCCCCAATCACTCAACCTCTTGTAGTTATAATTCTAGTGGCAATTCTAATATGAATTCCAATGTGTTCTCGAAATTTTCCGCCAAAATGGATGGTAAAGACATCTGGAACTAGATTATATTTTGAAATGATTTCGTTGAAGAGGTGGTGGGGTAAGTAGAGGTAAATAGGAGAAAATGAGTAAAGCAACTGGTAAGATTAAAGAAACTTGAGATTTGGTGTATATACCAGAAGCTGAGGTTTTAGATTTCCTTATAATATTTTTCAACCCCTCACCACTTTCACCCACAAAGGGGTTGATAAAATAGAATAGAGATATTCACTTGGTATTTGGTACATGTATGTATTGTAATGACGTCTGATTGAGATAATTGCGTTGAAGGGGTGGAGGGGGTGTAATTGGGGAAAATAAGTAGAGCAAGCTAATGAGAATCCAAAAACTTAATTTTTGGCTAGAAACTAACTCCTCAATTTTTTTATGACATCTATATTTTTAAAATTTTATGGCCAATTATTTCCACGTGCTAGAGTGCAAATACAGTCAAGACGTTTTCCTTTAAAAGGACCTTAAAGTACATAAAAATAACTTATATTTTGATGCAAAGCTGGCAACTCTCGGATGCGTTGCCCAATAACACGCGGCAAATATATATTCTTGTATCAAGGCCACTTTTTCAGCCGTTTAAAAAAATAATTTAATTTAAAATTTGGCAGACTTATTTATGATTATAAGTATCCTTTACGAAAATTTTATATAAATATATGCATTATGAGCTAAGTAATTAAAAAAACGAGAAACTAGTGAGCGCCGCGGTTTTAATTTTTTTGAGGTTGTGTAATTAATTTAAGGTGCGAAAACCTACACAGCATCAACGTAAAGTTTCTTATAAATAATTTAGTTTTTGATTTATTCCGATCCGACTAACATAACCCGCGATATTTATAAAAATGCAAGACAGAAACAAGAAAAAAGCACATTTTTTCAAAAAATCCCAAAGACAGATGGCTTCCGTATCGCCGTCAAAGCAAAGATTTTTTTCTACAGACATTCTATGATGTTTAGAATGAGTTTAAAAAAACCTCGTTGTATCAAGAAAATTCCATTTTCACAAACATCTTTGCTTATTTGCGTCCACTGTTTGGTTTTTTGATACGTTTAACTATATTTTATAAAGTTTTCGACGCCTTTAGTTAAGCCTCGCCAATTACATTTAACTCTTATCCACCTTACAGTTTCAATTCCACACGGTGTAAGTTATTCTTGCCTGAATAATCTTGATATAGAATAATCGGAATTTCAACTTCATCGGGGGTTTTAACAATATTCTAACAGATTACTATTTTCAAATCATTCTCTGCAAAACTAAATGATAGATAGCATTTCGAGTATTGGAAGATCTAAATTATTTTCTACGTGATAAGTTTTAGAAAGATTCAAATTATTTTGCATTTTGTACAATATCATAAACAAATGTTCTATTATTGATTCGACATCGAAAGGTAGAGGAACAATAAAATATTTTCTATGCCTGGCCGATTTGCTTGAGACAATGTTGATCGTGTTAATATAAAATTCGGTGTGTTCTTCGATAATGTGCTCAATGAATTTAGGATGCAAATCTTGTAAATTGTCTTGTTAAAAGAATGTTATGATATTTTTGTGTTCCCTGTCTAAAAGTTTGAAGTTTGAATTTTCAAGTAGTCTATTAATTATTTTGTTTTATATAAATTGCAAAAGATTTCAAATTCTTGAGAGATTTGTTCATTAGTGATTCTGTCGTTATTGCTTGGATTTTCGTCATCGTTTGATTTGTAATTTTCGTTCGCGGTTAAAATATTTTAATGAAATTTTTATTGGTTTTACCAGATTTCTAAACGATTCCATAGCCGCATTCTTCTAAGTTGAGCCTCCAACGTGCAAGTCTGCTTCCTGGGTATTTTATTGAAAATTGCCAGGTTAGTGGTCGATGATCGGTTACTAGTTTGAACTTTCTGCCAAACAGATATAGTTTGAAGTATTTTATTGACCATACTCTCGCTAAAAGCTCGCGCTCCATGGCCGAATACTTGGTTTCCGCAAAGCACAAAGTCCGAGATGAGTATATTATTGGTAAATCTTTGCCTATATTTCCTTGCGAGAACACGTAACCAATGCAAATCCGCTAGCATCGGTAGTAAGAATGACGGTGTAGCTTATAGTTTGAATATATAAGAACCGGCTTTATTGTTAATGTTCATTTCAAGTTTTCGAAGGAGTTGAAACAGTCGTCAAAGTCAAGGAGTATGTCTTTTTCTAAAAACTTTGTTAGAGGTTTAGACATTTTTAAGAAGTTAGGAATAGAACGTGAAAGAAATTTTTTTAAATCTTTCGCGTCGATTTCAATCTGGTGAAATTCAGAGGCAAAATCGAACGTCGTGAAATATTGGTACTTATCTAACTGATCAAAAAGGTCCGAAATATTTGGAAGGGGGTATTTGTCGTCAATAGTCAGTTCACTGAGTTTTCCGCAATCTACTACAAATCGCCATTTTCTTTATCGGAGGCGTCCAGTTTTTTAGGTATAACCCAAACATGGGATGACCAGGGTGCAATTGCCGCTCTGGTTATATTTTGATTTAGCATTTTAGAGACCTGAGTTTTAACTTCTTCCCTGTGCCTTTTATATCCCTTACCTTAATATAGAACACAAATTTAAGCTACCTACACAGGCCTCCATTTTTACAGCCGAAGCCGTAGCTATTCAGGAATTTTTGAGCCTCGCAGATTCCCTTATTTTTTTGAATATAACTATTTATTCTGATTCTAAGAGTGTCTTGAATAGTATTGAAAACTGTAAAGAACAATCGTAACTGGTGATTGTGAATATTGTTATAAAACTGGCTCCTTGTCACAACGTGGGGTTTCTGTCAACCTTGACTGGATCAAAGCACATTGTGACCTGTATCAAAATGAAATGGTCGACAAAATGGCTAAGGAAGCCTCGATAAGTGGCTTTCCCTTTTCAGTTAAAATACCTGCCACTGATTCATTTACCATATACAAGAGAAAGCTTTTTAAGAGATGGCAATATCAATATAATCAGAAGTACACGGAGCGAGGTGCAAATTATTATCTCTTAAACCCTCTGATCGCTGCATCTGGATGGCAGAACGGTTCTCCAGTTTCAAGACCCTTTTATTCTACTATTACACGTCTGCAACTTAATCGCGGTAGATGTCCAGATCACTTATTTAAAATTGGAATTCTGAATAATGACCTATGTGCTTGTGGACAGAAAGGGGACATTAATCATATTTTATTCAATTTCTCTTTACACACCCCTGAATTAATGAGCCTGGTAAGTGAACTAAGACATATGGGTTTTCAGCTACCAATGAACCTTAACTGTGTTCTTTCAAGCAAAAATGTAAATGCGTATCGGTTAATTTATAATTTTTTATCTCGATGTTTTATAGTGATTTGACAGTAGTTGTTATCTATCAATTACGTATTTTCACTTGTGGTATTTTTCCCAATATGTCTTTGTTTATATATCCTTTGTGGTTTAACCTAATATCCGCGGTCCAGTCTGTGTGCAATTTTAAATCGTCTTGATGGACCCCTGGACGTGAAATGTGTGTATCCTTATTATCCTTATTACTTCCTCATCTTTCCTTCATTTGTGTAGCTGGCTGATGGAACTCATCCAAGGCCAAAAATTGTAAAAAACTTCCTCTCTGTGGTTATGAGGACCGTGGTCAAATTTTGTAAAAACAGGTTTAGAGGTGTTCTTATTAATAGAATGTCTAGTTTCTTTAGTAAAATTTAAATTGTCGCGTACTAAATAAAATGTATCGAAAAAAGTTCAGACCGAACTCTGTTATTAGCTCGGCTTATTCTTTGTTCAAATGTTCTATTTGTAATTAATTTTTAATTTCGAAATTTCTATTTGTAAGTTGAGAATTATGCGAATACTGACACTTTAAATTAAACATCGATCTAAATTTTTGCACTGGTTTAAGTTTAAGATATGAGAAATTCATTGTTTTATGGATCGTGTTAACGTTTATAATTAATGTTAATAACTTCCCGTTGTCGATTTTTACAACAGCATTTGGTAAGCGGACTTTTTCATTCTCCCGGGCCAACAGTATAGCCTCGGTATTTCGTAAGTTACATTCAGGAGAATAACCTTCATACTGGTTAAAATTATATTAATTATCATAAGGTTCATAATTTAAATCATTAGTTTTTTTGTTGATTGAAATGGTTAAAATTCGGATTTGGTTGTATAGCTTGATGATCTTTGTTGATTAAAGGTAGGATTTGGTCTTACAGCTATTTTTCTGTGCTTGATTATTTTGTTGAAATGTTCTAGAATTAAACTGACTGTTTTGTTGTGCAAAATTTTGAAAACCTGGATTACCTTGATGTTTTGTCATTGAATACCTTGTGAAGTTGTTGGCATAAATTGTTGTTGTTGTTGTTACCTCGTGCGGCATTCGTTTATTGTATGTCCGTAGCGTTTACATAATGAACAAAATTTTTGTTGAAAATTTACGCTTGTTTTTTTTTGTTAAGGAGGCATGGATTTCTAACATTATTATTTGAAAATTTTTGCGATTCAGAATACGAGAGTTGTAATTCTCTTCTAATTATATTAATGGCTTGGAACATACTTTGTGAAAGATCCCCTTGTTCTTTTGGTTCTTTTCCGTTGGTTAGGCACCTTTTGCAGATAAGCTCCTTGTCCCTTTGGCCAGGTTTACTAGAAGTTAGGCTCCCGAACTTGTGCGTATCACTAGATCCGCCACAACTGCGCCAATATTATATTTGAGGTTTCGTTAATGAGTTTTTATAAAATATTTATTTTGGTTTATGGAGTCGTCATTGACTCTGAGTAAGTAAATTACATTGTAAATGAAAAATTTTAATATGAATATGATTATAATACTGAATATTAAGTGTCTGTTGGTATATTTAAGTTAATACATTTCCAAGGGTTTCTAAAACATGTAATGAACACCATATTTGATAAAGAGGACTCTGAGTATGTACTACGGAAAATAAAAAACTGTTAGGTATTACGTATTTAACATGCCACAGGCCAGGTCTGGTCAAGTGGTAGAGCTGAGTCAACTTTAACATTCACTTTCAAGGCCTAATCGACTGTTAATTATTTATTAATTACATCATTAAGTTAAGTACCGACCCTTTAACTTCCTATTTGACGACAATCATTCATGTATTGGTCACATTTCTAATTAACATGATAAGGACACACTTAGCTTAAAATTACAAGGGATTTTAGGACAGGCGATTTAGGTTAGTAAAACAGCGGAAAAAGTTTGATAATGATCAAAAAATTTGTTATATAAACCAAATAATTATAAAAACTCGATTCAGTCATTTCAATAATTTGTATTCTATTCAGCAATGATAGCAAACAGTCGATCTTATAGTAATATTGTCGTTATGTTTGGTAAATCAAAATTGATGATCCATCATAATGTTGCACGGTGGAGGCAAATTGGAGAGTATGCAAGAAAACGAGGTCAAGCCAGAAAACGCTCAACCCCAGCTACAGATGATTGATTTATAAGGATGCAAAAACTCCTTAATTGACGTCGAATTGCAGTTCAAACATTTTTAGTGGCACGTACTGAGTTGGTGATACCTGATGGCAGCACTTTAACTGTAGATAGGTACATAAGGCATCTTTTGCAAGATCATGTGATACCTTCCGCCCCACATATCGGAGAAAATTACCTCTTAATTCAGAACAATGCTCGCTCGCACATCGCTTGTTCTGTAAATGAGTTTTTAAATGTAGTGGGAATCAAGCGCGGATCCACCGTTATGGGCACGGTGGGCATGCCCACAACCCTAATTGAGGTAGACAGGCTAATGTTATATCCAAAGCCGTACAGCGTATGCACCGATTTTATGTTTAAACGCGTTTAAATAATCGCGATTAGAAAGTTAGGTTTTATTTCTTATGCACCGTTGGTACAAATTTGTGGATTAGTTAATCCGGTCAGCGATCTGACAACGTCGATAAATCTAGGGAGATTTGTAGTTTTAGCAGAAAAGTTATGTGGTGTTAGTTACAAAAACGTCAACGTTTTATTTAATTTTTAATGGGTTACGTTTTTGGCGTGGTTTTTAGCATAATCTTTGTTTTTTAATATTAATTCGATAATTCTTTTTTTAATATGGAACAAAAAAAAGATCGCCAAATTTTACTGCGGAAGAAAAATATAATGTACATTTGGTAGCAAACAAATATGCCTCAGTTTTAGAGGATAAAAAGACGAATCGGGCTTCCATTGTAGACAGAAAGGAGTGAAGACGAAAAACACGAATTCAATGCTTCATACTTCATCTAGCAGTGGCGTTTTTCGTGATTGGGAAACTTTAAAAAGGTTTTGTGAAATCAGAAAAAAAGTACGTAAGCTAAAAGCAAAAGATACCTACCTAAAAAAGATAAATAATCCATATTGGAAGTAATCAGCGACGTCTAGGAAAACCGTAATTAATTATATTTAATATGTCGTCATCTATAAAAATTTCATCTTCTATTTCCATCTCTGGATTTTCGTAATTTTAACAAAACAACATAGAGTAAACAAAAACTAAACAGTTAAACAGTAATAAGCCGGAATTTTGAGGTTATATTTGAAACTCGCATGCACGAAAACTAGGATTAATTAATTAAACGCCCAAAATTGTAGGTTTAACTTTACACTGGATTAAGCATGTTATAAGTGACGGTGCATAAGAAAATTTCGAGTTAAACCGAGTTAACCTGCTAATCTCGATTAAGTATGTACGACTGTTAGTAAAATAAAATAAAAAAAACCACGTGATCTAATTTTTGTCGTAGTAGTAGTAAAATTACATTGAAATGTAAGCGTAGTAGCGACAAATCGCTTAAAATTAAACATTGCCTAATGTTTATCGTTAATTATTTTATTCCTTCTTTTAATTACAAAAAATTAAAAATAAATTGTAATATTCTTAATTGTGAAAAAATGGAAAAGCGAGGCCGTAGTCCGACTCGCACTTATCCAATTTTCGTATGGCCGTGACCACAACCTTTTTTGCGGGCTGGATCCGCGCCTGGTGGGAATACCATCAATGATTAGGACTGCGTATTCTCTTGAATACGATTGAAAATGCATGGGATATGCCAGACAGGCGACTTAACTAGGTAAAAAATTCCTGCCGTCCAAAACATAGAGGTAGTTGCCCTAGTTGAAATATGGGAGAGTTTGCCTCAAGAAATGATCGATAACATCATCATAAATATGGTAAGGAGGATGACTACAGTTACACGGGCTAGTAGGGGCATACACTTTATTGAAAAACAATTTTGCTTGATTATTAAATGTTTAAAACAAATCAAAATATACTATTAATTCTTTGCAGACACGCAATTCAACATAAAATATTTCTTATATTTCGCAGAGAACAAATGATTTGACGGTGTGTGACATACATCTTAAATAAATCTTCTATGTTTACTGTTATAGACTTTTACAAAGTGAAAACTACAATTAAATAACTATTAAAGGAATTTGTGAAATTTTTGAAATCTTTCTAAATAATCAAATTAGTATGAGACATGTATTACATTACCTGAAATGAGCATGTAATATTTTATTTAACAATTGGACATCAAGCGTTCAACTATGTTCTTGTGAGAGTTTTCAAAATTTAATTTATATAAGTACATATAATAATATTATGGAAAATTTTATTAATTTTGTGTAGTTGTTAGAAGTTTTAGTGTTGATCTTAATATGTACTGTTTTTGCTTTTCATATAAGTACATTCAATTTTTTTAATTATTTTTGAATCACTTATTTACTATCGAAATGTTTAGTGTAAAAATATTGTAATTTCAAACTGATCAATTTTTACTCAAAACATATTTCAGATTTAACTGCTGATAGAGTATATTTAAAATATATATTAATTGAAAACAAAATTCGAGTCCATTATAAACGCTACATTGGTAAACGATCAAGATAATATTTTAAAGCTTTATTTAGAAGTTTTAATTTTTATAACTAAAGTTTTTGTCGATGAAATCATTTCTAATATTCTAACATCTGAAAGAAATATGTGTTAACTTGCAAAGCTCTAAATTAAAAAAAAATCTTGCCCGCTGTTTCATAAATAGAATTTACCTGTATTATTATTTCTAGTTAATAAAAGGGCCTCATAGTGGAAAGTTTCTTAAAACATGTTTTTCAGTGAAAATATCTTGCCCGCTGTTTCATAAATAGAATTTACCTGTATTATTATTTCTAGTTAATAAAAGGGCCTCATAGTGGAAAGTTTCTTAAAACATGTTTTTCAGTATGGTTGTGTGGAACATGTTTTCGTTAAAACAGACATTTTAGGGGCTTAAATTTACCAAAGAATACTTCTTCATATCTAGGTACTTAGATATTTTATGTGTAAATAGTTGACACATTCATTTAGTTAAAACATGCATATGAGTGATATTTAAATATAACAAATAAAAGTATACATTTATGTAATTCAAGTAACATCCTAAACTGTGTACCTAACACTAATGCCTTCTATTTCATCCATCTTGTATTTCTGTTCAATTTCGCCCTGTAGAGTTTCAAATAGTCAATTTTTTAGAAATCGCTTCAAGCCAGCATTTATCTTCCTTTACAAAACTCCTCCAGGTTTAAAACGTTATAAATATACTTCAGGTAAATAATTATATCCATTCAATGAAATTTCTAACTCGGAACTTAAATTTTCTCTATTATTTTTGAGATATAGGGGGTAAGCTTTTTTCTGAAGGTATGTTAAATATGTTTCTATCACACAAACCATCAATTTCTCGTTTTTCAACAAATGCCTTTCAGTTATGTGCATTTCTTGTCTTAAATAGTCAATTTATTATTTTGAGTGTAGAAATTTTTTTAAATACTTTTTTAACCTGTCTCGCGCCTTTCTCGAAAACAAGTTTATAAAATATCAAAATTTGTTAATGTGGTTGATATATAATAGAATATCAGTTAGATAAAAATAAGGTAGTTTCCTCTCTCTACTAAAATCACGCATATCAGCCTTGTTTGTACACAATACCGAATGTTTTACTATATAATGGCTACCATACAGTATTTGGCTCTGAATTCGACAGCTTGTTACTCCAATTTATGCAAATGAAATATTATAAACTAAGCTAAATAATTGTTACTGAATACTTAATTATTCTACATCAAAATTACAATTTTACTTTCAAAAAATTGGAAAATGGCTGGAAAATTATCTGTACGAGAGAAAATTGGAATTATCTTCAAGTGACTGTAGTGACGAAACTAGACATAGCTGAGATTTCTGCCCATTGAGACATTTAATCAGCAACGCGTGAAATACAATGTATCAAAATTTCAGAGAGTTCGATAGGGACCGCTTTTCCATTTTTCCATAAGATTAGTGCGTGATCCATTCAAGTGAAAATCTAAGTTTTATTTTATCAACCCTTTTAATAATGGAGTTGGTATGGTTTATAAAAAAATCTGAGGCCTTGGCTTCTAGTATATACTAGAACAATCCCAACTTTCTGTACTCTTACCAGCTTGCTTAACTTATTTTCCTGCGTTTACCCCTATTTACCCTCCAACCCTTCACTGGATAAGTTAAAAAAGAATCTCGTTCCAGATATCGTTTATAATACATAAGCGTATAAAATTCAATATCTTAAACTGTATATGTGGCTCAGGATTAAAAATATATTACAATTAACGGAGATGACTTACCAAAAATAGCTCTCGTGAGCTATTGTAATAATTATAATAGTTTATATGATGTAAAGAGAAAAATTATTTAATTACCTTGAGAAACGGGAGCCGGATCTACGAAGCTTTGTTGGGACGCTAGCGTTAAACATAGCATGAGACCTAATAATGAATTCTGCATATTTTTAACCTGAAAAAGATTTTTTAACATTAGTTGAAATATATAGTTGGCTTTTTTGAAAACTATAGATATAAAATTGCATTGCACGTAATTACTATACAGGATAATCCGCTAATGAAATAATGCAAAAAAAGTTAAATAAAATTTATTCGTCAGCGACTATATAATCGTTAAAAAAATGAAACCAAGATTATAAAATGTCAACGTATTTCAAAAGGCCAGTTCATCAGTGCTGGATTTAGTTAATTTTTCTGAGAGATAGCGATTAATTCGAGGTTAATATGTATTTCATTTAGTTAACGGGAAACTAGTAGTCACAGGTATTTTTTTATAATTCCAAACTTTTAAATGAAACAGAATAGTTTCACAATTATGTCATTGATTTAATTTATCGGTATACTAGCATGGCCAGAATTAGATCAACAGTATCAATAATGAATGAGCCAGATGTTAAATGTATGAAAGTTGTCTGCAAAATACTCAAAACAATATTTTTCAATGACTAATGTTGACATTCTTTTATTTGAATATTTTATTCGACAGACCACACACCAAAAGGCTCGCTCATATCCTTGTATACAACTTCATTTAGCAACAAAAGACTTGCACATGACCCTGTATACAACTGCATTTAGCATTTAATTGTAATAAGACTGTATTACAATTAAATGCTAAATGAAGTTGTATACAGGGTTATGAGCGAGTCTTTTGTTGTGTGGTCTGTCAAATAAAAAATGGCTCAGATAATTTTGTTATAGTAATTTTATTTCAATAGGTAATTGAACTTGCACAAATACGTGGTAGTGTAAAAAACATTTTATTTGGCAAGACAAGAGGTGGAGTTTTATATTCAATTATATTTTTTTAATAATGAAACATTACTGTTTCTGAATGTTGTCATTGATTTGCTTTATTGATAAAATAGTGGTCCGAATTAGATGAATAGCATAAATAATAAATACGTAACTTATTATTTTTGATAGCGTAACGTTTTTTTCTCAATGTCAAAATATAATTTAAATAAATATTATTCTTCGTTACTTGCCTCGCTTACCGTCAAATATCTTTGTTCTACATCATTGTATGCAGGATAGAACCACGTCCGCGATATCTTTATCAAAGCCGTCAAATAATTCATTTCATGTCGCCACCGACACCCAGTGAAACTTAAATGTAGGTACAATAAACAGTAATTATAGATTTCTCATATCTTAGCCGCGGTGTAGTTTCCGCCTTAGGTGGGACATGTGTTAAAAGATTTCTTGAAATACTAATATTTAGGATAATTACAAAAATTAACACCAATGGCGCTGCGCTGACCACGCAGAGCAGATCCTTTTTCATTTGAAAGACATTTTGAATTACGGAACTGTTTACCAGAAAAGGAGCAGTTTTACTGACCGACTTCACCCAGTAAGTACATACCGATTTGAGCTACCGTTTGTTGTGATGCTTCACTGAAATCCGTATATAAAGCGATAATTTGAAATAATTCCGATTCAATGTGTTAAAATAAAATTGCCGTTTTCCGCATTATTGAGGTAAAATTCATGTTAAACATAAATTATTAAACTAGTTGTGCTCTGTTGAGAGCCTGATAGATTCTCAAGATTTTATCCAAATAACCATATTTCAGAAATTTTTCATAGGACCGTCCCTTGAAAAAAGAATATAGATCGCGAGAATACCAGAAAACTGTTTTCGTTCCTGTTATTTTAACTTATACCGTTTTTCCAATTAAATGAGTTAAAATTATGTTCGCCATTTTGCTGGAGTGGTAGAAATTAGTTTTCCGTTTATTTTATTTTAACTTATCCGTAGTTTTACGAATTAAAAGAAAATGTGTTGCTTTAAACAATGTTTATGAAATTTGTTATAGTCCGAGAATTGAGTACAGAATCTAGGCATACCGTAAATACATTGATTTTGGAAATATTTTAAATAGGTACTAAATTATTTTCCGTTTTACTTCTGACAAGATACCACCTGGCTGGTGATTTCGACTCGCATCCAGCGACCGATTCAGCCGTGTACACAACACTCCACTACAATCTCATTGTATACTTCAAAACCTACATTTTGACGTAAGTTTTATTCATGTATTCGATGACACAAAAAATCGTGACCGGAAGTGACGTCAAAATTCCAAGATGTGGGCAAAATTTGCTTATATGAAAAGTGGCTCCCTGTATGTCTGTGGTAGTACTTACACAATTTTGTCTATTTTCATCTTCGGGAGTCTGCAGGGTAACTTGAATCCCCCTTGTGAGTAGAGTTGATAGATATCGTAGCGGCGACACGACTCCAGCCTAATTAATATAAAATCCTTGTCGTGCCCAACAGGCGCGTGATACTACGTACCCATACACGACACCCGAACAGAGACCTTGATAATTGCAAAAGTAGTCCGACATTGCGAGATGGAAGGTTCCATCGAATCCACTCCAAGTCGTTTTTACGACCACGATACTCTTTTAATAGCAACTGACTCCAGAGAGATGAAGCAACTCCTCGAAGACACCCAAAGTCCGAGAACGGAAAAAGTTATTACTGACGGGTTCAGGCAAGCATGCTGGATGTGGTTACTAAGATGGCTGAGGGCCCTGCGAAAGCTATTCATAATACCACTACTGTCCAGAGAGACAAACCACGACGACCTAATGTCGAATTTCACAGGCTGGATCACGAAGATCCCGGAACATTTATAAGACATATGGAAGAGTTCTTCGTCCGTGCTCATATAACACATGAGACGAACAAACTCTTTTCAATCACTGAACAGTTAAGGGCAATATCAAGATATGGTTTGACCAGTATCGCACCCTGATCACTAGCTATATGCTGTTTGTAGAAAGATTTAGATCTACATTTGACTCGAGCGAGATTATTACCCATGCTATGACAAAACTTTACGGAGACCGTCAAGGTGCTCACGAAGACTTGTTTATCACTTGCAAAATATGTCCTTTTAATAGGATAGATTGTTTTAAGCCCGGAATTCTAAAAACAAAAATCATTATGGATCAGCAAGAGGCGCAACGATTAATGACATAGAAACATTAGTCGAGACGACGACAGCCATCAAAAAGGATTCGGCCGAAGAGCAATCCCAGCTCATTAAAATATTACAAATTGAAAATAGTTGTCCGTCGAATCCTCAAGGGACAAGATCTGTGCCATCGCAAAACATGAATTGGAGATGCGATCAGTAACATACGGGTCGCCCAGTCCAAACATCTTTTACACCTCGAGTGCGTTTCCAGGAACCTCCTAGACGGGAAAGCGTTAGTAGTATGCAGGCTGCCCTACTAGTCCTTTTAGGAACAACCGGCAGGGAAACTCAAGGGGAGACAGAGGCCCCAGCCAAGGGTTCTCTCCGAGGTCCCCGAACTTCAGGCCCACTCCAGCTCGAAGCGAAAGCTGAGAGCAATGAAATGTAATTCTAAATTAAAACATCGATCTCTCGATGACCTTCCTGATCTATGTTACTTATTCAAAGATCCCGAAGAAAAATTACCACTTGAATGCATTCACTTCCGAGACTTCTAAACAATTGTAATAATCTCACGGCCCCTCAACAATTCTCTCTAGCTTGCGGAAATATGGTAGTAGATTTCTTAGGGACTACGAAAGTTGTAATAAACATTTTAGACAAACAGTTCGAAAGTACCATGCAAGTAATCTCTAGTAGCCTAAACGAGGAGCTGATACTGGGAGCCGTTCTTATATCAGAATAAAGCATTTTTTGATTTTGATAGGAAATGTATGTACATCGGCATAGATGACCGCATCACCGTCTTCCGGAACCAAGCAGCCGAACGGGATAAAAGACAGCCTACTCTACCCGAGGAGCTGGCCATTACAAACGAAACTCTCAGACCGTTGTTCGAAGAGTTTTCGGAACTGTTCACTAAGGTACCAACTCAAGCTTAAGGCAGGCGTATTAGAACCGAGTACGGCCCCATACAGGTCACCCCGATAATAATAGAATGACCTGACTAGAAGCCTCGATTCTGTATCGACTACAAACATCTTAATTTAGTAACGATAAACGAAGCTTCCGTCTTACCAAAAATCTATGAAAGCATTAAGGATTTAGGCAAATATTTTCACCGCTCTGGATCTCAAAAGTGGCCATTGACAAATACCCCTCAAGGAATCGTCGAAGGATTTTTCTACGTTCACTACGCCCGATGGGGCATCATACAAGTTTAATGTCATGTCTTTTGGATTAAAGACTGCTCCTTGTACATTTCAGAAGTTCATGGCGCGAGACGTTTTAACTGGATATCTCCATCACTTCTGTAAAGTGTATTTAGACAATATAATAATATATAGCGAAGATATCGATCAACACCTCTCTCATTTAAGATCGGTATTTGAACGTCTGAGACTCCATAATCTGAAGGTATCTCCTCAAAAATGTGTGATAGCTACCAAAGAAATAAAATATTTAGCCCATCGAATTGCATAATTCAAAACACGGCCGTTAGACAAGCATCTCTTACAAATCCAAAGTTATCCTTTGCCTGCTACGAAGCGACAACTTCAGAGTTTCCTTGGCCTATGTAATTGGGTACGGGAATATACTCCTAATGCTACCCTGATTACGAAGTCCTTGATCCGACTTCTCTCGAAGGACTGGAGCGTTAAGTGGATCCGGGATGCTCAAGAAGCGTTCGAGATGTTAAAGGAAATTTTCACAAAACCTTCAAAATTACGCCGGCCCAATTTCGATAAAGTGTCTATTCTGCAGACCGATGCATCCTTACAAGGGCTCTCCGCCGTGCTATATTAGCTGGGTGACCAAGGAGAAAAATACATAATATCATATGCGAGCAATGCGCTGCCTCCGGCAGAAAAGAAATATCACATAAGCGAATTAGAATGTCTGAGTGTAGTAAATACACGCGAAAGTACAAGAGATATTTGGCAGACAAACCGTTCATTGTGAAGACGAACAGCAGAGCTCTCCTTCGGTTACATAAGCATAAGCACAAGGACGAGAAGACCAAATTTACTCGTTGGTCATTGCTATTGCAAGAATATTATTTTAAAATTGAACATTGTCCCGGCAAGGAAAATATCTTAGCTGATTACCTAAGCAGGAATCCTCAGGGACCGAACGTACCCAGCGACGGCGAAGAGGATAGAATGTTTCCCCCAAATTTTAAGTATACTCAACGCATATCAGCGATTTCGCACCTCGAACTGCATAACGGCGTTGAAGAGGCTCAGTCATATTCACGTGATATTCAAGAAAAGATTCAACGATGGAATCGATTGAATGTTCAGGCAGAAGGAACGGAGGTAGAGGTGAATTTTTTAATCAACCACAAAGCACTCGAGGGCGTACTGTGGTTCAATTTAAATTCCAATTTACGATTAGTGGTACCTAAGAGGAAAATGTTATGCATAATTTCATCTTTTCACGACCGAGCAGAAGCCGGTCATCCTGGGCGAGACGAAACCGTCAGAACGATCTCGAAGAAATATTATTTTAATAACATGGCGAGACTGGTAGCTAAATACTTAAATGAATGCATGATCTGCAACTCCGTCAAGTGCCGGCAAGTCCAGCTGAACGCTCCTCTGAGAAGCCATGCGCCGAAAAGTCCGTTTGAAACCTTTAAGCATAGACGTCATAGAGCCCCTTCAACGGACGCAAGAGGCGGAGAACCGCTACATATTGATAGTAGAGGAGGTATTCCGCAAATGGATCGAGGCAAAACTATATCCAAATATTTAGAAGAGGAAATCGTACTACAATACGGATTACCTCGAGCCATTATAGTAGACCAGGGTGATCAATTTAACGCAGGTTGGTACATTACCTTCTGCGGGGGAAATAACGTAGGTATGTATTATACACCATCATATAATTTGCTTCCGGGGGTTGTAAATCCCTGTTAACGTGCTTCGAAAGCACCAAATAAATAACCAATTTTACTTAGCAGTAGATTTGTTTTTCTTTAGGCTCTGGTGATGGACAAACTATTTCAAAAATCAAATAGATCTTTAAAGTTTAAAACAATTTATTTCTTATTCAGAAATTCTTTATAATAATTAAATTTTTACATTTCTTATGTCATCTCTATTTTTTGACACACACACACCTTTTTAAATTGATTAAAAGCAACAAATTTAAGCTAGTTATTCAGAACACATTCCTTAGCTATAAATTAAAATAAGAATAGTTTTTTCATTTCACAACATAACTCCCCCCTTGATGTTTTTGAGAAACTTCAAGGAAGAGCAAATTAGTTTTGACAATATATAATAACTTAATAAACAAAAACTAAATAACAAACTTCAATCATATTAAACTTTAAAAGTATATAATAGAACAGAGAATTAATAACAATAATCTTAAATGTTTTTTATATTCTTAGGAATTTCAAATCATTAGGTAAAGGACATACTTTAGCTAATGATCTGGTAAAAATCCCATCTTTAGTGCGTAACTTTACAACTCTAACCTTGCCATCAGCTCCCGGCATTATTTCTGTTATGCGTGCTAATGGTCAACTGAGAGGTGGAGTCATATCTTCCTTTAATAAAACAATCTGATTTACATATAAATTTTTGGAAGGACTTAACCATTTAGGCTTATTTTGAAGTCTATTCAGATATTCAACTGACCACCTGTTCCAAAAGGCTTGTTGAATTTTTACAGATTTCTGCCAAATAGACGATTGTCAGGTACTTCTAACAAATCGTTTTCTGGATGAGCAGTTAAGTTACTCCCTATCAAAAAATGACCAGGACAAGTTAAATCTGAAGGATAGTTGGATAGGGCAGTAAGTGGCCGATAATTTAAAATACTTTCCACAGTAGCAAGTACAGTGCTAAACTCCTCATATGTCAATCGACTGTCACCTATTACTCGACATAAGTGATATTTTGCGCTTTATATCGCAGCCTCCCATATGCCTCCCTAATGAGGGCTTTTTGGCGGAATGAATTTCCATCGACTCTCTTTAGTGGCTAAGTAATTTTCGATTGAATCCGAATTTATTTTATTTTTAAAAAAGTCATAATTCTTTTAATTGATTGTGTGCCCCCCAAAATTTGTCGCGTTATCTAGCTTTTAATCAACGGTGCGCGCCTCAATCTTGAAGATTTTATTAAATAAGGTCCGCCAAAATCTACTACAGTTTTAAGGAAGAGACGCGTTGCTGCTACTCTATCTTTAGGAAAATCAGCCATAATTTGTCGCGCTGTTTGTGTCTTAAACCGATGACAAATTACACAATTTTGAATTATTCTTTTTACTGATCTAAGTCCATTCAAAGGCCAAAATCTAAGTCGAAAATTTGAGAGCACCGTTTGAGGCCCAGCATGGTACAACTTAATATGTTCTCGCTTCAACATCAAGGTTACAATATGACTTTGACGGCAGTAAAATTGGGTATTTTTGTGAGTATGGAATTTCCGCATTTGATAGTCTTCCACCTACACGAAGAATACATGATTGGCCTAGAAAGTGACTAAGGAGTAATACATTTTTATCTGAAATTACCTTTTGTCACTTTTTAGGAGAGACATTTCTGTGGAAAAATATCTTTTGTAGATATTTTATTATTACTGTCAGAGCATTTTGTAATTCTTTTGTAAACTTTAAGAGGGCCCGATATTTTTTCTGACTTTGGTTTAGTATTATTACTAAATCTTAAACAAAATGCAAAAGTACGTTCCAATTTAATGAAGCATGAAAATTTTCCAAAACATTTGTCCCAGCCCACGTTAGTGGTGACAATCAGATTGTTTCTTCTTTGTTCCGGCATATTTACAATTTTCTCTGATTTCTCAAAGCATGGAAATGCGTTTAAATTTAATTTGAAATCCTTTAAGTACTCAGGACCGTGCCACCACTGCGAACAATTAATTAGCTCTGTGGACGAAAATCCTCTGGATAAATAATCGGCAGCGTCTTCAGCAGATCGTAAGTGCCTCCAAGTGTGATCTGATGTAAGTTCTTGTATTTGAGCTACTCGGTTAGAAACAAAAATATTCCACCCACTTGGGTGTGAATTTATCCAATATAAACAAATTTGTGAATCTGACCACAGGATAACACTTTCAAATTTTAAGTTATTCCTATAAATTTCCAAAATTTTGTGAGCTAATTTAGCTAGAAGTAGACAGGCACCTAATTCAAGTCTAGGTAGACTAACAGTTCGTAATGGCGCTACTCTAGACTTAGAGCAAATTAAACGACAAGGCACCATGCTGTTTTCATACAATGCGCGTAAATATAGGCATACTCCGTATGCCTTAAGACTTGCATCCGCATATCCGTGTAATTACATTTTCTCTACTTTTTGTTTTAAAACTAGTGTTAAGACACCACCCGCCTCAAGGAAGTAATTAATATTATTTCATGTTTATTCAATATTCTTGTTTAATGTTTATGTTATTCAAGTATCGCTGAGTCTCAGGACTTGTGTATCAATACGAACTATTTAGGGCATTATAAATAAATCGGTTGAAGCGAACGTACGCGTTTCATTTGCATCCTGATTGTTTATAGTATTTTTTATACCTTTAACATTAGATGCCTTGGTATTTTTAGTTTAGATAAGTCCGAAATGTTATTTACAAAATTAATCCATTCAAGCTTAGGTTCATCACCTAGAACTTAATACCAACCTAGTTTTGCCAACCAGATTTTTTGCATAAAAATCTTCGCAGTGACAATTAATGGTGCAACAAAACCTAAAGTATCATATACCTGCGCGATTACAGACAAAATATTTCTTTTTGTTAACGGATTAATATTTATAATATCTGGACTTAAAATTCAAAAATAGTCATGGTTGGTATTCCACGAAACACCTAAGATTTTATTAGAATGATCTTCAGAAGTAATATCGTGAATTCAAACAACCGTTTCCTCCTTAAATGTGTCCAAAAATATTTTAGAATTGGAATTCCACTTATGCAAAATCCTGCAGATTCTAACAAACTGACTAATTGCTTTCTCATTAAAATAAGATCACTGACTGTATCAGCTCCTCCTAGTATGTCGTTCATGTGACATTGATTTTTCAGAACTTCTGCGGCTAGAGGATATTCAGATTTATTTTTGTTTGCTAGTTTCATAAGACATCGTGTGGAGACATAAGGAGCAAAATTTGTTCCATAACTAACCGTAGACAATTCTATACATTTTAAAGTGTCAGTCGGGTCATCTCTCCACAAGATATTTTGCAGAAATGTTTGTGCAGGATTAACTAGAATTTGTCAATACATTTTTTGTATATCTGTTGCGAGGGTATACAAAGACATCCGAAATCTGCACAATATATCGAAAAGATCTGGCTGCGTTTGATATCCCTTTAGGTTACATCATTAGGACTATATCCTGATCGACTTTTCATTGATGAATCAAAGACCACCCTAAACCGCGTCGATGATTTATCCCCTCTTATTACACAGAGATGAGGCATAAAATATTTATTTTCGTCTATCCGATTTTTTCCAGAAAGTGAAACATATTTGGCATGATTAAGAAAGACGTACTCGTCAATAAATTCCTTACATTGTTTAAACAAGTTTTTGTCCTTAAGAAACCTGCGCTCCAACGAATAAAAACGTTTTTCCGCAAGCGAATATGATTCTCCCAATTTTAGATTCGCCTTGGACGTTTTTAACGGTATGTCTACTTGAAATCTACCATTTTCTAAAATTTTAGTTGTATCTCTAAAAATTTGTTCAGAGAGTTCCTCCTCGCTTAACAAAACTTGTTCATTAGGAACTTCTTCTAGAGACCAAAATTTTTGCATTAAATCAATCAATCAATTCAATCAATCAATCAATCAATTTATTAGTGTTAATTAACAAATAATTTGTTGTACACAAGTCAGTATAAAATATTACATTTACATGGTATAAATAAAAATATTTAACAGTATATAATATATTATTATCATACATTAAAACGTCGCTATTACAAACAATTAAGCTACAATAACAGGACAATACAGAAGACTATTGAACTCCATTAAGAAAGTTTGTTTCATTAATATTGTGTACTAGAAATTCATTTATACTGTAGAAAGCCTTCCTTATTAGGAATGTTTTTATCAACTGTTTATATCTCACCTCCGGTACGTTTTTTGCCCTATTGGGGATTTTATTATAAAACCTAGGACCATAATAATTAAATCCGCAATCACTAGACTTTAGCCTGTTACAATCAATTATGATATTTTCCTGATTCCTTGTATTATAATTATGTATATCCTCCTGTTTTTGATAAGAGTGAATGTTTTTATACATATATACTAAACAGTTAAATATGTATAGTGAAGGAAAAGTTAGTATTTTCAATTCTATAAATTTATTTCTTACATCATCTCTATAGCCCAGGCTTGTGATTATTCTTAGCGTCTTTCTCTGCAAGCCAAAAATTCTAGCAGCTTGAGATGCATGTCCCCAACTTAATAACCCATACGTCATGTGAGATGTTATTAGTGAATAATAAGCTGTTAGCAGGAGTTTAAATGGTACAATATTTTTTAGATTTCTCATGACAAATATGTTTTTTGCCATTTTATTTGCTACGTAATCAACATGATGAGACCAATTCAAACTTGGGTCTAGAAACAACCCAAGAAATTTTACTTTATCTGGATTTTGAAAATTTTCGATTGGTCTGTGCGTGAATATCATGTTTATTGTTTTTGTCTCATTTAGTGACAGGCTGTTTGCTGCGAACCACTCCCTAGCATTTGACTGTGCCTCGCCCATGCGTCTTTCTAGCATATCCATTTTCTTATCAGTTGTCAGCAGTGTCGTATCATCAGCAAATAGTACTAAGTCGGTTTCAGATAGTGCTTTGTTCAGATCATTTACATAAATTAAGAATAGGGTCGGTCCTAACACCGATCCCTGAGGTACCCCACTCCTGACATACTGAGATGTGGAATTAATATTATTTAAACTTGTGTACTGTTGTCTATGTGTTAGAAATGATTCTATTAAATTGCAGCTGATTGCGTCAAATTTATAATATTTTAGTTTGTCTAGAAGAGCCAGGTGAGAGACACAGTCAAATGCTTTTTGTAGGTCACAGAAGGTGACTCCCACATATTCTTTATGTTCATTTCCTTCAACAATTTTGTATATTAGATGTGTTACTGCATCACTTGTCGTAAAATTTTTCCTGAACCCGAATTGTTTAGCATAAAATAATTTGTTATTTTCAAAGTATTCAGTGATCTGTATTTTTAGGCAGGTTTCAAAAATTTTCGATATAATTGGTACAAGTGAAATGGGTCTGAAGTTATTGTGGTTCACAGGGCCACCCTTATGTATTGGTATTACTTTTGTTATTTTTAAAATGTCAGGGTAAATACCTGCTCTTATACATTGGTTTATTAAACTAGTAAGAGGTATAATTATTATGTTTTTAATACCTTTGATAATATTTGTTGACAAACTAAAGTGATCTTTACTGTTTTTATTTTTCATTTTATTTATTATGTCACGAACCATATTTATACTGACAGTATCGAACTGGAATTTTGAATTTGTTACCTCAGAATTATCTGTCATTGGAATATAGTCGTTATAGGTGCTGTTTACTGAAGGTAAGTTTTTTGTAATATTTTCGGATATATTTATAAAATAATTATTTAGGTCCTCTACATCAACCGCTGCATTTAATGTTTTTCTAGTTTGTTGCCTATTTTTATTTATTATATTCCAATATGTTTTCGGATTATTACCATTTTTATTAAGGATATTTTCATAATAATTTCTTTTGGTAAAATTTATTTGCCGTCTATATTCTGCTTTATATTTTTTTAAATGTTCTTTTAAGTTGACATCGGGAAAATTATTGTACAGTTCACTCAGTAGGCAAACGTTTTCCCTCATTCTTTGCAGTTCCAAAGTAAACCATCCTTTTTTAGGTTTTACACCGCTGTTTATTTTTATTTCAATCAAAGGAAAAGCTTTGTCGATATTTTTCGTCAAAATTGTTAAAAACAACAGAACTTTTTTATTTACATCAAAATTTTCACCTACTGAGTTTACCTAACTCCAGTCCTCCCTTTCCAAGTTGTTATATAATAAAAACATACCTTCATCCGTGACTTTTCTTGTTGTAAAAGAATTTTTTTGTTCGGGATCAGTTTTTGTCTTCATACTAATATTTACAGCTTTATGGTCTGATAACCCTGGGTCAAAAACCTCCGTTGTATACATATTGCTGAAATTTATTAAAATGTTATCTATACAATTATTTTGTCGTGTATTCTCACAGATCGTATGCTGAAAATAAAATGAGTTTATTAAATCGAGAAATTCCAGGTATTTTTTATCGGTGGTATTAAATTTTATATTAAAATCCCCATTTATTATAATGTCTCTATTTGAGTTTTTTAAATGATTCATAACGGAGTTTAATTGTGACAAAAAATTTGCAAAATCCCCCAGCGGTGACCTATAAACAGTTACTATTAATAAATTTAGTTTTCTACATTCTACTGCTACTATTTCACAGTCAACTTCTACAGTATATGAATTTATTTCTTCGCATGGACTAAAATTATAATGCTCTTTTTTACATAAAATTACGACCCCCCCATGAATAGAATTTTTTCTACAGTAACTTGTTATAACTTCATATTTATCGAGAACAAGATTATGCATTTCATGTTCATTTAAAAAGTGTTCGGATAAACATACTACTTCATATTTATTATTACTAGCACACAAAAATGCTTCCAATTCTTGTACTTTATTACGCACAGATTGCACGTTTAGGTGCAACACCTGCACGTCAGGTTGGTCGTCCTCGTTAACTGTAGTTTGCAAATCTGGTATTTTGTTTTCGGTACCTAGTTTGCTGTAATCCTGTCTTCGATCGAAAGGGCCTTTTGAAATTATATTTGGATACCTCAACACCTGCTGGCCACATATTTGCATCCATAATACGGCTATCTAGGTCTTCATCCGCTGCCATTTTAAATGAATTAAATGTTCCCCAGTTTTGTACTTGTTCAACTACGAAGTTACGGTCCGCAAAACTATTTTCCAGGTGTTCTTTTAAGTTTTCTGTTGTGTATGATGTTCTGTACTTAGAAATAAAGTACCAGTTCTTCTTACTCGCCACTAAGTTGCTATCTTCCTTGTTTGAACCTACTATTTTGTTTGTGGATTGTTTACTACTCTCCACAGCGGGTGTGTTATTTCCCACATTATTTTTGTTTGAATGTTCAGCATTTATCCTGTTTATATGGGTAGTCATGTCAGGAATTTTACTTATGGACGTCTGGGCTTTGTTGATAGCATCTGCTACCTCCTTTCCACTAATTTTTTGTCTGTGTTGTTTGTTGGTTAAGTTTTTTTGGAGATCGTTTATTTGCCGATCTGGTTTCTCCGCCATTGATGTCGCTGTTGTCATATTGAAATCTGTAGATTTACCAGTCGAGTTTTTAACAACTAAGTTGTCATATAAATCCAGTTTTTGCTCCTGCCCACTAGATGGCAAGTGTGTTAACGGCATTAATTTATTTAGCAAGTCAATTTGTTGTTTTAACGCACTTATTGTATCCATTTGATTATTTATAAGTATGTTCTTTTGATTTAGCAGCTGTTTTAGATACCTAATTTCAATTTTTGATGCATCACTTTCAAAACTGTCAATGACACTGCTAAAGGTCTCGTCAAGGTCGTCTTCTGATTCACTTTCACAACAAATTACTGTCTTTTCGTCAATTTTTTTGATATTTTTTATATATTTCACAAATCATTAATTTGCACCGTGCTAGTAATCAACGATACTGTCCTGTAATATTTAATTGTACAACAGAATCTTGTGGCGTTAAACAACCAATAACCCATCCTAAATAAGTATTTTGGTGTCGCAGCACCAATTCTTTGGCGGAATGCAGTCAACCGTCCTGCAGCATCAAGTGCCTACGATGATATTGATATCGATACAGGTTAAAGGCAGACGTCCCGATAACCATTTTAAATACACAAAATTCTTGTAATAACTTATTCCATATACGGAAAAGTTAGCAACTTCACAAAAAGTCAGAAGAGTTTGAAATGCTGTTCTTTTAATCAAAACTTTAAAGAAGGTGGATTCACACGCAAGAGCGCGAATATGTACCGACTTGGCTTCTCAAGAGCGAGAACCATTAAGCCCGATGAAGAGACGAATTTCGAGACCCGTTCTTTTTATCAAGAGGACATTTCATTTTCAACCATTTTCAGTCTACAAAATTTACGTTTTCAATGAAGACTTCATGCACGAGCTTCGCAAGCAGATTATTCGTCCAGAAAAAAATATTTTAAACTTTTCTGGCTGTTCCGAACGAGTTTCGTGAGCAGACCTTCTTATCAAGAGGATATAAGAAGTTTCCGAGTACGAGCTTAGCAAGCAGTTTTTCTGTTAAAAGAAGACTAACTTCAATCATAAAAAGTCAACAAAATTATCGTAACTATCATATCCAAGGCGGTATAACATCGAGCTTTGACAGCCGATGTTCCATTTTTAAAGTTTTATGTCACGATTGACAGTACAAGCCATGCTCCGAAGCGAGCATATCTTCCAGTAGGAAAAACATTCTTTCTTTTATAATTTTTTCCATCTTTGAAAGTCAACAAAATTATCGTACTTAATTTACCCAATGAATGCAGTAAGTATCGAGCGTCGACAGCCGATATTCCACAATTTTAAAGTTTCCGTCAATAAAATTGACACACACCCTACGAGGTCCCAAACGAGTTTTGAGAGCCGATCTTCCAGATGGAAGAATTTTTCTTTTTGTCAATTTTGCAAAATTTCCGTCGACATATGTCGAAATGTTTTGATTACCTAACAGAAAACTTATAAGTGCCTCTAAGTTACAGATATGGATATTCCTATGTTCCATGAATTGGAAAGACGGCCGGATCCGACGCAAAAGCGCGTCCATCCAAGCCCAGCAATCAAGAGAGATCGCCGCCAAAAGCCGTTCGATGGATCAAGGACTCAATCCTATATCCAATTCCTTAGTCAATCTCAAATCGAAGACAATTCAGAAGATGAAGAGATAGTGGCATGAACATTCTCAAAGCTTCGCTTCGCTACGAGTGTAGCGTTTTCTATTTTGCATGGTAACAAATTGCTTCTAAAGCTTATACTTATTGGCATTGTTGTTAGGACCAATAAAATTGATAACCATTTCACATTGATTTTTAAATCAGTAAAGTACCACACTTGGCAAGAGTATTCATCCAAATATATCATGCCTAATAACTAGCTAAAATCTAATCATAAACATTCGACTGTACATAAAAAGATCACCAGCAACAGAAGGGGGGTGTTATTGAACCCAGTAAAATGATCCATTTGAAAAATATCCTAATTACTAAGAAATTAAATTCAGACCAAAATTCCCATGAAAAAATCAACTTTGAAACATTATCACTTTACAAAAGGCCGATAACCACCTTTGGCATCGTCTTTTATCGAAATCTGCATAAAAAATGATCAAAGAATTGACTTGGAAAAATTTTTCATCTCGAGGACCACGGTCAATCGCCTTTGGGCTTCGTCGTTCGAAAAATAAATATTTTTCGAAAGTATAAAAAAATTGAGTTAGAAAAAATTTCAAGATGCACGGGACAGAAAACCGGAGCAGCCCGACAAACTTTTCGAAAGTACCACGAATTTATTTTTTCGAAACTACCACGAATTTGGTTTTTCGAAAGTACAACAAAGAGAATTGCACAGGGCGGAAAACCGCTCCTCTCGACAAACTTTTCGAAAGTACCACGAATTAATTTTTTCGACAGTACCACGAATTTGGTTTTTCGAAAGTAGCACGAAGAGGATTACACATGGCGGAATCTTTAATCAAGATGTAGCGAGTAGCTATTTTAAATGTCAAAATTTAAGAAAAAATCAATGGTTTCCAATAAAAACCAAAATCATCATTTAATTATTCTGAAAGTGGTTGAGAATAATCCATGTCCGAACCACAAGAACGTTCATAAAAATAGAAAATTCAAAGTCGGAGACTCGATTCCGTACTCAAAATATCGTTAATCCAGGCTCGGGCGGGAATCACCATGGTAATCACTCGAAGGCGAGTAGACGGAAAAAAGTATATTTGGGTTCAATGCCGTTAGTACGTTCATGCAAGCAAGAAAACCGTTGAACTCATATAAATAGCTTCTTTAAGCATACTGACAAAGATTTCAAGCAATTCGAAAATTTCAGTGCAAAATTAATAGTGAATAATTTTCAAAAAGTTCTACATACATCTTACAATCATAACTAACTGGAAGTTTGAATCTTTTTGTACAGTCGATTGTCATAGTTCTCTCGACGCTGGATGAGATACGATCCTACGGGATGTACGGCTTGCCAAGCGGTACTGCTATCTGATGTTTGCCTTATATACATTAGTTAGGTGCCCCTTATGTGCATTAGTTAGTGTTGAATTTTTGATATTTTATGAATGATTTCAATAATTGAAAATATATTTTGAATTCGATTTCTTATTGATCCACTAATTATAAGATTGGCGACCGATGTGCGATTCTTTAGCGTGAATCGGATAACTACTTACTACGGATCACCCTTGATCCCGTCACGTTGTTGTACCTATCCGAATATTCATAGAATCCATCGACGGTCTTACTTATTAAAAAGGGTTTGTGAGAAAGTGCTAATTATAAGATATATTTAGTAGAAGTGCACCACTCGACATCAGATTTCGACAGAGAGAGCGGACTGTAGAAATCACAGTAAGTATAATTTTGTCTATTATCGTCTTGGGGAGTCTGAAGGGTAACTTGAATCCCCCTTGTGAGTAGAGTTGATAGATATCGTAGCGGCGACACGGCTCGAGCCTAATTAATATAAAATCTTTGTCGTGTCCATCAGACGCGCGATTTCTACAGTGACACATAAATACGGCTCACGAAGCTTGCGTGGTCTCGGATGCGTTACACTAAATTTGTTGTAACTTTTGAACTAATTAATGAAATTGAGCTCAACAAAGCTTAAATGAAACGAGAAACATGTGGCTATTGGATTATCATATTTTCAAATATAAAATGAATGTATATAGGGATAGTACATATATGAAGTCGGAATATAAGGAGATTTCCAATGAAACTGATAAAAGCTCTACCATTTCTGCAATTTTTAAGATAAAAATCTGAAACTTTCACATATTACTCTTGAAGTAAGGTATAAAAAGATCCGATGAGTGAAAAAAAATCTTGAAAACTTATTTTTGAAGGTGTACACTTCCAAAAGTTCAAAATTTTGAGAAAGTGATAAAATTTCATATGAATACCTAACTTTAACCACCTGTTACTCTGGTTTAAATCGAGTTATTAGATTTATGTAGGTGCGATTTTTAAAGGTTGAAATGTGTAAGTACTTTAAGATGTTTTAAGGTGATTTACCTTAAAAATTGAATTACCCTTCTTTATTTTACGAAAACAAAAGAAACATGTTTCTTTGCTCCAAGATTCGTGAAAGTAGGGGTAAAATAAACTTTAATAACTTTTATTAAAAAAATTATTTGGCATACCTATCCATCGGATCTTCTTATACATTACTTCAAGAGTAATATGTGAAAGTTTCCATTCTCGTGCGTTAAACAACAACAAAAAAAAATGGAGCCTACATTTTTGATCGTACAAAAAAACTGCATATACGTATTTGATGTGAAATTTCCCCTTCTGTCGCCTAGTGCTATTGGTCTTTTGATATATTTTTCTATTTTTCGAGTTATTTTCCAAAAACCGAATTTCGGCCAATATTTTCGATTTTTTTACGGATCGCCGGCACGTTACAGCTGTAAACTTTTTTTTATCGTATTCTACACCAACAAAAATACTTATTCTGAAAAATTCAGCCATATAATTCATATCCATTTATTTCGAAGTTACATGTCCTACAATGTAAACTTATGATTTAATAGTTTTTTTAGTATTGAAAATACTACTGGGCGCATGATATAGGACCTATCTTACGAAAAACGTATCGAGAGTGACAGATCTGTCTAGGCCGCTGCGCCGGCCTTGTAGCCGTACCGGATATCACGTTTCAATAACAATCCAAGCAGTATCTCGAAACTAAAATATAAACATAAAAACTCCTAAACTTAATAGTCTCTTGTGATACATGCCGACACTGCCATATTGTAGTCACATAGTTTGCATAACTTGCGTTATTTTCTACAGAACACCGTCACTTTCAAATTAACATTAAAAAAACAAAATAACCCAATAAAACATGGACTAGCTTATTTCGATCGTATGAACAAATATATTTAAAATTATGTAAATAAAATTATCAAACACATCTAAGTATGATATAAGAAAGTACAGTCGAAAAGCACTATACAGGGTGTTCTACAAGCTTTATGACAAAATTTGACAGATGATAGCTGGGTTAATCTAAAATTTTTTTATCAATGAACGTGGGTCTAATTACAACGAACCCAAGTGGTATTATTAAATTTGATAAAAGTTTTAATTTTTTTTTATCACTAATCGCTAATGGTACCTAATGCAAATGCTGAAAATACCTATCATCCTAGCCATCCCTCCTTGGACCCCAAGAGCAGTATAGTTGCATCTGGTATTTTCAATACGCTTAAGATACTTGCGAAAGATGCAAGATCTATGAATTTTTATTTTAGAAATGTACCCAGTTATCATTGTGACAAATGTTCATGTGTTTTTGGGTGTCTTTGACTGTTTGTTTAACAACTTGTTTAATAATTAATAAACTTCCGAAGCTTTTCGCTTTAAAGCAGAATATCTTTGTATATAATAAACAACAGCACATATTTGTACCATATAGGGTGTGGCAATCAATACAAATGTTAAAATTATACTACAACAAAATACAGATAAAAGAAAGACATTTAATATTTGCGTGAATATGCAATTATTTAACGTATGTTGATGTCTTTAGCACGATTTCTTGTTTTACTTCCACATCTACGTAGTAGATTGGAAGTTTAGCAAATTTTCAATAATTTTTCTTGTTGAAATAGATTTTAACTAGGAGCGAAAAAAAAATTATGTCTGTCTGTCTGTAACTTTTTCTTTGTCCGCACGTTTTCTCTGGAACAGTTTAAGATACCGACTTGAAATTTTATACACGTATGTATTATAACGAGATCTGGAACTGGACTGTTTTTTTGAACATATCTGGTGAAGGATTGGGGGGTAAATAGGGGTAAATAAGGAATGAGTAAAGCAAGCTGATAAGAGTACAGACACTTGAGGTTCGGTAGGAGCCGACGGCATCAATTTTTTTAAATAATATTCTACACCACCCAACCACCCCCTACTCCATTGTTAAAGGTGTGATAAAATAAAATTGAGACATTCACTTGAAATGCGGTGCACATATATAACGACATGTGAAACTAGATTATATTTTGAAATTATTTCGTTGAAGGGTAATTGGGCGTTAAATAGGGTATATAAGGGAAAATAAGTAAAGCAAGCTGGTAAAACTACAGAAACTTGGGATTTGGTGTATATATTAGAAATGAAGGCCTCATATATTTTATAATATTTTCAGCTGACCCCACTACCCCCAGTCCGTTATTAAAGGGGTTGATAAAATAAAATTGAGATATTCACTTGAAATTTAGTACATATATGTATTACAACCACAACTGTAATAAGATTATATTTTGTGATGATTTCGGTGAATAGTTCGGGGGTAAGAAGGTGTAAATAGGGGAAAATAAGTAAAGCAAGCTGGTAAGAGCACAGAAACTTGGATTTAGTGTAAATACTAGAAGCTAAAGCCGCATATTTTTTATAACATTTTTCAACCGCTGCACCACCCCCACTCCAAAATTAAGGGGACTTATAATTCAATTGAGATATTCACATCAAAATTGGTACATGTACGTATTGCAACGATATCTGGAACTAGATTATATTTTGAGATCATTCCGTTGAAGGGGTAGGGGATAAGTAAAGGTAAATGGGGAAAAATTAGCAAAGCAAGCTGACAAGAGTACAGAAACTTGAGATTTGATGTATATACTAGGAGGTCTCAGATTTCTTTATCATATTTTCCAAATCCCCCACTACCTCCACTCAATTATTAAAGGGGTTGATAAACTGGGGAAAATGAGTAGAGGAGGCTAATACGATTCCAGAAACTTAATATTTGGCGAATATGCTAAGAACAACGCCTCATTTTTTTTAGGACATCTACCCCAGGTATTATTAAAATTCTATAACCAATTATTTCCACATACTAGAGTGCAATTATAGTGAAGATGTTTTCCTTTAAAGTGACTTGGATCAATGTGGAAGTAGTGATTCTTTAGGCAGCGGTTTTAAATGGCTTACGTATGTTGATGTAAATACAGTTGAGTAAATAAACTATATTTACATCAGTCATGTTTCGTAACTAATCTATAGTTTCAGGACATGTTAAAATTGCTTTTGTAGTTTCAGACGCTTATACAGTGTCCGCCAGAAAGTCTGCACTGCATGGAATTCTTTTTTATTAAATCGGTTTTTTATAAACGAGTTTCAGCATGATTAATAACCACAGATTGGCCATAAATATTTATGTTTAAAAATGAATTATTATTTGTTTGCTTATAATTGTATTGAAACATTCTTTATAGGATTTTGCAAACAGCAGAAAAAATTACTGTCTATAACTAAAAAAAAAAACTTTGTGTAGAAATATTAATGAAATCTTTGCATTCTTTCGATAACCTGAATTCTGGTTATGCTAGCAAATTAAAATCCTAAAATGAATGTCTAATTTCTTATTTGACAATTCTCATTCTAACACTAGCATCCACACAGTCCCCTACGGCCATGCAGATTAAACTAGTATCCACATAACCCCCTACGATTATTAAGATTCAGTTAAAAATGAGAACAAAGACCTAAAATGAGTAGGGGGTTATGTGGATACTAGTTTAATCTGCATGGCCGTAGGGGACTGTGTGGATGCTAGTGTTAGAATGAGAATTGTCAAATAAGAAATTAGACATTCATTTTAGGATTTTAATTTGCTAGCATAACCAGAATTCAGGTTATCGAAAGAATGCAAAGATTTCATTAATATTTCTACACAAAGTTTTTCTTTTAGTTATAGATAGTAATTTTTTCTGCTGTTTGCAAAATCCTATAAAGAATGTTTCAATAAATATTTATTATGTCACAACTATGGCACCTCCAAAATGCCGTTAGAAATTTTAAAATGGCCTGAAATGTAACCAAAGAATTTTGCAATTGTATCGTTCGCATTAACCTGAACGCTACACGGTTCTCCATTATAATAAGTTTTTGGGGGTTAAACCCGCCACTACTAGTAAATTTTATAATTATTTCTAACGTTGTTTGCAAATTGTGTCCTGGAGCCACCACCCAGTCTCCGTTTCGTTCGAATTATTCGTGGATTACACCATTCTCCCCCAACATAACGCATTCTAATTTTAGCAAATCATATGCCTAGCACCACCTGTTGTTTCGCTTGTTAAATACCCACATGTCTGCATGTAAATTAGGATAGAAATCCGTAATGCTGGAAAAATTATAAAATAAATATCAGGAAATATTAAATCGATAATACTAATTGAATTGAAAATCATTAATTTAACGGAGAAATGTAATAAAATAATTAAGTTGATTTTATGATAAGGGTGAATTCACATTATCAGGAGTAATTAGTCCTAGCGGGTAAACTGTTGGTAGACAGTGGCAGCCCGTAAGGGTTGGCAGGGTAGGCAGAGCTCACCCAATTATCTAAGGCGCCAAGGCCAAGCAGTAGTTATAAAATTTTGCCGTTAATTAATTTTAATATAAAAATTACAAAATTAAAAAGTTATTATTATTATTATCATCATTATTATTTTTAATATTTTACTACATATTAATCCCACTCCACCAAGTTCACATGCAAATTCGCTTAATCGTAATACCGGGCGTTTGCCGCTAATATTTTATGCTCATGAACCTAAACTCTAACCTATAGTAACCATGACACTGAAATTGTGTTATACGACGTCAGTAGTAGGGCTATGCGGGTTCTGGCGTATTACTCTCAGAAGAGTAGCTATGAGGATACCTCGATGGCATGTGTCCATCCGGAGAGACCAAAAGGCTGCTGAAGAAGTGACCGGAGGTTACTGAAGAACTAACCAGAGGGGTGGCAGGTTGAGGGGTGGGTGAAGGAGTGACCAGAAGCTTCTGAAATGTCCATAGGATGTAACCAGAGAGGTGAACGAAGAGCCTGCTGGTGTTCGCCGGTAACGACCAGAAGCTGCTGAAGACTTGGATAGTGGCGGTGGGGATGTGGGAATGAGATATGAGAAGAACGCATGCGCAGTGAGGAAATCTGCATCATAAACCGCTGTACATAACATCATAAACTAAAAAGTCCGTATAACTCATGAGGAAGTGGAAATATCGAAAAAGTAAATCGAAAATTCTCCCACGCAAATGCCTCGTTATCCCCGGTTGTCTACTCTCCTATATCAATATTTCAACATCATTGGGTGAAAAGCAAAAAGAGTGCCGTCATGAGGTAACGTTAAAGGATGATGTAATCTTTTTACTATGAAATAAACATCCAGTACGTGACATTTTCAAGGGTAAACTTATGACTCATACACAGTTGCATCAATATTTCTTAGAAAGCGGCTGAGCAATCAGATTCATAGACTAAACAAATAAAGTCAATACTATATGATGATGTAACCTTTTACTAAGAAATATAAAAATAAATATCCGGACGTGACATTTTCAAGGATGAACTTATGACTCATTCTCCAACTGTTAATGATAAGCACATAGGCGTACCTACCAATTTTTCTAGGTGGGTAGGATTTAAACCAGGGTCTTTGTCTTCTGATTACGACCGCCTTACATATTGAGCTGTGTAAATAAAACAGCAAGATATTGATATAGTATATTTATTCAATAATTTAATATGAATATGTTTTCATCGAAATCATTTAGAAACTTATCTCTATTAAAATAAACATTCACGAATACAGTATGTATGAATAACACGTGAATACAATATGCTTAAATTTAATAGTACATTATAAGTGGGTAAATCATAACTAGATTGACTTAGAATATTATTAGTAACATTTAAAAATTTATTATAGAAATTATCAAAATTTAAACTATGCAAGAAATCCATATGAGATGATACAATGTCATCGCCAGCGCTGCTCACGGTGAAATGAACGGCAAGGTGCGCCGCGGTTATATTTATGACCTCGGCACACCAACCGCGGACCAATCAGCGCGCGCCTCGAGAGGCCGCAATCATATAAAAGCTCGCCGGTGTCATCGGCGTCGGCGTCGAACAAGTTATGACTTGTCTGGCGCGCTGTGCTCATATTTATAAACTCAGCCCAAAATTTCTCTTATATACTAAAATATTTTGGCCAATCAAAAGCCAGGGATTTTCAAAAAAGTCTATATAAGAAAAGACTTTTTCTCAGCGAGCAAGTAGTGATCGATCCTTCAAGTTGTAATGTTCTAGCCTTCAGCCGCTAATAGTCTTCTGCCGAAACTGAAGTCATTGAGCACAGAAGCCAACGCCAAAGCTGATGAGGTTATCCCTTCCTCTTGTGTTGTTAAGTGACATAGTGTTTTATTTGAGTTTTATTGTGTTGAGTGACAAGTGGCAATGCATACCCGGAGTGGCAAGGCAGTAGGCACTGGGGTCGCGAGCGACGTCTCCACGTCGGCCCCCCCTCACTGCACGACGCCCCTCACAGCATCTGACCACGAAGTGCTCCGCCAACACGACGCCCTGACAGGGGGTACGGGGGTCACGCCCGACGTCTCCACGACGGTGGCCCCACACTGTATAGCAAGCAACACAGCAACCCGGCTCGGCGAGGTAAGCATGTCCTCTGATTTCTCCACAGGCACAAGTGCTACGCATGGCGTCGCGACGACGACGCCCCAATACTGTGCGTCGCCGGGCTCAGCACCTAGGCATAGCGAGGCAGGACTCGCCACCAACATAGGACACGACACTGGGGTCACGCACGACGTCATCACGACGGTGCCCCCTCGCTGCATGGCACGCAGCGCAGCCACCTGGCATGGAACCCAGGCAACAAATGTGGGATGGAGTAGCAACGATTCCCAGGCGATGCCCCCTTACTGCATGGAGCGCAACGCAGCATCGTGGCACGAAAACTCGGCGATGGAACAGAGATTAGATGGTGATGATGATATGGTGATGCCCCCTCGCTGTATGGTGGACCCAACAGCATCCCGGGCCAGCGACGATTCCTCGACGCTGGGAGATCGCCGCTTCGCTGGATTCGCTTCCACACATGGGGAAGCCTCCCTCTCTGGCTCAGGGCTACCCAGCGGTCAGTACACCATTGCTGCCACACCCGACTGGCCCCAACTCTTCAGCGACGCCTCGCTGACACCTCGCCGCCAGCTGGCCACCCCTCACTGCATGGTACCACCAACAGCAACCAGCCCAAGTCCAAGCACGCCGCCCAACGCACAGTACTTCGTCACGCCTACCTCGTCGGCCGGCGCCTACCACGTCACCCCACCGTACCAGACGGCAAGACCTAGTGCTACGCCACAAAGACAAATAGTGCTCCAAAACCAAACGACTGGAACGATCCCAGTCCCCTCTGCCGCCATAACGGACCAACCCCAACCGAGCTTGGGACTACCCACTTATGAACAATTAGCACAACTCCTGGCTCTGACCACTTCAAACCTAGCCTCCATTACCCGGCAACAAGAAAATTGCCGGCCACCCATCACTGCACGGAGTGCATCACAGCCGTATGACACAGAAAGGGCTTACATCCGTGGACACCGGCAACAACAGCCGGCATCCAGTCTTCGACAGCTCTCCTAAGAGTTAACAACGAGCAGTAGCTACGATCACAGTGCTCCCCTGGCACTCTTTACTTCAGAACAAGTTGTTTTATTTACAGTAGTGATAATAACAATAAATAATCATCATTTTAAAATAAAATAAAGTGAAACTATGGCCACCAGAAGTTGCAAGCAGTTCAACCCAGTCCTGACCGACATAGAAGGGGATTTGTTCTCACAAGAGGCACCCCCGCTCAACGAAGCAGCTCCGGCGACGTCCGACGCAGCCACGCCACATCCAGACTCCGAATTCCGGGAAGGCCAGGATTTCTCCGGTGTGTCCACACCTCCCTCCAACACGCTGTGGGACGCAATCGTCTCTGAACGCTTGGAACTGACGCCGCCAGCACATCAGCTAACCCCGGCAACCGAGCGACGACGTACACAGGGCACCCAGGCTCACGAGTCAACGCCACCCAAGGAGGAACGCAGAAGGGTCAGGTCCACTACCACCACGGAGGCAACGGCGACCACTCTGCTTAGCTACGAGCAGCTGGCCCACCTACTGGCTATTACCACGGCCAATCTGGCTCGGGTGGTCCCTTTTCACACCAGGAACGTCGCCCCGCAGCCGACCACGTCGGCCCTCCTTCATGACGAGAGCGTCGCACCGCCGCTAACCACATTGAACCCCCTTCCTTACAGAGGCGTCGCACCGAAGCCAACCACATTGGACCCTCTTCCTGGCAGGGACGTCGCACCAACTACACCGGCCCTCCTTCAGAACCAGAGCATCGCCCAGCAGCTCGCCGCCCCGGCCCCCCTTCATATCGGGTGCGTCTCGCCACACCCTGGCACCCAGCCAGAAGACTTCGACCCACAGCAGCCAGGAACCTCGAGACCAGCGTACCGGTCTCCCACGATCATCACTACCACAGCCCCCTACACTATAGGGCAATCATCGTCACAACCGACCCGGATGGTCCCCATTCAAGCAGGGAACGTCTGGCAGCCACCAACCACGGTGGTCCCCCTTCACGCACGGAACGTCTCGCAGCCGGAAGAGCCAAAAACAGACTTTTTCCGTGGACAACAAGTTTGTTAATATTCACTAGCTCGCGTACAGCAATTCCAGATAAACGAAATGTGCAGTAACTATCAGACACTTTTAACATCTTGTTATCAATAAGTGCTCCTTTTGTCAGTGGATAATTAGAGAGCTGAATTTCTTACTCTTTTTCTAAGTTAACAGCAGCCTCATAGTAATCCACGATACATTGCTGAAGGTAGGCAATGAAATCATCTCAGTCCACTCTAATGAAAAAAATATTTTCTGGTTTCATGTATACATTAGACGTAATAATCAGAGTTTTTACAACAGGAACATATCCTCTCGCAGCACTAAGTTCAGTAATTATTTTGTTGTTGGAATTTTTTACGTAGAAAACGTTTTCACAAATAAATCTTTCCTCATTCTGTATAGCTTCTCGATATATGTCACTAATTCGATCAATTTCTTGTCAGTAATCATAAACATCTGAAAAAAATGTTAGGCTAGGTGTAATCGATGACGACGATATGGTAACACTTGAATAGATTCGAAAAACTAAGCTCTAAAACTTTCCGGCTCTCTATTTTATACAAGGAGTAATTAGTTTCATGTCATAAAAACTGGTAATAGGGACCGACTAGACAAACAAAAAACTTATAGGAGTTTTTTCTCTAGGGGCACTTTGAAAAAATTGACCTAGGTTTAAAAACGTTAAGGTGGGAAACATTTGAGAACCACTGTTCTTCATGGTCAATGGATGTTACAGTTCCATATATTAGAAATAATAAAAAACAATAATATGCGACTTGTGTTCCCGCCGGAAGAAGTGCGGCATTTTGATGGGATTACTTGTACCGAACTGTTTATACCACTAATTATGAAAATGTAAATAATTCCTTCTCTTTCGGCACAACGCAAGCATAGAATGGCCCCATGGGTTTAAATAGGATTTGTTTACATGCATGTTTTTATTTCGAACAAAAATATTGTAGCCTTTATTGTGGTTTATAAATATTTATAAAATTTAAAAGTGGTTTATTAACATTTGTAACATTGTGTTAAAAGCTTAAAAAATTAGTCATTATTTTATGAAATTGGAAAACGAACAGTTAGACGTTCGAGATACGATAACAGAAAATAGTTGTGTATTTTGTTAGGAAAAATCTGATTTTTTTAACGAATTGAGCGCATAATGTTTCCCAATCAGGTATAGAAAACTAAAAATCGAGTCATTGGTCTCTATGAAAATCATTGCAAACAATAATAAACCGATCAAAGCAAGACATCGAATGCTAATAATAATAATAATACTAATAACAATAATAATCATACCTTTAATGCCCAATAGGTAACACCTAATAACTGAACAACTCTTTTGAATCTTTCACAAAAATTGTTCGAAATGACCTCCATCTTTACGTATACACATTTCGGCACGTTGAACTAAGGACATACGCACTCCGTTCAACACATTTGGTAAATTAGGATAATTTTTTATGCTTTCTATGCACATTAATATACGTTGTTGCAATTGTTCTAAAGTGTCAATTGGATCACGGTGAACCAGATTTAAAATGCCCCCAAAATTAAAAGTCCACCTGATTTAACTCGGGCGATCTAGCAGGCCATGGTACTGGTCCGCCACGTCCAATCCATCGTCGAGGAAACTTTTTGTTCCAAAAATTTCGAACAGCCAGACCAAAATGGACTGGTGCGCCATCGTGCAAATACCACATTCTTCTGCGCGTAGTCAAGTGTACATCTTCCATCACATTTGGCAATTTTTGTTGCAAAAAAATTAAGTATACTTCACCATTTAATCTAGCTGGTAATTGGATAGGTCCAATTATTTCATTGCCGCAAATTCCTGCCCACAAATTAACGCTGAATCGTCGTTAAAAATGGGCACGTGTATTTTCGTCTGCCCAATAGTGCATATTTATAAAATTAAACACTCCATTTCTGGCAAATCACGACTCATCGGAGAAACACAGAAAACGTTTAGAAATCCACATTTACTGCGTGTTTTCTTAAAATCCACCTACAAAATTGCATTCGCTCTGAAAAATCTTGAAATTCTAGTGCTTGGACACGTTAATAGTGATAAAGATGTAAGTTCACATCTCTTAATGTCCCCCATACCACAAAATGGGATACTTCCACACGGTTCGCGATATCACGGGTGCTTAAAGTTGGATTCTCTTCTACAAGTTCCAAAATTTGAACCTCTACATCAATTACCCTTTCTTCACATTGTGGAACTCGTTCTCGTCCATATTCATCGAGACGACCTGTTTCTCGAAGACGCTGGTGAATACTAACAAATGTACGAGCACAAGGATGACGTCGATTAGAGAACCTTAAACGATAAAGCTCTTCCGCACCAGCTGCATTTCCACCACTTTCTCCATACACCAAGTGCATATCCGCGAGCTCTGGATAAGTGTAATCTCCCATAATGTCCAGAATCTGCGTTTTAAAACACCACACTAAACTGTGAATTAACGTTGTAATAAAGAAAACAAAAAGAAAAACTTGGTCCAAAATCCAAAAGTACCACAAAAAGCACGAACGAGAAGTAGTGTCTTACGTAACCAATTACTAACGACTTGAACAATAAGTCAATAAAATAAATCATAAGTGGCACAAAATTCAAAAAGAACAAAAGCAACAGGCAAACCCAAGGAACGGGTAGGTCGCGTCGTGTGTACGTTGTTTATCAAGTGAGGACACAAACTGAAATTATTACTTGAGAATATTACAAGGGAGTGTATATCACGAGTAATAAGATAATTTGGCCGCGAATAAGCAAAAAATATGGCGGTGTCCTCTGTCGGTCGCTTCTAACTGCTTTGTCGGCATGCCTTTCGATGACCCCCGTCGCGGCCTAATTATCTCTTAGCCTCACCATACTTATTTGCACGAATGTCAGAGTATCATGTGCGACAAGACGCTAGGCAATAAAGCCTACCCCAATATGCCAGCAGTTTTCAAACTATGTTGTTAAGTATTTTGGAAATTTTTGTTTATTTTTCTCTCTACAAAACTGAGTTTTAGACCCCATGTTATATAAGGTTTTTTTGCTTGTCTTGTCGTTCCCTACCACCAGTTTTTTTTTAATGACATGAAACTAATTACACCCTGTAGAATATTATTGGAATTATTCATCTCACGCAGCCGAAACGACGTAGTAGATGAATCGGTCTAGATTAACCTCCGGCGAATCAGCATTCATTTTTATAGCATTTGGGGGTGTCATTAACTTTTCAAGATTATTTTCAAGGGCTGCTGTTTTCTGTTCTGTTAAATCTGCGACCAATTGCAAGACACTACTTCGTAAAGCGTTAAGCTTCACTATAGTGGTTGCTATATTATCATCCACATATTTTTTATTGGCGGCAATACCATTTTCAGTGGGAGATTGAACATTACCCAATTTTAATTTTTCAATGTCGATATTTCCATCTTTGGTAAAGACGAAACCACGACATGATGCCAGTAAATGTACTCATCATGATAATGATGCAGAGTATGGCTGTACCGATGTATTTAATAGATAATTTCAGCTTCACGTAGTTCAATTATTATAACAAGAATTTCATTATTATGAGAATCGGTATTTCCAGCACTCTTGGACGCATTCAAAAGCTTTAATCTGTCGACTAGTTCATTAGCATTATCCAGTAAACATATTCAATAGATTTTTCATCGCAAACCATGGTGATGTACTCTCCACTACGCGACTTTCCAACCGGTTCACCCTTAAGTAATGGCTTTATGACTTTAGTATAATTAAAGATCGTGTTCCAATGATTGTCTTAATCGTCCATAATTTCTTCTGTGAACATTACTCGCTTCTAGAATATTCTTATAGTCATGTCGTGTTCATCATAACCTTTGGCAATCTTCATAAATATTGTTACCAATGTTTATTTCAGCGTTTGGACTAATGTGTAATTCCAGGGAACCAATATAAAACTTATTCATTTCTGAATCGGGTCTGACGCCATATGTTTGATCGAAATTCTTATTTTTGTTATAGAGTCCTATTATATAATGTTAGGCTAAAGAAGGATACTGTCCAAAATTTCATGGATCCATCTGATCAGTTGCCTCTTCGAGGATATAGTCTTCTCCTTCTTCATATTCTTTATCTTCTTCATATTCTTCTACAGCTTCTTGTTTATGTTCTACTGGTGTTTTTATCAATGGCTTAACATTTAGGTAAGTTTCACAGAGATATATTAATGAATTTTAGTTCTTTTAGCGGCTCGATAACTGGTTTATTTAATCAATTAAGGATTTCATCTTCCTGAGCTTTTCCTAATTTTAATGCTAAATATTTTTTTCTAATAACCCTCGATGCTTTTCTAATTTTTCCTTTAAGTTCTACATCTTTTTCTAGTACATACGGTTTCATCCTGGGTGACTTATAAGTCTCGAAAATTATTTTATTAGACACCATTTTCAAACAGCGCAGCGTGTGTACGATTTTCAAGCAGGGTATGTACGATTTTGAAACAGGTCTGTATGTTTTAAAACAGGATTTGAACAGCTTTTAAACAGGTTTGTACAGCTTTTAAACAGGATCTGTAAACAGCTCTGTAACATTTTTAAACAGGTCTGCACGATTTTCAGGCAGATCTGTACGCTTTAAAACAGGGTTTGTATAGCTTTTAAATAGGACCTGTAAAGAGCTCTGCATGATTTTCAAACAGGTCTGCAGGATTTTCAGACAGGTCTGTACGATTCTAAACGGCATCTGCACAGCTTTAAAACACTGCTGTAACTGAGAGCTTGACTGATAATAAGTGATGTGTTCAAATTACATACTTACATACTGATCAAAACCCTTTCGACAACGTCCATTATGCAAACCAAAATCTTTTACGATAACCATTACCATTCCAACATTGTCGACACATATTCTTAAATTGTTCGAATGTCATGTCAGTGGTCACGTGATCATCATACGCATGTAAATTCATTTTATCTCGTTTAAATAAAATAATAAGTTAGTTATCTCGAATGCTGTATTTAGGTACACGAGCATAAGTCTGACAGAGATAGAAGCTGTCCATGTCCAAGATAGAAGTAAGCGCCTGCTTCCTCTTGATTAATTTTGATTGTTTTTTTTTGTTTTTTCGTACTTTTTGGTATTGGTCGCCTCGGGCTTAGAGTACGAATCGTTTTATTGAGACTAGCAAATTTATTTAAAGATGGGCGCCAGCTAGCTCTTTTGAGACTCTGAGACTTGGACACTATCAGGTAGACTTGGTTACACTTTGGTTTAATGTTGATATGAATAAAACGACGAATTATAGGTTAACGATGAAGAGTATAAAATTATAGATTCGGGGTACTTTCGAAAATTTTGGAATTTTGAAGAAAATTAAAATTTTACTATTGTGTTTTTTGAGTTAAATGGGTTCTTTACATGATTTTAATGATATGCTTGAGTTTCCTCGGGTTTAATTTTGAATGCAAGTGGTAGTTTTTGAATTTTATAGTAGTTTTATGAAAATCTATGGATACGTTAAGTTCTGACTTTGGCGATTGTTTTAATAATTTTAAGTAATTCTTTCTATGAAATTTTGGCTCATTTAAAGTTAAAATTTTGGGGTACTACAACACCCCCCTAGAATTAAATCCTCATTCAAGTTTTGGATTACTGCGAATTCTTCATGTATTCGCTCTCCTTGGATCTCAAGTTCCAGATTAACGTTGCCTGTCGAATAAATGTTTTGTCCTCCACATGCCATTGTAAAAATTGTCGAATTATTGTTCCTAAGGTCCAGATCTATAAGTCCTTGTTTTATTACGTTGCTAGCAGCTCCAGTATCAACAAAGGCTTTAACGTCTATACCATTGACCTTTATAGGAATTCTCGGCAAAACTCGATGCGTGTTGTTTGTGGAGAGAAAATTTCCTATGGATGTCATGGATGTTTGTTCGGGGGCGTGACTTTCGAACTGTATTTTTGGTAGCGAACTGGGGGCGTGACCTTCAGTTGCTGGTAACGAAGTCTGACCTGGCGTGGAACCCAGGGGTTGACTGAGCGTGGATGGCTGTCTAAGGGCGTGACCTTCAGAAGCGGATAAGGAAGTCTGACCTGACGAAGTACCCAGGGGGCGGCGATGCAAAGCGTAATTTACGAAAGCTTGACCTGGCGTAGAACCCAGGGGTTGACTGAGCGTGGATGGCTGTCTGGGGGCGTGACCTTCAGAAGCGGATGAGGAAGTCTGACCTGACGAAGTACCCAGAGGTCGGCGATGCAAACCGTGATTTGCGAAAGCTTGACCTGGCGTAGAACCCAGGGGTTGACTGAGTATGGATGGCTGTCTGGGGGCGTGACCTTCAGAAGCGGATGAGGAAGTCTGACCTGACGAAGTACCCAGGGGTCGGTGTTGCAAAGCGGGATTTGCGAAAGCTTGACCTGGCGTAGAACCCAGGGGTTGATTGAGCAGAGCGTGATCTGCTTGGGATGAAGGAAGAATGGTGAGGGATCGCAACGAAGCGTGATTCGTTACTGTTGGTTCGTTGAATAACGTAGAAATATCGATTACATCGCCGTACTGATCTGATGAGGTTTCATAAGGTTGAAACGGTATTGTGGTTGAATTTTCGATTGGTGATGAAAGTGGTGGACCGGTCGCCGTGGAAGGAATTAATTGTTGTAGTGGCGAAGGGCGCCGGTCCTCTGGTCGTTTCCCTGATTCTGCCCGTTCTGGAAATAGGGATTCCTTGGACACTCTCGTAACCAATGCCACTCCTGGCAAATTCTGCAAGGTGATGGTGGGGATCTATCATGATTTCCCAGCGGTCTTGGTACGAGTGCCGAATTTACTGAATCCGGACCTGGCTGTATAGCTAATTGATTTGGCGGTGATGTAAATCGATTTTAATTTTGATTTTGTCTCCGGGTTGCGTTATTTGAGTTTTGATTATAATTAATATAATTGTTACTGAAATTGAGATTCGATGGTTTACGTTGAGATGAGTGGATTTCTAGTGTACTTTCTTCGATTTCTGCGGCGATTTGTAATAATTCTTCGGGCGTTGAGTAGTCCCTGTAGCGTATTTGAGATTTTATTTCAGGAATTAATTGACGATAAATGCAATGCGCTTGTTCTAATGCTGGTCTAGCGGATCGACGCGATTAAAAAGGCCTATCTTTTTTTAAATGAAAATAGTTACAGATTCATCTTTCTGTTGGGATTTATTGTGTAAAATATATTCTGCATGAGCCCTTCTGGCCATGGAGTCGAAAGTTTGACATAGGCGTAATTTAAAAGTTGAATAATTGTAGATAAGATTTTTATGCAACGAGATAGATTCGGGGTACTTTCGAAAATTTTGGAATTTTGAAGAAAATTAAAATTTTACTATTGTGTTTTTTGAGTTAAATAGGTTCTTTACATGATTTTAATGATATGCTTGAGTTTCCGCGGGTTTAATTTTGAATGCAAGTGATATTTTTTGAATTTTATAGTAGTTTTATGAAAATCTATGGATACGTTTTTTTATAAGTTCTGACTTTGGCGATAGTTTTAATAATTTTAAGTAATTCTTTCTATGAAATTTTGGCTCATTTAAAGTTAAAATTTTGGGGTACTACAACATCTACAAGCTTATGTCTACCCATACTAAAAGAAGCTCATATGTTATCCTGCTTATCATAAGCTACGTAATAAAAATGAACACTGAATTAGTTTTAGCCTCAGATGGATTGATTATACTGTCACTATTTGTATACGGAAAATAACTTACACTCTTCAGAACTTCCTCCAACAATTTTTATTTAGGTTGATACAATAACTTGTAGTACACGTACACATTCTCAGACAATGATGGTAAAAGCGGTCCAAATTGCCGTTAAGAATACACGAGGCCGGAAGAAAGTCATGACCCCTCGTATTCTACCGATACCGAAGACCATTTCCATTTTCCATTTAAGAATATTTTATTTTCTTTAACTATGGTATAATACTACAAAATATTTAAAGATATTTGAAATCCATGGCCTACTTTAATAGTTATGACGGAAAATATCGAAAATGCGGAATATGTCAAATAGCAAAATATCTCCCTTATTTGAAGAGATATGACGAAAATTCTCCGATATTTTTTTGCAAAACAGTATTTCAACGAAGTTTTATCTAATAGTTTTTGAAGCAGGCTGGAAATGGCGGCATTAAACAGAGTATTTTCCTCCCTTTTCATCGATATATAACATGCCATATTTATTCATTGCAACTAAGCAAGTAATTATAAAAACATTTTTATTAAACCAATACATTTTTTAAAAACTAGCATCATACTTGCCGTGGAGAAGTATGATTAAATAAAACGATAAAAAAATTCAGGAAATTCTTCAAAACTTTACTATAATCAAGCATTAACACAATTAAAAAGAATAAAGTAAATTCAACTAATAAAAAAAAATAATAATCAGGAAAACAACATGGAGCCATTATGGAATGAGTATTCGCATTTATGCCAATGTATAGAGGTCATCTATAAAAACGTCATTCCTTGCTTAGAAAATTAAAATATGTTTGTCAATTAATTTAAGTACAATATCCATTTATCTGTATTTCGTGTTATCTACTAAAGTTGATATGACAATTTAAAAATTATTTTGAGGATTAGATAGATATTGATGTTCTGTGTGCTGTATTCACTTTTATTATTACTTTTTTTGTTGAATTTACTTTATTTTTTTAATTGTTAATGTTTGATTATAGTAAAAAATTGGAGAACTTACTGATTTTGTTTCATTGTTTTATTTAATCATATTTCTCCACGGCAAGTATGATGGTAGTTAATGAAGAATTATTGGCTTAAAAGATGTTTTTATAATTATTTGCTTAGCTCCAATTAATAAACTTGGCACGTGACATATCGTTGAAAAGAAAGGAAAATACTTTATTTATGTTGCTATTTCCCGCCCGTTAAACAAAAATTTAACACCCCAAAGAATAAATCTAAAAATACAGTGGTTTTGAAAAAAATTAGATAAAACCTTGTTGAAATACTCTGTTTCGTAAAAAATTGTCGCCTTAGAATTTTGGTCGTATCTCATCAAATAACGGCGATATTCTGCATTTTCGATATTTTCTGTCATAACTTTTAAAGTAGGCCATGGACTTCAAATGTCTTTAAACCGTTTTGTAGCTAATAAAAATCGGCACAATTTTTGTAGAAACAATTTCTTTGCACAACCGATATTAAGTGAGATATTTTGATAAAATGGACATATTATAACGAGATCTGGGAATAGCTTATATTTTCAGCCTAGTCCGTTAAAGGGTTGAGGGTAAATATGGGTAAATAAGTAAAGCAAGTTAGTAAGAGTCCAGAAACTTGAGGTTTTATGTACATGCTAGAAGCCAGCTTCAATTTTTTCTTATATCTACATCTAGACGTGGAAGTAGTGATTCCTTACACAGTGATTATTTTTCATTCTATATTATTACCGGCAATAATTATTTCAATATTTATTGTTTTGTTATTCCCTACATAGAGATCCATTATGAAGGAAATGTTGTAATATCATAATAATTAATCACAAACAATTAAATTACTGTTGCAATAATTAATTTGTATTAACTTTATATATTATAACCCTATATTAGGGTACCTACCCAATATTTATGAGGTAGTGGATATGCTTTACTATAGAATGGTATACTTCAGTTATATTATGCAATGGAACAATATAATTACATCTTTACTATAATACGTCTTTATTTATATATAGTATGTATTAAAATTGTCCCTTTATAATTTGTTTTGCTTTAAGTCAACAATTTAGTCCCTGTCAGTTATACCCGTTATAATTTTATAAATAATTGCTCTGTTAAATATAATGCCGATGAATATTATACATATAATAACATATATTATTTGTTACATACCGTTGGAAAAAACAGCTGTTAGGGAAACACGCGGTTAATCGAAATATTCGTACTCTGTTAAATGAGAACAACCACAGCACACTACAGCAACCCTATTCAAAATGTAACGTTGCGACGCGACGCCTACGCCGTTGCATCGATACTTTCTGCCGCCAAGTGTTTACTTACTTTCAACCCCATCTTTGGACTTCCAATTTCAACTGTACAACATTCTTCTCAATTTGCGCCAAATAATGATAATGAATATATTAATTTAATTCCGGGTGTAATATAATAATTGTATAAATATCTTTATTTATCATCAACAAATTGCAACAATTTTACAGGAATACTTATTCATACAAATATTCACTTAAAATATTTTGAAAGAAGAAGGTACCTAAGTGTCAAAGCTATTGTTTTACCAACCAATACTTTATTTATTTATTGCATCTAACAGATACTAACGACATTTGAATTAAAATTAACAATCTGTTTCTAATGCCTAGATAGATAGCTCAAGTGATAAATGGAATGAAACTTGTAACTACATTATTATTAATCGTAAAAAGGCTAAGAAAAAGAAAATCTCTCTGTCTGTCGGTCTGTAACTTTACCTTTGTGCGGATGTTTTCTCAAGAACGGTTAAAGATATTGACTTGAAATTTGGTATACATAATACGTATCATGAAGAGATCTTGGATCATATTATATTTTGCGCAAATTCCGACGAAGAGTTGAGGGTTGAATAAGGGTAAATAAAGGAAAGTAACTAAAGCAAGCTGGTAAGAGCACAGAAATTTTAGACTTGGTGTATATACTAGAAGCCAAGGCCTCAGATTTTGTTAAATAAAACTTTGTTTCGTAAACATTTTGTCCAAAATAATAAATAAAGGTACTTCCCTCCTAAGGCATTTTAATGATATGAACAATATAAAATAGTATATTATATGAGCGATTATGATAGCCATTATTGACGAAAATCATGTTTGAGCCCACGAGCCGAAGGCGAGTGGCATAAATCTTCTGAGTGAATAATGGTCATAATCCCGAATGTCATACTATGATTTTTCTACACCTATTAAGCAAATAAATGAGACTGAAATTTGATAGCATTAATCGACACCTACTCGTAAGAAGTGGAAAACGTAAACAAACAATATGGCGATACACTTGGTTGTCACATACACATTGTTGTCAGCGAGTTGATTGACAGCTGCAGCAAAAGCTGATCGCAGTCGATTTAAAATATCATTGGATCAGTAAACAGTGAATTATGGAATTTGTATTTGTGATTGGCCGGCTGCAGTGAATTATAAATCGATAATTCACTACAATCAATTATAGGTACGATTATTCACCAAAAAATGCTAATAATTGTCATATAATTAAACAGGTGTAGAAAAAAGGTATTTTTACACAACATATTACACCAATTGCGTTAAGGCCATTATAAACAAACTAAGAGACATTATGACTTGAAATTTGCACTGAACATTTCCAAATACTTAAACACTGTTGAATATGTTGCAATTTTTTTAGTCCCGTGAATACGTACTAGTAAAGAATAGCTACAGTAAGATCTTTTTAGGCAATTTACACTCTTAGTTTTATTCCACTATTACACTAATTATAACAAAAACTGGTCATATATTCTAGTGAACATTTTTTACAGAATTCAAATATCTGTTTTAGTTATAGGGAAAATGGCCCCAGGACTTTTAATTGGGGCATCCTGTACATTTACCGAGAACTTCTTTTTGTTTCCATATAGAGGGTGGATCATTAATAATAGGCCATAAGTGCAGGGGTAGATTCTTTATGGCAAGATATGAGGATATAACCAAATATGCTTTAGAAAAATATTGCTGTGGAAAAAATACAGGGTGTCAAAATTCAAACTATTTTTTCGTCATATTTTGTCTGGACGAAACGTTGTGGTACTTCTGACCAGAAAATCTGATGAGGGCGTCATTTTCACGTATAAAAGGTACGCTTGGTAGAACTTGATAACTACAACCGATTTCGAGGAAATTGCTGTTAAACATTTGAACAATTTTTTAAGACATATTCAAATTTAATGAAACAAAGTGTATTTATTGAAAAAAGTACAAAACGTAATTGAAAACAAAATCGTAATAACAGCGTAAACTCTTTCTCACTTTCTTATGAACTAATGGAGTATTTTCGTGGTATTGAGATAAATATATAAATCAAAATATTGTGTAAAATAAGGATCTCATCTTATTAGAAGACCAAAAAATAACATGAAAGTTGACTTAATGACTTTAGGATTTATTGTATAAACTTTCCCCCCATGCAAAAACCCCATTGCTGCAATTTATGATGAATTTTCGATATGGTTTCCACCTACTTCTATGCTCTTTCTAATTATTTTCATAATAGATTTTCTTACATTGAAAAATACATTTTCTTGTCCTCTAATAAAATTGGCTGCATTTCGTATTTTCTCCCACACTTCTTCTCTTGAATTGATAGTATTTGCATAGACTAAGGACTTCATATAATAATCTAAAGGATTATAATTAGGACTGGGTATCTGGTGGCCAAGCAAACTCACTTCATCGACCGATCCATCTGCGTGGGGATCTTATCAAGATCATTTCTGACTTCAGTGGAGAAATCTTGTATAAACCACATTCTGTTCCGTATCTCTAGCATGAAAGCATGTAATATAGTAAAAGTATTTTTAAGGAAAAAACAGATAAGACTGTCCATTTAAATTTGGAGGAAGGACGAATGGTCCCAATAACTGATCGCCGATAATACCACACCAAACCTTAATCTTAAATTCGTGCTGAAAATGCCTTTCTTTAACGGCATGAGGATATTCTATTTCCCAGTAATGAGAATATGTTTCAGTAATGGGTATTTCTCCAGTTAAAAATACCTCGGCGAGTAAAAGTTGCTTCGTTAGTAAATAAAATGTTCTTAAAAAAATGTCGATGTTGTGTTTAATTGACAAAATTGTAGCCTTTGTGGAAGATCCCTTCAAAGTAAGTTTTGTGCAGGACTGAAGTGATATGGGTAGAAGCATTCTTTGCGTAAGACTCTTAGAAGATATTGTTTACTCACCCCTGTCGCCGCTGATAAACGACTTGAGCTGACTTGAGGATCTTCATCCACACGAAATAAAATTTCTAGTTCTTGATCTGGAGTAATTCGTTTCGGTCGCCCTACATCATTTTTATGGCGAGATGAACCGGTTTCTTCCAAACGACGAAACAGATCTATGAAAATCTTATGGTCTGGCTGTATTCTATTTGGATATCGAAATGAGTATCTCCTCGCTGCAGCACGTCCGCTAAAATTTGTTGTACGTAAACACATATCATATCCCTCATTTCTCTATTTGAAAAATTATTATGTCGAGGTATTTTAAATAAAGAAATTAAAGAAATTAGCTCGAGGAACGCAAGAACAAAATAAAATGATTAAATGACGTATATGACAAAACCAAAACGTAACCAAAGCACGCTTTTCAATAAATACACTTTGTTTCATTAAATTTGAATTTGTCATTAAAAAATTATTCAAATGTTTAATGGCAACTTTCTCAAAAACGGTTGGAGTTATCAAGTTCTACCAAGTGTACCTTTTATACGATTTTCTAAAACGAGTACAATTTTGTAGAAAAATTCTTAATTTATGTAGACGAGATAGGCATTTTCTTGACAAATTAATCATGTCAGACGAAGCACTTAAATGGCAAGGTGAATAAGTATAATTGTAGAATTTGGGCATCTGAAAATCCCAGAAATTTCCATCAGTAGGTATGTCAGATCCTCTCCAAAAGTTACAGTTTGGTGTGCGCTATCAAAACAAAAAATTTACGGTCCTTTTTTTTTAACAATCCAATTGTCAATGCCTCATCATGTTTGGACATGTTTGAAAATTTCTTTTATCCGCAACTTGAACAGGATAAGTTGTTGAGGACTGTCTATTTCCAACAAGACGGTGCTACGCCTCATTATGCTATGATAACTAGAGATTCCCTGAATACCATCTTTGGAAATCGTTGGATAGGAAGGGGAGGTCCTACAGCATGACCGCCTCGATCCCCAGAGCTCACAGTTCCAAATTTTTTCATATGGGTGTACGTGAAAGACAGATGTTATAGCCCTATGCCACAAAATTTAGAAGAACTTAAAGAAAACATTCGAAATTTCTTTAATAGCATTACCCTCTAACAGTTAAGTAGAAGCTATGAAAACTTTTTAAAGAGAATAAATAACTGTATCCAAGTTGATGGCCAGCATTTTGAACATCTTTTGTAATTAATGTGTATTATTTTGTTTATTTCTTATTTGTTTAATAAATATTCTGTTACACTTTGTTATATCGAATTTTATATGTACATTTTCAATATTAACAATTTTAAAGTAATATGCAACTGTTAATAAACTAATTTGACGTTTACAAGTGATTCTTTCGTTTCTATAGTCTACTTTGTGAACCATTATTTTTTTCGTAGCATTTCGACAAAACGCGGTGTTCACTTTAAAACCTTATAAAACCATTACTCTGTATAATTTCCATGACAAATATGGCATTTTCGGAAAGGGGAAACAATGAGCTTTCCAATTGTTGAAAAATATACAGGGTGTTCCATTTGAAATAACAAAGTTGCCCTATCCCCGAAAATACGCTATGTCATTTCCGGTTAAACCGGAAGTGAGGAAAAAAGACGATTCCTCAGGAAAAAACATCAAAATTAGAAGAAGACTAGCGAAAACCGCATACCATTATCTCAACTAGTTCAAAAGTTATATAGGTTTAAAAAGGATCAAAATATAATGGGTCACCCGGTATAAGAAAATTATATTAAAAATACATTGAAAAATAATATCGCATATAACATAAAGTAATTTTCGGTTGACAATAGTGTAAATCGAAAATACATTGTTGCGTGTTTTCCACCTTTTAGGAAACACCCTGTATGAATCCGTGGGTTCTAAATTAATTTCAACAAGAGATAAACACTAACACTTTATTTAATAATTTACTGACTATGCAATACTTCAAAATGACATTTACACTTTGTTTACTTGATATTTAACCTCACTTTTTCGCTACTAATTTCACTTTAATAAACTTCTTCACTTTTATACAACTTCTCCTTTAATAAACTGCTTCCTCTGCGCTGGTAATCGCGCCTTGTATACTCCGAAATTGCTTTCAGATCAATCAAGAATCTTCTCTCACCACATTCTAGAAAAGTATATCTTTTTCTGCAAGTTCCAGTCACTACTAGTAGGCATAGGCGTATCAATTTCCAGTTCCAAGGGGTGTACATCATAACATTGCCCCCTCCTTAAGCCTGATCGTCCCGATCAGGCAACTCAGAATCATCGATGTATTTCGCTAGTATGTCCAAATGCACGATCTTCATCTTGGACTTTTTGCTTCGTTGAATCCGATAGACGACGTCACTAATTCGAGCCTTCATTCGGTCACTGGCTAGTGACGGCTCCGCTATATCGTTAGCCAACCTCTTGAAAGGAGCTCCGGCGTTGAATCCTTCACCCTTACTTCCAGTTTGTGGTCCCTTACTGGCTGCACAAATCTTGCATTTGCGACACCAAGACTCCATATCCTGACGACTTCTTATCCAATAAAATCGTTCACGTATTTTCTTCAGGGTCTTGTTAACACCGAAGTGTCCATCGGATGTTCCTTCGTGCACTTCCCGAAGCACCTTCGCTACTCGACACCTGAGAATCACTAGACGCATCACCACCTGCTTTCCATCCGCGCTTTCCCATGCTCTCCACAACAGCCCGTTCATAACTTTCAGTGAGTCCCACTGCGCCCATAGTGCCTTCAGTCCCACTCTTTTGCCTGAAACATCTTTCCATTTTGGACGAGTTCCCTGTGGTTAGGTTAACCACAGATTTAATAAAATAAAATTAAATAACTCGAATTATCATATATTGCAAATGTATAATACAATAATATAATATTGTTTCAAGTTAAAACAAACAGTAAAATTAAATCTTATTAATTTTGTCAGAATATTATTTCTTGAAGTATTTCTTATTTTCTTTCTTGGTTACCGCTTTTCATTTCTTTTTGGGGAGCTCTATATGAAATGTACATGTAGCTTCTATCTTAAAATGAGTACGCTACATATACCCCTCTGCCAAAAGAAAAATTACCGCAAGCAATCAATAACAAAATGAACACGTTTAGGTAAAGAAGTAAAAGTTTGATCCACCTCATCAGTCAACAAATAAGCGGGTTTAACTCTGTCAAGACTGACAGTGACAGCTTTACCCCGTTTAAGGATAGTCATAATCTTATCAGTTCGAGAAACTACCTCAAAAGGCCCATCAAATAAAGGTGAAAACTTAGATTTCAATCGAGCTTCTCGAAGGAAAACGTATGTACAATTGTTAATATCAGAGCTGATAAAAGATTTTTGACAAAATTGACGTTTTGAGGCAGTAAATTGTAAATTATCAAAATATTCACATAATTTAACAATAAAATTAGAAACTTGTGGGTCAAAATTTGATTTAATAAAATATTCTCCGGGGAGGCGTAACGTTTGACCGTAAACTAGTTCTGCTGATGAGTAACGCAAATCAGTTTTAGGCATAGCTCTCAAACCCAACAAAATGATAGGGAGTTCTTCATACCAATGTGATGTATTCGCTCTCGCTAATAATGTGGTTTTTAGGGTTCGATGGAATCGTTCAACCATACCATTACTCTGAGGGTGGTAACTAGTTGTGCGAATCCGGTGAAAACCTAAAAACTTTGAAAATTCCGAAAATAGAGTTGACTCAAATTGCACTCCTTGGTCTGTTGTTATGTCTAGTGGAACACCGAAACGACATACGTAGTTTTCAAAAAGAGTCCTAGCGACTGTTTCTGCTGTAATGTCTACGAGCGGATATGCTTCTGGCCAGCGGGTGTATCTTTCAACAACTGTCAATATATAAGAATTACCATGCGAAGGAGGTAAAGGTGTTCAAAACGGCCTTTGGGTACCTCAAAATCACCTATAGGTGTCTTAGTATGACGGTTGACTTTTGAAGTTTGACAGTTGATACAGGTTTTTGTCCATAAATTACAATCAGAATTCATCCTGGGCCAGAAATACTTAGTGGTTATCAATTTTTTAGTAGCTTTAATGCCAGCATGAGTTAAATTATGAAAAATATTGAAAACTACTCGACGTAAACATTTTGGTACGTAAGGACGACATCCATTACGTGAAACATCGCACCAAATTAAAAAATGCGAATCCGAAAAGGTAATTTGTTTTAACAAATAGCTTATTTTACTGTTTTTATTATTCACCTTTTGATTGTTTAATAAAGAAATAAGTTGATCATCACCATCTTGGGTAGTTTTTAATATTGCTAAATTAAAACTGGAAGAGTTTAACGAGTCTATGATGTCTGAAGTATTTCGTTCCAAAACGTTAACGTCATCAATCCGTGACATAGTATCTGCGACAATATTAGCATGACCTGGAATGTGTCGTAAATCGTTTGTAAATTGTAAAATAAATTCCAAATGTCTGATCTGCCGAGGTGAACGGTCTGCTTTTGACGATAAAGCGTAAACCAACGGTTTATGATCGGTATAACAAGTAAAAACGCGGCCTTCCAATATATGTCTAAAATGTTTAATTGAAGTGAAAAGTGACAGTAACTCTCTGTCAAAAACAGAATATCGTTTTTGCGCATCTGTCAGTTTTCGAGAAAAGAAACCTAACGGAGAAGTAGATTTATGAAATGTCTGTTCTAACACCGAACCCATTGATACACTAGAACAATCCACAGTTAATGAAAGTGTCACTCCTTCCAAACAACTAGGGTGAGCTAAAACTGTGGCATTTATTAAAGCTTGCTTAGCTTTCTCAAAACTAGCAGAACAATCCAATGGCCAGAAATTAATAACTTTACTTTTATCACGCAACATTCTAGCATTCAACAAATGTAAAGGATTCAAAATTTCTGAAAAATTAGGGACAAATCTATGATAAAAATTAATCATACCGATGAAACGTTGAAGTTGTTTAATAGTAGATGGTTGAGGAAAATTAATAATAACTTCAACTCTCTCTTTAGATGGCACAATACCTTCTGGACTAATATAGTGTCCCAAAAAGGTCAAACCACTAGTGCCAAAAACACATTTAGTTGGTTTGATATTGATTCCATAGTCATTAAGGCGTTCAAAGACTAAGCGTAAATGTTCCAAATGTTGTGTATGATCCGAGCTCGCTACAAGAATATCATCAAGATACACGAAAACAAATTTCAAGTTAGAAAAAATTTCATTCATAAATCTTTGGAATGTCTGACCAGCATTTCTCAAACCAAAGGGCATTCGCATAAATTCGAATAAGCCGAAAGGGGTTGTGATTGCTGTCTTATAAATGTCACATTCGGCGACAGGTATCTGATGATAAGCACGAATCAAATCGATTTTCGAAAATACTTTACAACCAAATAAATGAGCATTAAAATCTTGTATGTGTGGTAAGGGGTACCTATCAGGAACTGTTACAGCGTTTAACTGTCGGTAGTCACCACACGGACGCCAGTCATTGGGTTCCTTTTTTGCAACCATATGTAGTGGAGTAGCGACAGATGAAGAAGATGCTCTACAAATCCCTAATTCTACCATATGGGCGAATTCCTCCTTAGCAATATCAAATTTCACTGCATCCAATCTACGTGGACGGTTAAAAGGTAAATGACCCTCAGTCACAATAAAATGTTGAACAGTATGTTTTACAGGTAAAAAATAATCTGGTGTTCCCACCAATTGCGGAAAATCATGCAATAATGCCGTATATTGGTCTTCAGAAGAAAATAACCTCGTGGAAATGACAGAACTAGTTTCGGCGTAACAATTCACTGACAAACTTGTCTTGTTATCGATCAAAATATTGTTCTTCAAGTCCACAATTAAACCAAAATGTGCCAAAAAATCTGCACCAATAATCGGGATCTGTATGTCAGCTATATTAAATATGAAAGTAAACACACGGCGTAATCCCAAATTAACTTTCAAAAGTTTCTTACCGTAGGTGTAAACAATTCCACCGTTAGCCGTGGTAAGAACTAAATCCTTGTTTACCTTTAAATCTGTAAAAGCATTTCTCGGTATAACCGACAAATCTGCTCCGGTATCAATCAAAAAGCGAAAATTATTTGATACATCAAAAGTAAAAAGGCGACGTCTGCTGTCAAGCTCTCTAGTGTCAGCAGACATGACAATAGAACTGTCTAGTTTTTTGAATTATTCGATTTATTTGATTTATTATCAAATAATGGAACGTTATAAAAAGTACACCAAGGACCGCCGCACATATATGCTCGGTCTTTATATACTTGATGATAATAGCAAATTGTGTTGCATGAAGGATCAAAATTATTTCGATTATTAGAAAATCGTGAATGTGAACGACGTCGGTTATGACAATTCGTACAACGTGTCTCATTTAGAGACGTGGAAGGACGAATCGTATCATTCGAAGATTGTAAAGTAGACAATTGTGATTCAAGTGATTGTTGTCTTTGTAAAACTTGATTTAAAGTCAATTGGAAACTTGTAGAAAAGTTATTAAAAGTAGTTAAAAGGTCTGATAATGTTGTGGGCGGAAACGTGTCAGGGATTGAAACAGGCAAAGCAGAAAAATTAGATTGAACTGGAGTCTGACAAGATTCCCAAACTTTATCAGCTATGTCGAGAACTACTTGCAAATCTGACTTTCCCGAAGCAGTCAAGGCAATATAAACTGTTTTCGGTAAACGTCGTTTCCACAAATTCATTAGCAAATCCTGACTCACCATGTGCGAACCGCCAACAACACCTAACATAGAACGATAAAAATCTGAAGGCTTCCTGGTTCCAATTTCTGAACCGGTTAATAAATCTTCAAGCCTTTTCTCTTCACTGGAGGAAAGGCGTGAAATTACAATAGTTTTAATTACCATACAAGTCTCGTTCTGGAGGATTAATGATAACATCGTAAATATTATTGATTATCTCCAAGGGTAAATGGGCAACAATTAGGTCGTATTTTTTACGATCAGAGGTTATTCTCGAAACATTAAATTGTGCCTCAACTTGCATGAACCATATCAATGGATTTGACATCCAAAAAGGGGGTAATTTGACAGACGTTACACATTGTTGATTAACAGGCAGGGATTCGATTAACTCGACAGTTGTCTGAGGTGGATCAACCATTATTAATATCACAAATTGACAGACGTAGGAAAAAAATAAAAAATATTGATTGCTTAGCAAATCTTTAAGTAATGGTGAGTAATATATGCAACGTACTCACTTGGCCTCGCGAATAACACTTAGCATCAATGCTAATAAAAACAACTCTCAGACTGCCAATTCGGAGGGATCCAAAACCATAAATTCAGCTATAAATTTCAGACGAGACTTCCTCTGCGCCGGGCACCAAAATGCTCCAACTGGTCAAGGGTCTAGACGAAACCACGCCAATTGTATCACGTCGGGGTCACCAATTGTGGTTAGGTTAACCACAGATTTAATAAAATAAAATTAAATAACTCGAATTATCATATATTGCAAATGTATAATACAATAATATAATATTGTTTCAAGTTAAAACAAACAGTAAAATTAAATCTTATTAATTTTGTCAGAATATTATTTCTTGAAGTATTTCTTATTTTCTTTCTTGGTTACCGCTTTTCATTTCTTTTTGGGGAGCTCTATATGAAATGTACATGTAGCTTCTATCTTAAAATGAGTACGCTACATTCCCCTTTCTTTGGCTCTCAATATAGGCCCAATTTCCTCATCGTTTAGTTGCTCTTTTCTGAGCGCTTCATCTGTCCTATCATCCGGCACCTCCACCTTGACAGTGTTGACTGCTCCCGTGACCTGCAGCTTCTCCTGGTGGTAGTACTTGCAATCTTCCTTGCACCTTCTTCCGGATGAAATATCAGCATCCTTCTGTGGTTTCATTTTATTTTCACGTCACGAATGCTTCGAAGCTGGGAAATTTTTACTACTCTTGGGGTACCACGTTCCCTATCTGTCACAGTCTCTCTGGTACCAGCTTCCTCCGATTTTCCCCTCAGCTTCACAGCATCTCCGGCCTTCACTCTCTCCAAGCTTCTCCGTGGACATTCAAGCTGGATATGTCCCAGTTCTCCGCATTTATAACATTTCATACGCCGTCCACTTGGCCCTCCACTACTTTGTTTATTCTGTGTCTCTTCCATATTTTCAGCATTCACATTCCTCGACTTCTGATGTCGACAGTCTCATTTGATATGTCCTGCTCTGCCGCAGTTGTAGCATTTAATACCCCCGCTTGGCTTTCCTAGTCTTCCTGCAGTATTCGATGTAGCCAGTAATTGACTGATCATTTTATTCGTTTTGAGAATCGCGTTCAAGATAGGGTTTTGGTCTCTCTCTTCTGGCTGCGATTCTTCAAGCGTCATAGCCTGTACTCTTGACATTGGAGTATCCCTATAGACAGCTTCTAGCTCTAGTGCATGCACCAAGGCTTCACTACTACTTTTATGTCGGGATAGCCTGAGGACTCGCCTGATCTCCTCGTACCTTATCCCGTCTAGGGCCACTGCCAATTGCTCTTTAAATTCTCTTGGCGCATTAGGATATGCTAAATGTGCCAGTCTTTCCACCGCAGCTTCAAATTCTTGCAGACTTTCTCCAGCTTTCTGAACGCGCAATTTCAGGTGGGTCTGGTATACTTGAGCAAGGTGTTGATCGCCATATCGTAGATCTAAGGCAGCTTCTAAAATTCTAAAGTTCCATTGTTTGTCTACCGGAATTGTCTGTAGCAATTCCAATGCTTGGCCTCTTAAAGCTACGATTAATGCCTTAGCTTTCTCTTCATCATTCCAGTTGTTTGCACTCGCTGCTGCCTCAAACTGTGTCTTGTAAGTCATCCAGGAACTTTGACCATCAAAGGAGGGAATTTTAATCGCTGGCCTGATGATACCACTTGCTGCTTTCCTCTATCCCTCAACTGTCTTTTAAGCTGGTCAATCTCTCCTTTGACTTCTTCTTCGAACTTGTTTACTTTTTCTTTCACTTCGCTTACTTCCTCTTCAACCTTATTTAGTTTTACCTCAGCATTGTCCATTTTTCCTTCAACCCTATCTACTTTTTCTTTGAGTTCACTTACTTCTTGCTCGACTTTATTTTTAAGTTCTTCGGCGACTGAAAATATGGCACTCTGTTACGTCTCTATAGCTTTCCTTAATTCATCATTTTCCTTTTGCCGCTGTTGTTTTTCCTCTTCACGCCATTTCTCTTCTTCTTGTTTTTCCTCTTGGCATCGTTTCTACTCTTCTCGACGTCTTCGTTCTTGATCCTCAAAAATTATTCTTAATTCAGCTTGACGTTTTTGTTCTTGTTCTTCTTTTTCCTGTAGTCGTTTTTTGTTCTTTTTCTTGTCGTTTTATTTCCCGTTCTTCTTTCTCTTCCTGTCGCTTTCTTTCCTGTTCTTCTTTCTCCTCCTGGCGTTTCTTTTCTTGGTCCATCATCATCTTTTGCATTTGGGCGAATAAGTCCTGTATTTGTTTTTCGGATGCCATGCTTCTGGTTGTTATCGGCATATAATTATAAACAAAATTTAATAATCACGTCAATATCGGTAATGGAATTGTCCAGAGAAATTGCAAAACAGCACGAGAAAGTCTTTTATGTAAACTACTGTCCAAATAGAAAATTTCTAGAAAGTTCACGAAAATGCACTTAATTAACTACAAGAAAAAGTCTTGTTCAGAGTCTTTAACCTCTTCTTAGTTCAAAGGATTTAATCACTATTACTAATGTCCTAATAAAATGTTCCAAAAATGTCTCAAAAATGTCTCAAAAATGCATTTAACACTATTTTTCTGTTCGAAAATAATCCTCGAACAATGTCCAGTAAATTAGTCCTTCCTGTGTTAGCACTAACTCCGAGAATGCTGTCCCAGTCTTCTCAACACGAAAGATCCTCTTGTTAAAATTCCGCGTCTGACACCAATGTTGCGTGTTTTCCACCTTTTAGGAAACACCCTGCATGAATCCGTGGGTTCTAAATTAATTTCAACAAGAGATAAACACTAACACTTTATTTAATAATTTACTGACTATACAATATTTCAAAATAACATTTACACTTTGTTTACTTGATATTTAACCTCACTTTTTCGCTACTAATTTCACTTTAATAAACTTCTTCACCTTTATACAACTTTTCCTTTAATAAACTGCGCTGGTAATCGCGCCTTATATACTCCGAAATTGCTTCCAGATCAATCAAGAATCTTCTCTCACCACATTCTAGAAGAGTCTATCTTTTTCTGCAAGTTCCAGTCACTACTAGTAGGCATAGGCGTATCAATTTCCAGTTCCAAGGGGGTGTAATTCATAACAATATGTTAACAAATACTATTAAAACCCATATTTTTATTTGAAAAGTAAACTACTAATTATTATAGTCGTTTATATTCTATATTAACTGTATTTTTGTTAACTACTAATTATTAAATAACAAAAATACAGTTAATATAGAATATAAACGACTAGAAAGCATGTAGCAAAGTGATAGTTTCAATGACGCCATCGACCGGCGTGTAGTCATACGAGTCAACCGGTATATACTAACCATAGATAAACTACACTATACTAACTAGCGTCAAGACCCCGGAAACAAATAATTCCGCATGCGCATGAGTGCTTAGAGTTGAGAAATGAAATGTTATTTTGTGGAAAAAAAGCTGTCCCCCGCACCTCTTCTTTGTCTGCGACGTTAATACTGCCTACGGCGCTGATAATTATTAACAATTAGATAGAAATATAAAGATTTAACTAACCTAACCTAACCTAACCTAACCTAACCTAACCTAACCTAACCTAACCTAACCTAACCTAACCTAACCTAACCTAACCTAACCTAACCTAACCCAACCTAACTAACCTAACCTAAAGAAATCACATGAAAAAATGAAATCGATCATTATTCAAAGAGAAGGAAAACATTATTTCTGTAGTCAAATCAAACCTGAATTTTCGCACTAATCCGCATGCGGGACTATTTGTTTTCGCTTGGGGTGTAGACGCTAGTAACCGGTATGGGCTGAACTTAGACAAACGACTGACGTTTAACATTCACATCAACGAGACTATACGTAAGGTCTACTCCATGTCCAGGAGTCTGTATCCGCTTCTGGCAAGGGGTAGCGGACTAGACAGACGAAATAAAACATTATTGTATACGATGGTGATCAGGCCGGCCATCACATACGCGGCGCCGGTGTGGTGCAGCATCTCGGCCACGACAATGAAAAAACTCCATGTCCTGGAACATAAATTTATGCGCCTCATCTCAGATTCGAGCAGGTACACCCCCCTCAGAGATTTATATGATCGTTGCAACGACATAACGCCACTAGCGGACTTCGTCCGGGAAACATCGCAGAAATTTTATGCCTTTCAACTGGGCGACTGTCTGCTAACACGCAACATAACCAGAATCAGGATGCATAATGCCCCATTCCAGATCAAACACCCCCTACCATACTAGGCGTTGCCTATCTTTCGGCAACCTCTCTAGCCACAGTTTCCTTAACCATAACTTTTCTTCATCACACACTTTTCCCTTCACACCTTTATATATTTATCTATCCTTTCCCCCTCTTGTCTGTTTGTCAATTGTTTGTTTTTTTTGTCCTTTTTTCTTTTTTGTCATTTTGTTCTTTTTTGTTCTAAATTCATTTTAGACCGAAAAACCTTTTAAAAATTGTAACTATTAAAAATTTTTAATTATTTGCCTTCCCTACCTTCCCGACGGCGGGTAGACCGTTGGGTCCAATTGCTTCGAACGGGTTTTTTAGTTGAGTTTCTTCCCCCGTGCCAGAAATCAAAATTTAATTGTGCTTAGTACTTTGTGCCCCATTAGTTTTTAGAGTGTTAATTTTAAATGTTTTAAATCTGTAACACAGATATTATTAATTTTAATGTTTTTATTGAGCCAAACCGGTCGTGATCCGTCCAACCTTACGTACACCACGACGCTGCGCGACGTGGTTGTCTGGTTGGTTTCGAATCGCGATTCGGGGAGGCAATGTTTGTATATTATTAATTTAAATAAAATTCGTTATGATGATGATGGTATGGGCTGAATTTTAGCAGTTTGCCGCTAGTAGGCTGAACTCTAGTCACAGTAGAGATATATTATACTGTGCTTTAATTTGGCCATTCCCTAGAAAGATACATCCGATAGGGAAATATTTATTATTTTTGCCCATAACTTTTTTTTCTTAATACGTATATTTAAAAGAACTATAAGAGTACCTAAGTAGAACCATAACAAGACTATTACTATGAAAATTCACTCAATAATTTCAGTGGTTTGCAAAATAGCTAGATTTAAAACTACAAAATAGGAGGATTAACAAATTTTTTTAATTTAAATCTAGCTATTTTGCGAACCACTGAAATTATTGAGTGAAAATTCATAGTAATAGTCTTGTTATAGTTCTACTTGGGTACTATTATAGTTTTTTTTAATATGCGTACGTAAGAAAAAAAGTTATTGCCAAAAATAATAAATATTTCCCTATGTCTCTTTCTAGGAAATTAGTATTACGCGTAATTTGTTAGCGAAACTATTTGTCTAGTAATTTTCCTCGATTTCTGCGTAGTTCTCATTGTATTTAGATTACGAAAAATGACAAAAGTTAAAAGACCTAACGACGTGTTGGCTCGTGAAAGAATAGAAAACTACCGGGAGTCGTAGCAATGTAATTAAAACATATTTATTTTATTAGTCACTAAGTGAGATATATGCTTAAGGCTGGGAAGGTCTTGAAAAAGAAATATCCCAATTTAGTTGATGTGCAGTGCTTGGATTGTACCGAGTAGCAGAAAAAAATCAGAGAATTATTTCCCAATTTGAATGACTTAATTTCAGAAGGGAAAAAAATTTCTTGACGACACCGAGCGAATCGCACAGTTCTATGGACACTGTCCGGAGAAACAACTGCCACCGGAACCTATTGTTACGAGGTGGAACACTTGGCTGCATGCGGCATTTTATTATGCTAAAAATTTCGGAAACATTAGAAGTTGATTCAACACGTTCGATTCCGCGAATCTATTGCAATATGTAAGATGCAAAAAAATTTTGAAAAGGCAACGCTAAATACAGAACTTGAATATATAAACACTAATTTTAATGTTATAGTAATTGTCATAAAATGTCTACAATGCCCCGAGCTATCAATTCATCAATCTCTGCAAAAATTAGTATATTCAACAAATCTGAGGAAACAAAAAGGAAATAAAAGGTCTCAGTATATACCACAAATTGAATCAGACGTTCTCGAAAAACCCCGGATTTGAAGGAATTGGAACAATTAGCAAATTTTTTGGGGGTAATCTGGGTAATACCAAAAATTCTAAATATTTGGCCATGAGGTGTGCGCCGCTTACTTCTTTCGATGTAGAATGCTCCTTTTCAGCATTAAAGTGGATATTTAACAGTAGGCGTCAAAAATGTCTATAGACAATTTGGAAAGAATAATTATTTTACACCATGTAAATAAATATATATAAATAAAATAAGAATAAGACATTTTTTATTACATCTTTCATTCGATGCCCATTATTCTGTACTGTATCTATCTCAAGCTGACTGTTGGTATATTTTCTATCTCGTCTAAATCTGACCGCAGAGGTAAAAATCCGGGGTAAGCAAGTACTTTTCCCATACATTTTCACAGTTCCAACTGATTGTTATTTGTTATTAAAAATATTTCTACTCAATAAAATAACTTTACAGAAATACAAAAGGTATAGTATGTTAATGTTATAAATAGGGATAAACATAAAGAGAGAAATTATAATCATAAATTCACAATTGCCAAAATACAACATTGATATGTTATAATATTTCTTAAAAAATTAAATACCAAGTCAAGTTCAACTCTGTAAACGCTGAAAAAATCCGAGTCTTGATAATAAGATAAACAACCATACTGGAGTGGTGATGATTGGACGATTACTCGACCAACATTTTGGAGATTCAATGGCAGTATCCGAACGAATAAAACGTAAGAAATATGGATACATAAAGTTTCAATGGTGAGCAACACTAAACATTGCGTTATAACAGTTTTTTTTAAGTTTACCTCTAAAAATTTGAATACATTGAAAATCACTAATTGCAGTGTATTTTTGGTAAACATTCTGTGTACGCGAATCATTATTTTTTTGAACAAATGATTGTTTGATTTCTTCAATGTTCATTTTTATACGAGAGGGGCAGCAAAATCAGCACAACTTTCTTTCTAAGATATACTTAAATCACATCCACATTCTACATTTTTTCCATAATAATTAACGCACAACTTTCAAAGATAAAAAATGAAAACGAAAAATTATATTTATTGGGGTACAGGGGTTACCAGTGGCGACAGGGGGCTAAAACTCGAGGAAAACAATTATTTTCCTATTGTCAATCCACTGACGCTGAATTAGGTCCAAACGCTTCTGGGGCAATTTTACCTTATTCTGCTATACCCCTGGGTCAGTAAGTTAGTGTTAGCTAGAGGAAGAATCCCATCTTTAAATAAAAATTAACAACTCTTTTTAAATAATCAAATTGTCTAAAACTTCATTGTGATTAGATAGACATTCAAAATTGATAATGAATTACAGTGAAATAAAATTAAAATTTGCAGGGAATTATCTTGCAATAGTATTTTTTTACTGGAACTTGCAAACACTGTAAGAAATCTAGCAACAAATTTTGTAATACATATGGTTCTCCCAAAAGATATTTGTTTAGAAATATAATTTTAAAACAGAGTTTCTTCGACGATTTTAGTAAAACTCGACGATTTTAGTAAAACTCTATGGTTGTATAGCTTGAATCGCAAGGCACAAAATTGAAATTACAAAGAAAACTGGGCATCTCTAAATCTTAGGATCATTTAGCTTTTGTTTCTTATTTCATAAATTGAAAGTACACCCCACAAATAGTCGATCTACTGTATTAAAGCTTGGCTATTGTTGTGTTTATTAGTACGATTATTCATTGAAATATTTGCGTGTGTCGCTTACGCTTTATCATGAGTGCACAACAAGATACTTATAAAACTTGTTTAGTGCCTGAATGTAAAAACATGTCAGTAACTGCACCAAATAAGTTATTGCATTCGATCGGCACATTTCTAAAACCGGTAATATTGCTCGCAGAGAAAAGATTTTCATATCTCTGTGTTGGTGATCGAATTCTGAACAACTTTCAAAATGTCCGTCCGTCCGTCTGTCTCCGTCTGTTCGTCCGCCACGTTTCTTGTAAGCACGATAACTTAGGAACGAAATGTCCGATTGTATTAAATTTTGACAGTAAGTTAGTGTTAGTTAGAGGAAGGACCCTATTGGACTATTTTTGAACGAAATCAAAAAATGAAAAATTATTAATTTTTTAAATAAAAAAATTAATGTTTTGTAATTAAATTAAAAATGTCTAAAAGAATTATATAAAAAGCGCAGTAAATCGGCGAAGAATATAATGGTTAGCTTGTTTATTAGTCTGCCTACGGACCAGAAAGCAAGAAGGGCGTGGCAGCGCGCTATGCGTAGAAATGATTTTGTATGTGACAAAGGATCCAAATACTGCTGCAAAGATCATTTTAATGTAAGTTTGACAGTAATAAACATAATAGGCAATGGTATAATGATTACACAGCCACACAAAAAAAACTGGGGTATGCGATATATCATATCCAGTGTATTTTTGCCTGCTGATCACGAATCCGATGTCCATCACATCCTCATTTTTTTCTAACCTCAAAAAATAGGTGAAAATTAGTAAAAATCGAGGAAAATGCACTCGTAAAAATACAAAAAAAATTATTTTTCATATCTGTATCTATATTCTGATGTATTTGAATCCGCTTAACTCAAATCCACCACCAGAATTGGGTCAGACCATCTTGTTTTTTTCCTAACCTCAAAAAGTTAGCTGGATATCATGATTTTTGAAAATTCAACCGATTGCCACCAGATTCCTTATACTGGGGTTTTTGGGGTCGCTGAACATGAATCTGAGGTCAGATTTGCAAAATTCAAGATGGCAGATCCAAGAGTTATAAAAATTCAAAGATTTGGACTAAATCCATTTTTCCAATGTTTCAACTTTTTTTCTAGATCTTGGGTATTTTCGGTATAAGTTGTTCTCTACATTTCTATCCTTCTGTCTGCATCCAGGGCACCTCCACGTGGTGGGCAACGGAGTTGTTCCACTATCCGGCGAAGTCCCTGGATAATGGCTTCCATGCAGTCATGGCAGGCAGAAGGGAAAGAATTACGATGCAAGGACTCGGAAACCCAGTATCGGCGATTGGTCAGGGTGGGAAAGCGGGCCCGCAATCGTCGTCATCCTGCAACCGTAGCTCTTCATGTGTGGGTGACTTGGCGCATGTAGGGTATCATGCTACAAGAAAATAGTCTCACGGTACAAAGAAATTTCATCGCTGTGATAAAGAATGTGATGTATTCTGTTATATTTGTTGTAAATTCGTATTCAGTAAGTCGGTAGTACCCATTACGGATAAGATTAAAAATTTGTACAAGGATTGTTTTGGTATTGATTTATTACATCAGGATACAGAATGGGTTCCCCACATCATTTGCAGTTCTTGCAAAATAGTGTTGTACCGTACTAATAAGAAGGACATCAAATATACCACACCAGCAATATGGAATAGACCTTACAGTGAAAATGATTGTTACTTTTGTATGAATGTTGTATCTAGGCATAACCGAAAAAATAAAAGTAGCATTACTTATTTATACAGATGTTTCGACAGTGACAAGACCAACTGAATCACTTCCGTCTTCCACACCTGCTCATGCTATGGATGTAGATGATGTCATTTTACCAGCTAATGTCGAAAGCAAATCTGCTGAAGAAGATTCAACTAATCATGATGTATCTGACATTGAATATTCTGCTGATAATGGTGAGGATATTAGTGAGGACAAAGCATTTTTACCATCAACCATAAAGAAGAACCAAAACTCATAGCACAGTCGGAACTTAGTGATCTAGTCAGAGATTTAGGGTTAGCCAAAGATGGTGCGGAGCATCTTGCATCATTTTTGAAAAAAAAGAAACTTGCTTTAGCTAGAAACTAGAGTTTCATTTATTGGAGTAGGAACAAAGAATTTCGAAAATAATTCACAATGGATGACGAATTGTCTCTTTCATATTGTATCGATGTAAAAGGCTTAATAAATGAATTCAAAGAAAATTTGTACAATCCTGAAGATTGGAGATTGTTTATAGATTCTTCTAAACGTAGCACTAAGGCAGCACTGTTACACAACACCAAAGTTTATGCTCCCATTTCAATTGCTCATTCTACAGTTATGGAAGAGCAATATGAAAAAATGAAGCAGCTTTTGAAAAAAATAAAATATGCTGATCATAACTGGCAAATCTGTGGAGATCTCAAAATCCTGACGATATTGCTTGGCCAACAGTCAGGGTTCACGCGTCATCCCTGCCATATATGTCTATGGAATAGTAGAGATAGGGAACATCACTATAAGAAGAAGATTTGGCCAGCAAGAGAATCGTTTACTCCTGGTGAAGATAATGTAGTGTCTGCGCCCTTGGTAGATCCAAAAAGGGTACTTATTCCTTCTCTTCACATGAAACTTGGACTTATGAAGCAATTTACGAAAGCCTTAGATAAAAGCGACCAATGTTTCAAGTATTTATTTCAGAAATTTCCTAAATATTCTGTTGTTAAAATCGAGGCAGGGGTGTTTGATGGTCCACAAATAAGAAGATTGTTTCAGGATCCAATATTTGAAACCAAAATCAACAAAGTCGAAAAAGCTGCTTGGCTTAGTTTTAAGGAAGTTGCCAAATTTTTTTTAGGAAATAGGAAAAGTCCTAAGTACAAAGAAATAGTCAAGGGAATGGTAAACAACTATAATAGGTTAGGCTGCTTAATGAATCTAAAATTGCATTTCTTAGACTCCCATATTGATGAATTCCCAGACAATCTTGGTGACTACAGCGAGGAACAAGGGGAACGCTTTCATCAAGACATTAAAGTCATGGAAAATCGATATCAAGGACGATGAAATGATCATAAGTTAGCGGACTATTGTTGGTCACTTAAAAGAGATATTAGTCAAAAGCAGAGAAATCGTTTGGGCAGAAAATCTGTGAATAGGTCGTTTGCCTAAAAAAGAACGAGATATAGCCACAAAAAGATAGATTAGACAAGTATATTGTCAAAATTTTGCATATCTGACCCCAGATTCGTGATCAGCGGCCCCAAAACCTCCTGTTACTAAATTTGGTAAAATTCGGTTGAATTTTCAAAAATCATGATATCCAGCTAACTTTTTGAGGTTAGGAAAAAACAAATGGTCTAACCCAATTCTAGCGGTAGATTTGAGTTAAGCGGATTAAAATACATAAGAATATAGATTTAGATATGAAAAATATTTTTCTTGCATTTTTACGAGTGCATTTTCCTCGATTTTTACTAATTTTCACCTATTTTTTGAGGTTAGAAAAAAATGAGGATGTGATGGACCAATTCTGACATCGGATTCGCGATCAGCAGGCAAAAATACACTGGATATGATATATCGCATCAAAAGTATACCCCACTTTTTTTTTGTGTGGCTGTGTTATTTTAGGTTGAAAAGGATATAGAAAATTACATGTATTTAAAAATTATGAAAATGGGTAAAATAAAAATTAAGGCAGGTGTAGTACCACATATTTTTGATTGCGAAAAGAACAGTATGACATTACATTGTTCTAAACCCTGGAAATTGTTTTAAAAAAGGCAATAACAGCCTGTCCTAGAAAGTTCGATATGTGGAATTTCTAATGATGAATTTTTTCTCCTCTGAGCATGAATCGGAACAGGAGGAAACTAATTCCATAAAAACATTAGATTTTAAAACTACATATGTGGTCCAAGGTCATTTGGTGCACAAATGAGTTAGTTATTCATTTGCACGCTTCAGTTGGCCAAAAAAAGAAAACAACCTGAAAATGTAAATAAATCACCGCAGAAAAAAAAGCGACTAATAAGCGAAGATTTTTCATCAGAACACGAACAAAGTTTTTCAACTGCTTTTTCCGCATCAACTGGAGGTTTCACAGTAAGAACATTAGAATCTAGTTTGTAAGGAATATTCGTGGAGAAATTGAATTCTAGAGAATACGTGGAGAAAAGAACAATCTGTGTAATAGAAAAAAAATCCGAAACGTTATCTAGGACTTCCGAGTTATTCCACGTTTATAAAAGAAATGTCACCTTGAACATGTAAAATATCCAGACTAGAAATATTTGTGACATTAAAAAAAAGTAAGCTCAACTTACAACATATTAGGAGATAATTTCTGTTCGTCACTTATGGCGCGGCGGTGTGCATGATTATTTAAAATACAATTCCTTTATTTACAACTTATCTAAAGCTATTTATTCAATAGAAAATAAATTTTGGAAGTTCAAGAGCATCTTCCTGTTTCATTCCGGCATATGTAGGTACAAAAATGTGCAGTGTATTCTACATTGCTTTGAAATGTTTATACAAAAGCCAAGTATACAGCAGTGGTGTGACGTGACGAACGGCTCGCGCTGTTTAACGATGGCTGAGAATTCAATCCCATTTATTTTGGTTAGATAAAACTATTGATCAAAAATTCTTGTAAGATTATTAGGAAACCGGATGCTTTCAGACAACGGTTAAAACGTATATAAATTAAGTTTGACCAAATGACGCTGGTTAAAACGAGGACTGTTACGCTACGCTTCATGCAAATTAGTCTGGACGGGAACTAGATTATATTTTGAGGTTACTCCGGTGAATAGGGGTAAATAACGGAAAATAAGTCATGCAAGCTGGTAAGAATCCAGAAACTTGGAATTTGGTGTAGAAGCAAAGGTCTCAATTTTTTAGAACATTTGCAAAAACCGCACCATACCACCCCCACACCGTTATTAAAGGAATTAATGAAATAAAATTGATACATTCACTAGATTATATTTTGAGATGATTGCCTTGAAAAGATGGGGGTGGAATAGGAATAAATAGAAGTAAATAAGTAAAGCAGGCTAATAGGAGTTCAGAAACTTGGGATTTGCTGTACATGTGTACATACTGGAAGTAAAAGTATCACATTTTGTTATGACATTTTGCACCCCACCACCCCCCTTCCATTATTAAAGGAATTAACAAAATAAAATAAAAAAATAACTCGAAATTTAATACACGTATCTACTATAATCTGCAACTAGATTATATTTTGAGCTTATTCCGATGAAGGGTTGGGGGTGAAATGGAGGTGAATAAGTAAAATAAGCTACTAACGGTTCAGACACTTGGGATTTGGTGTATATACTAGAAGCAAAGTTTTATATTTTTAATGACATTTTCCATTCCCACCACCACCATCCCTCCATTATTAGAGGGGTTAACAAACTAGAAGAATTATATTGACATGGAATTTTGTACAGGTATGTATTATAGCGAGGTTTGGAACTAGACTATATTTTGAAGTTGAATGGTTGGGGGTGAAATACGAGTAAACAGGTGAAGTAAACTAGTAAGAATCCGCACACTTGTGATTTGATGTGTATACCAGAAGCGGAGGACACAATTTTTATGACATTTTCCACCCCGCTGCCCCACTTCATTATTAAAGGGGTTAACAAAATGAAATAAGGATATTGACTTAAAATTTGGTACATGTATGTATTAGAACGAGATTTGGAACTAAATTGTATTTTGAGTTTATTCCATTGAAGCGTTGGGGTGTAAATATGTGAAGCAAGCTAATAGGAGTCCGGATAATTGGGAAATGGTGTATACACTAAAAGCAATTTTTTTTATTACATTATTCGCCCTCACTCCATTACTAAAGGGGTTAATAAAATAAAATTGAGAAATTCACTTGAAATTTGGTTGACGTATGTACTATATCGATATACAGGGTGATTCATAGTGGATGGAGTATTAGAAGTATATGGAGAACGGGTAAACAATACACCCTATGTTTTACAGACTTTTCGGAATGACCATAAAATGTGAGTCCAGGCGTGTAACATACGCTATATCTAAACCCAGAAGTTTCGGAGACATTTGACATTTTATAAAAAAATTGATAGTTGCAACGGTTTGCGTTATAACTTTCTTGGTTAGGAGATTCTCGTTTGCTCTTTGGCATATAGAAAGAACAAAAGGCGAGGTACACTGTACATTGAAAATAAGGTCCATAATAGTATATCAAGTAGTGTTCTATTTTTCACGTTACATTTTGTCAAATTCAAACCTCAATAACTTTTTTATTTCAAATACAACCCTGCATTTTTTTACATCAAATTAAATTCCCTTTTTTCTAGTATATGCATTGTAGGATTTAAAATTACAATTTTTTGAGATATTGGCGATTTTCTTAAATATTCAAAAACTTTTAGTAAAAATTGCCATCAACTTAGCCATGATTAGAAACAATCATTAACGTCGGTCATTCTCTTGTGTCAAAAAATACCAGCACGTTTAAATTACACCCACGAAAACTTTTTAGATTTGTTTAATATTTATAGAGAATGCGACTTCTAAGGAGGAAGCCTATTGTTGTGGATGAATACATAGAAATAGTAATTTTGGGTCATTTTCAATTATGTCATTAGGATAAACTTTATCACATTATCCAAGAATTCAGTCATTCTCATTCCATATGGCTCAATAATTAAAAGAAACAGATTTTCTGACCAGAGGCGATATGAAGGTGGCAATTATTTTTTGGGAAATGTATGGAGAGATGATGCTAAATTTACCAAATATTGACTTTATAATCGACACAATTCCCATTGCTGAAATAACTCGAATGCTAATGTATTCTGGGAGTGAAATATTCAAGAACATTTATTAGCAGTTTAGTGTTTACTGTGCCATGAGAACCGATAGAGTGGTGACATTACAATTTTTTGAAGAAAACTTAAATAGTAAGTTAAAAAGATATCTTTTTCAGCTAATATGTCTAAGGCTTTCTCCTTAGAATTCCTGCCTTGACAGAGCCAAATATTCTAAAATGATCCAATATGCATTTTACAGTATAAGGTGATTTCTGTTCTTGTGGGTATCGAGTAGCAAATGCGTTACATGTTCTTGATATTACTTTATCACATTCTCCACAAATAATAAACAAATCTAAAAAGTTTTCGTAGGTGTAATTTAAACGTGCTGGTATTTTTTGACATAAGAGAATGACCGATGTTAAAATGATCTAATTATGGCTAAGTTGATGGCAATTTTTACTAAAAATTATTGAATATTTAAGAAAATTGCCAATATTTCAAAAAGTTGTAATTTTAACCCCTACAATGCATAGGTATACTAGAAATAAAAAACCGCTGCCTAAGGAATCACTACTTCCACATCCAGATTATTCGTCCAAGTCACTTTAAAGGAAACATCTTGACTATATTTGCACTCTAGTATGTGGAAATTATTGGTCATAGAATTTTAATAATATTTGGGGTAGATGTCATAGAAAAGTTTGAGGAGTTAAAAATGAAGTTTCTAGTTTACCGTACTTATTTTCCACTATTTACAACCTACCACCTCAATGGAGTCATCTCAATCAGATGTCACTACAATACATACGTGTACTAACTTTCAAGTGAATATCTCAATTTGATGTTATCAAACCCATTGATAATGAAGCGGAGGTGGCAGAGTTTGAAAAATATTAGAAAGAAATCTGAGGCCTTGGTTTCTAGTATATACACCGAATCCCAAATTTCTGTAGTCTTACCAGCTTGCTTTACTTATTTTCCCCTATTTGGTCTATTTAACCCCCAACCCTTCAACGGCATCATCTCAAATTATGATCTAGTTTCAGACGTCGTTATAATACATACATGTACCAAATTTCAAATGAATATCTCAATTTTATTTTATCAACCCTTTTCATATTGAAGTAGGGGTGGTTGGGTTGAAAAATATTATGAGAAAATCTGACGCTGTGGCTTCTAGTACATACACCGAATTTCAAGTTTCTGTAGTCTTACCAACGTTTTACTTATATTCCTCTATTTTCCCCAAATTAACCCCCAACCCTTCAACGGAATCATCTCAAAATATAAACTAATTCCAGACGTCGTTATAATACATACGTGTACGAAATTTCAAATGAATATCTCAACTTTATTTTGTCAACCCCATTAATGGGGTAGGGGTGGTGGGGGGGTTGAAAAATATTATAAAAAAATCTGAGGCCTTAACTTCTTGTACATACACCGAATTTCAAGTTTCTGTACTCATACCAGCTTGCTTTACTTATTTCCCCCTATTGACCCCTAAATAACCCCCAACCCTTCAACGGAATCATCTCAAAGTATAATCTAGTTCCAGATGTCGTTATAATTCATACGTGTACCAAATTTCAAATGAATATCTCGATTTTATTTTATCAACCCTTTTAATAATGAAGTAGGGGTGGTGGGGGTTGAAAAATATTATAAATAATCTGAGACCTTGGCTTCTAGTACATACACCGAATTTCAAGTTTCTGTAGTCTTACCAGCTTGCTTTATTTATTTTCCCCTATTTACCCCTATTTAACCCCCAACCCTTCAACGGAATTATCTCAAAATATAATCTAGTTCCAGATGTCGTTATAATACATACGTGTAGAAAATTTCAAATGAATATCTCAATTTTATATAATCAACCCTTTTCAAATTGGAGGTGGTGGGGGTTGAAAAATATTATTAAAAAATCTGACGCTTTGGCTTCTAGTACATACACCGAATTTCAAGTTTCTGTACTCTTACCAACTTGTTTTACTTATATTCCTCTATTTACCCCAAATTAACCCCCAACCCTTCAACGGAATCATCCCAAAATATAATCTAATTCTAGACATCGTTATAATACATACGTGTACGAAATTTCAAATGAATATCTCAACTTTATTTTATCAACCCCTTTAATGGGGTAGGGGTGGTGGGGGGTTGAAAAATATTATAAAAAAATCTGAGACCTTAACTTCTAGTACATACACCGAATTTCAAGTTTCTGTACTCTTACAAGCTTGCTTTACTTATATCCCCCTATTTACCCCTATTTAACCCCCAACCCTTCACCGGATTTCCTCAAAAAACAATCCAGTTCCAGATCTCGTTATAATATATACGTGTACAAAATTTCAGGTCAATATCTTAAACCGTTCCGGAGAAAGCGTGCGGACAAAAAAAGTTACAGACAGACCGACAGACAGACAGAAAATTTTTTTTCGCTCAAATTTAAAATCTCGACGTTTCATGACATTCTAAACCTATTTCACAAATAAAAATTTTTGAAAATTTTTTTGCGATTACTATACTTCCAATCCACTACGTGGATGTGGAAGTAAAAGTGTTTGAGGTCTGAATTTGACAGAATGTAACGTGAGAAATTGAACACTTGGTATACTATTATGGAATTTATTTTCAATGTAGAGTGTAGCTAGCCTTTCGTTCTTTCTATATCCCAAAGAGCAAATGAGGATCTCTTACAACAAGAAAGTTATAAGGGTACTTGCAAACCGTTGCACGTGTCAATTTTCTTATAAAATGTCAAATATCTCCGAAACTGCTAGGTTTAGATACAGAGTATGCTATATTCAGAATGTGATGGTCTATCCGAAAAGTCTAGAATATAAAGGGTGTTCCATTTAAAATAAGCAAGTTGGTATCGACTTCCGGTATAACCGGAAGTACCACATACTTGTAATTATTTTGGTTCGATTGGCCACACTGACTTTAGTAACTGCCGAAATTTTTAAAATGATGTGTTTACCCGTTCTCCATATACTTCTAATACTCCATACACTACGTATCATCCTGTATATGGAACTAGATTATAATTTTAGATAAATATCTTTGAAGGGTTAGTGGTGAAATAGGAGTAAATAAGTAAGGCATGCTAGTAAGAGCCCAAAACTTGAGTTTAGATGTATATACTAGAAACTAAGGTGTTTTTTTATGACATCTGCCACCCCTACTCCATTGTTAAAGGAGTAACATAATAAAATTGTGATTAAGTATGTACGAGAGCAAAAACCCTCACCCCCATTAAACGTCGGTCACTCGAAAAGGTATTGAAGTGGCACATCGTTTTTTGGGTTTTTGGATCAGACGATTTTAAATATTGGAGTTCAAATATAATATTAAGATGCTTTCCTTTACAGAGACTTAGATGGGAAATTTGGATGTGGAATTAGTGGTTCTTTAAGCAGCGATTTTTAAGAATATAATATTTGGGCAAACATGTACATATATTACAGTTTTGGACCACTATAGACACTGTGGTAGTTTATGTGAACAATTCGTGGTTTCTACTACAATGTCTAAAATAATGAAACATCTTTGCCCTGAGCAATTGTATAGAAATATAGCCACACATTATAAGTGTTAAAAATAAGTTATTAGACCGATTAATTTTGTAGAAAGGGACCTATTACTAGGCATTATACAATTTTTAATATGTATATTTTGCGAAATATTTTGGGAATAGTGGTTCCTGCAGATTGTCGCTCGGCTGGCTCTTCAGCCCTTCTTCACCTCAATCAAAAAGATTTTTTGTGAAGTCTCCAATTAGTTGTTGTTGAAGACCATCAAGAAAAAAAGGGTTTAATTTTCTTAAAGATCTAAAGGATGCCTAAGTATTTTTGAAGGATGCAAGAGGAATCGTATAACCTTTAACAAGGACCTTTAGAAATTATCTCAATGAGAATTGGTGGGATTGCATTAGATCATGTTATTAAAAATTTCGTTTTACGAAGTACTTTATAATATTTTTGTGTATTCAGCTCATAATTCAGTCAGATCAGTTTAAGTACCTATGATGTGTACGTAAACTGTGTGAGCTTTCTAAATTGTTCTCTTACTGTTAAAAATGAACAGATAAAATTATATATTTTATTTCTACATAAAATTATTATTGAGATTGTATTTACAGTGCATTCCTTTTAAATAAATATTATTTAAAATGAAAGTAGTACCGGTTGTATCCAATTACGCAGCAACTTGTGAAATTATGTCTGACCAAAACTGAGCATACTCCTTTAACACCGTGCCCCTGAAAAAAATAAAAAATGTATGTAATATCTAGTTTATATTACGACACCAGAAACATATAACAGAACAGCAGTGATAAATCGATGGTGTATTACTATTTAATTATATCAATATTTTGAACATTATTCCAAAAGTTATAATTAAATACCTGGACAATTATATTTATGATTAAATTAAAAAAGAAATATTGTATACTACACTCCTATTCCCACCGCAATAACAAATGCTGGTCATGGCATATTTATGTTACAATAACAGGTGTAATACTAATAATATGCATTAATTTTGTAAATGCTAATTACTGTAATTGAAATAAAACTAAAGGTCTACATTGCCTAAAAAGAGATTTCAGTTGGATTTTTTAAATTATGTTATTGGCAAGTACTCACTGAAATAACATATAACATTTTTAAATGTTTGCCGCTTTAATTCACAGAGATAAAAATACAAATGTGAAATTTAGCGCGTCCTTGAAACGCAGATTTGGATGACGTCACAACAACGAAATTAATTTATACGAAGTTGCTACACATAATTAATGTTTTTTGTATCTGGCTCCTATCATGGATCATTTGGGTAAATAAGGCAAAATGGTTATACAACAATTAAACAACTTTATTTAATCTAATAGGTACAACAATTTGACTTAATTATTTGGTTTGTAAGTTAAATTAATAATAATTAAATTATTATGGCCCAAGATGAAAATTAAATGAACAATTTTGAGCACCTTCAAAACTATTACCACCAAATGAAACACCAGAACCCGAGGGTATAGTGTTAATTTCTTGTGATATTGTGGTAGTAGCTTCGGTAGTAACCGATATTATGTTACTCGATGGTTCGATTTTCTTCTCGCCCCATTAACATTCTGCATACTTTTTTCTTCTTCTCAATTGATTCTTCTTGCGACTGTAATAGGAAAATACGAAAATAGTTACAATAATAATTTACATCAGTTATTGAATGCACAGAATAGCGGCACTTACCTTGTCATGTAAATAGTTCAACACATTGCATCTTCGTCTACAATTTCAAAGTTGTTCGTTTCTGTACTCGAATGAATGCATCACATTCCTTTTCATAAATATGACGAGATTTCACTGGAAGTAAATTTAATACAGTTTCCTTCGCTTATTCATATATAATTTGTGGATTCTGCATTTTATACCGTATAAAAAGAACGCGTCAAAATTTTTTTGTTTATATCAAACAATCAGGTTACTATGGTCGCATGATAATTAAAATGCTCACTATTTTAGAGAAATATTTGCTCTGAATAAAAATTGAAATATATTTTAGGGACCTTTAATAAAATCTAAAGGAAATATGAAGAAAATGTAAAGAAAGTCTCGAATATATCAGAGGAAATCTGAAAAGAATCGGAGGAAATCTTCATCAATAAGGAAATCTGAGGTAGAACAATCTTTGTGTCGGTAATCCTCGCCCGGGATTAGAATTTGTTCCAAAACTCTTTAACTGTACTTCCTGTAGTATTTACAGGAAATTTCAGCGAAAATATGACTGTAGAAAAAATCCTTTTTGCTAATTTGGACCCTAAATTTTATTCCACTATGAAATATGAGAAATAAAATGGAACTAAGTGAAACAATGTAAAGAAGAAAGAACATTTTTATTTCAATTGCTTAAGAGCAATTGATTGATTGATTTATTGATTGATTTGCCAGCGTATGGTGGGCATTGCTGCCAATTCCGGGCATCCATGGAGGTTCGTTCTAACAGGCAGCCTGGTTGTCCGTCGAATACGCCCAACGGACGGTCAAACCGCTTGCCGGAACCAAATCTCGTATGTCTCATATACCGTCGGACCAGCTGCATACGCCGGATTGGACATTGGACATGCTTGTTGTCAGCAGCGAGAGCCGCATGTCGCATGGGGTGGGAATATAGGATGGGAAATGTAGGTGTTTGAGAGATGTTTCTTTCAAGTTTCCATGCTTCTAATAAGTTTCCATTTGTCATCATCGGCTGGGGTGTGGTGCAGTTGTTTGCGAGATGCTTCTTTTCAGTTTCCATGCTTCTTTTAAGTTTCCATCTATCGTCATCTCCTTATTTTTCTTCTTCTAAGTTTTCTGCTTATTGTGTCTCTGAATATAGCAGCTTTCATTTTTTATTTTATTTTTGTATTTTTTTCCCTTTCTCTTTTTTTTTATTTATTAACCGCTCCACAAGTAAATAATCATCTACGGTGGAGTTGCTGGGGAAGGCCCTATCTCGCGGTAACATTATTATTATTATTATCACCATTATTATTATTTTTTTGCGCGTTATGAGCAAAGAGGTCCGAAGGGATAGTTTGCTCATCCTGTGTGTCGTTCCCTTGAAACAATCGGTTTCTATTTTGGGCAGTTTTCCCATTTCATCACCTATATATTATGTTTATTACCTATATATTATGTTTAATATCTTTTCAATTGCCGCTTCTTTGAGACAATCGGTTTCAATTTCCGTCTTCCAAATTAATAATAAAATATCATGTTTTGAATCAATAAATCGAGCTGATAAAAATTAAGATGGTAAAGATCAGATAAAAAGATAAGAAATAATTGAAATTAAAATTTTAGGTTGAAATTTTCACAGTATTGTAGAAATAGAGAGATTATCTAAAAGAGCGTAGCCTGATAAGCATGGGTTAGCTGTCCCAGGTTGGATTTGATTGATATTTCAGAAGTAAGTTTCTACCAATACGATAATAATTTACTCCTAATGCCAGCTTGAAAAAAATTGTTTTACAAAAGTTATGAAAGAATTTTGAAAAATGAAAAAAATTGATTTTTCAAATGTGAATGAGTCAAATATATGTGGTCCAGGGCGTTATGTCGAGTATAAAAAAATCGAAACTCAATAAATTAAAGTAATAGGGAGTAAAGAAGAATTATTTTAATTTTGCAATAATTTTATCTTTATGAACTATTTGATGGAACACCACTATTATTTTTTCTGTGATATGCTCATATCCGAAGTAACAACATATATATTGTGGAGTAAGATTGGAGGATTACTTCATAGTGTAAGAAAATAAAAAATTACTTTTGAAAAAAAAAATAAGATTTTTTTTCAAATGTGAATGAGCCGAATCCGGGAGCTAAAATATATGTAGTCCAGGGCATTATGTCGATAATAAAAAAAATTAATACTCAACGAATTAAATGAAAAGGGGTCAAGAAAATTTATTTTAATTTTGCAACAATTTTCTCCTTATGAACTACTTGATGGAACATCATTATTTTTTTCTGTGATATGAGTATACCCTAAGTAACAACATATATTTTTTTAGGTAAGATTGGAGGATTACTTCATAGTATAACAAATACATTTTGGCTCCCTAATATTTATGTAATTCCGTTGGAATCAGGAATCAATATTAATTTTCAGCTTGTGACTCAATAAAATAAATATCATTTGAACAATACACTAAATTAATAGGGGGTAAAAAAAATAATTTTGTAACAATTTTTTCTTTATGAACTGTCTGATGGAAGTTAGTCTGACATTAATTATGATTATTATTATTATGAAAATAATATTATTTGTAAATGATGAAATGCAAATTCAAATAGATACCGGGCTTTGGAGTTTGTGAGTGGAATGTGGATATTGCCTGACTCATCCTTTTCCTTTCTTTTACAATCGTAATTTTTCGGCAAATTTCGTTTCATTTTCGGAGTTATGTAACGAATTTATTACGATTTATTATTTGTTTGTGTTTGTGTAAGTTCTCACCCACAACTAAAAGCCATAGGCCGCCACTGCTATTTCCATGGAATTACATAAATATTATGGGGCCAAATGTTTTTTAAAGAAATAATTATTTAAAAATAAAAAAAGCGTTGTAATACGTTGAAGTTGAAAGGTGATGAGGTAGGTTTTAATTATATCGTGAAAATTATCTAGTACTTTAAAGTGCGGAAGTTGGCGGTAGGGACATTTCCGTTTCAGTACACTGTCGAGCAACTTCAACTCGAAAATATTCCAACAACAATTAATAATAATAATAATAATAATAACGTTTATTCATCTAAAGAATATAAAGTAACATTAATTACATTTTTATGAAAATAAACAAACAATAAACAAACGTACAAGAACTCACGAAGTACTCACTCGTCCAGGACTGTGAGTGCTTGTTTGTGAGTTAAAATTCGTATGCCAAGATGGTTATTCATTGGATAATACATTTATAATGTGTACTTTCCTAATAATATAGTTCTCATTATACATTTATGCTTAATTTATTACCTACTTAGTTTCTTAACTGTGTAAACAATACTTATTTTGTAGTATCTAGGTGATTAAGATGCCAAGATTAAGGCAGATTTTCTCAATATATGTCACTGCAACAACTGTCACAGCTGTAAGTTAAGTTTAGTTATAGTAATATGTTTTATCTATTATCGCATGTATTACATTTCTGGGGTTATCGAACATCCATTTTTTAATGTGGTTCTTTACCGCGTAAATTGTATTTAATTTTCTAATATTTTGAGGTAATATGGAGTACATTTTAGAGCACAGGTAGGTGTAACATCTCTGACCAACTGTTTTAGTACATTTTATATTTCTAGGGATGGCTGAAGTTTTTGCTCTCGTGACGTAATGATGCTCAGTAAATTCAAGAAGTTTTTATTTTTAAATACTTCCGTACACATGGCTAGGCCAAATAACTGGCGTACATCCAGTACCTTCGCTTCTTTGTACAATAAATCAGATGGATATGTATAGTTTCTTTTGGTGATTATTTTTAAACTCCATTTTTGTATTGTATTTAATGAATGTAGGTAGTTGTTATTAATTCCCCCCCAAGCTAAAATTGCATAGTTTATGTGGCTATGGATTAGTGAGAAATATATGGTTTTCAGGTCACAGAAATCTAAGAAGTCGGTTAGATATTTTAATTTTGGGATAATACCCCTGATCTTTTTAACTATGTAATTTATTTGTTTATCCCATCTTAGGTGACAGTCTATGATAACACCTAGGTATTTGACGGTATCACTTTCCTTTAGATTTATAACATCATTATTTATTTGGACAGATATAGATTTATATTGAGGTAGGCCGCTTTTGTAAGAGCTGAATGCCACATATTTTGTTTTATCCGAGTTCAGTGTTAAGGTGTTATTATTAAACCACGCTATTATTTTACAAAAGTCTTTTTGTATGTCGGTTCGTAGAGAATTCCAAGATTTACCTTTATATAAAATAACCGTGTCATCAGCAAAGCTTGTTATTTTTCCTGAACCGTTCAAGTTTAATAGGTCATTAATGTATACGGAGAATAGCAGTGGACCCAGTACGGTCCCCTGTGGGACTCCATATCTGACTGTCTTGGGATTACTATGTATATCTTGTATTGATACATAATTGGTTCTATCTTCTAAATAATTTTTTAGCAGTGAAAGAGCTTGCCCTCTGATACCAACAGCGTCAAGTTTTTGGAGAAGTTTAGTGTGACATACAGTATCAAACGCCTTGGCAAGATCGACAAAGACTGCCAAAGCGGGTTCGTTCTTATCTAAGGCTTCATAAATTTTTGAGGTTAAGTCACATATCGCATCTTGGGTAGACCTATTTTCCCTAAATCCGTATTGTCTATCCGAAATTATTTTATATTTGTTTAGGAAACTCAATAATCTTTTCTTAATAATTTTTTCGAATATTTTCGCAAAATTGGATATAAGGGTTATAGGTCTGTAATTACTTACCTCATCTTTAACTCCGTTTTTATAGAGTGGTTTAATAATTCCAACCTTCAATACTGATGGTACTTTTCCTTGATTTATTGACCTATTAATTAAGTGAGCAAGAGGTTTTACAATTAATGCACTGATTTTTTTTATTGTTTCAGATTTTATATCATCGATGCCGGGGAGCTTATTATTTTTCAATTCCTTGATAGCCTCCTCAACCTCAAGAATTGTTACCTCACTAAGATATATGGAGTTTGCATTATGCGTTAGTTGCAAGGGTGTTGCTACATGTGCCCTTTCAATTTTTTCCGCAAGATTTTGTCCTAAATTTGCGTAATAATCGTTAAAGCTATTTGCAATTTCAAAAGGATCATTTATTATAATATTGTCTTGTTTAAGAGTGGCGATAACTTCATAATTTTTGTTTTCATTGCAAACAACCTTAATGGTTTTCCACATATGACTAGAGTTTCCTTTACAACTATAAATTTTATTTTTAAAGTACATTATTTTAGCTTTCTTTATTAATTGCTGTAGCTTGTTCTTGTAACTTCTGTACTTTTCTATAATATGGACATTATTTTGATCCGCTTTAAAAATTTTGTACATATTATTTTTCTTATTTATGGAAGTTAATAGACCCTTAGTTATCCATGGCTTTTTTATAATATTTTTATTGTTTTTTTGTTTAATAGAATGTGTGTTCTTTTTTATGTAGAATTTTATTTTATCGATACAGCCTGTTGCAATTGTATCAACTGTTTCTCCGTTATCATAAATAAAACCCCACGTTTCTTTTTGTAGGTCGCATTTTAAGTTTTCATAATTAATATATGATTTATAATAATTTGGCGACTGATCACTATTTTTGTTTTCCTCATCAATATTTAAACATATCGCAGTAGGAAAATGATCCGTTATCTGATATTCATATATTAATCCCTTGTTTTTCTTATGTACTTCATACTTATCTTTTAGAAATATATGATCTATACAAGTGCTAGTTACACCATCTGTGCGAGTAGGTTTGTTTATATACGATATATATCCATATTCGTGAAGGATATTTAAGTAATCTGCCGAATATTTATTTTCATTAAGAATATCTATATTTAGGTCACCGACCAACAAATAATAATCTATATACTTATTGTGAATTTTATTTAAATATTCGTTCAGGTAATGATTGAATGTTTGTATATTTATTGTTGGTGACCTATATAATGCCGTAATTAAGATTTTTTTTTTATTTAATGTAAACTCAACTTTCAAAATTTTGTTATTAATTTCTGGTAAAGCATAGGTTTCAATAAGTTAATTGAAAACATTTTTTTACAGTAACAATTTTCATAATTATCTTTACTTCAATCACAATTTATTATAATAAAAAGCAATTGTAACACATTGAACAAAGAGTTTTAAACAATAGAAAATGTGCAGTGCTTTAAAGTCATTGTGTCAGTTAGTTTGTTTATAAATGGCTATAACATGGCTATAACATGTCATATATCTCCCCCAATTGGTGTAGATAAAACTGATTTTTTCATATTGTTTATTTTTTATGTACTTTTGATAAATGCTAATAATTTTTATTTTTGGGAAAAATATTGGTGAGTAAAATGAACTTGTTAAATAGAAAATAGAATAAGAGAATTAGTAAAGGTATTTATACAGAACGTCCCTCTTTATTTACACCGGATGGTCACTCTAAAAAAATATTAATTACGAAACCACATATGAGAATAATAATCGGAAGGTATTATTACAAAGAAAACCTGATAACTTTTGGTCAAAAAAATATACAGAGTGATCATCCGACAGCAAAAATTCAATATTAAAAAAAAGGTGCCAAATATGGAAGGTTTGCGTAAATACCATTACAAATTTCCAACATTGTTGAACTATTTTTTAGGATGAGCACCCCGTATATTTTTCAATAAAACTATAATAGGTGTCTTCCCTAACAAGTGCGTTAACTATATGTCAAATATAATTGCCGTCTGTCATATTTTCAGTTCCATATCCATGTAGTGGAGTGGAAGTATAGTAGTGGTTAAAGAAATTTCAATTATTCTTTCTTTTTCGAAATAAACTTAGAATGTCATGAAACGTGGAAATTTTAAATTTGAGCATAAAAAATGTTTCTATCATATGTTCTATAGTATTAAAATATTTTTTTTAAATTTTTCATTGACAAAGGTTTCAAATTTTTCTTTTTGAAAAATTTTTTTTATGAAATAGATTTAGAATGTCATGAAACGTGGAAATTTTAAATTTGAGCAAAAAAAAATTCCCATCTTTCTATTGGTAAACCAATTTTCAAAAAGTTTTGAATTTTTTTTTCCACCATTCTTGGTATACTTAGTAATTTTCAAAAAATGTTTGCTTTTGAAATTTTTTTTTCTGGGTTTAGAAAGTCATGAAACGTGAAAATTTTAAATTTGAGCAAACATTTTTTTTTCAATCATATATTCTATAGTATGTTCAAAAGTGAATTATTATTTGTTTGCTTTAATTGTATTGAAACATATTCTTTATAGGATTTCGCAAACATCAGAAAAAATGTTTCGGATGTTTGCAAAATCCTATAAAGAATATGTTTCAATATTCTATAGTAGTAAAAAAAATTGTAAAAAATTTTTCTTTGACAAAATTTTCAAATTTCTCTTTTTGAAAATTGTTTTTTATGAAATAGATTTAGAATGTCATGAAACGTGGAAATTTTAAATTTGGACAAAAGAATCCCATTTTTCTACTGGTAAAAAAATTTTGAAAAAGTGTTTTTTCTGAAATAGGTTTAGAATATCATGAAACGTAGAAATTTTACATGAGCGAAAAATTTTTTTTTCATTATCTATTCGCTTTAGACGGTCAAACCTGTATATTTTCCAGTGAAAGTCTAAACCATTTCTTCGCTGGTAGTAGTGTCAGCTACCTACCAAATTTGACTGTTATCCGTCAAGTAGTTCTTTAGATAAAGCACCAACAGACAAACAGACAGATAGTTAGACAGACAGGCAGACTGACGGAAACGAAAAACCTATATTTTCGTAATCTACATGATCTGCAACGTGAAAATCCGAAAAAATCTCTGAGGGTGATTTTTTCTCGAATACAATGTTTACAAGTTACAGCAGAACATTGCTATACTACGACAGTTTACTCAGATTTACTCCACTGTGGTCTTAGAGCAGGTGGTATGGACGCATACATTTCGGACCCAGTTTAAGATATACTTGAAATTTGGTATTATAACGAGATCTAGAACTAGATTATTTCTTGAGGTTATTCCGTTGAAGGATTGGAGGGTAAATAGTAACAGTTCGGATACTTTGGATATGGTGTATATACTAGAAGTCAGGGTCTCAAGTTTTTTAATGACATCTGCCAATTCCACCTCCATTATTAATGGGAATAACAAATTAATATTAAGATATTGACTTGAAAATTGTTACACTTATGTATCATAAGTACAACTCGAATTAGATTATATTTTCAGCCTATTTCGTTGAAGGGTAATGGGAGTAAATCAATTAAGCAAGGTAGTTGTAAAAGTCCATAAACTTAAGATTTGGTGTATGTACAGCAAGTCAAGGCCTCAGATTTTTTTATGACATCTACCACCTCCACCACTACCCCGACTCCATTATTAAAGGGGTTAACAAAATGAAATTAAGACATTGACTTGTAACTTGGTACACGTATATATTATAACGAGATCTGGAACTAGATTGTATTTTTGGGCTTATTCCCTTGAGGGATTGGGGGTAAATAGGGGTAAACAAGTAAGCAAATTAGTGAGAGTCAAGAAACTTGGGATTTGGTATATGTACTAGAATTCAAGGTCACACATTTTTCTATGACATCTGCCACCCCCAGCACCATCCCCACTTCATTATCAAATGGGTTAACAAAATAAAATTGTGGTTTTGTGAGTGTCCGAGAACAAAATTTCCTAAAGCAATTTTCGGCATCAGCCACCCCCACCACCTTGAAGCAGACGACCTCAAATATTATATCATTTCTACGTACTGGAGTGCGAATATAGTATCTAGATATTTTCCTCTAATGAAACTTGAATGGGAAATCTAGATATAGAAGTAGGGATTCCTTAGTCCGCGGATATTTTTGTGGGAGGATATATCTATTCTTCCATATAGCTGTATGAAGTTGTATAAGTTGAATAATTTTATTTATTTTCTCTGTAATTAGAGAAACTAACAGATATGAATATATAAATTTATTTAATATTTATACGTTATTTCTTTTTATGAAATATCATAAGCAACTCTCCGTATAATCAATATACAGGGTGTAATTTCTAGGGATGACTCTACATAAAAAACTATGAAATAATATGAAAAAGAGTTCATACAAAAATGGGTCCGGAGATCCCTCCTAAGGGAGCTACCGCTGAAGGGAGCACCCAAAATTGACATTCTGTTTAAGATCTCAGGAACTCCTTGAGTTACAGTGACTAGTTTTTGCACGTGATTCGATATCAGTAAAGGTTATTATCTGATGTTATCCACCAAGGGCAAATTCAATCAGGGGTGCACAAAATTGGAAAGGGGATACTTATTGCTGCCTCCAAATTTTGTAATGTGAATTTTGTGTGATTGTCTCATCGGAATATGATTTCTTGGCTATTCACAAAAAAAAAGGTTATCTAGTTGTAACGCCGTTGGACCAACCGGTTTCGGGAAATTCGAACATATATAAATTTTTCCTGTCTAGCAGCTTGTGTGGAAATGAATGGCGCCCATTTTGAACATTTAATTTAACTTATTAATGTTGAAACCTGTTGAATCCTTTAATTTAGTAATAATAATTTGCTATATTTCCTTAGTTTATTCAAGAGAATAATACATGCAATTTCGCTAATTTTTGGTGCTCCGTCAGAGGCCCGCAGCACCCTTAGGAGGGATTTTTGGACCTATTTTTCATGTAGAATCACCCCTGGAAATTAATGACCGATGACCAGATTGTGTTCAGAAGAGGGAAAACTTTTTTACCTGTGAATTTACAAGGAAGTCATTATTTATAAAAACGTCTGCTTGTTATGAAAAGCCAGAAAATGATATTGTTATCCAAAGTTATATACCAGGTGTAAAATATTTGTAAAAATATGAAAAACTGCTTAGTGTCGCTCGTGCCTTCATTTATGAACATATTCAGAAATTGTAGTAATAATAACGTTATGGACTAAAATTTATACTCAGTTATGAGCTCTTACTTCTTTTTCAAAGATTGAAGTTTCTGCAAACAGTTTTTAATCGTTTTACTAAAATCTAATCTAATATATATCGACAACATTTATTATTATGTACTGTCATGGGATTATATGTGACGTAGTAAAATATTTTCCTCGAAATGCTAAGAAAGAAACAAACATGTTTAAAGTTAAAAGTTATGGCTGGGGTAGGATATTTCCTATGGTGGGGTCCCCTGAAATCCCTGATCTCATTGTTGTGGATTTTTGTGTAAGAGATATCGAATATCAGTACTTAATAGCAATTAAACAGTTTACAAGAAAGGATTACGGAATAACTGTTTGTAGCAGCGTGAATTTTTGTATGTCAAGATATTATAATTGATTATAAATTTTAGTACATAACATCTCTTTATTATAATTTTTCAAAATATTCACAAATGAAGGCACTCTACTCTTTGGGGTCATCCATTAATTAAGTCATGCATATATCATGTTTTTCTACCCCTCCCTCACGCTATGTCACAGGTTATCACATTCGAGTTAATCTCCCCCCTGTTGTGACGTCACATATTTTACAGTATTCAATTTTGAGGTAGACTTTTTTGAATATCGTATTTTTTTGAATTCCATTCAATTAAAGCAATGTTACGATTAAATTTGTATTAAAAGCTTTTCAAATATCTAACAAAAAAAAATCATCCTAAAAAACCAACTATTTCAAGATATTTCAACAATTTTATTATAGGTACCTACTTCTAGTAATGCAGACGTAATTAATTATTTCCATTTTTTAAACAATGTTATGTCACAAAAGTTTGACCCCCTCCCCCTCTTGTCACGCTCTGTCACACTTTATGAAATCACTCCCCCCCCCCCTCAAAGTGTGACATAATTAATGGATGGAATTTTAGAAAATAGTATCATTATCTAACTTTTCGTGACAAGCTGGCGTTTTCTCGTAAAACCAAATTTAAATAAAGTTTTACTGCTTCCAAACTCAATCTATGGACTCGCAATATGTATATAGATGTCACTTCTAGGGCAGTTTTAGACTTTTGGCATAATGTAAAAATAAGGACGTTTATTTTAGGATTTATCCTCAAATTCGTATTTATTTTTGTCTTATCGTACCGTAGTTATTTGTTCGTGGCCAAGACACTTTGCCTGTAGGACTAGTAATCTAAGAAACATTTTGGCTCGCTAGCCGACTGCCTACTCACCTACGATCTAGTGCCGCCTCTGAAAAAAGCAATAGTTATTAATGTCAGTATCGTTTATATAATTTGTAATCTTAAACTGTTCTATATAATGCGTAGCAAATAAAAATTTTCTGAAACAAAAATACCTAAAATCTAAAATTCTATTGAAACATTTTAAAAAGGGGAAAGTTTCATTCATAATCTGTAGGTACAGTTGGTAACTACGTACATAATCCATACAACTTATATATAACGTTGAATCAAAAAATGGGTTTAGGGTCTTTCAAGACGAATGATAGCATAGATAGTTATAGTTACCTACCTACAATGTTGCTAAATATTTCGTCATATTTTGCCTATTCACTTTAGTGTTTTCGATCTGACGAGCTAAATGCACGCCGCGCTGACGGCGTACTGTAAGTTATAATCAATATGAGTATGAGTCCAACGCAGTCGCTAAGTTGGACGGATAGAAACAAGCGTGAGTTTTGAATACTTGTCACAAAATGTTTTAAAAAATGAATAGCCTTTAAAGAACGACAATTAAAAATGATGAAATAAAATTTCTTCATAATTCAGTTAATTGAATCCTTATACTCTTCACAACTACGAAAACGAAGAGTATATTGCATTTGATCAATACATTTCTAAAACCGGTAATGTAGCTTATAATGGATACAATTTTATAGCAATTGTGTTATCAAATTCTGAACAACTTTCAAAAGGTCCGGCCGTCCGTCAATCTGTCTCACTGTCTGTCTGTTTGAGGCAGTTTTACGCTCTTATTACACAAATAGCCACTTTTATTTTTGCTAACATAGCTTGATGATATAGGGTATCATCGCTGAGCCAAACTCTTCGGATTGCAAAAGATTTTCGTAAAACCCAGTTAAGCCATTCCAGAGAAGAAGCGAGGAAAGAAACGTGCATATGGGTGAAATTGAGAACCTCCCCCTTTTTAAATATTTTAAAAGTCGGTTGTTAAAAATATGCAAAACAATATTCGTCTTAGGATGACGAAATTCTTAGCGACTTAATTCGACAACATCCAGCGTAATATAAGATAAAGACAGCTAGGAAAGCTAGAATTTTAGTGTCAAGAATATCCCCATAGTCTGAATTATGAAATAGTTACTATTGAAATTTTGAATTGTTTTCAAATGGTGCTTTACCATTAAATTACAAGTCTCTTTGGTTTTCAGAGCAAAAACAATTTAGCCACGTTTGAATCAACATAATTAAAAAAAAAACGTTTTATTTATATTTGTGCAACTATTGTTCTGAATTGTGTTAACACATTCGCTGCGACTTTTTAAATGACGCCGTACCCCAGGAGAGGCAACATTTCTTGATAAACTAACTACTAACTGACTAAGTTAGTTGATTATTGTTTATAGTAAGTGCATGAGTGCAGGGTACTTATTAATTTTTGGCGCGTGGCACCTTTCGGAATTATTCGCACCTAGAAAAAAAATTCTCTCACTTCCTCGCGCAGTACTCAGCTGTGCAGACGTACACAGTTTTTTATTTTTGCGAACAAAACATTTGCAGGAAAAGATAACTTTAGTCAAAAACAAATCAAAGTATATATTGTTAACATTTACGATAAAAACATAGGTATATTAGAAATGTAAATCTAAATTCTTTTATCTCTGAGGGTCCCTACTCACTATCTGCCATCTCAAATCCTCAAAAATCTAAAAATTTGAAAACGGCGGAAAAATTATCGAGTCCCGTATCATAAGCCAAACGCTATCAGGGGCACAGTTCAGTGCAGTTCTCAGCTTGTTTGTACAGACTTGTTGAATATTATTATAATAGTGTGTGCGACTCCGAGAGGGTGTTCGCATTTAGCGAAAGACAGTCAAGACTCCAATAGGAGGCATTCGCAGCGAATGTGTTGAACAAATTCTAAGACATGTTTGCAAGTTGTAGGGTCTAGCTCGGTGGTGGTTCCATTATAGTTTCATCTAGTGTAAAGTGTTGAAATTACGTATTGATAGACTATGCTTACAAAAATCATACGACAACTAATCGTGAAAGTTTACACTATTAGTTAAAATTTATGATTCTGGGAGTAGACTCTAGTTAAGAATAACACACTGAGTCTCAATTACTTTAAAAGAGCATTTTATTTTAAGTTACTAAGTTCTGTCTGCACTCTCGTGATTTAAATACGTAATAAATCATTTCACCAAATATACCACAGTTGGAATTGTGATAATATTTGAATCCGAAGAAAGTTATGGAGTTCCATTTACATACTATTATTTAGGGCATGAATGGCGGACGGTGTATGTTGTAGTTTTGGGGCACATCGCTGAGAAATAATTACCTACACAGCCATACAAGAAAATTTTTCATATGCTAATGAACAGAATACCATATTCCGATGTATTTTGGCGCGCTGAATTCGAGTTTGTGATTCAGTTTGCTCTATGTCATCAACATTTTTCGAAATTAAAAAAAAAAGTCAAAAATTGGATTAATATATGGTTTTCGTAAAGTTCTGCATAGCAGAAGTATGTGTGTTTTTGATACGTATTCAAACCTGAGGCTAGAATTCCCCATGATCATATCAAAAAAATTTTAACAGCAAAAAGCCACGAAAAATGTTTGTAGGCGGTGTTTATAGTTTGCTAATATAACCACCTGAATTAATTATTAATATCAGTATAAAATGAAATTACCCAGGAGTAAAACCACCCTCGGCAGTATCTGTATAATTTTAAGCAGTCTCTTAGCAGTCAACTCGGCACCCAGGGCAGTATCTTCGGCAGTTTCGTTAGATCATGTACTTTTTGCAGGTGGTTCACTCTTCGGAAATAACTCAAAAAGTATTCAATTAGGTCATTAAAACAATATCTATAGAAATTGTTGAACTAATGTCAAGACAAAATAAATAATGAAAACGGTTGGAAGCGCGGGACTAAGATGGACCAAGGCCGACGATGAGCAGAAAGCGTGTGTTTGTGATGCGTTCGTTGTGTTTCAGGAATGTTATCAACATTAATTGTTCGCTTCATGTTCGGCTCTATGGAGGGTATATCGATCAGTATATCCCTTGTGGGGTGACATTTGCTTTTTCTCCCTTTAAAACATTATTTTTATGAAAATTAGAAATTAAAGTACCACGAATTAATTAATTAAAGCGATAAGGTATAACAGGATAAAATATTCACTTATGAACCTTTCAAATTCGGCCTGTAAAGGATAAATTCCTACACCATACTTTTCTGTGTGATATAAGTAAATAAATATTTTCCTATTCTGCATATGGTACGTGTATTATTTGCTGAAGTGAATACTTACGTAAAATATACTTGTCCAGGACGAACATTGTGTGGTGCTTGCCATATTAAAGTAGCTTGTTGTTTGGGTTTCGGATCACCATGAGTGATAGCGCTGCACTCAGGGTGTATTTTAGTATTAGCGGTTTCTACCCAGTTTCCTATCCATTCATTAGAGGCGACATCTCTAGCTTGTATGAAAAATCCTTTAAAGTATTCTCTTCCTTGAATTGTAACTGTAATGATATTGATTAAGTTAGAAAATTAAATGGAGCGACAGAATATAATTCCAGTTTTAAATTAGAACATTGAATGATTTGAAGAATCAAAAACTTGGTTTTGGCTGAATATAGAGAAGTGGGCAATAAAACAAAGAAAGATCTCCCAGGTTCGGTTTATAGACTATTTATTTTACTAGTAAGTAGGTAGGTATTCCAAAATAAAGTTTGTCCGGTGCCTTTTCGTATGTAGGTATATGAAAGTAGCTATGACTCAATCAAAGGCGTCGTAATATCTTTGCAATTTTCGTGTTTCTTTACCGATATTTATCCTGTATTCGGTGTCATTCGTATAAAAGTGTAATCCGTCCAATCGTCCTTTCTTTTCTATTGTTCTTTTTTAAAGACTTTAAATAATATACGAAATCGAAACAGCCCTGTTTAGAACTCAACCCTAAAATGCCCAGCTAGCTCTGGAACTAGCAAGTAAGAGGTCTTGCGCATTTAATTCAATGTTTTATTTTACTGCTGAGAAAAACAATCGTGCTTCTCTACTTTACGTTAATATCGTTCGACAAATAAATTGCATCATCATGAGCTGCTTATTGTATGCTTTGCAAATTAGCTTGGGTGCAGTTTTTAGTATCAAAGAACAATTAAAAAAATAAAACGAAATATTAAGTAGGTACTCCAAGAAAAAATATTTGTAAAATATTACGTACCTTAAAGCAAAAATTGCAAATATATTCATCTGTATCGCAAGTTGCAAACTTCTTGCGGACTTAGGATTTAAATATTAAGAAGATGACAATAGAAGGTCGTTAATGAAAAAGGCGGAGATAATATTGATGAGGGATGAGTTCTTGAGAAAATATACTGAAAGCCGTGATTCCAATACTCCTATAGAGAGACAGTATTTCTGGATTAAACGTGATATTTACAAATAGAAGCAAAACAAGATCATGGCAAAAGGAATCTACAAAAAGTGTGTGTAAACTAGAAGGTTATTCCTTTTATCTTCTTAGTGTTATTTACGTCCTGGCGGAGTTTAACTATGGCTATTCCACCACTCAACCAGGACACGTACACATAAAAACCACTTCCGGCGATATTGCCATCTACCGTAACTGAGACATGAACTCAGGAGAGATAATACCGATTAGACATGTTGTACCACTCAACAGCGGTCTAGCTCATTGCTACCGTTTCGGTGACATATTAACGCTTAATACATAAGTACTTCACCACTGAACCGATGCGACGTATATATGGAGGTAATAAACATGCTGGTCATAGTAATGGATTTGTTGAAAAGATTCCAATAATACTCTACGAAATTTAAAGTGGCAAATGGAGACATTTTATGAAATGATTTGAAGAAACATCGATCCCTAATTTAGAGGAATCTTCTACTATTATAATGGATAACGCTCCTATCATAGCATTCAAGCGGAAAAGTAACTGACATCCTCATGTAAGAAACCGAAAATAATAGAATAGATAGAAAAGGAAACATTTGAAGAGCTTTTAAAAATTGCAAAATTGAATCAAACACCAATTATATCAGCAGTTATATCACTGTCAATTAAATTCAATTGAAATGATGCCGTGATACATACCAATAATGTGTTTTTTGTAGAATGATATACTAAGTGGTACGCGATGGACACCAGTCCTGCAATAATTATTAAAATTAGTGACAATGAAAGTGCAACAAAAAGTGATTTCTCCAAGAGCAGTGACTAGCTTCAAATCTTCAAATTTGAAAGTTATTTACAACTTGACTTTGGTACACTATGATTTTATGTATTAAGTAAACACTGTGTCATATTGGAAATTGTTGAATATAACAATCAAGTATTGTCTAAATGATATTTGTGGCATTATCTTATTTTTTTTCCTTCTTCAATTCTTTGGGACTTCCTGCCACATGTATGTTTTCTTTTTAAGCGATGCTCGTGGAATCTACAAAATATCACAATTAACCAGTATGTTACCAGTAAATAACCTCTACGCCTGTGACTTTTACGTCAAAGGATCAGTTAAAGGTTGCTTTTTTTAAATAAACAACACAAATAAGTATAAAAACTTGAAATTAAATATTTCGCCGTCGTTTCTGAAATCTATTCTGTTTCCGTTTTGAAGGCTTTTTTTGATAATTCTTTTTTTGAAAATTCTGTGTATGATAAATACACAGCTCTAAGAATGTTTGTTATATTGAATATCCGTAGATACTTACTATTTATCATACACAGCAAAAAAAGAATTTTCAAAGAAAGCCTTGAAAAGGGAAACAGAATAGATTTCCGAAACGTCGGCGAAATATTTAATTTCAAGTTTTTATACTTATTTGTGTTGTTTATTTAAAAAAAGCAACCTTTAACTGATCCTTTAACGTTAAAGTCACAGGCGTAGAGGTTATTTACCAGTAACGTACTGGTTAATTGTGATATTTTGTAGATTCCACTAGCACCGCTTAAAAAGAAAACATACCTACATGTGGCAGGAAGTCCCAAAGAATTAAAGGAGGAAAAAAAAATAGCAATCAAGAGTTTCAACTTTAATAATTATTAGCTTATCTTTAATAGTTAATTTTTAACTATAAACTTTAACTATAAAAAATATACTCTTACTAATAAATAAGTTAAGTTAATGAATAGATTAAATAAAAAAACTCTGAAAATATCGATTTGTCTGCTTTCTTCCGTTAAAACATAATAGTACAAGTCACAGAAGCCAGCGCCAGCGCAGCGTTCAGCTACCTAACACATTTGTAATAGCTAGACATTATTAATCCTTTTCCTTAGAACGTGCGTGGCACACAAAGAAAGTAATATGAGAAATTTTCTTAGTGGTGGCAACTTCGCTAAATAACACAAAATGTCTCTTACAATTGTTACAAGTATTTGTACCAAGCGAATATTTTTTGCATCGACTTCTTGCACTAGGGGACAAAAGTACAACTGACATACATCCCGGTTAGTGGAGGTCCAGCGATAGACATTGTGAACCTGCACCTTATATCACTGTGCATGACAGAAAAGCATCAAGAAAATTTTTTCTTATCTTGTCTTATCTGTGTTTATATTTATATTTGCACTCTAGTTTAAGGACTGACGTACTCTACATTTGGTTGTATATTTACATTTTAAATGTGTAAATAAGGTATTATTATTATTACTATTATTATTTTTGTTTTTTTACGGTTTCTCTGTTGCCGGACAGGGCCTCCGTGGTTTCCGACCGACACCACACGGTAGCCGCGCCGGCCATATTTACAGCCACTCCCCACGACCTGTGGGGTTAGTTACTGTAAATACCAGAATCGTGTGCCCTACGTAGGCGATTATTATTATTATTATTTATTAACTAATTACCTTTCAGTTTTTGTAAAAATACGATCAGAATACATCCCGGTTATTAGAGGTACAGTGGCAAACATTTTAAATCTACAAGGTATCTGTGGTTTCCACCACAGAAAAAATATCAAATCAATTTTCCTGTCTGCCATGCTCTAAGGCAAATGGTTAATCATGTCTCTAGTTCAGGGCCGTGGAGAGAAAATCGGGGCCCGGGGGGTAGTAACATACGACTGCCACCAATCTTCGGCATAATTTCGAAGAACGGGGAGTGGCATTCCTAATAATAATCTATTTATCTCAATAAAAATTTCTAAGAGCGGGGGGGGGGTGATATTCCGTAGGAATTGAATATTTATCTCGGACAAAATTTTAAAGAGCGGAGGGGTAATATTCCTTTACCTAAGAATTTCATACTTATATCGTTATAAATAATACAAGTACGAACATGATCATTCATTCGGAACTCGTTGTATTTACATCACACTGATCAAAGTATACCTCTCTTGTTTTAGCTAATACGAATGCAATCTGGAACTCGGACCCCCTCAAAAAACTTCGGATCCGGGGGGAAACACCCCCCCCCCCCCTCGACGGGCCTGCTCTAGCTATTACAAATTTGTCCGTTTTCTAATCCACAACATTATTTGGAGTCAGTGACTACGAGGGATCACAACATTTATTTATACAAATATTTCATTTTTATTAATTAAATAATTATTTACCTTCTAAATCTGATCCTGTACGACAGTGATAAAAGTTATACTTGACTTTCAATTTATTTGATTCATACAGATACTCGAAGTCACGTGTGCGCAAAGAATTATTGAACAAAGTGTAGTGAGATACCTATTCTTAAAGTAATTATTATTTATTTTAAGTGAAACGAACTTTATTTGTACGCACTTCAACACAGTACTATACGAGTTTAGTGGAATCTAAAATATTTCGGGTTAATAAAAATTATATATACCGACCGACGTTTAATGGGGTGGAGGTGGTAATAGGCGTTATTAATGCCATAAGTTGAGAAATTCTATGTGTTCGTACACACTGCATCACAATTTTATTTTCTTAAGAGTGAGCAGAGTGACAAGTTGAATCCTAAATTCTGCGCCTAGATGGCGCTAGTGGTTATTTAGTCTTATAAGTTTATTCTATAAGTGTAAAATATCAGAGTTCATTTTATATTACCTACGGATAAAGATAGTGCGAATGAAGTAGTACTTGATCGCTTCATCTTAAATTTTAAATTGTATCTAAGTGGTTCCATCTATTAAAACAGCATTGTACTAAAATTATGATTAACAATACTTAGGCTCTTTTTGGCAAATTGGGTGATGCTATTTAACTGAAAATAAATGTAAAATATTACAGGATTGTTTTTGGCTAAAATTTGCTTATTATTTGCTTCACTTGGCGATGTACCCCTTCCCCTCTTAGGTCTTGCTCGCTCTTAATCCCTTAATAATTGCTTGGAGGTGGCAGATGTCATTAAAATAATTTGAGACCTTCGCTTCTAGTGTGTACACCAAATTCAAGTTTCTGAACTCTTACTAACTCGCTTTACTTACTTACTCCTATTAACCCCCAATCCAATTAACGGAATAAGCTCAAAATATAATCTAGTTCCAGATCTCGTCATGGTATATACGTGTATAAAATAACAAATAACAACAAAACGACGAGTATATTGCATTCGATTGGCACATCTCTAAAACTGGTAATATTGCTTGTAGAAATTTTTTTTTATATCGCTGTGCTTGTAATCGAATTCTGAAAAGTCCGATTGTATTGAAATTGGGAAAATAATTTAGTGTTAGCTAGGGGAAGAACTCTATTGCTTTTGAACAAAATCGATCAATACATAAAAAAGTTATTAATTTTTGTTTGTTATATTTTGTAATTAAACAAAAAATGTTTAAAACTAATATTATTTACAAAAAAACTGTGAAGAGTATCCCATAGAATGTGCTACAATTATGTCACTACTTTTATTTCTTTAACACCCTTAATAATGGAGTGGGGGTGGCAGATGTAATAAAAAAAATTTAGAGCTTGGCTTCTTATTATACATCAAACTCCAAATGTCTAGACTCTTATTAGCTTGTTTTACTTAGTTACCCGTATTTACGGAGGTTGGAGAACCCTTCAACGGAATATCCTCAAACTCTAGTTAGCAGATATCGCTATAATACTTATATACGTGTTCTTACTTCTCTCTACTTTTCCTCCACTTCTTTTCTAAACAATTTTTATTAAACTTCAATTAGGAGTGTAAGTTTTACTTCTACTCCGATATATTTTGTGCATAGACTGATTAAGCTTACAGTAGAATTCAAAGCAATTTTATTCAAGAGATTTAAAATTTCTTTACACACTCTGTAAAAAGCACAATTTAATAGGTAACCACACTTGCCTGTAATTTGGGTTCCTGGACCAAACTCAGCGCTTGACTGCAAAACCTGAAACGGATTGGTTTGAGGTGGTTGTGGTCTAGATTGTCCATGATAGGGTTGATTTGGTCTAGGTTTTACACAAGCATCAACAGGAGCTCCGTCTGGAAATCCAAATGTACTTAAGATAAATCCTAGCAGTAGTAGAATACAAGAACTGTACATGTACATCATTTTATGTCACTGATCAAAGTTAACTATAAGGAATTGCGCTTTGTAAATATTTACTCGACACTAAACATTAAAATCTCTTAAAAGTGGTTAGGACCAGGAACAGGGGGTATGGACCGATCTTGACTCTAGTAAACCGCTTTCACTTACATATATTGGCAGCGAACTAACCCACATTGCACATAAATATGACGCAACTCTGTTGCCTTTAAGTATCTCTTTTGCTCGGAAGACTTGATTGATGTATGTAATGTGTTAAACTAATCTTGTAGTTAATGAGGAATCATTAATGTTACGAAAGTTAAGCAGTTTAATATATAAATATTCAATAATGTAATGAAATGTTTTCATTGAATGTTTATATAATTTTAATTTTATGAAAATTTTAACCTTATTCAATACTAAAGAAAAATATGATAAAATGAGATTCCATTGTTTTAAAGTCTCGTAATAAGAGGGTAAAGATATCTTTGTACTTTGAAAATTCGTTCTACCTTAAACAAGAAAGATTGCTAACTTTGCCCACTCCACTATTAATAATACAATGAAAAATAAGGTAATTTGGTTTAACAATGTTCCATCATTCACAATCATACAGAAATAATCAAATTGTCTTACATGTCAAAAGTTGTAAAGTGTGACATTTCAACTTCATTCGACAATTGAACTGAAATATGACATTTCAGAGGGATAGTGACATTTCAGGCTGGAAAGTGGCCGCTTTCTTACCAGTGTAGTAATTTACGTTACAAGACCGGAAGAGGTGTTTTGCAGATCAACCCGAGCAAATTCCAGGGCGAGCCGCAGGCGAGTCCTAGAAGCTTGGGGAGGACGGTAAAACACTGTTTTTTGGTCATGTGACGTATAATTTTTTATTTCGAACGACACTGATACAAAGTCAATTATTTATCAGTTCTTAAATAAATTTTCTTACAAATACAACGACAAACAATATAAGTTAAGTGTATTTATCTATTTGGCACTTATCCCAAGTTCGTCTACATAGCTACAAGACAGCAAAGCCACCTATACTAAAAATTGGCAGCATTTTTTTCCTTCATGGATCGAAAAAAGAGAACAGGGATCGGAAAAGCTTTTGCCGATCTCCGATGCCCACTTTTCGATCTAGCCCAGGAAATGTTACTTTCTGTCCGAAAATGTCTCCAGAAATGGTGTATTTTCTGGTCGGTCGAAAAAAAAAAGAATTATAGCTATATTAAAAACGATGCGACGTCACTGTGCTTTCCGACGTAAGAATTTTTTTGTTTATTGCCTACTTAATAAAAACATAAAATGCTATTTGAAAATGTAGTAAACGGTTTATTGGCGTCTCGTTCATTGAGGAGGATAATTGAGAATGAAATAGTACACGAACCTTGGTGAAAAGTTTCGTTGCCGTGTCGATAATTAGTTGACCTCGCCGCTTTTCGCCTCGGTCAACTATTTATTTCTAGACAATAATAAAATTCTTCCCACCTCGGTATGTAATATACTGCTGATATTTAATATAATTAGTATACCAAAATCGGCAATACGGAACACTTATAGAATCACCTCGGTGTCTGCCCGTCCGTCTGTTACAAATTTCTCAGAGACTGTTTGATGAAAAAAGTTGAAATTGGATATATCTGTAGAGGGAGTTGTGGCGCAATTACAAACGTGGAGAGCAAAAGTAGAATTTTAATTTTGGAAGTTAATATACGATTCAAATGTATTGACCCCTCATTTTAACCGCGAATATCTAAGAAAAGGAGGAGCAGAAAAAATTTAAAAAATTACGTATTCATTATGTGTCTATTCTAAATCATTCACTGACATTTAAATAATGCACATTGGATAGTTTCGAAGTTCTGCTGAGTTATATTGAAAAATGCCCAACTTTTTAAGAAAATTTAACCATACCAATTTTAAATCCATTATATCTTGGAAAATGCGTCTGCTAAGTATATAATATTTTAGATGCAGATAAAGCACGGCATTTTTTGTGCGAGGAAATTTTTTCATAATTTTTCATGCTAAAATTTTGCAGTTATTTTCAAAGACGTGACATCATGTTTATTCGGTTATTCATCAACGTATTTAAATTTTTTTAAATAAAATAGTTAATTATATAAGATGTAAGCATTTTCAGAAAAAGTAATTGGTCTGTATCAAATACTAATTTAGTTATCAAGCGCAATAGATAATATTACTGCACTTGCAATAATATTATCTATTGCGCTTGATAACTAAATTAACATTTGATATATATCAATTCCGTTTTCTGAAAATGCTTACATTTTATATAATTAACAATCATATGAAATTTTTTTTTAATACATTGATAAATAACCGAATAAACATGATGTCACGTTATTGAGAATAACTGCAAAATTTTGGAATAAAAAATTATGAAAACATTTCCTCTTACAAAAACTGCTTTGCTTTATTGGTATCTAAAATATGATTTACATAGTAGGCAATATTTTCTAAGATATAATGAATTTAAAACTGGTATGGTCAAAATTTCCTTAAAAAGTAGGACATTTTTCAATATAACTTAACAGAGTTTCAAAACTGTCCAATGTACATTATTTAAATTTCAGTGAATGATTTAGAGCAGACACATAACGAACACAATTTTTTTTCAATTTTCTCCCCTCCTCCGTTTCTGAGCTATTCGCGGCTAAAGTGAGGGGTCAATACATTTGAATCGTATATTAGTATCGGAAATAAAATAAAAATTAAAAAAAAATGTCTCTTCAAGGTCATCACGAACTCAAAAATATATAATTTGTTTTTTATGTATTAGTCTATTATAATATCACACCAGTAATTCACAATTAAAGATGGCCACTAGGCCGATCTTCAAAAAATAATATCTTCGGTAATAATTGACCGATTTTCCATTTTAACAACAGATAATATTTATAAACAAATAAATAAAAACACTTTTTTAAACAATGGTTTTCTTTTAAAACTGAATTGCACTAAAAAACAGAAAATAATTTTTATTCAGTGATTAAGTGAAAACCGCTCATAAAATATAACATATTACCGTTATCAACAATCAGCATTGTGATGAAACGTTACGAATAGTTTGTTGTAATTTAACAGCAACAGCAATACTTTATGAGCTCCAAATGGTTTTCTTTTTCGTCATAATTTTGTAATTTAATCACTGAATAAAAATTATTTTTTACTTCTTGGCGCAATTCAGTTTTAAGGGAAAACCATTGTTTAAAAAAATTCTTTTTGGTTTACTTATTTTTTACTTTTTAGTTTCCCGTCTGCCTAATTTTCTTTTATTCAAACGCCATCATATCGTTAACTCTTGTCAATCTCTTTCATTTGATACCCTTACCAAAGTGGTTGTAAAGAAATAGGTCATCCGCCATTTTGTGTCGGCTGCCATATTGAATTTAGAATAACGTTACACAGCTTATTGTATTCTACTTGTCATACCGTTTCATTTTATGCCCATGCCGAGGGGGTTATAAAAAAATAGGACCTTGACAACCTTAAAATATCTCAAAACTCCATGAAAATTGTCAAAAATGAATTTAAAAGTAGATTTAAAAACTTAAAACGACCAAACCACTTTACTTATATGAATGAGCTTGTTCCATGATATTCTTTTTATATGGTTTTTCTACTTTTTCATATAGTCCTCGATACTCTCATTATGCACTTAAAATTTCGTATAATTAACTTTTTCCGTTCTCGAGATATAAGGACTTGAAATTAGTAATAGTTGCAAAAACCGAGCGCTCATTTGTGACGTCACTATATGCAAGTGACGTAAGAAAAGTGGCTTTCTGGGACCTTTCAAATTTAACCTGAAAAGTTGAAAACATGGAATTTTCAAACACTGGTAACTAAATAAATACGTCGAGTGAAAGTTCATTCTATGTCTCTACGGAAAGGAGAAGGTCGGCGATGAATCCTAATCGTAAATTGCAGGGTCAAAATCGAAAATTCGTCCCGACAGGAGCGAGAGAAAATTGTAAATTTTTGACATTTCACCAAATTGTACTCTCCTACTGTCAAGAAGTGAGCAAAACAAACAATACTTCGAAAACACTTATAATCATAACAACTAAGGAGCATCAAGTCTCTTCTCAGTCTCAGATCGCCGAGTCTATGCGTATAGTGACGTACTACTTGGCCACGCCCCATTTTCCCGAGGTGGAGATTTGTAATAGTTGCGAATAAGATTCTGATTTTTTGCAGATCCATTATTTTATACTTGCACTTTCGATTTATGAAATAAAAAAAAAGCAGAACAAGCCCATTTTGGGACGCTGAAACTGAATCTCAGGTCAGAATTCTCCCATCATTAGAATGTTGTCATAACCTCAAAGAACCATAAATCACACCAATACTAGTTAAAGATATATTTGAAAAAAGGTTTAAACTGATCACAAGAAAACCACCGTGCGGACACATATTTTAGGTCGCTAAAATCGCCTCTGAAGTCAGAATTTATCTATTATTCAGGACTTTGACATAACCTCAATAAAACTCGAAAAATGCCCTAAATATTGTCAAAAATACCTCCCTCGCATACCAAAGGGCAGTATTGTGTTAGAGAAAAAATCACCCTCCGAGATTTTTTCGGATTTTCACGTGTCAGATCGTGTAGATTACGAAAATATAGGTTTTTCGATTTCATCAGTCTGTCTGTCTGTCTCTCTGTTGATGCATTGACTAAAAACCTACTTGAAGGAGAACAGTCAAATTTGGTATGTAGTTGAGGCTACTGCCAGTGAAGAAATGGTTAGACTCAGTGGAAAATATACAGGGTGGACCGTCTAAACGGAAGAGATAATGAAGAAAATTTTTTCTCGTTCATATTAAAAATTTTTACGTTTCATGATCATGACATTTTAAATCTAATAAAAACAAAAAAATGAAAATTTTTTAATCACTACTATACTTCCACTCCATTATGTGGATGTGCAACTAAAAATGTGACATATGACAATAATATTTGGCATATAGTTAACACAATTGGCAAGGAAGACACCTATAATAGTTTTAGTGAAAAATATACAGGGCAGTCCTCCTAAGAAATAATTCAATTATAGTGGAAAAGGTATTTACGCATGCCTTCCATATTTGGCGTCTTTTATTTAATATTGAATTTTTGCTACCGGCTGACCACTCTGTATATTTTCTTGGCCAAAAGTTATCAGGTTTTCTTTGTAATAATAGTGATAACTACATTCTGATTATTATTCTCATATGTCGTTTAATAATTAATATTTTTTAGTGTGATCGCCTTGTATACATAAAGAGATTTTGTTTGTGCCTGTGAATCAACATCAATAATAACTGTCTAGAGTCTTCTGATTATGTTATCGCAAACACATTATTATCTGAATGTTAGTTGTGGCATTTTCTTTATTCGTCTAGTTTTCGTTTGGGGACTTCCTGCTACATATGTATTCACAGTTAAATAACATCCGAGGAATTTACAAAATAATGCAATTATGCATTACATTACTGGCAGGAAGTACCAAAAAGAAGAGTACAACGTTAATGATTATGAATATTAAACCTATTAAATAATGAGTATGATGTCATTATTGAATAGGAATTCATTGACATTAAAATACTGAAATGATTGTGGATAATATCATTATAATACAAAAAATCAAGGCATTTTTTAACGTACTTTTGTGTATCTATTTAGATACGCAGGCCTTCCAGTTGGATATTCAGTAAACGTGAAATGTATACAGAAATTTGGGCCTCGGCCCTTTGTAATAAATACTTAGTAATTTAAAAACTGATACCAGTGATACTTAAAAATCCAATAATACAAAACAAAATGTATGAAATAATCGTAAATTATAAATATTTAATTCGACAAAAACTACAGAAAGAAAAAGCACAATCGAAATCAAAAATAAACTCTTTACTCTTTCTAATACAACAACAAACAAAGAAATAACAAACAAAATATGCTAAGATTAAGACCAATCTAGTAATCGGACTAACTACTTTTTGGTATTTAAGTCGACAAGAAAAAAGTGAAATATTAAAATGAAATATAAATCTATGCATAAACATTTAATGAAACAAAACAAAACGAACTCCTTACATTGGTTAAATTAATTAAAGTTTAGGATCATTTCTAAACAATGTACTGATAAAATCCCTAGTTTTGTATTTTTCGAAGGTTATTAAATCTCTAAAACGACGTTCTTTTTTCTTTAAAAATTCCGCGTCTGCTGGTCTAAGATCAAAATGAGCAGTTCCAACTCCGTTCAATGACACTAAGGGTCGGTTTATTAATACGAGGATATCTTATGGATAAAGTTATCCTCTGGTTAAAGCCTATGCCTATGTCTATGCTTTAACCATAGGACAACTTTAACCTCGCATTGATAAACCGGCTCTAAGAGGCGATCATTCATTATGTCTTCAGAGGGGATCAAAACTTGAAAATCGGTCCATTTTTCGCCACTTTGATGATAAAAGAATTACTAAAGAATCGCCCAACAGAAATGTCTGCCACTGCAGTACAGTACTGTACATGCCAAAACAAATATTTTGCGCTAGGTTTGGTCCGATAATTAAAAAAAAAAAGTTCAACTTCCGGCTACCATACATCGATCGGAAGTTTCGTCTGCCAGCGTAATTGGGATATGTACATATACATATACTAACTACCTATGAGGAAGGATATCGGTAATAATTCGGTTAAAAAATATATACTTTCTCCATATCCTAACCTAACCTAACCTATCCTAACCATTCGATTAAAAAATATATATACTCTCTCCATATCCTCCCACCATACCAAAAAAAAGAGGAAAAGTTTCGTAGTTATATGCTCTCTTCGATTACCGACTGGCAGACGGTAACTTCTCGTCGTCGAATTTGCAGAATATTTCCCAGACTGTGATGAGATGAGTTGGTATTTAATGCTGCGATCAGAAGTAGGTAGCAGATTAGAGAAAATATAAAATAGGACTTTTTGGAATATATGGATACGCAGTAAAAAAATCGGTAGCAATTGGAAGCGACTGGAACCTCCCCACGGTGGATCTTTAAAGCCGAAAAGAGCACTAAATTGGGTGCCATAACGGCACTAAACGTAATCCGATCGCATGCAAGGTTATGGTTGAGATCGGATTACGTTTAGTGCCATTAGTGCTATTATGGCACCCAATTTGGAGCACTAAAGAAACCCTCATGCAAACTTCTGCACTTTTTTCTCACTTGCACCACATAATATCAACATATTGAAATTTATTATTTGCTGTTCTTCACTTATGTTTTAGGACATAGGATTGCACTGCATGTATAATGATGCGAGTAGAATACTATACTTTGTCCACGACTGTTAAATATTTAATATTTATTTAATTCATTTTCATTTGATGTCTCCAATATAAGAAAGATTCATACGCCATCATATATAATTTTCTCGATTTTTCGGGCAACAAATTTCATGAGGCGATTTCTGTAGCTTAAGGAATCTCGTTTACCCCGTCAGTATACATTTGTTTAACTATATTGCTCTTTTTTATTAATAATAATTTCATGAGGCGATTTCTGTAGCTTAAGGAATCTCGTTTACACTGTCAGTATACATTTGTTTAACTATATTGCTCTTTTTTATTAATATGTAAAATTATTATAAATACTTGACATTTAAATAGCACAAATTTTGACGTTTCGAATCAATAACAAAATTACGCATTGACTAATTCGATAACACTGTGTTTTGTAAACAGGACGTGAGCATTGTATGACTAACATAACCTCAAATATTACATTTTTGTAAGTTTATACTCTTTTTTAATATTTTTATTCACATTTTTAGATTGGTAAGTACCTGTGTAACATTAATGAACTCTCTCGGATAGGATGCATATAATTTTAAATCATTAATTTTTAAAAATATACCGAAATCTACGGGTTGAAAATACAACCTATAATTAGCGGTCTATTTTTAATATACTAGCGACGCGGTGGTAAATCCTGAACTCAATAGTTGTTGAACAGAAAATCATGAAAACATCTTGATACTATATTTGCACTCCAGTATGTGGAAATCATTGCTCATAAAATTTTAATAATGTAATGTAATGTATATTTGAAACTGTTTGCTCCAAGGTGGTAATAGGGGTGGTTGATGCCAGAAAAAAAAACAGGCAAAAGGGCTCGGAAGTCGTAGGGGTGAAATTCGGGAGCATGGAAATCGAAGGAATCGGCGTCAGCGTCGAAGCGAAAATGACAAAAAAAGTGGCATTTTTAACTAAGTGCGGCCCTTGAGGTCCATACGGCCAACTTCACGGCATGATATGAATATCAATAATAATTGTCAATTTTCCTTTTTTTTAATTTCATTCCATATTATTGATTTATATCAATGTCAGTGTTCTATACAACCAGACCATTTATCATTCTGGGTATAATGACCCAAATAATGGCTCTATAAAAATATGGGATATTTCAAAGTATCCATTGCCACCAGATCAAATTCGGCTAAATCTTTTTGAAAAAAATCTTTAAATCCACTTTTTTGCAGTATTTCTGTTTAAACAAAAAAAAAAAAAAACGGCTAGACCGAATTTGATAACATTTCTTTAAGATCATATTGACGTTAATACGCTTCGATTGGCACGACAACGAAGCCGATATCAGTTGCCTATAAGTTGGGAAGATAAAAAAAATGTCCGATGCTTTTTCTTTTTTGAAAATCGACCACCTTTTTCCATCCTACAATTGGACGCCTCTGACTAAAATCGAATGCGGTTACGTATAGAGACCCACTTTACAGGTATATATTCATCACCAAAATTTCAAAATATTCGGAAATCAGATGAGCGTGATATGAGGGTTTCCCTATGAAAAATGGAACACACTGTAGATGCATACAAGACAAACTCATGTAAAACTGCTATGCATACAGTAAATTAATAAGCCTTTGGATGCTCCACGCTAGATCTGCAGAAATATCTATCTACATTATCTGTCAAGACCAAGTTGTTGATAAAATTTTAGATCATATGCATTTTTTTGCTGTCTTAAACAATTCCTTGCTGTATCCTACATTTACACTAGCCGCAAGTTTCTCCAAGCTCGTAAGATTGTTCTAAGTTAAATTAGTAAAACTACGCTGTATACACTGCAGGATCAAAACCTTCTTACCTCTTTCCTAAATTGGTGGGTATTATTGGCTGAACTATTACACATACATGTATCATTGTTCATGTGAATATGCTTTATCTTGCGTACCTACATCTTATTCGAATGTAGCTCTGCTCCTACCCATTTAATTTCTATAGTGGATTAGTGCAGAATTAAAATGGCAAGGATGTGGACATTTTATCTCTCCTAAAACTTGTAAAAACTTTCTGTATTTATCACGAAGAGCCGCTTATATCTATTTTATACCCAATCCAAAGTGCCATCGAGCATAATATTGAAGAGCAGTGTAGTCAAATCTTATTCCGTCCCAATTAAAGAGATCGTTAAAATGAAAATTTAACGCTAAAATTTAACACTGTGTCTCTTACTCTACGAATTAAGTTTATACGGTAAACTACAGAAGTTACTGTATGCCATAGATTTCCTACTTTTTACATTCTTCAAAGCATTGTTTCATAATTCAATTCTAAATTTAAAATTATAACATCCTCTTAAAACTTTTAATAAAATACGCAATAAAATTCCAGAAGTAGAAAAAATTCCTGATTTATCGGCTTGATATGCAGCGCCATGGACAAAATAATGATTTAAACTTTCTGAATGGAGGAGTTCACTGCGGCAGTGACACAGTGGCGCATATTGATCGAACACCTGCTCTACTGTAGTAAAATGCACAATAATTACCACAACTCACGTCATTACAATAATTATCCCCGTGCAACTTTTTTACCTATATTATACATGGATGGCATTGACAAAATAAAGATATATTAACTTTTCTTTCATTTCGAAAATTGTATTTACTTCCCCTTATAGATTGACTTTTATGTAAATATATCTCTTCTCTTGAAAACTAATGGCAAATAACTTTGTAGAGGTCAAACACCTAGCCAACGACAGCGCCTGATGATGCGATGCTGCAAGACGTAGGTATCGTACCGTACATACACCAAAGCCATCGAGACTATTGCATGAGTCTCAAAATATGTGAGAAGACTTGTGAAAGTTTAAATTTAATTTAATTAATTGCTACTGTACTAAAAAGTAAATATAATACCTACGTGTTTAATATTAGTAGGTGTATATTTATAGAGTAGACAGTTGCCTCAGCAGACAGTTCAATAGGGACTTATATGAATAAAATGCTTACTATTGCTACTTGCGAAAGCGCCTATTTTTTGGTTTAATAACAGCAGTTATGTATAGAGGATTATATTTAAGGGCCCAAATCATTTAAAAGATAATCGTTTTGCGTTAGCAATTTTTTGCTGATACCTACTTGTAATACCTCAAAGTAAATATAGCAAAAAGTAAACCGGATCCCGGATGACTTTTATTTAAACACAAGAATTTTCAATATAGAGATATTTTGATGTTTTTGTTAAATATTCCTGGTTATATCGCTCGCATCGCAAAAAAAAAGATTTGCGTCATAGTCCAAGCCAAAGGTAGGTTTTGCCTTGCAAAAGGTCAGAGAATATTTGGTTTAACACCGGGTGATTTCTTTAAGCTGAAACTTTCAAATATCTCGAGTAATAAGCACTCTACGAAAAAAATGTTTCCAGTGGCGTAAATAACGCCTTCGCAAGCTCCGAGTTGAGGAGGGGGGGGGGGCGCACCAAAGCTAGGGGCGCCATTTTTACCCCAGCGAGTACGACTTCAATGTCTGTTTTAATCAATAACATGTCTTTTTAATAGCAGTGCATTATCTTGAAATTTTATCATTTTTACAACAAAAAAAATTACTTTACACAATATTTAATAAACGTTTCAATTAAAAAACGCTTACGAGTTACATTTTTTTACCAATGTGTAAATAGGAAGGATCAAGAGAGGTGCAAAATAGCAACAGGGTGCTTTCAGAAATCTGCGGGGGGTGGCCGGACATACTCTTAGTTACACTACTGAATGTTTCAACAAAAATTGTAGAATTTGATGGGGGTAGTTCGGCGTTATTAGACACTGGTGAAGGGGTGGTTAAGGTCCTTCAAGGTCAAATTCGCTTTTTAAATGGGAACCCTTTTTTTATCAGAAATTCGGATTCTCTGACTAAAAGTAGACTGCTTTTGTTCTAAAGATTTTTATTGAAATTGTCATATTTTTCAGTTAATCGGCAAGGAAAGATCAAAATTTTAGAAATTTGCGATTTTTTTACTTGAAAAGAAGACATTTGGATACAAATTGCAAGAGGCAAAAAGAGTTTGGAATGATGAAGAGTTCTCAAAAAAATTTTTTTGGCGCCAGCCACCCTCAACCCCATTATACGTCGGTCAGTAGAAACGGTACAGAAGTGGCACGTCATTTTATGGGTTTTTGGATCAGATGATTTCAAGTACAATATTACTAAAGTTTTATGAGCAATTATTTCCACATAATGGAGTGAAAATATAATATCGCAATGCTTTCTTTTAGAGAGTCTTGGATGGGAAATCTGGATGTGGAAGTAGTGATTTCTTAGGCAGCGATTTTATTATTTTATAACAGAGTTTTGGAAATAAACACAGATCTCTAGCGTCAATTTGTACTTGATGGTGGTGGTATGTATGTTCCTTTGCCAGCCTACAATTTAGGCTATATGTGTCATCATCTACCCCCTTGTCCATAGTACAACCATCTGTATACCAGAATATCGTCCAGCTTTGCAGTTGTGGTCCACTACAGCTCTATACCCGATAGTTACAAATAACTCAGAATTAATTTATATGGCGTATGTGGGTTTGGCCATTGATTTTAACTAAAGTTCATTTAAAACAATGGAATCATGAACCAAATCTCCTGATTTAAATTGTTAATTAGAATGCAATCCACTAGTTCTGGGAGCTGCACACTTCTTTATGTAAATAAAAAGAGCAGTTACGCAACGTTTCCGTTACTGTTGTACAGTAACATATGTTACAATTTTAGCACCTTGCTTTGTGTCGATTTTGCTTGTGCTTTGCTCACAGTGTTAATGGTGTCAATTCCTTCCTTTAGTTAATAGTACTATGACTTTTGTTTGGATTGAATACCAGGCACCAGTTTTTAATAAGGTTGAAAGCAAATTGCATTGAACCTAACTTCATCCTATCATTTTTGCGTGTTACATTTCGCTTATTAGTGTAGATCTACAATTGTTCCCATTTTTTGTAGGAGAATGGCGGCCACTCATATAGGGAAATAAATTAGTCTGATTACTGAACCGCCGTCCTGTCATTTGTAGAAATACTACTATAGTTTCCTCCAGACTTGCAGCAAGTAATCAAGTTATAGCTGAGTCTGAGAATTCGCACTAGCAAGGGAGGTACATTTACTAAATTATATTTAGAAATATACTCCAACCAGCAAGATTAGATAGTTAGATGTGTTACGGTCTTGTTGTAAAGTTTTTTTTCCCTGTTCGTAGAGTGAGGTGCGTACATTTCAGTCAAATTGCCTGTAATTGGTAATAGACCTCTAACCTGGCTATAAGTCACGACTTTCCCTGAAAGAGTATTTTCCGGTTTATAGAGCAATGTGCATACATTTCAGTCCAGTTTTCAATTCCTATTTTCATACTATAATAGTCTAGAAATTGAGTTTGTAAAGATAATCTTATAGTGGAGTCATATTAGTGACCTAAAGAAAATTTCTGGAATAGTAATTTTCTTTTAATCGTTTCGAAACATCAAGGGTAGCTTCTCCCGCTAACTTTCCAATGGACAGAGCTTACTGGAAGGCACTCGTATTGGCCATTTTTGGATATTTCTGTATTTTTTAAATTTTTCTTAAGTATCTTAATTTCCTTACATCAATTCAAAATGAAGAAACAGGTTTGTTCGCAATTAAATTCTCTATAACTATGTACTATAGATTCCCCCCCAGCCCATAGATAACCTCAATAAAATTTAAAATGGCGGAAATTAAAATTTTGGTATTTTTTTGATATCCTCTGTTCCTATTCATAGTTTTAATGGAACTCTAGTAAAATACAGAACTAATGATGATTAATAAGTCTGCCAAGTTTCGTTTAAATATATTAAGAGGAACGGTCACATATGGCGTAACTGTTAAAATCGTATTTTGCTTCTCAGTTTTGGGCAAGCCATCGTAGAGCACTCTTTTAAATCGTAGTGTTTCATAAGTACTTTATAGCACTTATCGAAAAAATATGTCAGAGTTGAAAAATACTTGTTTTTTTAGGATTTTCTTCAAATTTATGAAAATCTTACATATTTTGGCGTTATTAGTTTTCGGTGAATATCTTAGTTACCTTAACTTGAATCAAATTAGAACAAAAACCAAATTTCTCGCAATGAAATTCTCAACAAAACTTTGATTACTTGTGTGCCGTACCACAGTAGAGAAATGTTCAGCAGACTCATTCCCTATCTAGTCTATGTAGAAAAAATGGGACTTGGTTTCGTTTTTTATACTCTACACCAGACCAGATCAGACCGAGTGCGCAAGACCACGCGCACAGAGGGAAATGGCGCCAGTTTTAAAATCGAGTACCGAGTAGTGACCCAACTGTATGTTATTAAACTGTGGCCGTACCTAACTTAGAAAAAGATATCAAAGAAGGCCGTTGCGTTACTTTGTTATTCACAATAACTTTCGTTTATACGCATATTTTTTAATAAAAAATTTGGAGAGTATATTAATGGAAATAATAAATAAATTTTTGAATACCTGTTGGTACTCTTTATGTACTTTATTTAAGGGTGTTATAGGTAAAATAAATAATACGTTAACTTCGAATAATTTTGTAATATAGAAATTTTAACACAAATACTTAAAACAAAAATGATGTCAATATGCAAAATTGAAAATAACACATAGTTTGTAAGCATCACTTATCCTAATTTTAATCTCCTACTCCTAGTTTCTAAATCATTCGACCGATCTTCAGTGTCAGAGGAATCATATTTATTTTAGTACAAGTTAAAAGTGCCACCTTTTAGTCCATTAATAAACATTGATGACACTGAAGAGACTGAAGATGCTGCCGGTATTGCTCGCCCGAGTTTTCACAATTTAAGTAGTTTCTACCAAAGCAATACTTGCATAAATTTAACCACTTCAATCCCATTTTTTGCAAGTACAAGTTTTGATTTGACATTCAAGTTTGCAGCCACAAGAAATTTGTTACATAAGATTGTCGGGTAGTAGTTTAATTCTTTGTGGCAATCCGATCGGCATCAAACCAGTTTTGGTCATCTTCCAACCATATTTTTCCGGTGATTTGTTGCAATCAAACATCCATTCTTGTATTGGTATGTACACTCTTAATGAGTATTGTACAGCAGCCTTTTTAGTTGATCGTTTAGTTAGCCGTTAATTTGAAGTAAGTTGACGTTCTTTTTGTGCGATTAGTAAAAACTTACTATCGCAAACTAGGTAAATTTTTGGTTATTTTGAGGATTAAATCCATACAGTGCTTCTATACAGCTTTTACTTGCATTGAACAAACATACGTCAGTGGCAGTTGCGTTGTAGAAGCCAACAGTCTGTTTTTGTGGATCTGGGTATTTTTTAAATGCATTAAAAAATGTTTCTCTCCTATATTGCGAACGCAGAAATTGTATGGCAAGTATAAAAAGCATGCAAAAACAATATGTGATTTCTATGTATATAGTACATATTCCCTAGGTCACTAAAATTTCTGCTCATATAACTCCACTATTATAATTCCCTTTCTACTTTGTGTAATAAAACTTTTTGTTATAGATAACTTGAATTTAGTTCAATCTCTCATAGAGACTCCTCCAAGTTCTTCTTGGTTTCTTGTCTCAGTTCTAAGGTTTACTGAGCTCCGGATTTCTTTAAGGTACGTTCCTATTCGTACATTTTTGTTTTATTGAAAGTTTCAATTATATCAAGTTTTTATGAGTGTATGTAGTAGAAGCAGTTTCTAGAGTTTCTATAATCTCTATGGTGCTGCGTAAACCCTCAACTTCCCTATAACTTTAGACAGTAAACTTTTATTTGTTATAACATATATTTCTTTTTCGTTATAAATTTCGATTCAGTGGCCTGACGAGCCAAATAACGCTTGCCAATAGCAATTTAATTTAATTGCGAAATAACTACCTTTAATTACTTCCACATCCACGTAGTGGAATGGAAGCACTTACGCTCCTTTCACACTATACGGTTTTGACCGTACGGCAAAATGTCGTACGACTTTTTGCCGTGATATTGTTCCTTGCACATTGTACGGTTTTTTGCCGTGACCAATTCTAGATATTTTTATTTCATTTGTGAATGTGCCTTCAAAGATGAATCGTAAAAAACAAATTATTGCTTTGTGGTTGATTCATCGTCGACGAAAAAGAGTAAAACGAAATCGTCGTTTTTGGGTGCACCCTATTAATCAGAGGAGAGACGAAGTAGGGTTATTTTATACACTCTTTGAAGATTTGAGGAACGACGAAAATAAATTTTTCAACTATTTCCGAATGTCTATTACCTCTTTTGACGAATTACACAGCAAACTTAAGAATGTGCTACAGCGACAACACACACAATTTCGAAATTGCGTACAACCTATTGAAATGGTGGCCATCACGTTAAGGTAAGTAAATAGATAAAAAGCAATAGTATTTATTTGTTTATTTGTTTTTATATTCTTATTTAACTTAATTTTGTGGGGAAGAAAAGTCAATACTATCAACAGTTGAATCTAAAGAATGTGTAGCAGGACTGACTGCATTGTCAGTCGGTGAAGAAAGGCTTTCCCCGAAATGTCTGTAGAACTCCGTTGTTGATGGTGGTCGTTCATTATTACTAGTGGAAGGTGAGGAATACGGTAATGGCACTTGATTTTCCTGTTGATAAGAACTGCGGCTTTCACGAGTTTGTAATTGTTGAGCAGAAAAAAAATTTGGATTGTTAAAACTTTCTCGAGGATGAGAAAAACCTGGGTTTAGTGTAGTTGGAGGATGCAGCGTTTGGTAGGAGGACATGGGAGCTGAGTTTGCCATAGACGAATGAGAATAAGCATGAAATGGGCCGTAGGGCATGGCAGGTGTGTGTTGGGTGAATGGAGGAGGTTGAGCTGACATAGTATTTTTTCTTTCATTTATATTTTCTATAACTCTGAGTACTCCCAGCTGAAACTGAAGATAATCCTGTTCGTCAAATTTGTCCAAGTGAGGCTTGAGACTAAGTAAAAATGACGTCTTGCTGCATGGTTTGTCTGCTTCCAGAGTTTTTAACATTTTCAATTCGAATTCATCGAGTTTTTTATGTTTTCTCGTTGTTGTGCGACGTATGCTTTTGGGTGAGAGTTGTGTGGATGGTGTATCAAATGGCTGAGAGGCATTCTCAATATTTTCAGTGGAGCCCTGTGTTTCTGTATCTTCTTCCAGCCCGGCAGCACTTTCCGATTGAAAACTATCCTCCGTCTGTCTAGCCTCATACAGTTTTTTTAGAAACTGAAGTTGATCAGAATAAACATATTTTTTAATCTTTTTTGCCGCTGAACCGCTGTTTTTGGTACCTTTAATTTTTAAGTTCGACTTAACAAAGGAGTCTCGTACATTAGTCCACCTTCGTATTACTTCTTTACCTGAAACAAAAAAAAGAAACACTAAAAAAAAGTATAATTTTTTTTTTCGCAGAAAACTAAATGTTTTTTTCTCAGGTATCTGGCAAGTGGTTGTTCTTTCACTGACTTGCATTACCAGTATAGAATAGGGATATCTACAGCAAGTAAAGTAGTTAATGATGTATGCACAGCAATTTGGTCGTCAATGAGAGAAGAATGTATACCGACGCCCAGACCAGAGATATGGGAATCAATTGCGTCTGGATTTGAAAGTACTGCCAATTTCCCCCACTGCTTAGGAGCGGTGGATGGAAAACATATTCGTCTTAATTCTCCATTTAATAGCGGATCAATGTATTTTAATTACAAAGAATATTTTTCTGTGGTTCTAATGGCTGTAGCGGATTCCAACTACAGGTTTGTCTATGTCGACATAGGAAGTTATGGCAAAGACTGTGACTCTGCAGTATTCAAACGGTCCAGTTTATGGAAGTCAATAGAAAGTAATTCTCAGCAATTGCCAAACGAAAAATGTCTACCTGGTACGGAAAGTCCAAAAGTACCGTACTTTTTCATCGGAGATGCAGCATTTGGACTACACAAACATTTGCTACGGCCTTTTGGGGGAACACACTTAACAGTCGAGAAACGAATATTTAATTATCGGTTGTGCAGAGCAAGGAGGAATGTGGAATGTACTTTTGGCATTTTGAGCAATAAGTGGCTCATATTTCACCGAGCTTTAAATGTACAACCAGATTTTGCAGTAAAAATTGTTAAAGCCTGTGTTGTTTTACACAATTTTGTGCGCGACAGAGATGGATTTATAGTTGAGGATACCACATCCATCACTGGTTTGGAGGACTTGTCCCAAGATGCTAACATAAGAGGAGGAATGACAGCTAACAACATTAGGAAAACGCTTTGTAAATATTTTATGACAAATGCTGGAAGTGTGCCATGGCAGATGTCAAAAATATAAATTAACACAGGTTTTTGTAGTTTATGAATAAATATTAAATATACTTACCAAACACATTTTTTTCTTTGTCTTCCATTACACTGAAATCTTGCTTAAGAGCTGAGCAAACTTCCCGCCAAGCATTTCTGGTAGCAATTCTATCCTTATATACATCTAGAGTTTTATCCCACAAAACCGGTCTTAGTTCGACCAAGGTTATCAAAACTTCAACATCGATTTGATCCATGTTAAAATTATTATGTAAACAAAACAATAAACCGAGGATAATTTATTATTACTTATTCACTTTTAACTAAACTGTTCTCTGGTCACTGGTTTTTATTTTCTTCAACAGAGGATATACTTTATTATTATTTATTTACTTTTAACCAAACTGTTTTCTGTACTGTGTTTTTATTTTCTTAAAACACTGAATACACAACTAGCTGTCGATGCCGTACGACTTAAAACCGTCCAATGTGAAAGAATGCATTTAGTCATGTAGGCCACTGTGTCGAAAGCGCCGTACGGCGACCGTCCAGTTTAGTGACAAGGCACGGCTGCTGCACGGCACGGCAGCGGCATTTTACCGTCGCCGTATAATGTGAAAGGTCCCATGCCTTTCTTCACATCTACAGCCGTACGGCATTTTGCCGTACGGTCAAAACCGTATAGTGTGAAAGGAGCGTTAGAGTAGTATTATTATCAGAAGATGCTCGCAAAAAATAATGCGCAGAAACGAGTTTGTGTGCTTCCATTGTTCTAGGCCAATGAGAGCGAATTGCGTCATATTTGACGTCGAAGCCGGTGGCACCGTCAACCTGCTGTCACAGGATCTGTGCTGCGATATACTTGTTGTGTTCGCCGTTTCTGATTGAATTAAGTGATATAACCTTACTATCAGTGAAGAATGTCTTCATCGTAAACACCAGAGTGTGACAAGCTTTAATATTCTACATTACACAGCTCTTCGACCTCGAAAATTTGATTACAATTATTATATATCCTTCTACCCCAGATGATGTGTCACTGGTAAAAATATTCGCGCACGTTAGCTCCGCCCCGAGCATCTTCTCATAATAATACTACTCTACAGTAATTGTAAAAAAAAATTAAAAATGTTTTCTTCTTGAAATAGGTTTAGAATGTCATGAAACGTCGAGAATTTAAATTTGAGTGAAGAAAAATTCTGTCTGTCTATCGGCATGTAACTTTTTTTTTTAATAAGAAGTAATGTTAGGAAATTGACGAAAATTGAAAACATTCTAATAGAAATTTGTAACACGAATATAATTAAAAATTAAATTATGTAGGCTAGGCGTCAACAAACGTATGTTTTAGGTTGATCACCCTTTGTAGATAAGAGTAACTACAGTACCCTCTGCTCTCAACAATCTACAACAAAATAAATAAAATTAATGTGTCGAAGTCTCAAAACATAACCATACCAAATTACATTGAATGGAACCTTAATTATTGCAAGAATAAGGCTTATCTTGGAAAGAGATCACTTAAAAGCCCAACATTTTATCTTCATATTTATATTATGAGCGTGATCTACTGTACCATTAGTTACATGATATTTGATTGCTATGAGTCGATTAATCGTGAGCTACAACTCATTTTGGGAAAAGTATTTAGGTAATAAAATTATGAAGCAAACAAAACGTATAATGTGTGTTACGTTTATTACTTCTGTAAATTCACTGATAATAAACCACGCCCACCCCAATCATTCGTTGTTAACACATTGAAACTTTTGTTACACGAACGTTCGCAACATTTAAGGTAGTTTGGAAATTTTAAAACCTCGTGCGTCAAGCAAAAAATTCAATTCTTTAATTTTTTAACAATCACGTGTATTAGCTAGTAGGGGGTGGTCTTGAAAGCTTGGGTAATAAATCACCCCCATGGGGTAAAGGATACCTCCGGAAACCAGAAGTCACCCCCTTAGGGTAAAAAGAGTAATAGCCTACTTACTACTCATGCTATATAAATTTTGACTCCAGGGGTTACTATTTACTAATTTTGGATGACTTTTGACCTCGAGGGGCTTATTTGGATGACCTTTGACTTCAGCAGATGTCTCTTGATCCTAGTGTGTGCTTTCTTGCTCCCTGGGAAGCTATTCACCTATGCCGGATAATTTTTGATCCCAAAAGAGTAACTTTTTACGAAAGAAGGTGACTTTATGCCCCAGGGGTATCCTTATACTTAAGCTTTCAAGCTAAAGCCTCTTATCTAACAAATGTTTTTTGGTAATAAATAATATGATGAAATAGCATTTTACGCAACTCTTTATAGCAAAATCGACTTATTTTGAATACCTGCTAACAATTGTGGTATACTGAGGAAAATATTACACTAATCACCGTAAGCCGGGTCACAAGTCCCCAGAGTGGTTTGATTTTGGGCCCGAGGCCATGGAATAATACATATTTTTGAACCGAATGAATACCTGCCAACAACTGCGGTATACGTTAGTCTGTACAGTTCTGAATTGGTAAAACAAGTTAAAATTTTTTGCTGGTACAGGAAAAAACACGAAAAATTTAAAAATTGATCATGATCCAGCCGAATGAATACCACTTCTTCTTTGCGTCAAAACATTTGTTATAAGTATTTGAGACCATGGACAAAAAGATGCAATTTTGCTATGGTCCAAAGAAAAGTTACAAGGCCATTTTAGACTCAGAATTAAGCAAAAATTTCACAAAGCACCTATAAAATGGAAGGATCTCGACGGAAGACGCTAAAAATTGGCATAGGCTTTCAGGATATCATAAGAAATGACATACATAAAAGTTATACCTTTCTACCCCCCCCCACTCGCCTCCAGCGGCCCATAAATACGGGTCGAAAATAGTCATTTATTATTCCATGGCCCTGGGCCCAAAATCAAACCACTCTGGATACTTGTGATCCGGCCTACGGTGACGTATAATATTTTCCTCGGCATACCACAATTGTGAGCAGGTATTTATAATAGTCGATTTTGCACACTGGCTCTTACGCTGTTATCATACCACGAATATTCGACTTTGAAAAAACATATATAAAAACCAGCCGTCTTACTATGACGTAAGTTCGTAGTGTTTTCATGTACTTTTAGCACCTGGTTATCTGTAAAAGGGCTCCGCTTTCAAGCTAGCAATTATGCATACGTTCTTAACCACATATCACACTATTTATTGTCAAAATATTAGCTTTGCTAAAATGACGTAGGTCTGGCGGCTCTGGGATCTTGGTCTATAACATTCAAAGTGAAACGACAGTTAAAATTATGAAAATACGGTTTTAGCATATTTAAGTCTTGGCCGCTGCAGATCTGTTTGTTATTGGTACATGTCTGGTACCTTATGAATACCCAGCAATCGTACCCGGTACCCACCTAATGCTACCCGGTACTTGCTATATAAATTTCACAATTTCAGGGAAGTACAAAAACAGCTACTCGTCCCTAATAACTACTTTTTTTACCACAGTTTTTCAAGAAGTTGCTATGAAGTATCGGTAATTGATTGATGAAACATTTTGAGTAAAAGCATACAGAGTGTGCCATTCATCATGAAGCAGGTCTCGAAACTGGTACTGTCGTGAGCAAAAAAAAATAGGACAACTGTTCTTTTCTAATGTAAATCTGTCTCTATTTGAATATGTGCGATGAATTTTGACAACTAACTGACAATGTCACAAAAATTAAAGTTAGATCTACCCAACTATATTTTAGAAAAAATACGTTATAAGACTTGTCCTATGTTTTTTTCTCACGACAGCACATGGCATTGATCAACATTCAAAGTGAAAAAACGGTCAAATTTATGAAAATAAGTTTTTTCGCAGATTTTACTCTTGACGGCTGCAAATTCATTTTTAATCGGTAAAATTTGAATAACGTGGCAACGCCACAGTGTAAATCTGAAAATAATATATGCCCTAGAGAATTAAGAGTCAAATATAAACATACAAAAGAATGCTGGATGTTCCATTTACGCACCAGGGCCCCACCCATACACTAATACATCAAAGACTCCTCTCCCCGTCTTTCATGAAAGACGGTGACAATAAATTACGCCCGCACAAGATACAAACCCGACAACACACATTTCCCAAGAAACCTCCTTTCCACCCCTCCTCAGCCCATTAATCCGCTGACACACTGGAAAAAATTGTAATTTTCTTTTACATAAAACATATACAAATAACACAGGCCTGCATTTGATAAAATTTTCAAAGTTGATTTAAAAATTTTAACTGTTTTTTGGTAATTGGGTAGCACTGATTTCAAATCTGCTTTCAGTTTTTTTGTATCACGTAAGGTTATTTTTCAAACCAGAAAAATCAAGAAATTTAGAAAAACACGATATATTTCATTTATAAGCTAGTTTTATAACATATTAAAGAGAAAAATACAAAAACATACAAGATATAGACATTGAAACTATTTGGAATAGTTGTTTATTCTTTAAGCTTCTTAAAAAACCGTTTTCTTTTTTCAGAAAAGCTTCTTCTTGTTGTTTTTCTGTCATATCCAGCTAAAGGAAGATCTCTCCTCAATGTCCAACAGTAATCGGCCATCATTTTTGTGTCCCAGCGCCCCTGGTATCTTTTTTCCATCTCTTTAATATCTTGATGAAATAGTCCAAATGGTAATGTAAAAAGTGAATTTCTATGCTCATATTGCAACCAAGAATCCTGAATTTTTCCAGCATATTTTCAGCGATCTCAACATAGTTTGTGTCTTTATAATTCCCTAGAAATTTATGTATAACTTCTTTAAAAGCATTCCTTGCATGTTTTTCCTTATCTTCCATTACATTTTCAAATTCTCTATCTTTCATCAAGCTCCTCCAAAGGAAGGTTTTTTCTATTTCCTTTGGTCCAATGTCTTAAACCTTCTTCACATACCTTGCAAACAACGTGCGGTGCTCAATCTTTATCTTGATCTCCTAATTTGATTTTGAAATAAGCATAATATGCATTTTTCACAAATTCACCAATTGGTCTCTTACACTTTTTCAAGACGAAATATCCACAAATATAACAAAAATCATCTGGTTTGTTTTTGCAACGCCTGCTAGACATATTTTTAAGCAATGTATATCAAATACCACGCACAAAACTAAACAAAAAATAAATTTTACTTGTTTAGTGATCAAAACTTAGAGCAAGAATGAACCCAATGACATAATAATATAAATTTTGTTTGGAGTCATAAACTTAAAACCCTTCTTTTTCCCAGTACTAATAAAGTTAAAACATATTAAATAGGACTCAGTAGGTCAAAATTCCCGGAAATTTTGTTCAAATTACCATAAATATAGCAATTAATAGATTTAATAAAAGGATTTACCTCAGGTAATGAGAGCCTACTTAATAAATATCTTGAAAAGTACCACATAAAATCATTTTTGGGTTAATAGAAGAATAGAATTTCAAGCACTAAATTTATTTTAAAATGTATTACGCCTATTATAAGATGTTTTTAATATTTTTTTCTTTTTTTTGGGAAAAAAAAAATTCTGTGGGTGATGGAGCCCAATGGTATTTAATTAGTTATTTCTATATAAAAACTGAGCTTAACAAACAAAAATCACGTCATCACAAATTTCATGCAGGCCTGTGTAATTTATATATAGTTTTTAGTCATCGACCCATATTAGTTGAACAGGTTTTTATTAAATATTTTCCTGTAAAATCATAAAGATTATTCTCGTTCCTCCCCAGCACTCCCGTACTAACTCATTATTTTAATTTCATTGAAAATACATTTAATAAAATAGGCACTGATATAACATAAATGTTTGATTGCAGTACAGTAATTAGGTATATAATATACTTGCTAAGGCCTCCCAGCCCTACCATCGGCCCTTGTTATGTTTATTTCTATTTTTGTAATAAAATAAGTATGATGAGCTTGTAACTGTATTGAAATACTAATACAGTACCCTAGCTTACAGTATACAATGTATTTAGCTAAATAAAATAAAGAATATTTAAATGGTAAAAATGGGATGTTCCGTTTAAACAATTCAAGTATTAGCTTACCACCATTATGTGAAATACTCTGTATAGATTTAAAAATAATTACATTAACTGAAATATCATTTTAGGGGTTCTCTTTTTTCAATCAAAAATATACAAACCTAACAAACTATATTATTAAATATACAAGGTCCATTTTACCCAAAAAAATTAAATGCATGTGGGTTGCATATTATTATGGTACCTTGAAAGGTCTTTTCAACAATATCGTTAATTTAAAACGTTGAGTGGATATTAAGAAAATGTTGCCTTCGAAAATTTCGAATATCTATATTACTCAAAAAATTTGTTAAACATTGCATTTATTTTTAAAACTTTAACAGAAAAGCATGTAAAAAAAACTTTCTAACTACATATATTGTATTATTTTCAAACACGTGGCATTGTTTAAGTTTGCCGCTACAGTTTGTGACAAGTGCATTAAAAAATAAGGTCAGTCTTTGTTTAGCTAGAAGAAATAGTTAACTAATTTATGAAGTTATTCTGGAATTACATACATAAACTAACATCTTGTTATGCGCATTACATATCTGCGCCCCTGCATGAACGGTGGCGGTGTCGGCGGCAGGCAGCGCCACGGCGTCCTACTGACTCGACGGTACGTCAGTGTGTTGCAACATGGGCCAAGTGGTGGCCGCAGACGAGTCATGTGAGAGTGTTGAGTGACCATGAGGCAGGGCCGGCAGAGAGCACCTCTGCGGGGGATGTTTCTGCTCCTGCTGATCCTTTGGACCCGTTCCTGCATCCTTATCCGCGCTCAGGAATTGGATGGTGAGATATAAGAATTATTTATTTTATCACTTGCAAAAAATAGTGCGTGTGTGATATTGTTTATAATATAATTAAATCTGTTTCTGTAGAAAGTGGAGTATCTAGAATCTAACCTAATAATATTAATTTTGAAGACGATGAAGAATTCAAATAAGAACACTGAAAATAAATTTTATAACAAAGGAATAGAAATAGTGAATGTTAAAAACTACTTATCACCTGCCAAAAATAGTGCGTGTGTGATATTGTTCATTATATAATTAAATCTGTTTCTCTAGATCATGGATTATCTAGAATCTATACTAATATTGATTTTGAAGACGATGGAGAATTCAAATAAGAAAACTGAAAAGACTTTTTATAACAAAGGAATAAAAATAGTGAATATTAAGGACTATCGAGTATAAAAGTTGTTTACTTGTACAATATGAATGATGTGACTTTTATTTTTAGAACACCAATTATTATCTTATGTTATGAATTGCTATTCTTGCGTAGTAAATAATCACAGCGCCGCGCTGTTAACATAAATAGCATATTTAATACCCAATAAGTCAAAACATATGACAGCTATCAAACCTATCAATCCGTATCTATCAAACTGTATATATTATATTATAAATAAGGTAAAAAATGTCTAAAAGAAAATGTAAATATAAATAAGGTGTTCCATTTAAGAAAATCATTGTTATTTTTGTTGTTTATTTAGTTGTATTTAAAAAAATGTAGATTCAACCACACAACTTCCGTAGGTATTTAACTTTTTTACGAACTATACAAAAAAGAAATTAAGGGGGTCAAGATATAATGAATAACCCTGTACATACAAGATCTTACTTCCTCGGAATCTGAAGTAAAGTGCAAGAATAAAACAATTTGTTATTTATTCTAGATCGTTTTATAAAAAATAAGGAACATGCCGAACATAACTATCAACAAGGAAATCAATAGCATTACAAATAATTAATTCGTCGCCATAAAAACACAGTTTTTGCAAAATTAAGATAAATTCAATATTAGAATATTGATGTAGTAGACTACATTAGGTTTTTAGTAAGCAGTGAATTGTTCAATTGAAAATAAATCGTAATCGTTAACGTAATGGCAAACATAAAAAACCAGTAAATATCATTTTCTACATCAATACCTATACTATTACATGTCTAAAATAATTTTCAGCAGCAAGCAGTTTCAATAGTGTTAATACTCCCACGAAGCCCACAAATCTTTTAACATTTTACTAAAACATGACACAATGATATATTTAAGTCGACTTCATAAACCTATAAACGTGTGCATCGGCTACACTTTCCTTTGTTTGCGAAGATGGGAACCTTAACTGCACAGGCATTCATATAGTGTCATAGCAACAATTGTTTTATTTCTGAGTAGAAAGGGAAAGACTACATCCTATATACCTACTTACTGTCTATTCTCCATTGGTTGAGGACACTTCTTTTCTCTGAAATCCGCTTTATACACACCATGTACCCTATATAATGTTGACAACAAACAAAATACGTTTTAACATTTTTGGAAAATGATGACTAAGACATCATAGGTAAGTTTTGCTCCGTATCAGTTAGAATATTCACATTGGAATATCGGCAATTGATATTACTAACTTTTACACCGAGTACGAGTGAGGTAAATAATAATCTTTTATTTTTGGGTAGGTGTTGTGAAAATTATTTCAAGGTCAACTTTGTATTTTAACCTATTAACGTTCAAGAGTCTTATGTACAAAACTGTAGGTACAGGTATATGCTATAAATTTTCAGGATTAAATTTACAAACGTGAGGTTTTCGGGTACACTAAGCTCTAAACCTTAGGTATTGCAGACATTTCATCATTCCAAAGGGGTGTAATAAGAGCTCTAAAATGGTGAAATTATACAGATTCAAAATAAGCGATTTTCATTACCCAGACATGTGACCATGGGAATTTCGGATACGCTTGAGTTCGAATTTTTAGGCATTACAGCATTTTCACCCCTACAAAAATTTAAAATAAAAATAAGAAAAGTACCGAAAACTTTTTTAATACCGTTAATGATTTTTAAAGATTTCATGCAAAATAGTCTATAAAAATATTCAACTAGTAAGCGACTCCGAAAAGTCTCGAAACGGTCGAATAACTCGAGAAATACACTTTGAATTGAAAAATAAAAAAAATATGTTTCAATATTTTGAAAAAAGCTATCCAGTGGTATCAAAGTCCACCACCCTGGGAGTGGGGAGGGGGATAACTTTCAAATTTCAAATATAAATCCCCAATTTTTATTACAGATTTGAATTCCTCAGAAAAAATTACATTGGCTTGTCATGTCACCTTTTTCACAGATGGCTACAATCGATAAAAATCGAAAAGAGGTATGAACGTATGGAAATAGAATATCTCGAGAATTACACTTGAAAAATTAAATAATACGTGTTCAATATTTAAAAAAAAGCTATCCAGCGATACCAAAGTTGACCCCGCTCGCACACCCGGGGGTGGGGTGATAGAATTTAATTTTAATTTACAATTCAATCAATTTGGCAATTATTGTAAAAGATCAAATTGTCTGAGGTTGAACCGACGAGGGGAGGAGGGGTTTATCTTAGCATAGAAGCACTTCGGTAAAATAACCGTGAAAAATTTAATTTTTGAGATTCCAATGCCATCTGCTAGGAATCAAAAACATTATTCCTAGACCTAGAATGTTTCACGTAGAATCCAAATACGCAATAAGAAATGATGGTTACCGTTTAAGACTTAAATGTTACCCCCACCCCATCCCAGGAGGGGGAAAGGAGTCAAGTTTGGTATCACTGGATAACTTTGAAAAATATTGAACGTATTTTTTATTTCTTAATCCAAAGTGTATTTCTGAAGATATTCTAAAATATCCAGACGTTCGTACCTATCTCTTTTCGATTTTTATCGATTGTAGCCATCTGTAAAAAAATGACATTTATCCTAGCTCAAACCAATGTATTTTTTTTCTGGAGAATCTACTACATCCATAATGTCCTCAGTCTCACTTCTTTATCTGAAACATCCTTCCATTTTGGAGGAGTTTCTCCTTCTTTAGCTCTCAATATAGGCCCAATTTCTGTATCGTTCAGTTGCTTTTGTCTCAGAGCTTCATTTGTCTTGTCATCTGGAACATCCACCTTAACAGTATTGACTGCCCCTATGTCCTGCAGTTTCTCCTCATGGTAGCAGTACCTACTTACAATTTTCGTAACGGTAAACTACTCGGAATGCTTCGAAGCTGGGAAATATTTATTTTCCTAGAGACACCGCGTCTCTATCCGGCACAGCCTCCCTGGTTCTGGCTACCTTCCGTTTTCCCTGCGGCCTCACAGTTACAGTATCTCTGACATTTACTGTCTCCGAGTTCCTCTGTCGAAGTGCTAATTGGATATGTCCTAATTCTCCAACATTAATAACATTTCAAACATCCACATGACCTACCACTTCTTTGTTTATTTTGCTTTTCTGAAAAATTATCGGTCAATATTGCGTACAGGTTCTTCTCCAACCGCAATTCCTCAACAGACACAGCTCTTACTATTGTACAGCTTTCACCTCGAGTGCACGCACCAATGCTTCGCTGCTGCCCTGATATTAAGATAACTTGTGGAATTGCCTGATCTCCTCATCCTGTATGTCATCCAGAAAAGCCCCTACTGCTAATTGTTATTGGAGTTATTTTGGTGCAGCTGTCTCAAACTGCCTTTTATAAGTTGTTCGTGGACTTTGGTCGTCAAGGGAGGCAGATTGTGACCGATAACCCGATGATATTGCTAGCTGGCTTCCCACTATTTACTTTTCTTCTTGACGCCGTTTTTCTTCTTCTTGTCGCCTCTGTCTCGATCTTCTGCCTCCTATTGACGTCGTCTGTCTTCATTAATCCTTCTCTCTTGCTCTTCTTTCTCCCGTTGACGTCATTACTCTTCTTGACGCCTTCTGTCTTGCTCTTCTTTCTCCTGTTGACGTCCCCTTTCATCTTCTTGACACTTTTTCTCTTGTTCCTCTCTTTTTTCTTAACTTCTTTATTCTTGTTCCTCCTCTCCTTCTTGACGTTTTCTTTCTTTTTCATGGCGTCTTCCATCCATTCCTCCTGCTCTTTTTGGCATTTATTTTCTTGATTTATCCTTTTTCAAATTCTGTAATAAAATCCTGCGTTTGTTTTTCGGCTGCCATACTTCTTGTTGTTGTGGGCATATGATTATGTTAAAATTTAGTAACTTTAACAATTACGTCAGTATTGGTAATGGAACTTCTAGAAACATCTTAAATCAGCACGAAAGAGTCTTATTTAGTCTTTGTCACTTCCCAGTTGAGATAAATTAATCATCTCCGCTAATGGGCTTGTTCGGCATTTTTTTTTATTTCATAAATCGAAAGTGCAAGTATAAATTAATGGATCTGCAAAAAATCAGAATCTTATTCGCACGTTTAGTATCTTAAAGACTACTACAAATTTCCATCTCGCGAAAATGGGGCGTGGCCAAGCGCTACGTCACTATACGCATAGACACGGCAATCTCAATAGACTTGATGCTCCTTATTGGTTATAATTATAAGTGTTTTCGAAGTATTGTTTGTTTTGCTTACTACTTGACAGTAGGTGAGTACAATTTGGTGAAATATCAAAAAATTACAATTTTCTCTCGCTCCTGCCGGAACGAATTTTCGATTTCGACCCTGCAATTTACGATTAGAATTCATCGCCGACCTTCTCCTTTCCGTAGACACATAGAACGAACTTCCACTCGACGTATTTATTTAGTTACCAGCGTTTAAAAATTCTATGTTTTTCGACTTTTCAGGTTAAATTTGAAAGCCATTTTTCTTACGTCACTTGCGTATAGTGACGTCACAAATGAGCGCTCGGTTTTTGCAACTATTACTAATTTCAACTCCTTATATCTCGAGAACGGAAAAAGTTAATAATACGAAATTTTAAGTGTATAATGAGAATATCGAGTACTATATGAAAAAGTATAAAAACCATTTAAAAAGAATATCATGGAACAAGCTCATTTCCTAATAGAATGTTCTTGAAAGTTAATCCACCGTGTTACTTTCCAAGAAGAATACTGTCTAACTTTCTCGAATACTCCATAAATTCGCTTGTTATAATTCCGTTTCCGACACAAATTTTTACGTATTTACAAGCCCCGGTAAACATCTCGAAAACCGTGGGTTCGGAGATTATAACACTATTATTTAATAACTTACCATAACTCACAATACGCCTTAATGTACTAATATAATCGTAAACAATGTTTATTACTTGATACTTCACTTGGGGTCACTTCGGATATATCTGAACTTAACTGAACTCAAACTGAGTTAAAATTATATGCCCCATAACATGGACATTAGAACATTCTCGATTGGTAGTTGAAATCCTCTATAGTAGAATACAGTCTTCTGTAGGGTGGTTTGCAATACACTAGTTTAGTTAGGACAAAACTTAAAGAAGAAAGTAAATAATTTAAAATAATTAAAAATCGCACTTGTAAAATCCAACTGAAACTGTTAAAAAATAGACCAAAAAGAAGAAAATAATTAATAATTATGTTAATAAACGTAAAAGCGTGGGGCATTCAAAATACTTGGGGTGCTTCTTTTTCGCCAATACCTTAAAAACTAACCGAGATAAGGTAAAATATTATAGGTAGGAATCTATTTTCAAGATAATGAAATTCTCTAAAATAGTGATTACATGGTTATAATATAATGATTGGAATTGTAGTCGTCTAAGTACATTAACCAAGTCCAAGGAGTATCCGTTTTAGAAGACCATACTCAGTAAAATGTATGTATAGTAGACGTAAGAGCAGGCCTATCGAGTGAGGGGGGGGGGGGGTCGGGGGTGTTTCCCCCTGGGCCCGCTGTCTTTCGAGGGGGCTCGGCGGTTTTGAGGGGGCCCGGGTTCTTCCCGAAGTTGGAGATTTGCATAATCATTAGATAAAACGAGATAAGTATACTTTTAAATGATTCGTGCGACGTACCGTGATAAATATTCAATTATTAGGAATATCATATCACCCGAAGATTGGTGGGAGTCATGGGAGACCTGAAAAAAGGTTTTTTAGGGTCTTAGCGGCATTTTAGAGACAAAATGGCTCTTGTCATTTGTCCTAAAGTTGATATTTTTTAAGGAAAATTAGATTGAATTTTGAAATTGAATTTTCCTTAGAAAATAGTGACTTTAGACTTAGGAGGAAATTACAAGAGCCATTTTGTCTTTAAACCCTAAAAAACCTTTTTGTAGATCAAAATTGTAAATTTTGATAACTTGTTTATAAATTTCTTTGTTTCAATAAGAAATTAGTAATATTTTACTAGGTACTTTTTAAAAGTACTTTATTCTCTAATAACCCTCGAAGTTTGCGCGATGAAATGCATATGAACTAATTGATTTTGCAACATAAAAAGATATTGATTATTTATTTAAAACTTTTTAAATACGCAAGATTGTTGCAAAATAACTGTAGATATAATTTTTTTTCAATAAAAAAATTGTAATATTTTATTGTGTAGTTTTTAAAAGTACTTTTATTCTCTTTCATTCCCTCGAAATTCGGGCGATAAAAAGTTAAATGAAAATTAATTTTTGCAACATAAGGAAAATCTGACTATTTATTTATAACTTTTTAAATATGCAAGATTGTTGCAAAATAAATAAATAACTGTAATTTTTGCTTTAGAATGACGAAAGTAGTCAGAAAAAGTGATTGAATGATCGTTCTAAGTGCAAACGAACGAAGTTATTCTATTTTTTCCGAGTGATGCAGTTTTAGTCTCGAGGGCTCACTTTTGAAAAGGCGCAGAATTTCAACGCTCGTTCACTGAAGGTAATGTCTTATGTTTTAAAAATTAATATTGCACTCGATCACTTAGCTGTTGTAAAAAAATGAGAGGTGAAGGTTCAAAGATTTTTTTTTTTCTCATTTCTGCATCAACAAATTGAAGGTCACAATCGCCGCTCGTAGAATAAGCATAAAATGGGTCATATCTCGGTCCCAAATCGGGCTAGAGAGGTTTTATTATTTTTTTAATTGTATTTTTTCGAGCACTTTTGCGTTAGATGTGTGTAACCTTACAACTTGCACGGATAAAAAGTTAGAACTCCAGATAATAACATATACCTATGTATGTGTATAATAATGGTCCTTCACCACAACTATTTACTACGCAATGTACAGAAAACATTATCTGTTGAATTTTAAAGAATCGCTCACCTTATTGTGGACGAGCTTATGTTATTTCGTTGACTTAGAATTATGAAAGCAAGCCACCCATTTCATCTAATAAGGGGTCTAATACATAACACTAAACCACTTATTGGCGAACCCAGATACGCGTCGTTCAGCTCCTGCACCCCTTCGACGCGACAGGTGAAATATTAAATCGTCTGTAGCGTGGCTACCCCATTTCAGCTATCATTCTGGCATCAAAATTTTCGTAATTTAATGTGAAATAAAAAAGTTTATTACAACATATGTCGAAAATTGTATGGTTATCGCGATATTCTAAATTAAATGAAATTTTTCTAGCATCCTTACTGAATCCTTTAAATAACTCTAAATATAAAATGTATCAAAGCATACCTTAGACAAAAGTTGTTGCCCACATTTCTTGCTTATTTACAAATAACTCCATTTGTTCAATTGTGGAAAACTGCTTAAATATCTTAAACAAGAGGGAACTTTATTAATGCATTACATCTGAAGTGTAGGTTGATGCCAGAATTAATGTGATAACTCAAAGGGAGGCCATTTTTAAAAGATTTCATATTTCACCCTTCGAAGGGGTGCAGAGGGTAAACAACGCGTATCTGGGTTTGCCAAGAAATGGCTTAGTGTTGTATAATAAATCCCCTATAAGATGAAATAGGTCGCTTGCTTCCGTCATTCCAAGCCCACGAACCTCGTATTTCGAAATAGGCGGTAGCACTGTTACACCCCGACCGCAAATTTGACCAAAACATGGAGACACATAGCCACTCTTAAGTTTATATTTATCAGTATTAGAACTATTTTATATAATTTCCTTTATATAACCTAAAGGCCTCAATGTTCTTTTACGTTATGTATTTAAAAAATACAATAGATACCCAAATAAATGCTTACGTTTTAATTTTGATTATAAAACTATTTCAAAGGCGTATCATATTGCCACCATTGTGCCTTCCTTTGTGAGAGTAGAACTTGTCATTATCATATAGAGTAGATTAAAAGGGCAGAAAAACTTTAGAACTACGTAAAAGAAAATTGCGTGGGCGTTACCATTTTGGATTTCAATAGAACATTAGCTATTTATTAATATCGATTAGGTGAACGACTTCAATTGCCATTTCCCCCCGTGAAAATGTGTTTTAATTTGTATACTCATAAACGGGGTGTTTTACCCTGAAAAAATTAGGAGTTTTGAAATTTGGCATTTTGGCACAGTTAGGTTAGGTTAGGTTTGCGATCTCGTAACGATGTCAACAAATTACGTCAAAACTATAGATTTTCTGGCATTATCTCTAAATAATATTCGAGTTATGTTCAAATAAATTGGGACGTATTTCTTAAAATTGTATAACAGCATCTTTTTCTCCCGAAATTTTACTTATTATCGATTAAGTGTGCTCATTTCTTTACACCATAAAGTACAGCTAGGAGTACATTGTGTTTTTTATTGTGGCTTCTTAATAGGCCTAATTCACATTTTTCTTTCTAATGTGCCACTTTCCTTCTTTTGAATGCTCTGCATGAACCAGATTCTTTGACGTCTATTTATGTGCTTGGTTGAGTATCGTCATTGTTTGTAGTATTACCTTGCTCACCACCTCATCACAAGTGTGAATGGTTCACTACGACTTTTCCCTCAGGTCGCTCAAAACCTCAGGATCGTTTTTGCAAGTTTGTCTGTTGCAATTATTACAAAAAATTGAACACTTCATAGTTATCTTCTTGTCGCCACATGTTGAGATCCATCATTCTTTACATTTCCAGGAGATATATTTAAGAAGTGCTTCGGGAGCAGTATCTTCAGTTATTCTAAATGGAGTGACTCCAGTGTTGCTTCCTTAGTCCCATTCTTCTAGATTCTTATAACCACCGTACCAAGTCTGGTCTTGGTGATAAGTTCAAAGCGAACGCTGTTATTCTGTTGCTACTATGGATGGTAGTATCTCATGCTACAGCAGCGAAATCGAAATCTGATTCAGTTCTTCAGGCATTAGTAATATCTTTAGGAACTTATTGTTTCCTTGAATGCAAATCGCAGGAGTAGTATCACAACCAGTAAATGTATGCAAAAATAATGTATTCTCCGCCACTACTTCTTCAATCCGCAAACGTTGTGAGGAATCAACTGCTGCTGCTGCTGCATTTTTTCGTTTGTCCAATGTCAGAGAATAAACATTCGGATATGCTCTCGTCAATACTGGAGAACAAGGTTGATCAATGTCTTCTCCAACAATAAAAACAGAATGAGATGATGATATGCTGACCACTGTCCTCACTACCAATGTGTCCGTATCTTTTACATACTCTTCAACGGAAAAATAGATTACTCGGGTGTCTTCTTCAGCATGGAAGCGAGGCGAATTTTGCTTGTTTCGTTGACTATAAATCTTGCCCGGTTTAATGTAATTTCAATTGATTTGTCGAAAATCTCCGTGGAAGTTTGCTTTTTTGATTGGAGAAGTCGTTCTGCACTTTTCATGTTCTTGTTTGATGCATCAGCCGCATAATGATCCAATGCATCTTGAGTGCAATGTTCGCCTCGTTTTCAACTAATGGAACAAAGCGAAATTACTATGCAAGTACAGGATATACGACCTCAGTTAAAACAGAATAAAAACGTAAATTCGGAGTAAAGTCGGCATCTTCTTTATGTGGACCAATAAAACTCGCTAGGCATCTAATCCCGCCCACATTTTTATGTAACAGGCGTATCAAGTCTGTGGACTTTAGACAACATAAAGGAGCTGTCGACTTTGCTCAGAGCTTTCGTTTTTATAGTATCTCAATTGAGATCGTATATACTATACTTAAAATCACTTTTCTTCAATATTACATTGATAAATCATTTTCGAAAAAACGGGATCGTAAAAATACGCGCGTTCTCTATAGTAATTGTTGAAATAGGTTTAGAATGTCATGAAACGTCGAGAATTTAAATCTGAGCGGAAAATAATTTTCTGTTTCTGTCTGTCTGTCTAACTTTTTTTGTCCGCACATTTTCTCTGGAACTTTAAGATATTGACTTGAAATTTGGTACTCGTATATATTATAACGAGGTTTGGAACTGGATTGTTTTTTGAATATATTCGACGAAGGGTTGGGGGGTAAATAGGGTAAAATAAGTATAGCAAGCTGGTAAGAGTACAGAAACTTGGGATTTTTTATATGTACTACAAGCATATGCCTCAGATTTTTTTATTACATTTTTCAACCCCTCCACCACATCCACTCCATTATTAAAGAGACTGATAAAATTAAAATAAGATATTCACTTGAAATTTGGTACACGTATGTATATTGTATAACATATGGAACTAGATTATATTTTAAGATTATTTCGTTGAAGGGTTGGGGGGGGGTGGGGTAAATAGGTGTAAATATGAGAAAATTAGTAAATCATGCTAGTAAGAGTACAGAAACTTGAGATTTGGTGTTTATACTAGAAACCAACGCCTCAATTTGTTTAATAATGTTTTCGGTCCCCCCACCATCCCCACTAGATTATTAAAGGGCTTGATAAAATAAAATTGAGATATTCACTTTATCATATTTTTCCACCCCCCCCCCCTCTTCCCACCTCCACACCATTATTAAAGGGGTTTATAAAATAAAATTGAGATATTCACTAGATATTTGGTACACGTTTGTATTATAATGACATGATTGAGATGATTTCGTTGAAGGGGGGGGGGGATGTAAAGTCGGGAAAATAAGTAGAGCAAGCTAACAAGAGTCCAGAGACTTCATTTTTGGCATATATGCCAAAAACCAACGCCTCAATTTTTTTATGACATCTACCTCAAGTATTATTAAAATTCTATGACCAATTATTTCCATATACTAGAGTACAAAAATAGTCAAGATGTTTTTCTTTAAAGAGACTTGGATGGAAAATGTGAATGTGGAACTAGTGATTCCTTAGGCAGCGGTTTTAATTATTATTGATTATTATTATTGGGAGGAAGAATATTTGTCTCGATTAACAATACAAGATCGCAAATTTCTTGTGAAAATGACTTAATCAACTTACAAAAGTGAGTACATACTGTCACTACTTCATTATTAAAAGTTGTTTTGAGGGAGTATATCTTAAAACGTCATTTATTTTTCTGTTTTTCTTCGAATATTTAAACCTTACTTTTGCTTGGTAATTTTTGATAATTTGTTTATTGTTGTTATTTAGTTCCTACCTTTAGTTAAGTATTTTGTGCTAAACTTTTAAAATAGAAAAGATTAATACAATTTTTGAAAAATTTATTCCTTGAATTTGGAGATAATAATTATTAATTAATTTAACGTTATGTTAAACATTTTAATAAATGGATTATATTAAATGTCCACATTTAAATGTGAGATCACTGACTGCTCATTTTAATGTCTTCAAAAATATTGTTTTAGAACATAACTTTGATATAATAGGTATAAGTGAAACATGGTTAAATGCTGCGATTTCCGATGTTTTAATTGAAATTCCTGGATACAATCTCATACGTTTAGAGGATGGTATGGTAGGGGCCGGTGGAGTGGGGTTATACCTTAAATCATGTTTAAACTTTAAAATTAAACAAAGTGGTAGGGATATTGAGCAATTATGAGTTGAAATTCGCATACAGGGTGTAAATATATTGCTTGGGGTTGCATATAGGCCTCCAAATTATAAATATGTTAATTTTTTTAATTCCTTTGAAACAACTCTCTCAAGTATTGTACCTAAAGCTGATTATATTATTAAAGTAAAATTTCTTAATGATACCATAACTTATTTGTTAAATATTCATGCCCCAGTTAGAACAATAAGAACCACTAAACCATGCGATCCTTGGCTGACTGATACTATACGAGCAATGATTAATGAGAGGGATAAAATATTACGCAAATACAAAAAATTGAAAAATAGAACGGATTGAAGTAATTATAAGCAACTTGGAAATTTAGTTACTACAACCATCAGGAAGTAGAAAAAATCATATTACGCTACAAAATTTACTAGCAAAAATCAAAAAGAACAGTGGCTAATATTAAAAGAAATAAAGCAGTAAAGAATACGGGAATTGATTTACATAACAACTGATCCAATGTTAACCAGATACACAATCATTTTGTTAATTCCATGCCACAAATTACTCCTGATGCATCCCTAATTCAATTTTATAATAATAATATAAAACGCACTGTTAATTCATCACAGTCATAGATATTGATATTCTAAAGGTACTTTTGAAAATGAAGAGTAAATCTTGTGGCTTAGATGTTATAAATATTTTAACTATACAGCTTTGTTTACCTTCTTTGCTTCCATATATTACACACGTAATTAACTATTGTTTAATTAACACTATCTATCTAAAATTACAAGTCCTACATGTCTAAATACTTTAAGACCAATAGTATCTTGCCAACGTTTTCAAAATTATTTAAAAAAATTATGGAAATACAAATACAGGGGCATCTAAAAGATAATCAAATAATACCATCAAATCAGTCTGGGTTTAGGCAAGGCCACAGCTGCAGTACTGCATTGATGAGCATCACAGATGACATCATATGGGCATGTGACTTAAATAAACTAACAGTTTTAATTTTTTCAGACAAAAGCGTTTGATACCATGAATCATAAGATGTTGGTATCCATTTTTCATTTCATCGGCTTCACTGAAGGTGCAACTAAATTAGTAGCGAATTATTTAAAAAATAGATCTTAACTGGTAATGTGCGGAGGAGAATCTTCAGATTTGTTAACCGGTAGCACAGGTGCGCCCCAGGGGTCTATTTTGGTCCTATACTTTTTAAAATCTACTCGTCTAACTTTTCATCCGTTTTTCTCTCATGTAAACAACATTATTATGCAGATGACACACAGTTGTATTTGTTTTTGATACGAGTGAAAGTAAGCAGGCAATCGCTGCCATAAACTCTAGCAAATCAGATGTGATTGTGTTCGGCAGAAAATCGGAAAGAAATAAATTCGCTTTAGAGTTTAAAAACATCAAACATCAAAATCAAAGATGAGCCTATTTTATTTCAAAATGCTGTGAACAATTTGGGACTCATTATGGACCAGGAATTGAGATTTACACCACATGCTAATAAATGTCTACAATAGGCATACTTAAATTTAAAACCAATATATCAAAATAGATTTGTATTGGCCAAAACCTTTAAATCTGTACTCTGTGATTCTCTAGTATTGTCAGTTGAATTACTATGACACAATATATGGACCTTGTTTAAATGCTACTGATAGTAATCAAACTCAAAAACTTCAGAACTCCTGTTTGCGATTAATTTTTGGTATACGGATGTTTAATCGTATTAGCCACACATTAAACCTAAATAACTGACAACATGAAAAATAGACGATACTTGAACTATGTCAGTATTTAAATATGTTGATTAACAAAATCCCGCCATACTTCTATTCTAAAATATCTAAAATGTAAAATACGTTTTCGGACCGATGCGCGATGTCCACAATTTAAATATTAGATTTAAGGGTACCCTTACTCCTCCCATTCATCATACCCAATTTTTTGAGGGGTCATATTCGTACAATATTACAAAGTGTATTAATGAATTACCCCAGGAATTAAAAACTAAAAGTACATCTGGTTTTAAAAAACATGTAATGGAGTTAATTATGAGCAGGCAGTGATTTCACACAAAAATTTGCTTGTATTTCACACAAAAATTTGTTCAATTTTTTTCTTGTTTCCCATATTTTATGCCCATTGTCCAGAACTTAGGTTTTTAATTATTTTTTTCTTGTAATCATCAGTTAGAAAAATTCGATTTTGGTGTTTAGGCTATATTGTTTGTTATGGGTTAGATGGAAGAACAGAATGCCTTTAGGCTTTACTGAACCTCGTTACTCTAAATTGTAATATTAATTTGGGTAATAAAGTCCTTTATTATTTGTAGTCGATGGGTGTAATTCAATAACAATAACCACCAATTTAGAATACCAGATCAAAGGATAAAAATTTCAGTATAAATAAATATGCAATAACTCCCCGTTGATTGGGATATATCGTCTATTATTACTGTAATTTCCACAAACATCAAAATACTGAACAGTACACTGGACGCCTGTCTCATCAACCAAAGTAGCATTATAATTAGATGCCCAAATTAAAGCTAATTATCTTCATTAAAAACGACGAGAGTGTATTGTATTGTTCGAGTTTAATGTTCATATTGTTTTGATGTTTGAAAAAATTACCTCACTGTCATCAACCCCCTTTTCAATGTATCTATTTAAAAACGTTTAAACCTACCTTTAAAAACATTTCCTTTTTTTCTGGTTGGGTATTAGTAATGACTAATTTAGAAATGTTGGTTGTGTTAGTTGCGTGTAAATATTTTTTTGCTGAGAGGACTCGGGGGAGCTATCAAAAACCTCATGAATAATGTAATGTTGATGAAATATTGGTAAAGGTTCGATCTGAACGCAAATCGTATATTCGTTTTTATTGAGACTTGAATCACTGCACGCATAATTACTTTCGCATCCACGTATTGGAGTGGAAGTATAGTAATCGTAAAAAAGAGTCGATTACTCTAGAACGGTTTAAGATATTGACTTGAAATTTGGTACACATATGTATCATATACTAGAAGCAAAGGCCTCAATTTTTTATGGTATCTGCCATCTATACCACCACCTTCCGTTCATAAAGGAGTTATCAAAGTAAAATTAAGATATTGACTTGAAATTTGGTTTATGTACATCTTATAACGAGATCTGGAACTAGTTTATATTTTGAACTTATTCTGTTAAAGGGTTGACACTAAATAGGGATAAATAAGTCAAGCAAGCTAGTAAGAGTCCATAAACTTAAGATTTAGTGTATATACTGAAGCCAAGGTCTGATTTTTTTTATATTTGCCACCCCCCCCCCAAGTCAAAACTACGTCTGTTAAAAAAAGAACTTGTAACTATCTATTTTCAAATAATATTAAGAATTAAACGAATTATTTTATGGAAAAGAATCAAAGTTTAATAAATAACAGAAATATCAAAGTAATATTTCAAAGCATCATTTATGTGTAAAAGAATTTTTAACAAAACGCTGTAAATGCACGTTGATTTTTACACAAATTACTCGAGAACGCCTTGGTTTATCGAAATGCAATAAGAATGGCTTTTTTATTTATAATACGATGAAAAGTAGTTTTTTACAATAATTCTCAGAAATTTGAAAAAAAATTAAAAAGTTATGAGGAAAATACTGAAAATGAACCCCTAAAACTGCACTTTAAGCAGTAGAGAGGGTTTGTTGGCTGATATCATGTAAGACGGTGTCTAGATGGCCTATGACTAAGATTAAAGTATCAATTTGACATTTCAAGGGAGTCGGAAGATATTGCAGAAAAACTGAAAATACATTATCCTCCTTTTAAGGGGTGCATCTCCCGTATTAATCATTTTCGGACATAAGTTTATATAAAAGACTACCATTATTTGGACGTATTATCAGCCGCAGAAATATCGGTAGACAATTTTGGACCACCTTGTATAATGTATAATATTAAAATGCTATCGTTCAAAGAGACTTGGACGGAAAATCTAGAAGTGGAGGTAGTAATTCCTTAGGCAGCGGTTTTACTGAAACATAACAAGTTAACGAAGCGAACGATTTTCAACATTTGAAATTAAAATGTCAGCTGATAAAAAACTATATTTGTGCTTGATTCTTTCTTTCGTGATTTTCCTAAATCTGAATTCTCAGAATACTGCTATTCTATATTAATATATCAGATGAATATTATAAAAGAATGTAATGGTTCTATTCATTTTTCTAAATAAACATTTAGTAACTGATGCATATATAATTTGCAAAGAGAATAAATTAACGTCCCTAGGCAATTGCTCGGTGAGACAGGAAATCGATATATCTATCCCTTTACACGCGCAAATATTTATAGATGAAATATTTTGTATGCACATCAACAAAGATATATTTTGGTACGTGCAACTACTATATTCACTGGCATTATTTATTAGCATGATATATTTTGTAACATTTCACACTTCAATCTTGAAGAGTTGTATCTTGTTGTGTAGTAATTTTTTTGTTTCAAAGTCACTACAATAGAAAAGAGAGAACTAGATTTATTACAAACATAAAAATCACAAATCGCATACAAAACTCAAATATAAATTAATATCTACGTATATGAGCATGACCCTAGCATAATACAAACTAACAAAGCAGGGTACCGGTATCCTCAGTATACTTACAGTATCCCCACTCCAGGTCTTTCAGTTTTTGTGACGCGGTTAACGGGTTTACCCTCGCTATAGAAGTGATCGAATTCTGAACAACTTTCAAAATGTCCGTCCGTCCGTTCGTCTGTCCATTTGTTTGTCACATTTCTCGTAAAACATCTGTTTCAACAGAATTCAATATACCATTGGAAAAGAAAATGCATTTTGAAAAAATTGTTAATTTTACAGAAATTGTAAAATTGATGAAAAATTTCAAAATAAAGAAGAGTTTAAAAAATTACATGTTTCCTCATTAGATTATAAAGAAGATATAAGAACCTACAATTTGAGCCAAGGGATGTCTACATTAATGACCAATCCCAAAAGTTAAACCGACTTTTCAGATTCTTAGGTAAAGCTATCCGAAAGAAATTTTTTTTTAAATCGGTTTACATTGTCTTACTAAGAACACTTTAGTTCTAACTGGTTAAGTTTTCAGTTCAATCGCTTATTTTTTCGGTACAAAAGACCTGGTTTTCCTTGTTTTTTATTTTTTTTTATTTGAAATTAGATTTCTTTATTTTGATATGGGGTTTGAACAGAACGATAGATAATACTGTTGTCAACTGAAAAAATATTTTAAGAAAAAAGCTATTGCGTACAAAACAGCCCAACAAAATTAGACCATACAGGGGAAAGTTATACAAAATTATTAACAAAATTGACTTTTGTGTGGAACTTTATTTTTTGTTTTAAATAAAACCTCGAAAGTCCCCGCCGATAGTACGCTCGCTAATTGTGTTATAGGGGGTAAAATTTAGTTTTCCGCTACTATTTTGAAAATCATTCTTTCGAGATAAAATATTATTATTAAGATTGTAGGTCGTAAAATTTGCAACAAAAAAGGTCTGATTTCCTCCGTATAACTAATCGTCTCCGAGTAAAATGTGTGCCGATCGTTGCAATGTTTGTAGTTCATGGAAAAAATGTGCTCCCTTTCACACCATCGCGGGGGCAGAGTACTAGCTGCGTTTGTTTATGTGGTTCTAATCAAAGAGCATACTCGTGCTATTGTTGTTTAATTCTGAAATTATTTATTAATGGCATTAAAAGAATTTTGACCGCATTCTGTCCCTTCCTCAACCTCTGAAGGCTCCTTCCTCTAGCGTCTCATAAATTTTCTTAGGGATTTCCTCAATACTTCGGATTTTTCAGTTTCTTGCACTATGAAAGTTATGGGATCTATATCATTGTAAGCATCCAAATTGCCTTCAGCCACTCCAGGTTTTATGTTTAGAGGAGATTATCCACGTCCAGTACTGACATACTGCAGAGTAGTGAAGACCTATCTTTCTGCAACTACAGCTCGTACTCTAACCTTTAGTAAAATTACGAAATATCTTATTGAGTAGTAAAAGGAGCAGGAGGTAGATTTGATAATTGCAACTGAATTTTACACCGATTTCTATGTATGTGGAGCATTGTACATAACCAATAATTGTTTCTCGTGAACTTTATGGCACTTTAAAAACCTCAGCACAATCCTGTAGGCCCTTGTAATTCTGTAGCAACTTGTAAAACCCCTGGACTAAGTTTTTCTGATCTTTGACACCCGAACTTTTTACTTTTTAAGATTCGAGGAGATTACTAATGATTCCAATTTTTTTTTTAAAAGCCTCACGACTGTGGCTCTCGGACCTCTTAAAAATGTTTATTTTAATCACCTCCTTCTGTGGTTTTTCTCTATAGAGGAGGGGTTTCATGGACATGAATATCACACGGCTGTTGGTCTATAACTATACAATTTCTTTTCCAATCTGAAAAATCTGTTGTATCATCCCTCTGATAGCATGGAGGAACATAATGTGATGTTTACTGCTGTTAAAATTATCAAAACTTTTGGATGAGTATACTTTTTTCAGTTTTTCCTCTTCCTGGTTTTACAAATAAAATGTTCTGATCAGATGGAGTTCTTGAAATTAAAATTACCAATAAATCAACATCTTCGAAGACGATATTACTTTAATATTGGTATGACCGTGCTCCAATGCAGTTCTTATGTTGTGAACATCGTCATCTTGGGCTTGTTTGACGGAGCCATTTGCAACCTCCAATTTTTGCGCTAACATGCAAGTTTCACTTTTCTTTATTTTGTTGCTGAAAAATGTATCTTACATCAGATGCAATTCAGCTTATATTTTGGAATGGTACATTTTACGAAAAAAAGTCGATGGATCTTTATTACGGCAAATTGCACGAGCTACAATTTCGATAATAATTGTTTTTCTCAAAAGAGGATATAGCAGAATAAGTAAGATAAACTGGCCTCAGAAACTTTTGGACCTAATCGGTGTTAGTAGATCGACAGTAGAAACATAAATATTTTCCTCGAGTTTTAGCCCTCCTGTTGCCACTGGTAACCCCTGTACGCTAATAAATATAATTTTTCGTCTTCATTTTTTATCTCTGCACGTTGTACGTTAATTATTATGAAAAACATGAAGGATGTAGATGTGATTTATACACAATACACATCTCAAAAAAAAATTGTGCTGATTTTGCTACTCCTTTCGAATAAAAAAAAATATTAAAGAAATCAAATAATTAATTATTTAAGAAAAAAATGATTCGCGTACACAGAAATTTGATTAAAAATACTCTGCTATAAGTAGGTTATTGTTAATTTTTTCAAATTTTTAGAAGTGGTGCGCCATACATCAAAAAACGAAAACTATTACGACGCAATGTTTAGTGGTGCTCATCATTAAAACTTTATGTATCCATATTTCTTATGTTTTATTAGTTCATATGCTGTCACTGAAGAAGAGAATGACAATCTCTCCAAGTTGGTCAAGTAATCTTGATATAAATATTATTAGGGGCTATCCTCTTTAAAAAAAAATGCGAAGGAGAATTTTGAAGTTTTGTTTAAAATATGAAAATATTAGTCCACACAAAATTCTAGCTTGTCAATATTTTTTTTATACTTGGAGTCTAATTTTATTGGTCTAAAACTGTGTTTTCGAAAATCTTTTGGCCGTAGAAGAACAAGCTGAAGAGATTTTTATTCGCCAAACTAAGTACTTGTTTAAAATCATAATAAGTATAATTAAGCCCTAAAACTACTGGGTCTCGAGAATGGTCCTATTTTATGGAAACAAATCTGATATTTTTGAAATCGTTCTTTATCCTTCGATAATATTAACATTTTATTCGACAGTTAATTAACTGAGTATAACTACTATTAATAAGTACATTAATTATTAAATAAAACATTATTATCCTGAGGTCTATTTTTAATTGCGTTTGAAGCATATATATCATCACTTCAACACGAAAATTACGTCATCCAAATTTTCCTGCAGGCGTCTTTATCATTGTTTGAGCAGAACTACTGTTTCATTTGCTAAATACTCTAGACGATTTGTGCTTAGAATGTGAGGATTTTTAATTACGAAGTGCAAGTAATACTGAAACAACCTGAAGCATAATGTACAGGATGAAACATTTCCAATTCTTGCATATTCCATGTTTTTTTTGCAGGCTCCTCACTTCTTTCAAAAATATAATTATTCATAGGTTATTCATAAAAACATATTCCAATCTTTCGGAAACACATGCATTTAGGTGGATCAGTAAATACCGTAATTAAGCAGTTGTTTTATTTAGTTGAATTTTGACATTTTATCAAATTCAATTTATTTTAAAATTAATGAGAAAGCAATGACTTGATTATACTAGCCGATCATTTACGTTGCCGGAACGCGAGCGCTGTGAAAATAGAAGGACTGGGCGGGGTTTAGGCCAAAAAAGAATTAAAATAATTTGTAAACCTATAATAAAACTGAATAACTACAAACAATAAAATAAACTTGTGGCTTACTGTACTACATTAAATGGACGTTTGGGAATCTGGGGTGGGAAAAAGCCACACAAAAAACTAGCTTCAAGCAATGCACCTGAATAAGAATCGGTTACATCGCGCTGCTAAAATTTTCATAATTTTTAAGTTTTGGGATCAAATATTTGAAATTATTAGTATATATTTTTAGAAGTTTGAAGAAAAAAATTTAGAACAAACAAAAGCAAAAAGACGCTAAGAAGAGAGACAGAAAATGGAGGGAAAAGTAAAGTCTTGGTAATAAAGGAGATTGATACATAATACATAGGCTGCCAAAAGATGGACAACTCATGGTATAGTAATTTAAGCTTAATCCTGAATTGAGCATTATAATTCATGTAATATTGCTTGTTAGCGGACTATCATCAAGTTTATGGTGATAAAATGTTTGTGGCGTATCCCTGATGTAATGCGTGTAACGATGTCGTGACAAAGGGCATATAAGTCTCTGAGGGAGGTATATCTGCTGAATTTGAGATTGTCGTTCTAGATAGTTTTTTAATTATTGTCACCACCACAGTGGCGCCTCGTATGTAAGAGGCTCACGACACACAGTGGTCATTTTTCAAGTTCTAGGGGACAAAATTCTACAAATTTGCAAATGAATAGAAAATATTCTTTAGAAAAGAGGAAAAATATTGAAACAATTTTAGACACTAAGGGAGTGGTTTTTGAGGGGGTTGAAAACATTTCTTAATTTTAAAATTCCGATACGTTGTAGAATCGTGAATACACCAAAAATAATACAAATATTCTGAGGACCAAGGGGATAGTCTTTATGGGGGTTGAAAATTAAATGTTATTTTAAAATTACTTAACTTTTTGAATAAGATTTGTGAATCTGCGAAAAAAAGTAAAGTAAATACGGTGAAATAAATGTAAGCTCTCAAGGGATAATTCTTCAAGGACTGCAGCGGACAATGTTATATTTCTAGGAGGACGAAACTATTTCGATTATCTGTTTTCTGTTTTTGATGCCAAATGGTTATCAACTCTATAATTTTAGGTTGTTCTTGAAATAATGTCCAGATATATTGTAACTTAACTTGTATTTAAAATTAATTGCTCTATATACAAATACATATCAGCGGTAATAAAAATAAAAGTAAGCAAGCAAAAAATAATTTTCTTGGCACGTCAGGTGATTTGGAAGTTGATGGTTGTTTAGGCGTGTCCTCTATCAACTCTTCCAGTTTACTAAAATTCCCCATCCAACCAGCAATCATTAGTCTCTAAAATCTTGACCTTACTCGTACAACTTTTTTGCCATCTTTCAGAAATTTGATATCCAATTTTTTAAATTTTGTCCACTATTACCTATTCCAAAGTTTCTCTACAATGTTGTACGCCAAAACGATTCATAACATGCAGGTACATCCTATTAATTTTTTCCGTTTTGTCATATTCCATTGAAAATACCTCAAGGAGACTTCTCCGTGTTATACCATAAGTAACTAAAAAAAAGATTAATAATAGGTAATTATAGTTCTTAAAGCGATAAAACAAGAATCAACATGAATAAAACGATACAGCTGTAAGAACTTGTAGATATTAAGAAAATTACAATTCTCGTTTGGTTAAACATGGCACCTCTATAAAAAGTAGTAAAAGTTAAATGTTGGTGATTTTGTTTAAGAATAAAAAACTATATACCTTTTTGTACATTCTCCATTACACAGAATAACTTCAGTACAATACCACATTTAAAATACCTTTGCTCAAAAATGTCTAATCATAAACTGAATTTTACCTGATCTGCACCAGTCCGTAATCCCGTATAAACCGGCCATCATAAAAATATGAGGGTAAAGATATGTACGGTAGAATTATCAGAACTATTTAATTAATGGTATTTATTACTATATTTGAAATTATGTATTGGAATATACTTTGCGTACAGTCTTGTTTATATGTTTGTTGCAGGTCAGTCGAGTGACTGGTATTTCACGGAGTCTTGTTTGGATTTTGAATCCTTTGATTTTCGTAATGCTCTGGGAAAACCATAGCCTCCGTCATTTCTTCGTTAATCCTAATCTTCTGTTGAATGTAATATGCCGTAACTCGATCCATGTATGCTACGTGGCCGAATTATAAATTGACATTTTCAAAAATAATTTTATTTTATCTAACAAAATAATTAAAAGTTTAATGTTCAGCGAATTTCAGTTAAAGGTTTAAAACTATACTCGTCTTACAATTAGTACAGTAAGCGAAGCTCAAAACGGCGGCCAAATGAGAAAATTTTTGATAGTTTGGAAATTTGGACCCTTCATGTAAAAACATGCTCTGATCATGGGAAAAATTCTAAAAAAATTCCAAACGTGCCGGAACATGCTCTTATATATACATATTTTTAGTAAAAAATGCAAATATCTCGTAAAATAAGCATTTTTTTGAAAAAATACCAAAATAAAAAGTGTTTAAAATCGCATTTCCCATATGATCTTGGTATTAGATTTGCAATTTTCCCTTTAGTTTTCTGAAAAAATGGAAAACATATATTTATAGTTTTCTTTGATTATTTTGCTATCTATGCGTTTTTTAAAAAATCGGTAAAGGTATTTACACAGAACTTCCCTCGTTCATGGCAGTCTCTCTAAAAAAATAATAATTACGAAATGACATTGAGAATAATAATCGGAGTAGAGTTATTGCTATTATTACAAAGAAAACTTGATAAGTTTTGGTCAAAAAAATATACAGATTGCTCATCCAACAGCAAAAGTTCAATACTAAATAGCAGGTGCCACATATGGCAGGCTTGCGCAAATACCTTTACAAATGTCCACCATGACTGAATTATTTCTTGGGATGACCACCCTGTACATTTTTCAATAAAAGTATAATAGGTGCATATGCCAGATGTTATTGCCATCTGTCACATTTTCAATCCAACATTCACGTAATGGAGTGGAAGTATAGTGGTGGTTAAAAAATTTTATTTTTTTTAAATTTTTCAAAAGATGGTAAAATAATTTTCAATTTTTTTTCTTCTAAAATAGGTTTAAAATGTCAAAGGTAGAAATTTTAAATTAGAGCAAAAAGGAAAGTTTCCTTCTGTTCTATAGTAGTGCTAAAAAAAGTTTAAAAATTAAAAATGATGTATTTTTAAAATAGGTTTAGAATGCTATGAAACGTGAAAATTTTAAATTTGAGCAAATAAAAAAAAATTCGATCTATTTTATTGGTAAAAACTTTTTGAAAAATGTTGGTGAAAAAAATTTTCAAATTTTTTTTTCTGAAATACCTAGGTTTAGAATGTCATTTAAATTTGAGCATTCTGGTGTTAAATTTTTTTCCAAACTGGTAACAAAATGTTGCAAATTTTTTTTTCCGAAATTGGTTTGGAATATCATGAAACGTGGAAATTTTAAATTTGAGCAAAAAAAATTTTTTCGTCTGTTCTATAGTAGTGATACATAAATAGATTAAAAATGTTTTCAAATTTTTTTAAAAATTCTTCAAAAACATTTTTAAATTTGTTTGAATAGTTTTAGAATGTCATGGAAACGTGGATAGTTAAAATCTGAACAAAGAAAGAAAAATTCTCTTAGTGATAAAATTTCAAAAAACTTTTTTTTTTAATCAGGCTTAGATTGCCATGAAACGTGAAAATTTTAAATTTGAAGAAAGAAAAAAATAATTCATTTTAGTAGTAAAATTTTTTTCAAAAATATTGGTGAAAAAAATTTTCAAATTTTTTTTTCCTGAAATAGGTTAAGCGTGTCATGAAACATAGAAATTTTAAATTAGAGCAAAAACAAATTTTTTTCATCTTGGTAAATTTTTTTTCAAAAATGTTTGAAAAAAATTTTCAAAATTTTTTTTTTTCTGAAATAGGTTTAGCGCGTCATGAAACGTGGAAATTTTAAATTTGAGCAAAAAAAAAATGTTTTCAACTTGGTAAAAATTTTTTCAAAAATGTTTGAAAAAAATTTTCAAAAATTTTTTTTTCCTCAAATAGGTTTAGCGCGTCATGAAACGTGGAAATTTTAAATTTGAGCAAAAAAAAATTTTTTTCACTATTTATTCCGTTTAGACGGTCCACCCTGTATATTTTTCAGTGAAAATTCTACCAGTTCTCCGCTGACAGTAGGGTTATCTACCTACCAAATTTGACTGCTCTCCGTCAAGTAGTTTTTTAGTAAATACACCAACAGACAGACAGACAGACAGACAGACAGACAGACCGACAGACAGACAGACAGACAGACTGACGGAATTGAAAAACCTATATTTTCGGAATCTACGTGTTCTGAAACGTCAGAATCCGAAAAAATCTCGGAGGGTGATTTTTTCTCGAATACAATACTTCCCTTCGGTATGCGAGGGAAGTAAAAAATATATGAGAGCAAAAGCATTTAAAATTGCGTTTTCTATACAGTGGCCTATTTAGATTTTTTTAAATTGTAATGCAATGGTCATATGGAAAATGCGATTTTATACAGTTTTTGTTCTTGTATTTTCTTCTAAAAAATGCTTATTTTACGAGATATTTGCATTTTTGCTGAATATATATGTATATAAAGTGTGTTCCAGAATTGAGTTCCCGGACGGGAACCTGAGATTCCTGAGATCATACTGAACCCGTATAACCCAACTTACCTTTGTCCAAAAATGCGTCGCTGAGGAAGTACATCCTCTTAAAATGAGACAGAAAAAAACGTTTTAGTTTCCGTTATACTGAAGATAAAATTTTCAAATCTTGATAGGAGCTGTATCTCTATAAGTACTCTATGTAAACTTGACAACAACCAAATATCTTTTGTTTTTCTTTTTTTTTTTCATAATAATTAATATTTGATTGGCTCTTTAATCGCCCTGTAAAATTACGGGGTACTTGAATATTTTTGTAGGGCATTGAAAGAGCTGCAAAAGGAACTCCTAAAATGTATTGTAATAGTAATCAAAATACGAGGCATTATTACTTCCCTCGCGTACCGAAGGGAAGTATTGTATTCGAGAAAAAATCACCCTCCGAGATTTTTACGGATTCTGACGTTTCAGAACACGTAGATTACGAAAATATAGGTTTTTCAATTCCGTCAGTCTGTCTGTCTGTCTGTCTGTCTGTCTGTTGGTGCATTTACTAAAAAACTACTTGACGGAGAGCAGTGAAATTTGGCAGGTAGTTGACGCTACTGTCAGCGCAGGAATGGTAGAAATTTCACTGGAAAATATACAGGGTGGACCGTCTAAACGGAATAAATAGTGAAAAAATTTTTTTTTCGCTCAAATTTAAAATTTCCACGTTTCATTACGCGCTAATCCTATTTCGGGAAAAAAAATTTTTGAAAATTTTTTTCACCAACATTTTTGAAAAAATTTTTACCAAGATAAAAAAAAAAAAATTGTTCAAATTTAAAATTTCCACGTTTCATGACATGCTAAACCAATTTCGGAAAAAAAATTTTTGCAACATTTTGTCACCAGTTTGGAAAAAAAATTAACACTAGAATAGATGGAAACTTTTTTTACTCAAATTTAAAAGTTTCACGTTTCATGACATTCTAAACCTATTTAAAAAAAAATGTAATTTTTAAATCTTAAACTTCTTTTACCACTATTATAGAATAGACGGAAACTTTCCTTTTTGCTTAAATTAAAAATTTCTACGTTTGACATTTTAAACCTATTTCAGAAGAAAAAATTTTGAATTTTTTTTTTTTATATTTTTGAAAAATTAAAATAAAAATGAAATTTTTTAACCACCACTATACTTCCACTCCAATGCGCGAATGTTGGATTGATGTGACGGATGGCAATAATATCTGACATATACACCTATTATACTTTTATTGAAAAATGTACAGGGTGGTCATCCCAAGAAATAATTCAGTCATGGTGGACATTTGTAAAGGTATTTGCGCAAGCCTGCCATATGTGGCACCTGTTATTTAGTATTGAGCTTTTGCTGTTGGATGAGCAATCTGTATATTTTTTGACCAAAACTTATCAAGTTTTCTTTGTAATAATAGCAATAACTATATTCCGATTATTATTCTCAATGTCATTTCGTAATTATTAATTTTTTAGAGTGACCGCCTTGCACAAATAACGAGGGAAGTTCTGTGTAAAGACCTTTACCGATTTTCTTTTTTCCTCCATTTGTATTTACCATTTATTTACAATTTTAGAATAAAATGTTGTAATAACAGAAAAGTACAGTTTATTCTACAAAATGCATTAATAAAAATGTAACAAAAAATAATTAAAATGCTCCACATGACGTCCACCTATTTCAGTACACAAATTAATACTTTCAAAATTTTATGTAATATCAACGAAAAATCAAGAATTATCATTTATTCTCTGTAGGTCATAGGTGCTTGTGACAGGAAACCTGTCGCGTTTGAGAAACAAACGATATTTAGTTGTTATCAAGCTTACATAGAGTACTTATAGAGATACAGGTCCCATGAAAATTTGAAAACCGTATCTTCAATATAACGGAAATTATTGGAAAAAATGTTTTCTGTCTCACTTTAAAAGAATGTTTCAGGGATGCATTTTTAGCGGGCCCAGTATGAACTCAGGAATCACAGATTTCCGTCCGGGAACTCAATTCTGGGACACCCTGTATAAGGACATGTTCCGCATGTTTGGAATTCTTTTAGTATTTTTCCCGTGATCAGAGCATATTTTTACATAAAGAGTCCAAATATCCCAAACTATCCAACATTTTCCATTCCATTTCCTTCGTTTACTGTACTAAATAACAATTCGGAGGGTAATTACAGTAGAACATATGTCTCAAGAGTCACGTAGGCACATTAGGGCTAGCCCTCAATCCCAAAATTTATATATTCTAATGGATTTATTTATATCCGTTATGTTATAAAAGCTAAGAGTATTCAATTAAAACAACTATGGCATAATTATTCTAAAAGCCATTTAAAACAGGAAATGGGGTTACAATCTTATGAGGGGAAGTTTACTTATTATTATACTATCGATATTTTAGATTACTCCCCCCTAAAAATAAATTTTGAGCTACACGATGCACAAAATTTAATGTTCATACATATAATATCAAGCAGAGATTTTAAAATTAAAATTTAATTCTGCTAAATCGTTTTCTTTTTCAGTCTGAGGATTTCTCATTCTTCTTAAAGAAGGTCTTCTTTGAGGTATCATATCCCTGATTCTTTTCAGCAATAATGGTTTTATCTGTTACACGTCTAGATTTTCTACATTTGCATATACAATATAGGATCATAAGGCTAAATATTACAGCTATTATAATATACAAAAACCGTAACGGATGCTTAACAATACTAGTTTTATTTATTAAATCATCTAACTCTTCATCGTACTGACTTACGTTATGTTCTGCAACATTAACTTCATCAATGTTTAGTTCACTTATTTTAGAGGCCGCAATTTTGGTAATTCTGCATGTTCAGGTAAATGATCACAACAATTAAAATGGATATTTGGTATTTCAAACGGTCTTGAAATTTCAGACATTTTATTATTTGCTTGAACTTGAGTTGTGCCTATGTAACTGATATAAGTAAGAGCAGAAGTTTTTTTTTTATTAAAATTTTTAAATATTTGTCAATGGCAAAATATCCGATAAATAAGTAAGAAAATAAGAATACCATTACTTAAAAATCTATAAGGGGTAGAGTGCCAACTCACAGATCACTTTTTTAAATTTATTTATCGTCGGTCTATTTCCGCTACTAAGGAATAATTACAGACGCCATGAAACGATCTACTTCCAACCTGAAAATTCTGCCGAAACTTTTCTTGTGAGAAGAGTAACTGATATAAGTAGGAGTTAATGTTAAAAGTGAATTTCGTTCAATTAAGTTTAGTAACCCACTGTGGTCATATTTGGCTAGTTTATAGTAAAATATAATTGGTTCAACAACAGGAATTTTTAATACAAGTGATCATATGTTTGATAGGCTTGTAATTCTATGATGTCAAAGTACAGACCTTCCTATGTTTTGGGAAGTTAGTGGTACTAGAGGTAAATTGTTTGTTTGCATAGACTGAGATATTTTGGATAATTGTGACATAAGGTCTTTCGGTCCTATTACTGAAGGATGAATGATTTTCAATCTAGCAAAGGTAATAGAAGCCAGTACTTCATATAATTGTCTCAATATTTGTATACTTTTCAAGTAAAGTTTCGCATATTTAGATTATTTTTAATATACGTAATATATTTGGTTATCATTAATCTATCTTGAATGGAGTGCTATATAGATTTTATATTATTGTTAAAAGTTTCTTCATCAATTTTTAATTTACGAATCGTATAATTAAAATTTTGAATAGTAGAAGTTATAAGTAACATTTGGTTATTTAGTAAATTTTCAAGTTTATGTTCATCTGGTTTAAATTTGCCTATACGATTTTCATAATACTCGCCATCTGAAGCATCGAGATTACCCGCGATTGACTTGAAACGTGTTTCTAAAACGTTAATAATGCCTCGTTTCTTTTTTATGTATTTGTTCTTTATTAACATCTGATCTTATTTCATTGAATTTTAACAGGTTTGTATGGTTGTCGTACAGCTTCCAGACAAAACACTCTTTCAAATAATATACCTGGCATCAAAATCAGATTATCTGTTGAAGAGATATGAAACTACAGACAGATACAGATATACTAATATGGCTCCAGCAGAGCTAAGAGGTTGAGATTTCACACGCTAATACCTATTATCATCAAAGCAAAGAAAAAGATCGAAAATTAGACTAATTTTGTTGTAAGAAATCTTATATTCTTTTCTATCATCCATAATTACGCAGTGAACATTTTTGACGTATGAAAGTGAAGGAAAAAATGAAAGACCCATCAAATCCCCAAGAAGATAAAGACTGTGCCACCTTCCACAAGACTTATGAAATTTGATCCCATAATGTTTCCCTTAAATATGTAGCAGCTAAATAGACAAGAGAAGTACATATTTTCACTTATTTTTATAATTTTCAAATATATGAACATAACGATGTAATCGAGAAAATCTGCTAAAATGTAGGCTTATTTTGCCTAAAATGCAGAGAAATACATTTTTCAAATCCAGACCTAAAAACGAAATCATTGGTTGCGAAGAAATATAATTATTATTTCTGATAACAACTGAACAGAAATTGAAAAATTAATTAATGATACTAAATTTCATAATTCTTAGATTTAAATCTGATTACTGCCTCTAGATCCTATCATTTGAAAATGAAATACAGATCCAGAAGCTTAGTAACTCATTACTAAAGTGTATGGGTTATGAGTTGGCGCCGCCGTTACAGGCGCCGTACTGCTCTTAGAGTTCGATCCATTGTCCACTAACCAGGCATGCAATGTGATTATACATATATTTTCCACATACACATACAGCGTGTGTAAAAAGTATTAAAACATGACCGTAAGTTTTAAAATATTGATTGAATAAAAAATCTCCTGGATTTTTATTTTCAATTACTCAAATTTTGGTACAATTTATTATTTTTAGTTTTATACACCCCAACCTCAGCCACCTTTATTATTTAAAAAAGCCATCTAACCTTTATGATACCTCAAAAGAAAAGTATTGTAATAGGCTATCCAACGACGCGCGACGTAAAGAAAATAGAAATCCATCAATGCGATTTGCTTCCCGAACGCATGCAATAAAGTATTTTAGTAGGAAAAAAAAAAGATTAATGAACTTTATTATTGAAAAAAAAGGACAAACTATCTAATAAGATGTTCAAACAAACTGAGCTCCATTAACAGCTATGCAATATACAAGTTGCTGTGAGAAGTGTCGTAAACAGTTATGGAATGCCGTTTGGGGTATTAAAATAGATTATTTTAATAGATTATAAGTTAAATGACTTTTTCAAAAAGTAAATGAATTTAGATGATAAATGCATATGGTGTGCCGTGCAATAATAGAACGTACCCTGTGGTGCAGCATATGTTAAAAGTGGGCTGTCAACATTGCATTCAGTTTAAAAGGTGGTAACCTATTCTTTACAGTTAGAGGAACTAATAAGCTGTAATTTGGCGTCCGTTTAATCTACTCAGGAACAGTAGCAAGTGTCTAAAAATATATATAATTAATGGATTGTCAATGTATTTAATCAAAATTCATTTGGCAATCCTATGTATTTGAATACAACCCTTCTAACTCTAAAATTTGGCGTTAATTAGATGCTGTTATGCGTGAGCTAATAAAATAAGTGAATTTTGCACTTGCAATGAGTTTTTCCATGCCGTTTCATCAGGATCCCTCAAGGCAACCCTAGCGCTTCTGCATTGTCACGATAAATAGTACTTCTGCTAAAAGATTCATCGTATCAAAAATGAGCTTAGTGATTTTACAGTCACCTATTCTGCCTATAATCAATTAAATGAAATATTTGTGATAGGCCCTTTAGGCCCTCATACTTTTTTTTATACCTTGCAATTTCTAAGTTTTCTAACTCATTCAGCATTCAATACATTATTTGTTACATTTTTAATTGTAATATAACGAGTAATATATAGCTGGATGCTTTCTAGGCTGCTGCTATCAGGTTCCTTATAGATCTCGTATTTTCCCTGCTTTAATTACTGACAAATCGATGCTGATATATTTTTTGTACGTATACATCGATAATATTTATATGTAGTTCAGGCGAGTAGCACATGCAAGGCCGTCGAGTTGAGCTAATTAGGAAATAGTTGAATTTGCATTTCTGTTTCTCATGCACCACTGAACAACATATCAATAGTCCTCTACTGCACTGTGTGAGTTTCACTGGTTTTCGAAGATTTCTAGTACGCCAGAGAATGCGATCTTAAAAAAAGTTTTAGGGACGGTCATATTATAACACTATCGCATAGTTACTTTGCTCCATTGATCTCCTCCAAAATTTTTGATTTCCAGATGTATGAATTTAAAGCAACTACTTTTTAATTTTTATCACATCTTTTCTAAATAATAGCTTTCTTTAAAACATTTTTTATATAATTGTTTACTATACTGTACCATATTTTGCCATCTCACATTTATCCAATATGCTTCTTAAAATAAATATATATTCTTTTAGATTACTATTGCACCGTGCAAAACAACCAATTTTTATATTTCAATTGCTATCAAAGGACACTTCAGCCCGAGTTCACCGTCCGCTCGATGACAATTTTATCTCCCATTTTAAATTAAAACAACTTACAGAGTGTTGCATAAAGGAGAAACCTTTGTACTCCCAACGCAAAAAATAAAATGCACGTGGAAATAATTCCCAAACTCCACTAAAAGCTAGCCCTAAATCAACCAATAAGTAAACAAAATTCAACCAAAAGTACTATTTAAGGTTTGCTACCCTAAAATAAATGACGGAGCAAAGCCATAAGGTTACTATCAAACAATTACGAAAAAGAAAAGCATTTCAGTATCCCACTTTTGAGGCTTTGACGGTCAGTACAGATTTTGCTCTCAACTGTATCATTATTCTTAGTCCATCATTTTAGATAATTTTGTGCTCTACTTAAAGGTACGTGTAGTACGAGGTAGGGCCTCGCTCAGTTCTCAAAATGTTGAATAAGAAGCATAGAAGTACCACTAATTTGCTGCAATTATTGACAATAAGTTTTAATTCGGAAAAAGAGGGTACACAACTCACAAAGAGTATGGTAGGTACTTTAAAAAACTGCTGCCTGAGGAATCACAACTCTCACATCGTCATTTTCCATCGGTCTCTTTAAAGAAGAACATCTTGACTGTATTTGCACTATAGTATGTGGAAATAATTGGTCATAGAATATTTGAGGCAGATGACATAAAAAAAGAACGAGTTGGCTTCTAGTACAAATGCCAAAAATGAAGTTTCTGGCCTCTTATTAGCTTGCTTTACTTATTTTCTATCTATTTACCCCTCCTCCCCACCACTTTAATGGAATCATTTCAATCAGATGTCATTACAATACCTACGTGTACCAAATTTCAAGTGAACATCTCAATTTTATGTTAACATTATCAACCCATTTAATAATGGAGTGGAGGTGGTGGGGGGTTGAAAAATATTATCAAGAAATCTCAGGCCTTGGTTTCTAGTATATACATCAAATGCCAAGTTTCTGTGCTCTTACCAGTTTGCTATAATTATTTTCAGGGATCTCAATTTTAATTTATCAACCCATTTAATAATGGAGTGTGGGTGGTGGGTGAATTGAAATATATTATAAAAATATAAAGTCTTGGATTCTAGAATATACACCAAATACCAAGCTTCGGTACTATTATCAGCTTGCTTTAATTTTTCTCCTATTTACCCCTATTTAACCCCCCACCCTTCAACGGAATCATCTCAAAATGTAATCTAGTTCCAGATATTGTTATATGTCAATTTTATTTTACTAACCCCTTTAATAATGGAGTGGGGGTGGTGGAGGACTTAAAATAATATAAAAAATCTGAGGCCTCGGCTTCTAATATACAGGGTGTAATCAGTTTCATGTCATTAAAAAAACTGGTAATAGGGACTGATTAGACAAACAGAAAACCTATATGACCTTTGAAAAAACTGACCTGGGTTTACATTTTTAATGTTAAGGTACTAAAGATTTGAGAACCACTGTTTTTCAGGGTCAATGGATGTTATAGTTGCGAATATTAGGAATAATAAATAACTGTAATACCCGACTTGTGTCCCCGTCGGTAGAAGTGCGGCACTTTGATGAGATTATTTGAATCGAACTTTTTATACCACTAATTATGAAAATGTAAATAATTCCTTCTCTTTCGGCACAACGCAAACATAGCATGGCCGCAGGGGTTTAAATAGGATTTGTTTACATGTGTTTTTTAATTTGGAACAAAGCTATTGTAGCTTTTATTGTCGTTTATAAGAATTTATAAAATTTAAAAGTGGTTTATTAACATTTGTAACATTGTGTTAAAAGCTTAAAAAATTAGTCATTGTTTTACGAAATTGGAAAACGAACAGTTAGACGTCCGAGATATGATAACAGAAAATAGTTGTGTATTTTAAGTTAGGAAAAAATCTGATTTTTTTAACGAATTGAGCGCATAATTTTTCCCAATCAGGTATCGAAAACTAAAAATCAAGTCTTTGGTCTCTATGAAAATCAATGTAAACAATAATAAACAGTTAAAAACAAGACAACGAATGCTAATAATAATAATCATACCTTTAATGCCCAATAGGTAACACCCAATAACTGAACAATTCTTTTGAATTTTTTACAAAAATTGTTCGAAATGACCTCCATCTCCACGTATACACATTTCGGTACGTCGAACTAATAACATACTTACTCCGTTCAACGCAGTTGGTAAATTAGGATCATTTTTTATGGTTTCTATGCACATCAAAATACGTCGTTGCAATTGTTCTAAAGCTCTTCCGCACCAGCTGCATTTCCACCATTTTCTCCATGTACCAAGTCCATATCCGCGAGCTCTGGATAAGTGTAATGTCCATAATGTCCAAAATCTGCGTTTTAAAACACCACACTAAACTGTTAATTAACGTTATCAATAAAAAAAAACAAAAATAAAAACTTGGTCCAAAATCCAAAAAGTAACACAAAAAGCACGAACGAGAAGTAGTGTCTTACGTAACCAAGTACTAACGACTTGAACGATAAGTCAATAAAATAAATCTTAGCATGTGGCACAAAATTCAAAAAGAAAAGCAACAGACAAAACCAAGGAACGGGTACGTCGCGTCATGCGTACGTTCTTTACCAAGGAAGGAGAAAACTGAAATTATTACTTGAGAATATTACGAGTAATAGGATAATTGGCCGCGAAGAAGCAAAAAACATGACGATGTCCTCTGTAGGTCGCTTTTAACTGCTTTGTCGGCATACTTATTTGCAGGAATGTCAGAGTATCTCGTGCGACAAGACGCGAGGCAATAAAACCTACCCCAATATGCTAGCAGTTCTCAAACTAGGTTTTTAAGTATTTTGGAAATTTTTGTTCATTTTTTTTCTCCAAAACTATGAGCTCTAGACCCCATGTTATAGAAGGTTTTTTTGTTTGTCTTGTCGTTCCCTACCACCAGTTTTTTTTAATGACATGAAACTAATTACACCTTGTATACACCAAATCCCAAGTGTACTTGTATACTTTCCCTTACATACCACCCCTATTTAATCCCTTCACCGTAATCATCTCAAAATATAATCTAGTTTCAGATCTCATCATGTACATATGAGCACCAAATATTAGGTCAATACTTTAAACTCTTCCTGAGAAAACATGCGCACAAAATAAATATTACAGAATGACAGGCAGACAGACGGACGGACGGACAGACAGATCGACAGGCTGAATTTTTTTTTTCTCAGTAAAATTTAAATTCTCGACGTTATATGACATTCTAAAAATTTTATTTACGATTACTATAGGTACTTCCACTCCACTGCGTGGATGTGGAAATAAAATAATTCAATTTTTTATGACGGTGACTTTTGAATACATGTTTATTCAGAAATTAAATTATTTACCATTTATAATGTGATATTAAACAAAACTAGAGTAAACATTATACTCTTCGCTAACTTACTGCACTTTTATATATTTGTTGCACATTCTATAGGATACTTTTCGCAGTTTTTTTTCCGTAAATATTGTTTTTTTATTTAATTACAAAACATAAAAAAAATGTTATCGATCGTGCTTACAAGAAACGTGACGGACAGACAGACGGACATTTTGAAAGTTGATCAGAATTCGATCACCAACACAGTGATATGAACATTTTTTCTCTACGAGCAATATTACCGGTTTTAGAAATGTGTCGATCGAATGTAATATACTCTTCATTTTGTATTTGCGAAAAGTATAATATATCTAAATATAACTCGTTGCTAATGGTTATGAATAATTTTTCCAGTTCTGAATATTTATCAGATTATGAAGGGCGATCTCTAGAGAAATAATGCCCGTGTTCATTAATATTGAGAATACTTTATACTCGCAAAACAATTGTTATCTTCGATCACAATATCCACCAACATTTCTATCACTATAAGTAGACTTTTCTCACGCATGCTAGTACATATTATGATAATCATAAAATGAAATCGAGCAGTGAACAGCGCATTTCATGATTCAACATGTTTACTAAAGTCAATAAAAGTAATTAAATTTAACGTTATTAATTCTATTTTACAGTGTGACACACTTAAGATGAAGACACCTCTGTATTTAATTTAACAGAGGTAGAACTTCAGGAGCTGCATTTCTTAGAGTACTGACATCAAATTTCAGGTGTAACCCCAGCCTACTGCGACCTCGTGAATAGGAAAGATTCACTATATGTTGCGTCGCGTTGGAGACATCGAAAAAAGTTACTTGAAGAATCTAATTTGAATCTAGGATACCGAGCTTCGAGACAAAATTCAAATTTTGAAATATTTTGTCATTTTCACTCGGAGGTTCCAATTTCTATCAGTTTTCACTAGCAAACCACGGAAACTATTAAAATTGTTGATAAACTCGACCGTTACTTGCTGAAAATCCATTATTACTAATAAAGAAATAAAAAATCTAAACTGTTTTTAACTTTCATATATATTACGTCAACATGCTGATCGTTTTGCTAAAACATTAGCTTCGTCAGATGAAGCTAAAGCATTAGTTTCATCAGATAAGCGTACTACTAGCGTACTACCACACTCTACTGCTAGATGCTACTACAGTGTAGTACGCTTATCTGATGAAGCCAATGTTTTAGCGAAAAAATCGTCATGTTGGCGTTAATATACGTGAAAAAGTTAAAAAAAGTTTAGTGATTTTTTTTTTCACTATTAGTAATTAAAATTGTACTTTGTACCTTGGTAACATTTTACTCCTAAATTGTAATGAAATATGAACATGACGGTTTCCACGTCTCGTGATTATCCTGTATGATGGGCATAACCTAATTTAAATGGACAGCATTTTACCATGCTGCATTGTGTGTTATAATGAAATTAGAATCTAGGTTTATAAGAAATGCTAATAGATATTTTCATCCAACAACGCTCGACTGCAAGTTTCATCTATTTCGCATTAGTCTTATGAAAAATACGTCAGTAACATTTCAAATTCCTTAAATCATGAAAACTTACTTACAAATAATCAGTTTGGCTTTGGAAAGAGTTTGTCTACACAGGATGCAGCGTTAGCACTGCATAATTTCGTTCGAATAGTTTTGAATCAAAACAAAAACAGCCAGCATATTGTTTGACTTCAGTCATGCATTTGACACGATAAGCCATAACTTGTTAGCTGACAAGCTTTTCAAGTATGGAGTAAGAGGTTCTCCTCTATGCTGGATTAAATCATACTTAAAAGATAGATCACAATAGGTTCAGTTAAAGCACAACGGGAAATTATTTCAATCTTCTCCCAGTCCTACTAACACTGGAGTCCCTCAGGGCAGTGTGCTGAGTCCTCCTTTATTTATTATATTTATTAATGACATTGTTAAAGCTGATATGATTGATGGGACATATATTACAATATTTTCAGATCATACCATATCATCTGTTTCAGATAAAAATTTTCATGATACTAGAGATCAAGTAAATTCAACTATATTTTCCATTCAAAACTATTGCATTTACAACGGACTTAATAACTTAAAAACATATTACCTTTCATTTTCGCCAAAAAACTAATAGCTATTTTTCTTCTAACCGTTTCTAAATATCAAGGCTCACTTCTCCAGTTAACTTTCCAACGATACAGTTTGCCGGAAGGCACTCGTATTGACCATTTTCGAACATTTTTATGCGTTTTTTAAAAATTTTCTTGAGTATCTCAGTTTCCTTACATCAAATCGAAATTTACAAAAAGAAAATTGTTCGCAATTGATAGTTCAATGGTCCTGATATATTCTGTTCCTATACATATTTTTAATTCGCGTGAATCGCGACATCGTCGTACATAATAAGAAGGAGAAATCTTGTTTTCTGATTGATGCAGCCATCCTAAATTCCGTCAACATGATGCACAAGGAAACTGAGAAGTTGAGAAAGTTCAAATAGAAGTAAGCAGGATGTGGAATCCATAAACCACAGACATGCCAGTAATTGTAGGGGCTCTCGGAACTGTTAAAAAGGGCCATGATCGAAATCTGAAACAACTGCCTGGTCAACCAAGAGCGTAAGTAGTGCAGATCATCGGATTATCGGGAACGGTGCGCATTCTAAGAAAAATCCTGGAGTAGGAGTATCTGTGATCCCTTGTTTAGATCTGTTGGAGAAGACATGACCGTCGTCGCCAAAAGGGCCCAATAACCTAGAACGGGCTCCAACAGAGCTGCAACCCTTGGTGTAAAGCCAGGGATCAGTGAAATTTTCATGATAATAAACAAACTTTATTTTAATAAGCTCATATAAACACATAATAGATACCATTGAACAGTTTAGGTTATTGAAATAGGTTGTATTGGAATTAACCTGTAAGAAGTTACAGATAAATTGAGTCTTCCATACAGCCTGGGACCCACTACAGGCATATAGAAGCTTAAAACTAAACATAATTGAAAATAACAAAAGAAAGCACTACTAACTAAATGGAATTTCATATTGCAATACAAGGCACACAAAAATTTTATGATAAAATACTTGAATGGCACACAAATGATTACTTAACTGATTGATTACTTAACTGACTGATTACTTAACAGTTCTGAAACGTATTTTGTTTTATAAATATCAGGGTAGCTATTCTGTATCTATGTGATGTGATGTGAGCACATGTTTCCATGAGAAAGTGGGCGGAGTTCTCTTGAAAACCAAAATAGCGTATTCTGTAACTGTTGGAGCGATCACATCATGCCAAAAATCGGGGAACTTGCTTCTCTTGGTAAATTGTAGGGAACGGGACCGTTCACGCGTGAGAGGATGAAAGTATAACCTCACTTTTGGGCAAACTGTTATTTTATTTGGATGTCAGTGGCATGATATTTGTTTATTTGAAGCAATTTTTGTGTTAGATCATACAATGAGTTTTGTGTTTCTTAAACTGTAAGGAATAAAGGGCGATGAATATTGCTGATGTACTAAATTATCAATAAGGCACTATGAGACCTTCAGATTGCTGGAAAAATACCCAAAAAGAACACGACAACTTCATTGCACGAGCAATCCCTTCGGTTTAGCAGATAGGGCTTTTATAATAAATAAAGAACATGCTTGTGGATATTATACAGTATATTATACAACTCAGATTATGTACAATCCAATTAGTATACTACAAATTAAATTTACTTTTCATTATTGCTCCGAATTAGTTTTATAAGTTTCCAGGGAAAGCTTTTAAAGTGGTTATTACTCTTTCCCACATTTCTTTGTGAACTGATTTGTAAATGATCCACAGAAGCTGTAGTTGTTTTTCCACCCATTTAATCAAAATATATTTTAAGGCACTATTCATCGGGTTGAAACGGAATTTTGATATCATTCTTAGCCTAACAGAAAATTATGTCACTTTTACAAAATAACAGATATTGCACTCATTTTGAATGTCAGAAACACGCATTTTGACCAGATGCATTTCCCATCATACAACGCACGATCTTCGATCATGGCGTTGCGGCAATTCTATTGGTTGAAATGAACTGTTGGCAACGCTGGATCACTTCACATCCCCGCGTAGTCACTGTAGTTACAGAATAGTATTTTTGTTTCCCTGGGAAGGGATCATGATATGAGCTCTCTCCTCTCACGACAAGTGCTCATGTTCACTGAAATTACAGAACAGCTACCCAGGGCGATTTCTTCCCAATAATTTTAGTAAATAGAGCACTACTGCTTGATACCTTCTTAGTCCGAAAATGAAATGAGTACATGAATTCTATACTAATTGTAAACGCTGACAATCATGTTAATTGAACTGAAATAATATAAATATGCAAAATTGAAAATAACACATATCATAACAAACATTTTTCCAAGCCAAAATTACTATTAATTTGGACTGTAAATTCTAAAAATATAACGAGAAATGCTAAGAATCTAAACTCACGAATTTATCCCTTGTTATAGTAGTTCTATTATTAATTTGGAAATTCAATCTAAAGCTTTGCTACGGATAAGTCATTACAAAGCTTATTCCTGATAGAATAACACGCGATACCGCGTACTGGCGCGTACTTGAATATTGCAAACCGTATAAAACCGTATAAAAATAGTTCACCAGATATGCTATGCGTTTACCTCAAACGAAAGGAGATGATGATTGTTTACCTGGCATACTATTACAGGCCCGCTGCCTGATTTGATTTATGCCGGTAGCATAGCCGTATGTTAAATGATATTTATTTATTTTATTGAATCATTTATGTAGTTGTCCATTAAACTAACACAATTGCCGGGAGATGTAAAAGAATTAGGTAAGGGATTTTAAGGATTAAACTATGAGCAGCAATACGTTATTCAGAATAACTATGTAACCAATTGGAAAGACTATATTAAATCTACTTTTTAGAACCAAAGTGAATTTAGGAAAATGCTCTTGCTTAATTTAAAATGAACTTCTATCTATCATCTATGCACAAATTATTTTCCAATCTATATATGTCTGACTATCGGTAGTGTATTTTTTGTGTTCCTTTTCTCAAATTCTAATAAATAAAATAACCATCAAAATGAAACCGCTGCCTAAGGAATCACTACTTCCACGTTCAGATTCCCCATCCAAGTCTCTTTAAAGGAAATACATCTTGACTATATTTGCACTCTAGTATGTGGAAATAATTGCTCATAAAAATTTAATATAATATTTGAGGTAGATATCATAAAAAAATTGAGATGTGTCTTCTAGCATATACGCCAAAAATGGAGTTTCTGGAGTCCTATTAGCTTGCTTTACTTATTTACCTAAATACCCCCCACCCCCATCCCTTCAACGAAATCATCTGAATCAGATATCATTAAACTACATACATGTACCAAATTTCAAGTGAACATTTTAATTTTATTATATCAACCCTTTTAATAATGGAGTGGCATTGGTGGTGAGGGGGGGGGGGGGTGTTTGAAAAATATTATAAAAAATATGAGACCTTGGTATCCACTATATACACCAAATTTCAAGTTTCTGTATTTTTACTAGCTTGCTTTACTTACTTTCCCCTATTTACTCCTATTTAACTCCCAGCCCTTCATCGGAATTAGCGCAAAATATAATTTAGTTCCAGATCCCGTCATATCAATATGTGTACCAAATTTCAAGTCAATATCTCAATATTATTTTATCAACCCCTAAAGCGATGGATCCGGGGTGGCGGAGGGGTTGAAAAATGTTATAGTAAAATCTGAAGACTAAGCTGCTAGTATATACACTGTAACGTGTTATTCACCCGGCAGTTAGGTTAGGTTAGGTTAGGTTAGGTGATGAAGCGTCACCTTAACACTCGAGCTTTGGCGGTCGGATGACGGTTAGCTCGGGCGTCAGTTCCTTCTGTGGAGAAACAACCAATTACCCTCAAATTCGGTTCAGCAGGGCTTGAGTAGCTACAGTAAAGAAACGGTAATGTCCAGGGGGTCTAGGGATAGTTAGACTTCTTCACATACACTACAGTAAAGAGCACGATTCAGATTATTTAGCAAGATTTATTATATTAGAACCTTCTATTTACAATACTACTTAATACTATGGCTACTATTACTAAACTGACAGCCAAGAGCTTAAGCTAAAGCGAGGCTACAGTAAACAAAAGCGAAGCTAAGGCGATAACGGTGATAATACGATGATAAAAATGACCAGGTGGTTAATGAGACGGTGATACCGTAAACGGTTAGTGAGTGGTGCCGACGGCCAAAAGCGGTAAAGACGGGCGGTGGTACAGACAGTGCAATACGGATACCATGAGTGAGTAGGCACTTACTAAGTTGGTACTTACAAACTTTACTCACTTACTCCTATTGCTGGTGGGCGCGCGTGCAGCTCAACAGAGTGAAGTGGGCTTCTCTCCATGAACAGCAGGCACAAACTGTATCAAACGTCTGTTCTAGAAGATGCCTCTTGACACTACAAGCGGCTCAAACGCTAGATGGAGATACGGCATAGTCGGGTAACGCAGTAGATTCGGACTTATGGCAAAATATAAGCGGTCTTACCTACACTTACTATTCCTTACACATGTCGATCCTCGGGGCCGATCGGACACCAACTATATTCTCCAACAAACTAACATACAGTGCACTGCTTGACCGGAGGCAGTGCATGTTTGCAGGCGATGGTAGGAGAATGAACTGCTCGCGATGAGTCTCCGGCACAGACTGAATAACTAATTGAAATAAATGCATGTATATGGTACACAGCAAACTACATTGCGCACGCTTTTGAAAAATGTCATTAAAAAATTCTGAAACCTTCCCTATACACCAAATTTCAAGTTTCTGTACTCTTACTAGCTTGCTTTATATATTTTTCCATATTTACCCCTATTTAACCCTCAATCCGCCAACAGAATCATCTCAAAATATAATCTAATTCGAGATGTCGTTATAGTACATACGTGTACCAAATTTCAAGTGGACATGTCAACTTTATTATATCAATCCTTTTAATAATGGAGTGGGGTGATGCGTGGAAGGTTGAAAAATATTATAAAAACATATGAGACCTTGGCTTCTAGTATATACCCAAATCCCTAATCCCTCTTACCAGCTTGCCTTACTTATTTTCCCCCATTTATCCCTATTTAACTCTCAATTTTTCACCTGAATTGGCGCAAAATATAATCTAATTCCAGATCTCGTCATGATACATATGTGTACCAAAGGACCCCTCACTAATCTTATGGAAATTGGGTTTCGACCAAATTTGCTCATATTGCAGGATTTTGTAGATTTTTGCTTCCTGATAAAAAGATCTCATGGGCGCAAGGGCGGAAATGGACAATTTTCCAGAAATCGGGGGTGCAAAGGCGGTGTTCATTTCTTCTAGGAAATTGTCCCCGCACCGGTGACATTCGCTGGAGTCGATATATGTTACTCCTCTTGAGCTCCTAATCAAGAGTTCTCGTGGGCACAAGGTCTAATCATGGACAGTTTTTCAGATATTCGGGGTGCTAAGGGGCTGCTAATTTCTTATAGAAAGTAACCCCCGGTGAAATTCGCTGGAATCGATATACGTTATTCCTCTCGACCTCCTGATCAAAAGTTCTTATGGGAACAAGGTCGGAAAATGTACAGTTTTCCAGATATCGGGGGTTGAAAAGGTGACTTTTCACCCCGATATCTCAAAAGCTGTGCATATTCCGACGTTGTGCCTATGAGAACTCTTGATCCGGAGGTCGAGGGGAATAACATATATCGATTCCAGCGAATTTCACAGGGGGTCACTTCTCATAAGAAATGATCCCCTTTTCCTGATGCCTGATGAATCACGACCATATAGACTGATAGATTATGACATAGCCAACAAAAAAGTCCCCGGTGACGGAAATTTTTAGTGGGGCGAAAACTATTTAATTATTTATTGAAAATGTAAAAAATACAAGCTCAAAAATGTAATTCCCTAATGTCCGTTTGCGTATTGTGTGTCTTTATTTACATGAAAAATATGCACAGAACATGGTAACGGAAATTTGTAGTGAGGCAGAACAATACTGGAGGTCGGAACAAAAAATTTATAACAATTTTTTTTGGGGTCTAATCGCCTAATGTCCGTTAAGAAAATTATTATTTAATTGATAATATTTTAAGTAAATAAAAAATACAAACGGACGTTTGAAGTGGGGCGTTTGTCTGTAATTAAATTTTGAATATGAAGAATTTCTCGGTGTAATTTTGTTACCCCCTAATGTCCGTTCTCTATCGGAAACGGTTTTTGTTTGTTTAAAAAAGGCCAAAAAATTTACAACGGACATTTTCAACGAGGCTGGGCTAAAAAAAATCGATTTCCGTCGGGCTATAAAAAAAAATCTCAATTTTCACCCAGTCCCAAATAGGAATCGAAGGGTATTTCCTCTTTGCTCTAGCATTTACTTCCAGCGAGATGGTTAGCGCATAGGTTATGCCTTAGCTTATGGCGCGAAGGATCCCGGGTTCAAATTCATATGCCCGCACAATTTTTTTTAAAATTCTGTAACGATTAATATATTTTTTTACAAATTCTTTTCTGATTTCTTTAGGTTTTCCTTCTTTTTATATAATAATTTTATTCTTTCGTGTGATTTCTTTAGGTTAGGTTAGTAGGTTTTTATTTTGAAATCTAATTGTTAATAATTATTAGCGCCGCAGACAAAAAAATGGGGGGTGCGGGCGGTGTCCCCCCGCCTTTTTTCCACAAAATAACAGGAAATATCTCCATTTCTCCACTTGCACGAATTTATTACACATTTACAAGGTAATGCGCATGATCGAAGCTTTTGCATTTCGGTCTCTCTAGACTCTTGTCAAGATATTGGCTGTGTAGCGTCTTTCCAAGCATCAACCGCCGGGTGGAGTGGCATGTGCCAGAGCGCACGCGCAGAGCACTAAATACAGATGCCGTCGCGCTGTATCACAGATCCCTGTACATTTCATTTCATGTGAATACGCCCCATGAGAAATGCCCGTTTAGCATTTTTTTCTCGTGTATTAGGTGTATATTTCAATTTAAAACAAAAATTAGCCATTAGGGAGTAACTTTTTTACACGCATTTTCTTTGCATTCTCCTTTCTCACTTTACCGATTTCGCCCCATGCAAAATGTCCGTTCTGTGTGAATTCTTATTATTTTATATATTTTTTACAAGATTCCACTGAAAACGGACATTAGGCGATGAAAAAAAAATGACATGATTTGTTACGGACGGAAAATTGTTTCCCAATTAATCGCCCCATTTTTGGGCTTTTTGTAAGAGAGATTTTCTGTTTGTTTTATAAAAAACTACCCATTAAACCTCGTCATATCCATTAGGGAATAACAGGCTTTTTTGGTTACGGCCTCCCGTACTATTATGAAAACTATTTTGTGTATAATAATTTTCTGAATGGCTGTCAACTCAAACTACTAGAATTGACAGTGTTTTTGTTTATTTTGAATTCTTACTAAACATTAAAGTTTATTCCAAATTTCTTGTCTGTATAAAAAATGCCGGTGCCTTTGTCGGCGCGGTAAAGAACAAAGATCCCGATATTTGTTTTACCGACAAGAATTTTGGGATGTGTTTTGTATATATCTTTAGTATCCATATACTTTCCAAGATAATTTATTCAGTGAAGGATATACGCGACTCCTCTGTCTATTACGTAGTTAAGTGATATCTTAGAAGTAAATGTGTCATTCGACAGCTATTTGTATTCATGAATACCGTGTCATCTAGCCTATGAATCTGCATAATTCATATAATTGTCTTATTAACAATGCAGTATAATTTGTTTGCCTTCATATTGACAAATTAGACTTGAGACTATGTTTGCTTTTGATAATGAATTATTATTATAATAGTAACCTATCTGGATGTTTTGTTTTTTTATTTATTCAACTTGAATATATATATATATGAAGTAAAATTGAACGAAAACACATGTTTATTTATTTATTTATTTACTGTATATTCGTTACTTTTTCATTGGCTAGATCGTTCGCTAGTTGGATCACGTACATGTTTGTTTATTCTAGAAACAGTAATACTTAAAAAATAACGGTTAAGAGGGTCTCCATTTTGGGGTTCCATACTCAAACGTGAAAAATATAATTCTTCCACTATGACTAGGTTGTTTGACCTTTGTCCATAACAGTGGGTACTTATCAGAAACTATTATAGCTAGAAACATGGAAGAGTGGCCGTAAAAAACGGCCAAATGGGAAGTGTAGATGTTTGTGAGATTTATTTTAAGTTTCCATCTATCATCATCTTGTTTATTCTTGTTCTGAGTCTTCTGCTTCTGAATCAGCAGTGTGCTGATCCTTGATGTTTCTGTATTGTATTTCTTCTTCTGAGTTCTTCGTTCTTTAGTAGGGAGATGCTTCAGGTATCATTATTTGCTGTGCTGTTTTGTTGTGTCCTTTAGCCAGCTTCCATTTTCATTTGACCATGTGTGGAGTTAGGTTTTTCCCATGATGTTCTTATCCTCATGTACTTGCTATGTAGCAACATATGTTGTTGTTTTTCTGAAGCATTCATCTTTTTTAGTTGTTCATATTTACTGTGTGCTCATAGGTGATTTCTTATAGAAATCGCGTTTTTCGCGTCGCTATTTCTATTTTTTAACTCATTGTTGACCAGTTAAGTTTTTCCCCCGTTAATTATCTTTCATTTTCTCCTGGCATTTCTTTGTATAGTCTTCTTTTTATAATAGTAGGAAAATGCTCTACCAGTTATTTGGTGTTTTGTTGTATACTTACGTACTTCCAGTTTCTTTGTATCTAGTTTTCCATAAAGTATTTTATGGGCTGTGTTGCTTTTTGTTGTTCTTTCTGTCATAATATTTTAACTCTCTTCATTATTTTTCTATCCACCAGGAGTTGGTTTTTGCTTTGCTTCGTGTATTCAGACAGGTTGGGCTCTTGCTCCATGTGTTTCTTTAAAAGTGAATTATTTATTATTTGTTTGCTTATAGTAATGAAACATTTTCTTTATAGGATTTTGCAAACAGTGGAAAGAAAAGCTATCTATGAGAACTAAAGGAAAAACTATATATATAAAAACATTAATGAAATCTTTGCATTCTTTCGATAACCTGACTTCTGGTTATGCTAGCAAGTAAAATTCTGATTTGCCATTATCATTTTAACACTAGCATCCAACCTAGTCCCCTACGGCTAAGCAGGCTAAACTAGTATCTACATGATCCCCTACGATATGTAAATTCAGTTAAAAATGAGGACAAAGGCCTAAAATTAATTTGGAAAATGTCTTAGTTTTGCATGGAACATCGTTATGAGTGGCTTTAAGCTTTTCTGAAGAGTACCCAATAAGGACGAAAAACGTTTCAAAGGCTAAGCATTTCCAAGAAACTGAATGAGATTTTATGAAAATGTAATTCATTTGAATGAAAAAATTTTTAAAGACAAGGTACGTAAATAAATTAATTTTAGGCCTTTGTTCTCATTTTGAACTGAATTTACATATCGTAGGGGATCATGTAGATACTAGTTTAGCCTGCTTAGCCGTAGGGGACTAGGTTGGATGCTAGTGTTAAAATGAGAATGGCAAATCAGAATTTTACTTGCTAGCATAACCAGAAGTCAGGTTATCGAAAGAATGCAAAGATTTCATTAATGTTTTTATATATATAGTTTTTCCTTTAGTTCTCATAGATAGCTTTTCTTTCCACTGTTTGCAAAATCCTATAAAGAAAATGTTTCATTACTATAAGCAAACAAATAATAAATAATTCACTTTTAAACATGCATAGAGTATATAGGCTCCAATACTAAGCTAATAGATAGGTGAAGATCTGTTGTTTTTTATCAGTCAATGTCAATTATAATTATTTTATACCATTCATGGAAAATGTCTTAGTTTTGCATGGAACATCGTTATGAGTGGCTTTAGGCTTTTCTGAAGAGTACCCAATAAGGACGAAAAACGTTTCAAAGGCTAAGCATTTCCAAGAAACTGAATGAGATTTTATGAAAATGTAATTCATTTGAATGAAAAAATTTTTAAAGACAAGGTACGTAAATAAATTAATTTTAGGCCTTTGTTCTCATTTTGAACTGAATTTACATATCGTAGGGGATCATGTAGATACTAGTTTAGCCTGCTTAGCCGTAGGGGACTAGGTTGGATGCTAGTGTTAAAATGAGAATGGCAAATCAGAATTTTACTTGCTAGCATAACCAGAAGTCAGGTTACCGAAAAAATGCAAAGATTTCATTAATGTTTTTATATATATAGTTTTTCCTTTAGTTCTCATAGATAGCTTTTCTTTCCACTGTTTGCAAAATCCTATAAAGAAAATGTTTCATGTGTTTCTTATTGTATCATAGAGGAGCTGTGTGCCAAGTTTTTAGTGGGCTTCCAATTACATGTAGGTAGGGTTTTCCAATGATGTTCTTATCTGTATGCGCTCAATGGTTTTTGCTGCCTGAGCATTGAAGTCGCCTAACAATATGATAGTTATTTTTCTCTTCTTATTTCTTGTGGTTTCGATGGTGATCTGCCTGAATATTCAACCTGCCTGCTTACGTTCAGATGTTGTTTTGTCCACGCTGGGGGGTGTTCGGTATGCGTGTGGAAGGGGAAACAGAAGAAGAATTAAGGGCTAGTCGTCCTTTACACTCCTCGGTGACAGATCACAAATTTAAAAAAGGGCGCCAGTGATCCAGTGTTGTCGAACAGCTCCTTGTGGGATTCTCAGGGATGAGTTCTTTGTCACTACCGAAATTGGGGTACTAGTGGTGGAGGACTATTCCCTCGTCCAACCACTAGATATGAATATCGATGAATTATTTAGTGAACCCCCCTTGATACGCCCCTGAATGTTGCGGAAAATAAAAGGCGGAATTCGTGTCAATGGGCCTTTCCCGCATGACTGAATTTTACTACTTCACTATAATCAAGCCATATAATAAACTGCAATATAATTTTATTTTAATTTAGTTTCTTCCAATTTTTTACGTTCTACCAAATATTTACATTACAAAATCAGTTTTATTTCAGGTAATTTGAAACGTAAGTTTTAAGGCGCCATGCGTGACGTCACACTGATTAGACCAATAAAAGTCGTATTCTTAATGAGGATCCTCTATTGCCAGATGTATGTCTTTTTACATGAACATCGTATTTCCGTTATCAATTGTCTACTTTGAATAGCGCATTTTTTCGTTACAACGTATTTTTCGTTTCTCCGACACTAAATAAAAGCAAAAATTGTATCAACTTTTGACTGTATGAGTTTCTAAAATCTATATATCAGATTTATATTCTCTATTTTTGTTCATTTGGTTCACATATGGTATAATGCCAGTTTCATTTGGCAACGCTGTACTGAAATGTTCAAACTTTATTCGATAACCTCACTTTCTATTGTTTACGTTCGATACGAAAATTAATTTTGCTCTCTTCTAATTATAAAATGCCGCTTAAAAAGGTTTGTTTTGTACCAGTGTGTCCAAATAATAGTGAAAATAGTACGAAGTTATTTTTGCGAGTTCCAACAAATTTGGAAATTCGAAAATTATGGTGGAAAGTTGCAAAAGTTCCAGGTATTGTTTATAATGCACCTGGATTTTTCTGTTGCGAAGATCATTTTAACGTATGTATATATTGTTCTTTCTTTTAGTGGACCTTTTACAAATCTGTCTTCACATTTACTCATATTTTTAAAAGAAATTAATACTATAACACCAAACAAGAAGTAAACACGCTGGGCTGCACTCTCGTGATTTATGACAGATATCTTCTTGGCACTGTCAATGGGCGTCATAAACGCACGTTCTCAATTAAGCGTTACCACTTTGCAATATGAGATTCTATTGGTAGTTCCTCATAAATGTACTTCAGGCACCAATAGAATTGCAGGTTGTGGAAAGCAAGGCAGAGAAGTGAGGTTCTTTTTGAATGCACCTTCGTAGCTAATTCTGACGGCCGTTTAATCTCATACTGATTGGTGCAGTTTATGATGACGTCACATTGGCGCCCGAAAGCTATCGTTTCAAACTGCTGTTCATTTACGGAACATTTGTATTTTTTTTGTGGTATTTTATGCGCTCAGAAAAAAAATAAAAATTAATTTTTAGTAATATTTTGATAGGCTCTTTCCAATAACACAATAAAAAAAAATTGAGGGAAAGGCCCATTAGGGTTATATTAAAATAAAAGCATGAAACAGATGAACAAGAAAAAAGAAAAATATTGAGGCAGTTACTATGGGGAGGTTATCTAATTGCGAGTAGATACCCAATAACCAATAAGCGGTTAAAATGTGCCTTAAAAACTAATTAAAATGGGGAACATACATCTGTTTTCCCAGAGGGAGGCGCTATCTAAAAAGTAGAATTAGTTAAATACAAAAAAAAATGAGAAAAGACAAAACAAAGAAAATCATTTTTAAAAAAGGCATGTGAAATAAAATAATGATACAAGGTACTCTTAAGGTACACTTAAGTTACGTGTGATAATGTATACTAGTAATGAAGTGAAAAATAATTGAAATGAAACGAAATGAAAATCAAGGCAATTGACCACTGAAGCAGGTGAATGTATTAGGCAACAGTAATTATTACACAAATAATGCGGACCCCAAATGGGCCAGTCTGTACCTGTACTTTTTATTCAGTTGTACAATTTAAGGTTTCACTCAACCTGTGGTTCAAATATAAGTATATTCGTAGTACGCTTAGACAATCATATTTATATAAAAATTGATATGAATAAAATAGTGGAGTAAATCGAACTTGAACTGTCTGACAATGATAATTTCGTTTATAAAACATAGCTTTTTACAGCGTATTTGTGTTGAGAATTGAATTTTAAAACAGCTTTCAATGATCGGTTAAGTCATGAACTTTCATTGGAAATTGAGAGATTATTAATTTACAAAGCCTTAAAGTATAAAATCATTTAACAAACGGGAAATGCAATGGCACTGTATCATCGTAATAATAGGCTAGTTACTAAATGACGCTGGCATACTGGGATAAAAACCCGCCACCTAAAATAGTTTTAATGGACTTCTGTCACTTAAAAAACACAAGATGCTAAGGAGGGAGTAATTTAAGTTCAGTGACGCGGTAACCAGGAGTATTCTAATCAACGTTGGTAAAGAACTACTGGCTTGGAGGGTCTAGTTCCCGATCTGCCCACTGGAGATGAAAGAAGCGCGTGTGCCAGTACTCTCGTCTTGGGTTCACAAGCCGAAGGCGTGGGTTGTTTTATAACGGAAAAAATGGCGGGCTATGGCGTCCCTTTACTGGTTCAATTAATTTATTATTTACCTTCAAATTTCTATCGAGACTATTATGACGATATGGTTACAGTGACGAAACGATTTATACATTTTTTTAAAGGATTATGACATTGCAAAGCATTAATGTGTAAAATAATACAGTAACTTAAATTAACGAAACTGCCTTGTACGGTACAAGGTAAAACAAAAAATTGAGCACGATTTTTAATTATGATCTTAAACAAAGATAATGTAAAGTAGAATAATTGATTAATTAATCTGCTTGAAGACGAGAAACGAAATTATAAAAAAGATTAGACATTAAAATTATAGCATGATCTATGTATTAATAACGTCGACGATCAAGCTGCGACTGTCGATTTAAAATAGATATCTCTCACCCAATTCCAGCTACGTATCCTTAAAAAAAATATTTCACTCACTGTCACTCAGACGATAGTCGAGTATTTATTTAATTTTGAAACAATTGTATTGCACTTTTGAAAGTATGAACTTAGGTAACGATTAAACATTTCGAAGTACAAAATATTAAAATACTGTAGTAATGGAAGCTAAGATAAGAAATTTAATCACCAAACGGCGCGGCGCTTGGAAGATGCTTATCAATGACGCCACATGTAAAAATGAATTTAAATTAATTTCGGCATTGCCGAAGACAAAGTAATTTGACTGGAGTAAATAAAATTTAATGACACAGTGTTGATAAATTACTGGTTAACTTTAAAATTTAGAAATAATGGTTTAAAATGAAACTTTCCGAAAACCCGGACGCCCCAACGACACGTGAAAGACGTCTGTCTTATACCCTTAAATATATGATATAATATACTGTAAAGATGTGGATGTGTATCGTTGAAGTTAGCGGTCGCGTGTGCCTAGTAATTGTGGAATTGACATATAGACATCGAGTATAGTGTGTGCGTAAAGGGGAATCACAGGGAGGGCTAAGGCCTAGAGGGAAAGTGCAACAATCAGCAGAGGCCCCACGGCGCTCGTGGGGGTCCAAGGAAGAACATTTGCATAGCCGAGAAAGGGGCAGAGTTGAGCAGACAAGGATGGTACGAAATCGAAGAAGGGGTCACATAGAACACGAGTACCGAAAGTGACAACGGGGAACACAAGGACTAGGAAGATACGAGGGGAAATAGAGGGAAGGTGCGTATCCAACTAGGACCGTCGTTATATGGTTAAGTGACAATATTGAGAAAGACAAGTATAGTGAGTGACGCTGTGATACACACCATGCAGGAATGCTAGAAGAAGGCAGGTGCGGTGGAACCAGACAGACAGTGTGTGGCGATAGAGTTACAGTGACAACAACGGTGAAGCGGGGACAACAGTGTATGGGAACCAACGGGTGTGGTGCTGATAGACAGGATATACAGTGAAGATGAACAGATGTGAGCGTGTAGGGGGTGATATAACGAGTGAAGTGAGAGACACAATGAGCCGTCATACTAGTGTAAAGATGGGAGCTTAGGTAAGCTTATTAGAGATAAAGAAAGCTAGAGAGTAGAGATTTAGGGATCACAAGGGAGCTTTGGCACAATTCCAATAAACCACGGGATTATGCATCCAGTGTACCTAGTGTAAGTGTATAAACTGATATATAGTTATACGAATTAAAATAGACACGGCGACATATAGCCTAAAAAAAAATCGCTGTCAGGACAGTCGTGAATCTAGAAAAGTGTGAGTTACGTCAAACGATAAGGGAAAAACAGTTACAACAGGACATTGGAATAAGATACTAAAGTGCAGGGCAGAGGGGAATATAAGGAAGTAAGACATAAGTTAATAAACCAGAAAGACATAAAGTAGGTAGAAATAAGGGCAGTAGTATAGTTATATTAAGAGCTAAGGTAAATAAGATAGAGGGCTAAAGCATAGGGGATAAAATAGGTTACATAGGCTAGGGTGGATAGGATAGACTAATATCACAGGAAATAGAACATGGCGGAAAAACAGGACATACCACCGAAAAGAACGGGTTTTAGGTGGAACGAAGAAACCTATAGAGCACTCGAGGAGCAGTACAGGACACAGGGGAGTATCGTCAAAACACCAACTATGCAAAGATCGCCACCAACAAAAAAAAGACGGCACAAGGAAAAAGAGCAAACATCAAGAAGCACCGGGGGACAGCGGAGAAGAAGAAAGAGAAAGGGAAACAAACAGCAGTCCGGAAGGGAGAGAAGAAACAAGGAAAAATAAACGGAGGCAAGGAAGAGAGAGACAAGAAGAGGATGGAGGAGCGCTGGCCAAAAAGGTAGCGGATGCATTGAGCAATATAACAGCGAATACAATAAGGGAGGAGAAGGGAAAACCGTCCTTTAACAGGGCAGAACAACAACAAGTAAGATTGTCAGTGGAATTTATAAATAGAGAACTTACAAGGCTAGCAGGAAAATGCGCCAGTCAAGAAAAAGAACTAGAAATACTTAGAAGAGAAAACAAGCAAAGAGAGGCCTAGGTGGAATCTTGTATCCCTCGGGAGGATGTACAAGGGGCCCAATGGGGCCTAGGTGCTGCGGTCACTCTTTGTGACTGCCCTCCCACAAACTCCAAAGCAAAGAGAGAAGATCACAGAATTATCACAGAGCAAAGAAGGAGCGGAAAGAACAGACTACCGAGAGGAAACAATACTAGAATAGAAGAAATGAGGGAAATGAGAAAAGAACTAGAAGAAATAAAAATGAGAGAATACTTACAAACAAGGTAATAAACGAGCTAAAGGAACTAAAGAAAATGATGATTGCATTGAAAAAGTAAGGAAGAGAAGAACGAAGGACGGAAGAGGAAAAAAGAGCACAAACAAGACGAGAATCAAATGCAAGAACACTTATGAATAAAAAAAGCAGACCAACGAGAAAAGACAGAGACATTGGAAATCAGGAATATAGAAGAAATACAAGCGAATATCAGTACTAAGAAATGGAACAGGGATTTGACCCTGACAAAGAACGTCACGGTAACTGGGAGGACGGTCCACGTAGATATAGAAACAATGACCGACTACAGACTAATCACGTACAACATAGAAAGCGAAGAGAAGATAACAAAAGAGAAAGAAACAAGGAAAACACATATAGATATGAAGAGAGTAGACTGGAAGAAGCTACAGAACGACATTGATAACTACTATACACACATAAAATGGGGAAATATAAACGCAGAGGAGGCGGCAGTAAGATTTCAGAACCACCTCGAAATGGCAATTATAAAACAAACAAGGAAAAGAGAACAAGAAACAAAGTCGACCAAGAATGGTGGGATAGGGAACTAGAAGAGACTAGAAAGGAGTGTAACCTGAAAAGGAAAGAATACCAAAGTGAACGAAGGAACGAAGCTAGATGAAACAAAGAAAACATGTACCATGAGGCAAGGAGAGAATACAAAATAAAAAGGAAGAACACCTAAGACATATGCTAACAACCGACAGCCAAGACCCATGGAAACTAGCTAATAGAATCATAAATGGAAGGGCGCGAAAACACCAAACCATGGGAACCATGCAGAAAGAAGATGGTACATGGACTAGAGATGAAGAGGAAACACAGATACAATTGATAAAGAAATACTTCCCAGAAGACGATCCTACTCAAGATTACCAAAACCACAGAGGAATGAGATTAGTACAACTTGAAAGTGAATTACACGATCTCAGTTTCACAGAAGATGAAGTAGAAAAGGCAATACAAGCGCTAGAAGACAATAAACCATCAGCACACGACGGCATACCTAACGAAATACTGAAAAGAGCCTTCAGCAAGAAGATTATAAAGCACGTAGCAGCGTCGTACAACCGATGTCTGGAAACGAGTAAGTTCCCCAAAATATGGAAAATATCACGAATAACATGAATTCCGAAAGGACCTAATAATTGGAGACCAATATGTTTAACACCGGTAATGGGAAGGTTGCCGGATAAACAGCAAATAGGATAACTTATTGCATGGAGCATAATGGAAAATTTGATAGAAGACAATACGCATTCAGGAAAAATTGGGTCACCACACAGGCTTTAGAGAACCTGATTAGGACTATCGAATACAATAAAAGGGAGAAGAGACACACCTTGGTAGTAACACTAGATATGACTAATGCATTCAACTCGGCATGGATCCCTGCAATTATGAAACAACTACATCAGCGGAACATCCCAACAAACATAGCAAGACTAGCCGCAGATTTCTTAACCCATTAACGCCGAGATAATTTTTTTTTTAATTTTTATTTTTTTTTACTGTTTTGTAGAAAATATGTATAAATAAGTCCACAATGACGGTTTTTATATTTTTTGGGAATTTAGAAGTCATAAAAAAATGCTGATACCATATGGTATCAGTAGGCGTTAAAGACAATATTTATTGCAAAAATGTAAACTATACAATATATCTAAAATACGTTAAAACTACAGTTAGTTTGTGTGGTAAGTGGCAAAACAGTTGAGTCACAGACCGACATCACATTTTTTGCACATTGTTCTACCGAAAGACTTGCATCCTACCCCAGCACATCTTCGTCGGTTACATGAGACCACAAAATGATCCATCCTATCAAATCTTAGAGCTGGAAGTACATTTTTTGAGAGAGAGATTCGTCCAGGAACTTTGGCAATTGTTTTGTACCTAGTCAAATATACTTGCACTATCTCTCTTCTAAAATTGAGTGCTGATATTTTTTCATTTTTACATCCAAGATGCCAGGCGTTGTGCAATGCAAGGTCTATCAGCCAAGTAAAAATAGGCCAATACCATTTTTTACCACGTACTCCAATGCGGTACGTAGCAATCCCTTGATCCATAAGATCAGTCCCACCCATATTCTGGTTGTAAGCAGCTACACAGTGAGGGCGGGAAATCATGACGTGTTTTTTTTCTTTTTGGCAATACCTTTTTACGGCTCCCTCTGGGTGAACACCGGCACAAGTTGATGCTAAAGTAACCACAGCATTATCCATCCACCGTACCAATAGAACACCGTCATTTCTTTCAATAATGTGTTCGTAATACCCACGCTTCTTTTTTTAAATTCTTGTTTTTTGGTCATCGGACATGATTTTGGTATTCGATTTTCTCGAATCGTGCCAATTGCCCCGTAGCCTAAATATCGAAGATAAGCCAATAAATTCAGACCGGTAAACAAGTTATCAATGTGAATTACCACAACGAAATTTGCCATATTCTTTTAACATTAATATCATGGGTGCTGCACATTTTCCAACTAATTTGCTAATGTCCGCTCGTTCTCGAGGATCATTGCCCTGGTACAGATCAAAATTGACCAGATATCCATCTTTAGTGTTTAGAGACCACACTTTGTAACCAAAGCGGATAGGTTTGCCACGAATAAATTGTTTGCACCCGTGGCGCCCGTAATATTTTATCATTGATTCGTCATATGATAAATTTTGTATAGGTTGAAAATTGGACAAAAACTTTTCTTTTAGGGCATTCATCAGAGGGCGTAATTTCCAAGCCTTATCTGACTGATCCATTTTAGTGTTATCGGCCATGTGAATAAACCTTTGGATTTTCAGGAATCTGTCCCTTCTCATTGAATCTGCCACCATTTTGTTATGGGTGTCGTCTTTCAAGTCCCAGTACAACCGTTTCGAAGGCAAAGGATTGTAACCGGTGAGAATTAAAATTGCTATAAAACAGCGAATTTCTTGTGACGTAATTCCAGGGTCAGGTTCATTTTTGAAATGATCATAAAGTTGTGTTTGTTCAGCAAGGTACTGGTAAATATTTTCGTCAAAAAATAACTCAAAGAGCTCGACAGGTGACATGTCTTTGTACATAGAGTAATCTGGTTCTGGAAATTGTCGGGGCATTGGTTGAATATCACCAGAAATCCATTTTGTAGATGCTTTTGTTGAAAGACGATTTGTAATCCACTCAGATTCGTGATCAAATAAAACATTTCTTTCCATTTCTAAAGGTATTGTTTCTGTTACTTGCTTTTCCGGAGCATCCTAGAATTATTCTAAATTTATTAAAAACAAAGGAAAACTTTTTAAATGCTTACGTTTTCAGGCTCATCACAGCGACTTGATGCTTTAATCCTGTCATTATTTACCAATTTTGTCTCAGCGGGAGCAAGCAACTGACGACCTACAACATTAACAATAATAAGATACTACATTTAGAGTGGTTGTTTCATTTTACCATCGAGGTTGCACATCATTCCTCCTTCCTCTTCATCCGCAGAATCCTCATCAGTGTCTACATTTGGGTCGGGAGGTTCCAAAAATATTTCATCTACATTTTGTAGGAGGTCGTCATCTTCCGCAAGCATGTCCAAAGCTTGGGAAAGCGAAAAACCTTTTCTACAACAAAAAAAAAACGTAATATAAATTTTATGACACTATAAGTCCCTAAACGCCTATGGATACCATATGGTATCAGTGACCTTTGACCCAACATAGTAAACTCTTATGAGTTTCTAAAAGCTTTATTTGTATGCAAGAGTGTTTAGTCACTTATATTTCAATAAAAATTAATTTACAATTCATTAAAAAAAATACAGAACTAACTAAAAAGGTACTTACGCCCATCGGGGTTCCATTATTTACATGCAGCACAAACACACGTGATTTTAACCTTGTCTACCACCAAAAAAACTTTACGAAACGAACCGCCTCCCACGAAAATACGAAGTCAACTGCCAACTCAGTACGAAACCGGCGCCGCGCGACTCTCTGTCTTCAACCTTGACTACAAAGGGCTGGAGAGGGGAGGCATGTTTTGTGATACCATACGGTATCCGTAGGTGCTAATGGGTTTTAATAAATAGAGTAGTATTGACGAGAGAACAGGAACATAAGACGGAAAGGGGATGCCCCCAGGTATCTAGTTTAGGAACAGTCCTGTTGCTGCTAATCGAAGGAAGACTGGTTTTAAAAAATCGATAATATGGTAGACAAAGGAATAGAGAGAGAAGACCTATTCCAGGCGTTTGCAGACTACCAGGTATTCGCAATTACAGGATATTCACTAAAAACGATAGAAAACAAATGGGAAAAATACATCAAGACATGCGAAGACGGGGCAAAGGAAAACAAACTGAAATATAACGGAACCAAAACGGATGCAATATTCGTAGATGGGAAAACGAATACTAGAAAACCACGAATTAAAATGGCAGAGAGGACGGTAAAAATAGCGCAGACTGTTAAATACTTAGGGATAATAATAGATGACAAACTAAATTGGATCGAACACGTAAAAACGATAGGTAGGAAAGCGATGGGGAAGCAAACAAGTTATATGCAATTGCTGGAAGAAAATGGGGAACAAGTAGTAAAGCACTAAGAATGATTTATGAACAAGTAGTCAAACTCATAATCCTATACGCTTCGGAGGTATGGGATAAGAAATCAAAAGATAGCAGATACGAAAACACCTGGGAAAGATGGAAAGACCCTTCCTACTATCAATCACCAAGGCATACTGGACAAGTCCCACAGCAACATTATGCGTCATTGCAGGCTGTACGCCATTAGAGATCGAGGCAAAGGTAAATTATGATTTTAGGGAACAATATAAAATAGAAACGGAAAGAAGCAAAGTGAGATACCCAACAATAGTACACCCGGCAGAAGACATAACTGAACAAGAACAAGAGGAAACAAGCCAAATCATACAAGTATATGCGGATGCAGCGAGGTTAGAGGAAGGATAAGTTGGCTACGGCATAGCAGCCAAGGCAGAACAAAATAATTTGATAGAAACTGTGGGAAAACTTAAAACCAATACAAACAACAATAGATCAGAAGCATGGGCTATCAAAATAGCATTGAAAAAACATAGTACAGAATTCCCATCAAATAATGTGATAATATATACAGACTCGAAAGCGACAACAAATAGTATATATATAAGAGAACAACAGATCCCGTTATACATAATATAAGAAGATATTAACAACTGAGGAAAAAGGCAGGTTTGACAACAACCATACAATGGAGAACGAGGAACACCACAGAGGGAAACCGAATCGCAGGACGGCTTGCTAAAGAAGGAGCAACGCAAAGACATCTGGAAACCGAAGACGCAGGTTTGACTAGAAATTAGCTTAAAAAGATCAAGGAGGAAAAAAAGCGACGAGAATGGCAGACCAGTAGGAATAATGACAGCAAGGGGAGGAAAACTTATGAAATAATCCCGAAGATAGGGAAAAATTTAATAGAATTGAATTGGAAACTGACACAGCTAGTCACAGGCGATGGACACATAAAAGAGTATTACAGGAGATTTCAACTGAGAATAGTAGAAGAGACATGCAAATGTGAAAGGGGGGACGAAACTAGACAACATATTATTGAGGCATGTAGACGAGTTGAACGCGTCGAGGTACGTAGAAAACTTACAGAATATCTAGAAAACAGGGGAGAAATCTATCTCCTCGCAACTTATATAGAGAAGCGGAGATAGAACAAAGTTAGAGAAATGCAATGAATGGGCGAATACTATGATTTCAGACGACGAACAACTAGAGTAGAATAAGAGAAGGTGCTGGATGGCGAGACCTGCATGGTCTCGCCTCCCCGCTAATTTAAAAAAAAAGGCGAGAGGAGAAGGGTGGGTTCCCCTGGTGTTAGGTTCCGTCCGATAGCGGGAAAGGGTAGCAAATAGCCTAATGCTTAAAGGGGGGAGGGTCTACCTATAGGGGTAAATCATTCGTCGTGTCTTATACCCTTAAATATATAATATAATATACTGTAACGATGTTTTGCTTATTTTCTCGATAACCCTTCGTCGGATCGAGATGAGACTACTCTTGTTGAATAATTTGTAGTCGAGGCTATGTGCTGTGTAATTTTGGCGGCTTTGCTATAAGATGCTTGGCCATGATGAATTATTTAACGGGACGCCGTGCATGTTATCAAGGACGTGGTGAGGTTGCTTGAGAGCCTACATACGTGCAATTGGACCGCGGTTTTAGCTGGATTATTTAGTTCTATTAACTATTCACACTCTAGATCATAGTGTCGGACAGGCGCAGGCGTGTCGATTTCGCTGCTGTAATATTAGTTGGAGAACCAATCTCGGCATGGACTGCGCCTTTGATCGGTCGTCCTCGGGCTCGGAAATGTATCTGGCTGTGGTTTCCGAGAGGGCATTCGCCGTCTTTTCTTTGGCGGGAAGGCGTATCGCCTTGACACGGATAGCTACGCTAGCTAACGGTTCGTCGTCTTCGCTCGTCTCCGTTTTATCAGATGGGGTGGCATTTGAGCTCCGGCTTAGTCGTCTCGACGTCGCCTCTGGGATATGTACCCGTCCTCCCTCGGACGGACCCTCGGGTTCGATCGGCTGATCTGGCCCTTGTCTGGGACGCGCTTTCTTACGCTCCGGAGGAATCTCCCGTAAGGCATCCACGTGTACGTCCTCCTGGTATTTCCTCTCTTCATCACGTAGACCTCACAGTTTGTCGAGCACCAAGTGTGGCCCCGACTATGGGGCTCTGAATGTGGCTTTGTGCGGGCGTAGCACCCTGGCTAACACTTGGTCCCCGACTTTGAAAGTCTTCGGCGGGACCGATCTCGTCGGGCGTACCTGTCCTGGTACGCCTGCTTGTGATGTCGCGCTTCCCCGATCCGCCTCTCCCTCGAGACTTGGGGTTGCTGTCTTCTTTCCTCCTGGTAGGCTTGGATAGCCCATTCTCGAAGCCCAGCACTGTGTATGTTGTTGTTTGGCCTGTGGCTGCGATCCATCTGGTTCTAAGCGCTCGTAGTGATTTATGTAGGTGTTGGTTCCAGTTGGCGTTGGACTTGTTGTAGGTCATCGTTCGGATCGTCTTTTTCAGTTCTCTCACGCGTCTCTCGACTGGGTTGGGCCGTTGGTGGTATGGTGCTGAATATTCAATCTGCACGTGGTTCTGGTCGCACCAAGTGGTGCATTGCGTGCTCACGAATTGACCACAGTGATCAGAAATTACGCATCTCGCCGTCCTGTAACGCGAAACGACGTGTTTGCCCAAGAACTTGGTTCGCGCGAATCCGTCTACCCGGGGTACTGTCAAAGCTGATCATTTCGAAGAACTTTCGCGGAGAGTGTGCCCGAAGCGGAGCCTTTTCCTGGAGTTGTCGCTTTTTCACAGTACGCACGTTAGACACTTACGTATGTAATCGCATACGCGACGTGAAATATTTGGGTAATAATACTTTCTTGAGATTTCTCTCTCTCTCCGTCATGGTATCTCCACAACACTCCGTCGCGAACCCTATGTTTTCTGACGGGGTCTGGCCCGTCGCTTTACACTGTTCCCGAATTACGTCTTCGTATAGTTGCACCGTTGTTAACGTTTGAATAGCCTGCGGAGCGAGATTATTTTCCGACATGAGCATTCTCCCTTCGTTGAGCGACGGTCGCACGGCGTCGTTGTCGGAATGTCTACTTAAGAAATCTGCTAATAAGTTCTCCATACCAGCACACAACCTTTCAGTCAAGGCCTCATAGGAGGTGATAGATAGCGATATGGTTCGTATGTACCATAGCTTGATCCTTGAGTTGTTCGCAGCTCAAGGCAAGCTTAATGGACGTATCGATCACGTGCAACCTTTGAAAATGGTCCTCCATCCGATAGAGGAAATCTTGCGTGCTTTCGTGCTCCATACCCCGAAATTCGGACAGTGGAAGAGAGCTGTAGTGTACTACAGTCCGTGGCACCGCCACTCGACCGAGTGCCGTGACGAAAGCGTTCGTCAAACCCGAGCGGTGTTTGGGCTTCACGGTCAAATGTCATATTGGGACTCTGATGTCCCGACCCATCCATCTCGATGGTGACAAAATGTAATATGAGTATAAATCTGAGGCTAATTTAATTTCTCTCAGCGACAAAGTCCTGCACACGTAAAACAAAAAATTGAGTACGATTTTTAATTATGATCTTAAGTAAAGATAATATAAAATAGAATAATTGACTAATTAATCTGCTTGAAGACGAGAAACGAAATTATAAAAAAGAATAGACATTAAAATTATAGCGTGACCTATGTATTAATAACGTCGACGATCAAGCTGCGATCGTCGATTTAAAATAGATATCTCTCACCCAATTCCAGCGACATATCCTTTAAAAAGAAAATAATTTCACTCACTGCCACTCTTAGTTTACACAGACGATAGTCTAGTATTTATTTAATTTTAAAACGATTGTTTAACACTTTTGAAAGCATGAACTTAGTTAACGAATAAAAATTTCGGAGTACGAAAGATTAAAATCCCGCATCTATCTTTCGACAGGTACCAAGACGTGCTTTATAAGAATAGTAATAAAAGCTACGACAAAAAACGGCGCGGCGCTTGGAAGATGCTTATCAATGACGCCACATGTAGAAATGAATTTAAATTAAATTCGGCACCGCCTAATACAATGTAATTTGACTGGAGTTAATGAAATATAGGTATTTTTTTTATCCCGAGCTTATCCTATATGTATGTGACGCCGTGCATGTTATCGAGGACGTCGCGTCGTGAGGTTTCCTTAGAGCCTACATACGTGCAATTGGACCGCGGTTTTACGTGAATTATATACTTTTATGTTAATCCTTCCACAAGCCCATTTCAGATGTTCTAGAGACCCTACCTAGCAAGATATCGAATTGTGGTTCGAATGCAGTCCTACATCAAGGTCATTTGAATACTGGGTAATTTTAAAATTTGGAAATAATGGCCTAAAGTGAAACTTTCACCAGAAAAACCCGGACGGGGCGACGGCACGTAAAAGACACCTTATACCCGAAAAGTGGATGAACCCCCTGAGGTGTTGCTTAAGTCGATTGCATAACCTCGCTAGAGGCTCCGGGGCGTCTGGAATTCGAGTGGTTTGGGTAACTGTTTTTTGCAACGGCCCTTTTGTCACATAGGCATTTTATATGACGTTAACTATATTATATCATAATATACTACTCGTGTTGGTTAGTGTGTAGTCGAAGCTTTGTAATTTTGGCGGGTTTTCTGTAAGAGGCTTGGCCGTAATGAATTATTTAATCGACGCTGCTTCGTGGACGCCTTCAGGTGTTTTTTTTTATCCCGAATTACGTCCTCGAGCTTATTCTACATGTATGTGACGCCGTGCATGTTATCGAGGACGTCGTGAGGTTTCCTTAGAGCCTACATACGTGCAATTGGACCGCAGTTTTACCTGGATTATTTACTTTTATGTTAACCCTTCCACTAAGCCCATTTCAGATACTCTAGAGACCTTACCTAGCAAGATATCGAATTGTGGTTCGAATGTATCCTAGATCAAGGTCATTTGAATACTGGTGCAAAATTTCACTTGGGTGTGATTATGTTTTATAATTATTTTAATGAATTTAATGAAATGATGTTTATTTTTGCCTGTCTGTGATAGAGAAATTTCCAGCCCGATACGTAGCTAACCGGTTCTGCAGGCTTGGCATCAAGTCGGGGTTAGGTGGATTGCATATATTATAACAACTCAGGGGCTTGGCGGCCTATGCAAAAAGTCCGTCAGCAGTTTCAGGTTTAATAGAAATTTATTTCGCTTCAACGTCCCATATTAGTGTGTCCATTTGGTTGGCTTCTAAGACCTACATTATTTTACTTTAAGAGACTTTTATTGGTAACAGTACCACGGTAAAGTAATTTACAGTTGCCTGCGAAAATATTTGAGACATTCTGTATGTTAATCTTCTAATGTTAGTTTAATTGCCCTTCACTTTATAAGCCATTTCCCGTTAGACTTTTTCGTTCTCAAAATTTATATAAACCCTAATGCTGGGTTTTTATTTTCTACTTAACACATCAGGTCATTCACTTTCTTTTATTTACCTGTGTTATATCAAACACAATTTTAAATTTAAGAAATTTAAATGGGTATAAACATTCATAAGGATTAATTAACAGAATATTCTTTTCGTCCGTGTGTATATATTGGCAGCTTCCCTCTCTATTCAGTAGGATTCCCATACTAATTTTAATCACTGGACTCGTTGTTTCAAACTTTTTAGAAACCAGCTTCTTATTATTTCCTGAAAGTAACTATGTGGTGCATGGTATCCCTTTTTCAACCTGCTTATATAGGTTTCTAGGTGATGCTATAAGAAATAACCAGTCCTATGCTAATTTATATCAATTAATGTACGATTTCTCAAAGTTTTAAGCGAGTTTAGTCAATTAGTCCAATTTCGTGGAACCTACAAATCACCCTCGATGTCATCCGAAACTGAGCTCTCCGGATTTCTTTGTTATCGATTAATTAAAATTTTATAATTACAATAATATGGTCGGTATACATTCCGGTTGGTGGAGGTTCAGAGGTAGGCATTTTGAACCTATAAAGTGTCTAATTCTAATCCATGACTAGTAGATATCAAGCCGATTTTATTAATTAATTAAGTTTCCACCACTAAACATTAATCTCACGTCACTTTCTTTGTCTGCCATGGTCTAAAACAAAGGATTAATATCTCTAGCTAATAAAGATGTGTCACGTAATTGCATGCTGGCTCCTATACTAAATTGAGAGAACAGTTATTCATAACATGTTGTTACGAGGAATTTAGATAACGTTTTTCTGATTTCCCTGTGAATTTTAAAACCATTATCGAGAGTACATAGGGTAGGGAAGAATATCAGAGAATTAAGCACTATTATCAGTCGATAGTGTTAGAAGTATGATGGATCTTTCTAAACATTCGAGGAGTTGAGCTAACATGAATTTGTCTACATTTATCCTCCTAGAAAGTTCATTCACAACAAATATTGCCCAAAAACTATGTTCCGAGAATAATTTTTACATCAAACTTTTTTTATTATTGTAGCACAATAATTATTATACTCCTCGTAAATATAGAACGAAAAGTATATTGCATTCGATCGGCACATTTCTAAAACCGGTAATATTGATTGTAGCGAAAAAATGTTCATATCACTGTGTTGGTGATCGAATTCTGAACAACTTTCAAAATGTCCGTCCGTCTGTCCCTCTGTCCGTCCGTCCGTCCGCCCGTCCGCCCGTCCGTCACGCTTCTTGTAAGGACGATAACTTAAGAACGAAAAGTCCAATTGTACTGAAATTTGGACAGTATGTTAGTGTTAGCGAACCCTAGTGTTTTTGATCAAAGTCGATCAATAAATAAAAAAAATTAAAATAAGAACAAGAAATTACATATTTTTTTAATGTTTTGTAATTAAATTAAAAATGTCTGAAACTAATATTATTTACGAAAAAAACTGCGAACAGTATCCTACAGAAGGTGCAACAATTATATAAAAAGTGCAATAAATCGGCGAAGAGTATAACGGTTAGTTTGTTATTATTAACTTTTTTTAAATGAATTATAGACGATAAGCCATTTTGGGATATTTTGCGTAGTAAAAAAGACTTAAAGATTTCAGTTGTAATGAAATAAATTTAATTCAACTTCGGATTTGATCGGAAATTACATTGCTATAAATTTTTGCATTGAGCACATTTTCATGAAAAATTAAAGAGATTAGTTTGAGCAAATATAACCATATGTAAAAAACTGATAATAATAAAGTTGATAAAAGAATTATGTAGATAATAATTTATGTTCACATTGGTTTATAAAAGAAAAAGTTATGGCGATTTTTGTTACTAAAGAAGAATGTTTTGAAGTTCAAATATCTCGAAAACCAGTGATTTCTCGAGAATAGTTCGCATTATATATATATATTATATAAGTTGCATAGAATGTAATATCTCATCACATGCATCTTCTTTCAAGGTTCCCGGTATCGAAAAAAATTTTTTCATTGCAACGCTATTTATACCTCAATTTGTAGGCTAATCATTTTTACTTAAAATTGAATATTGAATACCTTCTACATAGTTCTAATATTCGAGAGAAAATAGCACAGGGGTTGTTAAGTGGGACACCCTGAATACCTACATAAAAGAACAAATCAATAAAATCTTATAATCTTTTAAACAATGCTTTTATTTTCTCTTCAATTGTATATTAAAATGCTTTTATTTGTTCTAGGTCAAGGGGACAAAAAGTTTGGTGACAAATGTAGTCAGAGCAGCGAATGTGGGTTTGAAGGATCAGTATGCGACGACTTGTTAAAAAAATGTCTTTGTAAACCGGAACTGCCAGTAACTAACCATTTAGATAAGTGTGGATTAGGTAAATATCTACTATATACATAATATATAACTACTTTTAATTGGTTTATACCACTTTCATAATTATTATCAGACAAGAAAAATTTAACGCTGGTATCACACATAACTATTTCAATTAACCGTGAAAATGCACATTCCCGAGTATCGTGGAATTGGGTATTCAAGTTCGGGCTCGAACTTGGTCTTCATCGATCTGTTTTGTAGGAGAATACGATTTGAATAAAGCATAAGACTTAATTTAAAAAGCCGCTATCATACATTCTTGATTTAATTAATTATAACAGGTCGGAAATTTTTAATAATCACAAAACAAAATATTGTACAGTTCGTTTTATAACATGCTGAACTCAAATATCGTGTAAAAAAGTAAAAAATTGTATGTATATCTGTGTGTGTGAGACTGTTTCTTAGTAACTTCCATTAGACTTAAAATTTTTATATTACTAGCAAAAAGATATTAGTAATTATTTCAACTCTTACAAAAGACATATCATAGATAAGTACTGAAATGTATATCTTTCTAAAAAAATACTTTCCGGCTATATGCCACGATCAACATTGGATTACAAGAAAGAAACACATTACGTACAGCGTGACTGCCACAATAATGTTCTTTTTAATTTTAAATTATCCTGTTCGATAAAACCACAAACAACTAAAAACAAAAACAACAAACACACAACAAGAAAAATAGATTCTATTTTAGAGTACTCTTACATTTCAGGGAATTTGCATTTGCATTTAATTATATTTTATGATTATACCTGTATTGGAAATTTTCTGAAATCTAATTTGGACGAACCTGCTCGTTGGAACCATGAGGTATTTGCCTGAGAAATTATGATTCAGTTCACTTTAAACTTTGAAAGAAGTAGCACTGAAGAGGTATTCTTGGTGTAGGATATTGAAACACGTGTATGTGAAAGTTTTTATGGTTGGTGTAACTGTTTTTTTTTTGGTAAGTGTTTTCGTTTTTAGCTGTTTTTGATTTTGTTGAACAGGATAATATAAAATTAAAAATGATATTATTGTGACAGTCACGCAGTACGTAATGGGCATATTTCTTTTTTGTGAGAGTTGAAATAATTTCATACTAGTAATTATTTCAACTCTTACAAGAAATATTTTCGCTAGTAATATATTTATTTCCTTAGAACCTATTTTAGAGTACTCTTATGTTGTAGGGAATTTGTTTGCGCATTTAATTACATTTTGGAAATTTTCGTTTCAAATTTCGAACAAGTATAAAATAGCATCTTAGAATACTCCCTGACTTTAAGCATTATCCGTTGTACAGGACAATGCAAACTGCCATTATTTAGGTAAACTTTATCATAATTTAAAGCAAAATGTTACTAAGGTTCTCATTAAGCACCCACAACGTATCAACACCGTACAATATACAGGGCGTTTCTAGGGTTCGAAAGAATTTTACATAGATTAAAATTTATACTAATTTAATTTCAAAATATGGTTAAAATGAGCTTAATGCTCTTACGAAACAAATGAAATTTGCAGTCGACCATTGCCGAATGAATATACCTATTAAACATACTATATTCTGTTAGTCCTAAAACTGTAATTACAAATTTGGACCATATACAAAGCAGCATGGTAGAATACTATATTGAAATCTCGTCATATTTATTGTACAGGATGATAGAAGCATGTAAACATTCATGATTTAAGTAAACTATATTTTATTATAATAATTGTAACAAATATCAATTTTAGAAAGTTATTGGGGTGGTTTCAAAGCAACTGTTAAGAAACTGTCAGGCTTGGTGGCGCAGTGCTATGTTTGGTTTGCGACCACGCAGTTCCAAATTCGAATCCCGGTCAGGGTATGAATATTTAGTGACCTTTTTGATGTGTATTGTAGTGAGCTAGACAGCTGTTGAGTGGTACAACATGTCTAGTCGCTGTTATCTCTCCTAAGTTCGAGTCTCAGTTGAGGTAGATAGCAACATCGCAGGGAATGGTTGTTACGCAAGTGTCTCGGTTGAGTGGTGAAATAACACTAGCTAAAGAAACATATTCTTTATAGGATTTTGCAAACAGCGGAAAAAACTATCTATGAGAACTAAAAGGAAAACTATGTGTAAAAAATATTTATGAAATCTGTGCGTTCTTTCCATAACCTGACTTCTGGTTATGCTAGCAAATCAAAACCCTAAAATAAATTTGTCCAATTTCTTATTTGACATTCTCATTATAACACTAGCATCCAACATAGTCCCCTAAGGCTAAGCGGATTAAACTAGTATCTACATCCTCATAGATAGTTTTTTTTCAGCTGTTTGCAAAATCCTATAAAGAATGTTTCATTGCAAATAATAAATAATTCAGTTTTAAACATGCATAGAGTATGTAGGCTCCAATACTAGTTAGCTAATAGATAGGTGAAGATCTGTTGTTTTTTTATCAGTCAATGTCAAATATAAATATTTCATACTTATTCATGGATATTGCCTTGGTTTTGCATGAAACATGGTTATGAGTAGTTTTGTGCCTTTCAGATGAGCTCAGAATAAGGGCGAAAAACGTTTCAAAGGCTAAGCATTTCCAAGAAACTGAATGAGAGATTTTTTGAAAATCTGATTCATTAGAATGAATTTTTTTTAAGAAAAAGTAGATAAATATATACATTTTAGGCCTTTGTTCTCAGTTTTAACTGAATCTTCATACCGTAGGGGTTGTAGATACTAGTTTAATCTGCTTAGCCGACCAGAAGTCAGGTTATCGAAAGAATGCAAAGATTTAATTAATCTTTTTTATATATAGTTTTTCTTTTAGTTCTCATAGATAGTTTTTTTCTGCTGTTTACAAAATCCTATAAAGAATATGTTTCATTACTATAAGCAAACGATTAATAAATAATTCACTTTTAAACAATAGCTAAACTCCATCAGGAGGTTGATATAAATCCGATCATTACAAAAATGAATGAAAGTTTCAGTCGGACAATGCCAACTAAGTATATCTATTAGCAGCGACAGCATTTGTCAGACTTAACTTTACTTCCACATCCACGTAGTGGTAAAATAATTTAAAAACATTTTGTTAAAATAGGCTTAGAATGTCATAAAACATAGAGATTTTAAATTTGGGCAAAGAATAATTTCTGTCTGTCTGTCGGTCGTTCTGTCTGTCTGTCGATCTGTAACTTTTTTGTGCGCCGTTTTGTCAGGAACGGTTTAAGATATTGACTTGAAATTTTGTACACGCATGTGTCATGACGAGATCTGGAACAAGATTTTTTTTGCGTCAATTTCGGTGAGGGGTTGGGTGTTAAATAGGAGTAAATAAGGGGAAATAAGTAAAGCAAGTTGGTAAGAGTACAGAAAGGATCCCGCGCCATCAGCATTGGAAATAGCTCAATGGCTTCCTGCGCTATTAAATAAAATGTCAATTTTGAGTACTCTCTGCAGAGGCTCGCAGCGCCCTTAGGAGGGATTTCCAGACCCATGTTTATATCAACTTTTTTTATATTTTCTTATGAAAGAAATTAATGAGTACATACCTGAATCACCCTGTATACTAGGAGCCAAGGCCTCAATGTTTTTATATTATATATGTTTTTTATATTATTTATAAAATCGGCAAATTGAAAACGAATAACGCATTTTACAATATTTTAGAGAAAATCCAAGATATAGCACAAGGCAAGTAGTATTAAATCTAAATATTATTAAGAACATGGTTTGGCGTAGCTTGAAAAAATAGAAATAGAGCATTTGTGCCGAGAAACTTTTACATACCCTAGAACATGGTGATACAGACAGAAGATTGGATTTCTGTTTTTGGGCCCAGGGTGAATTTGTAAACAATATAAATTTTTTGAAAAACGTCATTGGGATAGAATGGCTAAAATCTCTATTGGTTTGTCAGTACTAATAAGCAGTATATGTCAAAAATTAACATTTGGTATTACTTATGGAATGACCAGATTATTGGATCATTTTTCGTTTCGAGGTTGGATAGGGAAAGGTATTCAAATTTGTTGCAAAGTGAAATTCAACCCTTCCTCAATAATCTGCCGCAAGATGCCAGAAGAGACTTGTATTACCAACATGATGGTGCGCCGGCTCATAATGTAGCAATGTGTTGGCTAGAAGACAATTTTCCAATAGATGGGTAGGTTTAAGAAGTCAAGTGCAGGAGTTTCCTGCTAGATATCCGGACCTGACACCACTTGATTTTTGTTTGTAAAATCTTTTAAATAATATAATCTATATGAGCAGACCACGTATCCAAGAAGAATTAGTGATCAGAATTAGACAGGTAGGTATGTGTTGAAATCACTGCGGCTGAGATTAGAAAAATTATACGCTATATAGGGTTGAGCAATGTATTCGGAATGATGGTGGTTAAACAGAAACACAAAGAATAATATAATTAAATTGATACTTGCAGTAATTATTGTTTTCATAACTTACTGGGGCTTCTATTGAAGATTATTTGTTACATAAATGGTAGGTATGTAGGAATTAGAATTTTTTCCTAATTAAATAAATATTTTATTGTAAAATCAATTCAAAGTAGTACAATACATTAGTCTGAACAAAAAATGAAGAATACATGTCTGTTTTAGAGATAAAAATTATTTTTAGTTGAAAAATTGGTTTTTTTGGCGACCCCTGTCTCAACCATATTTGAATCTACTACGATGTAATCTCTTACAAACGGGTTTCCAAAGGCGTTGATTAAGAATATCTTAATAGTTTTTTATCGATATTAGTCTTTTTTAAGTCTACCTCTTTTCCATTCTAGAATCAGACGACTCTAACTAAAACCAAATTACGTCTATAGACTCACTTTATACGTATGTATTGACCACCAAAAATTTCAAACTATTCGGATGTCAGATGAGCGAGATATGAAGGTGGCTCCATGAAAAGTGGAACACACTGTTTACTATATTTTATTATAATTTTGATTGATTGGGCAGCGTATGGTAGGCATTACTGCCGCTTGCTGACATCCAATCTGGATGTTTTTATATCCCGCGGGATGGACCATACGCCACGCCAGATTGGATATGGGACATGCTTGTTGCCTGTAGCGAAAGCCACATGACGCATGGGGCAGGAATATAGGATGGGAAGTGTAGGTGTTTGTGAGATGCTTCTTTCAAGTTTCCTTGCTTCTTTTAATTCTTCTTCTAAGTCTTCTGTTTCTGCATCTAGCAGTGTGCATTTCCTCCCTCCCGCTTGCGTCCAGACATGATTTTAAGCTTCCCAGAAACTTGTGTTTTCGCTACAACGTCCCGCATCAGTGCGTTCATTTTGTTTGTTTGCCAAGACATACATTAGCTAGCTGAAAGAAGCACCAGTAATTGGTGTGTTCTCGCTTCAACGTCCTGCATTGGTGTGTCCATCCCATTTGTTCTTCAAGACCTATGTTAACTTGCTGTAAGAGATTTTTCATATTATTGTTATATGTCTCGTGGTAAAAGAGCTTTTGACAGCTGGCTGTGAGAAAGAGGCCCAAGAGAATATTTTGTATACCCTGTATATTGGTTTGTTTTCGTAGTAATTAGTTTCAATTGTCGTTTTCCAATTTCAGTCATTTTTCCATTTTATTACCTATGTTTAATACATTTTCAATTTTAATTTAATTTTTGTTTTCACTTTTAATAAAGAAATAAACTAATACACTAATAAACTAACGCCACTAACTAGAATTTGACTTTTTCGTCCACATCTAGTATGTCTATATTGCTTTATAAACATATGTTGTTCATGATAATAACCATCCACTTGGAAGGGTCCCAGGTGTAAATGTATCTGTCTGTTTCCGTCTACGACGCACAATGTATAATTAATGAGTTCATTTTCAAAATTCTAGCCCCTCGGATCAATTCTTGATCAAATTGGACGAAATTAGGCGCAAAATGTTCGAGAAAGCTGGTACTTTATGAGGCAACTACTAGTTTTACTATTAAGGTATTATTATATGCCAAAACTCCGCGAAAATTTAAAAAATATTAAATTTTTTAAAATGGCCAATATCTTGAAATTGGATAACTTTAGACCAAAATGGCCATTACATTAATAATCTGCTAAAAAACAACCATAAAACCCTGTTCGATTCATTGATATAAATATATTTTATTAGAAATAAAGCCATTAGAGCCACTAAAAGTAAGTAGGCAATATCTTGAACTTGGACCACTAGAGACCAAAATGAACACACTTGGACCACTTTTGGCTAAAATAAATATTGAATTCGTAATCAGAAAACATTTATTTAAGTCATAAAACTCTGCTAAACAAAAACTTTAAAAAAAAACTTTTCTTCTAAGGTCCACATTGATAAATTTCGTTCCAGTGCTGCCTTATTAATTTTTTCAGTGAGAAGTTGGTGTAAGACAGTGGTTATCCATAACTTTTATTTCACTGATGCCACTGAAGTTTTGATACTACTAAATCAAATATGTGTTACTGAATAATAGCTCAAGAAAATATTGATAACTAAATGACACTTATGATTATAAACTATTATCATTTTAACTATCCCATAGGTGGGTTGACTTCAGGTTAAAAATGATGACAAATAAAATAAGAAATACTACACGAGATTCATCGAGCGACAAGTTCCTCGATATTTTATTATTCAACAGCTTTGTACCAGACAGCACCATTTTCCTAACTTAAAAAGCACTGGATTTATATATTATTTTGAATGAATCAGTAATACTGCCATATTAAATGTCAAACCAAAATAAAATTCATTCATCGATAAAACTTATATTTTGTAAATATTTTAAATCCAGCATACGATCGACCGCCCTCACAATAGTAGCATATTTATTTTCATTTAACGATAACTAAATTATTAAATTATACCAGAGTTTATTATAACCGATGAACCATTTCTACTTCAACGACAGAGTGAAGATAGCAAACTCTTTAGCAATCCCATATAATTATTCATAATAATATTTAATTTTTAATATCATTTGTGCATTAACTATATTTGGTGATAATATATCGACTTACATATAAAACCAGAAAATACAACAAAATCGGAGATAGGTAGGGGATGACGGGTAGGCAATCTACAAAATTTCTAAGTTTCTTATTATCGTTTTTCCATAAACCATCTTTGGTAGTATAATACCTGTTTACATATAAATCAAGAAAATACAATAAAATCAAAGATAGATAGGGGATGACGGGGTAGTAATCCACAAAAATGAAAATATTCCTTAAAAGTTTCTTAATATCATTTGTGCATAAATCATCTTTGATGGTAAAATACCTATTTACATATAAATCAAGAAAATACGATGAAAGTGGTGATTTCTAGGGGATGACCGGGTAACATCCACAAATATTAAAATATTCATAGCTTTCTTAATATCGTTTGTACGTAAACCACTTTGGTGATATATTATCTGTTCACATAGGTACCTATAAATCAAGAAAATATAACAGAATCTGAGGTATATAGAGGATGACAGAAGAACAATCCACAAAATAGTAAAATATTAATTCTAATTTTCTTAACTGTCTGTGTTACTGTCCTGTTACTTGAATCTACCACCTCAACAATTACTGGGGCAGAAACAGTCGGATTTTCATAGACGCATGACGGTGGCAAAAACTATCATTTCATTATTATTATTATTTTTATTATTATTATTTTTCGGGCTAGATTTCCTTCTGTCTTCTGTAAGAAACGCACCCATATTTTTTAATTTTTTGTTTGTTTCGCTGAATTATCTCTCATGCAGGAAAAGTCTAGTTGGAAATGGTATTTCAAATATGTCTTTAATTCCACGTATTCAACAGGATCCATAATAGCACCAAATTGTTTGAATTTTTTCAGTAACTTGTTAAATATTCATTCTGTTCGATTAATAATATATTCTGTCACAAAATAAACGTCTATACACTGAGGTGTGTATAAGATATCAAGACTCCAATTCACTGTATGTTTCTCAACTTAGAACGAACTTTACATTGGTTAGGTGATATTTAACAATTTTACTTTAAAATGTGCTTGTAGTATTTCTTAAAATGAATAATAGTTGGCTATTTAATATAATATAATTGAACGAAAAAGTATTGGGCACCGTATGAAAACTTTTTTAAATTTAATTATTGTCTTTGCAATGTTATTTTTGATTTTTATTTAATTTAGAAATAAAAAATTAATTTCAGCGGAAGAAAATTCACGTTCAAAAAAAGTTCATGAAATTTAGTGTCGAGACACATTTCAAACAGCTTGTTCTATACAAGCTTTATAGCTACTATTATTTTCAGAAATAAACCGTTATGAGTGTTTTGGCAATCATATGGACGCACGCACTAGATTTTTGAGGACAAGACCGCGAAAAGCACCCACACTAATTTCTATGTGCCTCATGTACTCATAGTGATTAAGTAAAAGTAATATTAAGGAATGCTTACAGTTTTTTCTCGGTCGTCATTTTGAAATTTTACAAACATACTCGAAAAACATAACTATACACACACATACACAAACAGATACAACTTTTTTAATTATTCCATATTTTAGTTCATTGTGTTACAAATCGAATTTTCTGTACAAAATTGTTACTCTACGATAATTATTGACAATTTTGGTCTGATTCTAATGGACCTATTTGATTAAGTCCGTTAGTTATAATTATAATTATGTAATTTATTTCCCCTACCTCTTATGAAATGCTTATGTTCGATTCGTCCTTAAATTATTTTATGGCAAAATCTTTTTCTTTGATCTAATATTCCCTATATTCTATTTTTTAAAAATGTTTAAAATCGAATAATCTAGGGGTACATATAACATTCATAGAGTTGCATACTGAATAATACAGTTAGTGTCCTCTAACGTATTCACATTAATCTATAAATCAATAATTTGTACCGTTTATAGCTACTCCTTTATATCTATTTTTTAAAAGAAAACGGATTTGAATCAAAGGGAGACAAATGTTTTATAGCATTGTCCAATCATTGGTGGTAAATACAAGAGACGGACTAGACGTCAGTTTTAAGTGTCATAGTTAATTGCTTGGCTTCAAATAAATGAAACTATTAAAAACATTTTTTTGTGAAAACTGAATATCTAAAGGTGAATCATTATTTTTTTACTTAATTGTATTGAAAAATATTCTTTACAGGATTTTGCAAACAGCCGAAAAAATAACTATAAGAAAAACTATGTTTAAAAATATTAATGAAATCTGCATTCTTTCGATAACCTGAATTCGGGTTATGCTAGCACATAAAAATTCTAAAATGGATTTGTATAATTTCTTATTTGAAAGTTCTCAACAACTAGCATCCACACAGTCCCCCAGGCCATGCAGATTAAACTAGTTTCTACATAACCTACTACGGTAATGAAGAATCAGTTAAAAATGAGAACAAAGGCCTAAAATGATTTTATTTACCTACCTTGTCTTAAAAATTTTTCATTCATGAAATCTATCATTGTGTTTTTGGAAATGCTTAAGCCTTTGAAAGGTTTTTCGCCCTTATTCTGGAGCTCATCAGAAGGGCACAAAGCCACTCATAAAGATGTTTCATGCAAAACCAAGGCAATTTCTATTAATACGTAGGTATGAAATAATTATATTTGACATTGACTGATACAAACAACAGATCTTCACCTATCTATTAGCTAACTAGTATTGGAGCCTATATACTCTATGTATGTTTAAAAATGAATCATTATTTGTTTGCTTAATTGTATTGAAACATATTCCTTATGGGATTTGGCAAACAGCAGAAAAAATAACTATCTATGGGAACTAAAAGAAAAACTATGTGTAAAAATATTAATGAAATCTTTGCATTCTTTCGATAGCCTGAGTTCTGGATATGCTAGCACATTAAAATTCTAAAATGGATTTGTATAATTATACAAGAAATTTCTTATTTGTAATTTTAGGCTAGTTGTTGAATGAGAATTTTCAAATAAGAAATTATGCAAATCCATTTTAGAATTTTAATGTGCTATCATAACCAGAATTCAGGTTATCGAAAGAATGCAAAGATTTCATTAATATTTTTACACATAGTTTTTCTTGTAGTTCCCATAGATAATTATTTTTTCTGCTGTTTGCAAAGTCCTATAAAGAATATGTTTCAACTGAATCTCCTTAAAAAAGGCACTAAAATATACGAGATAAAATTTCACCCAGTCCCCTGATAAACTCTACTTGTTCATTTTAACACCAATCTCAATATCGATTTCATATCACTGAGTTTGTGATCGAATTCTGAACAACTTTTAAAATGTCCGTCTGTCCGTCTGTCCGTATGTCTGTCCGTCTGTCTGTCCGTCCGCCACGCTTCTTGTAAGCACGATAACTTAAGAACGAAAAGTCCGATTGTATTGAAATTTGGACAGTAAGTTAGTGTTAGAGGAAGAACTTTGTTGCTTTTGAGCAAAGTCGATCGATAAATATAAAATTAATAAATTTTTTTAAATAAAAAAAAAATACATTATTTTTTTTATGTTTTGTAATTAAACTAAAAATGTCTAAAACTAATATTATTTACAAAAAAAACTGCGAAGAGTATCCTATAGAATGCGCAACAATTACATAAAAAGTGCAGTAAATCGGCGAAGAGTATAACGGTTAGCTTGTTTTTCTATACACCCGGGTATGGTCTATTTAGGAGTTGCTGTTTGCTTTGCACTCAAATACGTTGGGCTCTTGCTCCATGTGTTTCTTATTGCACCATCGAGCTGTGTGAAAAATTTTTAGTGGGCTTCCATTTACATTTGACTATGTGTGCAGCAGGGTTTTTCAATTATGTTCTTATCCGTATGCGCTTGATTGTCTTTCCTGCGTGAGTACTGAAGTCACCTAACATTTTCATAGTTATTTTCTGTTCTTATTTCTTCTAATTTCTTGGCTGATCTGCCTTAATATTCGTCCTGTCCGCTTGCGTCCAGATGTGGTTATGAATTAAATTAAGTTAATAAATAAAATAAATTAATGTAGGTTTTCTTTGTTTCTCGCCTGGTTTTATTTTTCGTTGGTTTATTTTCTTTTCTTGGGCTGGTTTCCTACACTTTTTTTTGTCACTACATACAGTTAATTATTTATTTGCACTTTCCAAATCAGCTTCAGTTCAGGTTTTATTACTCTTAGGTCACAACAGGGCTATTATGTACATGTTGATTTATAAACACATGTGACCCACTTGAGGCTAAAAACACAGTATTAAAATTTCTTTACCAATAATCACTTGAAGGAGTCCTGTCTTAGGTAGAAGCCCAATTCCATACGTTTGTTCTCACCCATGGTCAAACTAAGCAAATTAAATCATATTTAGTGATTTATACATCACATTATTACATTACAATATATTGTACATTGTACAATCTGGTTGTCAATGTTAAAAGAAGAACAAATTTAACATTGTTTAAAATAGAACTATGAACTATATCAACAATTCTGTATAAGTAGCAAATATCCGCGAATATTGAATATGACATAATATATTCTTTTTAACATTGGAAATGTTTAAGGAATCGAGAATGTAATGGTAGATATAGGGGGACATATACATCGAAAGTGAAACAAATGTTAAGGCGCGACCTCTAGACGCAGGGGTGGTCAGATCGGGGTGATTTGGCGTTGTGTAGGTTGGATTTTTGTGTATCGAACAGAAGTTGTCCGGGCATTCTAAGTTTACGGGAGCGGCAAGGGGGAGGGCAACAGTGAAGCTCTACGTTTTGGCTATTTTAATAAAATTATGCCGAGGCTTAAGTGCGATATAAGAAAATTAAGGTGGTCAGATCGGGATGATTGGTTATAAAAAATAAAAACTTTTGGGCATTAAATTGGACGTAGAATGGGGCCATAAGACCGATGCTCATTTTTGAGATTTTTCGGGAGGGAAGAAGGGCGGTGGGTGGGGGACGAGGCGGAGCCGAGTCCCCCGTTGGAAATGTAGTAAGATACCTTTGTTACCAGAATTTCTTTAATTCAAGTTGTATTTGTATAAATATATAAATACATGTATTTACTCGTATATGCCAGTGATGAGGAGTTTCATTTTATTTATGATAACTATGTTAATTTCCAATGTGTAAGAAGATTGCTTGATGGCGATTTCTGCACATTTTTTTAATTTTTTTTAGCAGTTTCTTGGCTTTGGACTAAGCAATTATATTCTTAGAGCTATGCATTTAATACACATGGCACAGAAGACTTTCTTGCAGAAGCGATGAGAAAGGAAACAGACTAGGTTTCCGAAGCGTCAGTAAAATATATTATTTTTGTATCTTAATTCCTAGTCATATCTTTTGGCAAACAGTACATCCTCTAAGTGTTCATTTGATGCAAAAGTCAGAGGCATACATGTTATTTTCCAGTTATACATAATAAAAAACAGAAAAATTAAAATAATGCCACAGTCAACATTTAGACAATATTTAGACAATAAAGTCCAATTAATGGGGTAACCGGATTTTATATATAGTTTTAAGGGCCTCTTTGAAGAAGGTTAAATTTCTTAAAAAGATAATGTTCACCCTTTTCAGTGAAAACACTGTCTATAAAATGTATATACCTATCATTAATAGATATAATGATAATATTTTAGAAAATTCGCGATTCAAAGTGACCCCGAAAACTCTAGTGAATCAAGTTCCAGGCAAATCTGTAAAAATTTTGCAACTAAGGATGCCACATCGAATCTGAATTTTAAATTTTGTTAGCTTTAAAATCAGACCTTATATTAGAGAAATTTGTAATTTTCACGCACTAAGTTTCTAAATCTGCAAAGATTATGCATTTATTGCAGTCATGTTTTTTCCAAAAATCATTATGTAATTGCGTCGACATATGTCTATCTGCAATTGTGGTAGCCATTTTGAAATCACAATTTTATTTTTTTAAGTTTTTAACATTAGATTTGGTATAACCATTTGAAAAACCTAACTACTGTTTTTAGCTCAATTCCGAAGAAATTTGAATGTTGCGCAGTTTTTAAAAGTTTCACCCCGCTGTGCAATGGACGCCGTTTGATGAAAAAATCATAATGGAACCACTGCCGCGCAATAATAGGTACCCTATAGTTTGTAAGAAAATATTATAAATCAATAACTAAATTTCACTTATCGTTAGCCCAATTAATGAATTTGCAAATATGCTGGTAACAAAAAACTTCTTTCCAATTTCTGTTCACCATACACTGGACGTAATTCGATGAAACAGCAAAACCGCGGAAAGGTTAATCTATGGATTATTATTATTGGGATAAATTAAGACAAACTTATGGACTGTAAAAATGAAATGATAAAAAACCGCTGCCTAAGGAATCACTATCCAGATTTCCTATCCAAGTCTCTTTAAAGGAAAATGTCTCGAGTATATTTGCATTTTAGTATGTGGAAATAATTGGACATAGAATTTTCGTAATATAATATCTGAGGCAGATATAAAAACATTGAGACGTTGGGTTCTAGCACATACGCCAAAAATGAAGTTTCTGGACTCTTATTAGCTTGCAGATGACATTACAATACATACTGGGTGGTCCTTAAAAATTAACTTTTAAAATTTGCCCGGGGCACCCTTTTATTTTGTTCTATGATATAAAAAAAGACTTCCATAAAAATTACAGATTTTTAAATAATATTTTAGGGGTCGCTACCAAGTCTTGAATTTTTAAGATAACCGAGAATTTTTGCAAAATTTCTATCAAAATAAATCATAGTGATGAACATCAAAATAACATTGATACAATAGGACAGTGCCATTGTCCTTCACTTTCATCTCACCCAATTATAACTCACTCAATTTTCTTTTTCCGAAATAGGTTTGGAATGTCATGAAACGTAATAGGTTTAGAACGCTATGAAATGTGGAAACTTTAAATTTGAACAAAGAAAAACATTTTTCCATCTATTTTAGTGGTAAAAAATTTTTCAGAAATGTTGGTAAAAACAAATTTCAAAAAATGTTTTTTTAAATAGGTTTAAAATACCATGAAACGTGAAAATTTGAAATTTGAACAAAGGAGAAAAAAAAATCATCTATTTTAGTGGCAAAAAATTTTTCAAAAATATTGAAAACAAATTTCAATTTTTTTTTTCTGAAATAGGTTTAGTGTCACGAACGGTGGAAATTTTCAATTTGAGCAAAACAACTTTTCTTTTAATATTTATTCTCTTTAGACGGTCCTGACGGACCCTGTATATTTTCCACTGAAAGTTTAACCATTTATTCGCTGACGTAGCGTTAACTACCTACCAAATTTGACTGTTCTCCGCAAAGTAGTTTTTTAGTTAATGCACCGACAGACAGACATACAGACAGATAGACAGACAGACTGACTGACTGACGGAATTGAGAAACTTATATTTTCGTAATCTACGTGATCTGAAACGTCAAAATCCGAAAAAATCTCGAAGGGTGATTGTTTCTCGAATACAATACTTCCCTTCGGTATGCGAGAGAAGTAAAACATGTAATTGACAAAATTGAAGGTCTGCTCAAGGAGTGGCAACTTTGTGTGGCCAACAGGCCAAATATACGTAGATGTTCTCATTACAATGGGTCCCTTACTACTGGTTGCTATACTCAAACGTCTTAAAGTCTAAACAGTATTAAATAATTCCAAACCTGCCTACTTGACAAAACAGTCAATGCACTTTTGTCCTAAAGTACATTGAGAGAAGGATTTATCTGAGAGAAACAAATTTTATTTCCACGAAAGAAATGATTTATTTGTATTTGGCCAATTAAATATATCTTTGTGGATACTAAGGCATTTATCAGAAAACGAAAACTAAATATTTGTTATTGTCAAATAAATCAAAATACTCGTAAGTAAAAAATATTTGTTTCTGAGCAATTAATATTTGTTTGTCATAAACAAGGCTTCTTAAAAAATTTCTTGGATTTATTTGTAGAAAACAAATATTTATTTGTAATAAATAAATTAGTAAAGCAAGCTAAAGAGTCCAGAAAGGGATTTGGTGTATATGTATACTAGAAGCCAAGGTCTCAAATTGTTTTATGGCATCTGCCACCCAAATCACCACCCCACTTCACTATTAATGGGGTTAAAATACAAAATTTCAAAATCTCGGCGTTTCATGACATTCTTAACCGATTACAAAATTAAAAAAAAAGATTTTTTTCTTACGATTACGATACTTCCACGTCTCTATGTGTGTGCGTAATGTGAAAGTAATTAATGAAATAAATGAGGTTGCCAAGAGAACATACATGTACATATTACACAAACTACATGTAAAAATGTATAAGTAGTATAAGTAGTATAAGTAGTAGATAACAAAAAAAAAATGTTTATTCAATTTCTGCGAAAATAAGTATTTTCTGATTTGCTCATTGCCTCTCAACTCCACGTAAGAATACAAGAAACGGACGATAGAAAAATTAATCTTGCATTATAACTGATACTCCAGAGAAGCTGAACATTGAAGAGAGAAATGGTGCAAAATAAACTAAAAAGCATTAATAAAAAACTTAAAAAATAAAGCGGTAGGTTTCTCCTACTATCAATCGGACTCTGAATATGAAATGAAAAGTATTTATGTAAACCTATCAGACGACAGTGATCTCGGTCTATCATCAGAAGCGGAAGAGCTGGAAACCGAAGCCCAATTCGTCAAAGATGACATAGTTGAAGTATATACATTCTTGTTAAATTAGCAAGCAAGAAACTAATAAGAAGTGGGTTTAATAGAAGATATTGTGTTCGAAGTCAGATATTCGAGACTATGAAATCGTGCCAGGTTCACATTTATTCTAAAGGGCGATGAAGACGTGTACGATATTAAAATTCAAGATATTGTTTTGAAATTACATCAGCCATCTTTCGCTGGAGGATCAGCTCGACAAATCGAGCATTTAATATTTGAAGTAGACCTTTCAAAATATAATATTGAATAGTTTTCCTGTTTTAAATGTGTCGTAAGCTACTTGTTCTTACGTTTCTTTTCCACATCCACGTAGTGGACCGGAAGCATAATAATCGTAAAAAAAATATTATTTTTGTTGAAATAAGTTTGGAATGTCATGAAACGTGGAGATTTTAAATTTGAGCGAAAAAAGATTCTACCTGTACATTGATCTGACAGTTTGTAGGCCTGTCTATCTGTCTGTCTGTTGGTCTGTAAATTTTTTTATGCTCACGTGTTGTCTGGAACAGTTTAAGATATTGACTTGAAATTTGACACACGTATCGATTATAACGAGATCTGAGATTAGATTATATTTTAAGCTTATTCTGTTTTGAAAAGCTGGGCGGTAAATAGAGATAAATTAGTAAAGCAAGCTAAAGAGTCCAGAAAGGGATTTGGTGTATATGTATACTAGAAGCCAAGGTCTCAAATTGTTTTATGGCATCTGCCACTCAAATCACCACCCCACTTCACTATTAAAGGGGTTAAAATAAAATTGTTACCTAGTGTGTGTATGAGAACAAAAGTTCTCAAGAATTTAATTGGCCTTAGCCAAATTCCTATCTGAGTTATTAGATACTACCGATACGGCCGGTTGGTCGAACTGTCAGTCGGACGATGAATTGGACGGTCAGTGAGATGGTCGGACGTCGGTCGATCGGCCGGTCCAAATGGTATTAAAGTGAAATCTTTTTATGGTTTTCTGTGACAGATGATTTCAAATATTACATTATTAAAATTCCCTGAGCAAATATTTCCACATAATGGTGTGTAAGTATAATATCACGGAGTTTTTGTTAAAAAAAACTGGGATGGGAAATCTGAATGTGCAACTAGTGATTCCTTAGACAGCTGTTTTTTTATGTGTTTGTAATGACATTTTCAGCCAACCCTTATTTTTTGAGATAGTCACAGTTATATAACGGCACTGGTACCATGATTATTGTTACTACTTTTTCGGAGATTGTATTGTCTCAGATTATTCATATATTGAGTAGTATGTTTTAAACAAAATAATAAATAAAACCAATTTATATTTTCAACGCGGTAAGTGCCCTAAATGTCGTCCAATTGTTTATTGGCAACAACCTAGTCTGTCCCAAAACAGTCGTATTGTGTGAACAAGAGGATCAACATATTTATTAAAATGGCTCAAATTTATACATGTCAAAAATAAATTTCGATTTTTGTAAATCTCACCCCTCAACTGGTCGAAATCTCAAAAAAGATCATCTCCAAAGCATAAAATCGGTTGATAGTAATATGTGCCTTCAGGAAAATGAAATTGGCGATGTATGTCTTATGGGAAAAATACATCCTTTCGTAAATTTGCGAAATAATCGTGAAAATTTCACGTAAGCCTCTTCCCTCCACTTCTTCAAAATTGCTTAAAGAATACGAATTAATAATAATTCCCTTTTAAATTAATACTTATACGGGTCGATTTTTATTTCATTGTTTTGATTCACCCTTAGTATTCATACGTCGACGCCAACGCTGGTCATTTCCTGTGATGTGTGATTACTTACCGTCTTTAATTCGAACCTCGGCCAACGTATCAACATTTGATTATATTGGTTGCGTCATAAATTCACCATTCACATAACGTCGAAATGAATACCATGCCAACTACCCTATTAGCCCAGTTTGGCCATATGGTATAGAGTCGCCTTAACACAGTCAATAAAATAAGTAATAAATAGAATCATATATTATTCTTCAACAACGCATCAAAATACCTTTGTTATAATGTCATTTTGTTTTCTTAGAACGCGTTTAGTAAATTACTTTCCTATGTATTGATATTAAATAGAGAAATATGTAGAACATTAACTAAGTCATGTCAGAGAATTTAAACAATTGACAACATGTGTAATAATATTAATGGTTAACGTATTTATGTTTCTTATAAATATTTGTTTTAGTGAAGGGTTTTATGCAACCAATATTTACTAGAAGAAACGAATGTGTTATATGTTGGTATGCACCCGGCTTTTAATCGATTGGTTTCACTGGGACTTCGTTGTAGAAGTGATTGCTGCAAATTGTTGAACTCGCGTTTTAATCATGTTCTGGGAAGGGGATGCAAAAAACTGACCTACGATTACTCATGAGTTCGTTAAATATAGTATGTACAATGTTTTGTGCATATTATATTTAACTTTTTTTTTCATTATTTTGGCATTGCATTGATGGACCCTCTAAAGATTCTTCAGTAAATGATCATCAAAGATGTTAAAATGCCAAATCAATGTTATTATGGTCAAACCAATTGGCTCCGGTTATGTGGGTAGCAAGGTGAGCGGAAAAAACTGAGGGAAAGGAGTGAACGTAGATACACCTGCACATATTTGTATTTCGATACGAAAAGACAGCAACGTCGGACGCGGTTAGTACTTGGAAGGGTGACCCTCCCCAGGGAAATACAGCGTTCTCGCTCCATCTTCTAACGGCTTGTATATCAACGCATACGTGAAAGGTATGTAACTTTAGGCGGGGGTTACTTAGCGGATATATCAACCTTCGGAGGGGATGTAAACAATCGGTCCCTTGTCTATTAAATATTAGACAAGTAAAAAATCATACTCTTCGATAGAGAAGAGGTTCGACAAAATTTCCAGGTTGGGGATAGCTCGTCTGCTAGCATCGGTGATTGGCCTTAGTAACGGAAATAGGCCGACGTTAAATAAGTGAAGAAAAAAAACTGGGGGAAATTCGTCTGCAGTAGACAAAGAAGTTTTGACCTTCTCGCCTACGGCTCTCTCTGTAAACTTCATCTGCGTGAGTTATTACTTACATTATCACTTGTTAAATAATACACTAATAATTATTTCAATGTCTAGACACCATATCGTATAGGCCGTATACGATGACTCATAACAATCATATGGCGAAAGTATGCTAGACTGATAAATAACAAGAAGGTTTGTAAGTGCACGGAAGCCACGCATGCGCAAGAGACAATAAACGTGTGGAATATATCTAAGATATATAGGATCTTCAAATTAACGTTATGTGAAAGTCAAATAGAGCAATAACCCTGACCGGACATGAGTAATCTTTTCATTAAGATGTCCAGACAAGAAGACGGGTTAAATGGCTTAAATATTGTGTATAGGAACCGAACCCACAGGAGAACCACCTTTATACCTGATATATATTTTTATTTCATATTTCATTATATATTAAATTATAAATTCGAAATTATATTCTAATCTAATTACAAAGTTTATAATAGATTACACATGAATTAGAAGAACATTTCCATCATTCTATATGGCTCAGTACATTACCATGGTTTACTTATAATTCCATATATCCATTTATAAAAATTATTGTATGTATTATTAACAAATAATGACACAATAAACCGTTTCGAGAACAGCTCGATAAATTACTTTTATATCTGCTTTATTTATGCTATTTGGCAAAAATGTATTGCATTGTTTAATTTAAATTACTTGGACATCGTCAAGATGCCAAAAGCACAATGTCATTGATTTCAAATGTGTTGTGGTAAGAATTAAAGAACTAACATTCCAGGCTGTATTTTAATTGCCGTAGGTACTAAGGCCCGGTGGTCACGTGTGCACTAATAACCAAATATGTTTATACCTATACCACTCGTTTACCAAGTAACATGCTCATACCTGTTTAAAATAATTAAATAATTTTATTAACTTATCCATTCGGTTACAATATTAAACTTGCAACTTAGCACACTTGCACTCTTCTGGTACAATGTCACATGAGGTCATAAATGGCCACAGATGTTGATATGCGTTGACAACTTTAGCGAATCGAAATGAAAATTAGACACAAATCTCAGATACTTTGGTACCATCGTCTTGTATTGAGTCACTGATTTTTATCGAAATGGCAATGAAAGTTTAGCAAATTAAGAGCTGGTTAGTATTGTAAATCGATGTGTTGTGGTAAGAACAGAAAATAATATTACTTAAATTCTCTATTAATTTCTGCAAACTATAACCTAAATACAACTAAGTTTTATAAATGCAATAATTTGTACATAAATATTTACAACAGCTTCTAATTTTAATGTGAACCATATAGCCCTACAATATACAAGGTAAGATTTTACAAAAGTGTCAAAATGTACCAACTGAGAAACCGCATAGCTCAGGCAAATACATTTTATCTTACACACCACTTTCTCTTCATTATCGCGAGTAGAGTACACTTTGTATGCATAATTTTTAGGGCCACCAGATACAAAATCCGTAAAAATCCGTAATAAAACTGTCAGCACCGTATGGTTCTAACTTATCAGTCATATCCCCAAACAATTCACCTGTGGGTACATCGTATTCACCAGGTCTTGATACGTAAATAGTACTGTCTGTATCAAAGTACAATACTCATTCTTCCAACTTTTTCTTCTTTCCTCTCTGTGTTCGTATTTAACAACACGCGTTTTTTCTCTCTCGGGGAAGCAACGCATTAACATAGACGTCGAGGTATGTAAACATATCAAATAGCTCACCAGGAACTCTGGTAATCCTGGTCTTCGATTGGTTTTTCCTTTGATCAAATTTTCCCCCAAAACTGTTTCATATTAGCTTGACGAGAGAACGAAGTCCTGGATTATTTAAAATTTCAACAAACTCCAACTACACTTGTTATTTAAAAGTCCTCAGTGTACTGAGTATAATGACTCACGCTCACGAATATTCACGACTTTTAAGATTTTGTTCACTCATACCCATGCACGAAACATATGTTGAAGTAGACTCACTCATGCTCGTAATTCTCAAGATTTTACTCATGCTCGCTCACTCACGTACATATTGAAGTAGACTCACGGATGTCTCAAATTTTCGACAATAAACACACACGCACCCACACACCCACACATACACACTCACTTTCACAGATTTCAATACTTTATCGATAATAATCCCAGTTCTGGTTAACGACCTTTTTTCTCCGTTATATGTACACTCGCCCTGCTTTATTTTTTGGGCACAAAATTAACATTAATTCATTACTCATTTTTAGGCGCAATACAGGATGATACAAGTCTCTTGCTGGTAATGTTTCACATTTAATTGCCCCGTTTAATTTTGTAGCTGTTCGCGGTCTATTCCAACGTAGACTTTAGTAGTACTATAGGAAATTTTCTATATTTACGAACGTGTGGATACTGACTGAAAATGTCCACATATTTAGTTGTTTCACCTTTCTGACGCTTGTAGTATTCATAACAGTTACCTGTTCTTCCTCTCTAAAAAGCATCTCGAGGGTTAAGCGGTGCATGAGTAACTAGTGAATGCCTTTTGGTATAATTTCTGATACTTATATTCTTTTTTAACGTTTTCCGAAACCTACACTCCCACATCGCAAGTACTTTACATTCCAAGTTTCTTAATCTATTGGTCCTTGCGATCGTAGATTCGTTTCTCAAATTCATAGTTTGTATAGGATTATCATACAGCGGTTCATCTCTGTTATGTTTGAAACAGCCAGGACATTCAGTAGGTAGTAACGACCATGAAATTCAAACACCTGTTTTGTCTCCACATAATATCCATTCGCCTTGATACCCTATACTCTGACTTCTTGTTGTTTAGCAGCATGAACAATATTAATCTGGCGCTTGTGTTATTCTGAATAACGATTTTACTTTGATTATATCTCCACCTATAGCCGCCCTTTGAAATAATATGAATTGCGTTTGGCTTCAAGAAATTACGCGTTCGACATCAGATATAAAATATTCCACCAGATCACGCCGCATATCAAAAACCTCGTTTTTATGGTTCTCATGCCATTTTAGAAACTTTTCACGATCTCCTGTTTTCATTGTGTCAGGGCTGTAACATTCGACAGCTGGTAGAGTACCGACATAATTTTCATCTTCTCGTGTGCTAAACAGATGCGGGAAGTAACCTTTTCTAAGTTCAGGACCAAGGTACTTTTGGTAGATTCGAGAGAGCCATTGAAAATTAATTTAGGCTGTTAATGAATTTTATGTTTCCTACCTCCATCTAAATTATTTTGGCCACTCTCACAATTAATTCCAGGTTTAAGGTTTGCTTGAGTCAAAATGTAATTAAACATAAATTGCCTATCAAATGGTTGAAAATTATGAGCTCAATATATGACATGTTTGAATTTCTTCTGCATTATTAAAAGATGATTCATGAATGATTGCACAGGATTGCTGCATTTGAGAGTCTGTACCCGAATACCGCATTTATATAAAACTGGTTCTCGGTCGACAAGCACACAGTGCAACACTGCTTGAATACACAAATTTGGTTCATGAATCCTGGAGCCGTCCTCTAAAAGTTTTTCTTGCATAGTTTCAAAATCATAAAAGATAAATTGTACACCTGTTGTTTTCGGGGGCTGTAAATAACACCGATGCCTTGAGGTTCGTGAGCGTAACAAAATTTATAGAACACTTCTCCGCAAGTATGCTTCCTGCCACCTTTAATCGTTTTTAGACCAACTGTGCAAAATCTAATCTGACTATAAACGGAATATTTTTCTAGAGATTTCTTCCTCCAATGATTTTCACAACAGTTCACAGTTCTGTACGAACTATTACACTCGGAGCATTTTACATTCAATATTTTGGGGCAGGTATGCGATTGATGGCAGCAACATCGAGGTCTGCTTTTATGGTCATGAGATACGTGTCGTTCCTCACAATAATACTTTGCACAGAAGGCAGATGTTAAAGATCGTTATAATCTGTATCACGTTACAATATCCTTCCACTTCATCCTTCAAAGATAACGTCCTTACCTTTGTTACCACACATATAAACCACTTTATAACTGCATAGCTCTCGCTGAAACTGTTCCAATTCAGATATGCTACAACTTTCTTCGGGAATAAAAATCTCGTACCCTCTACCGACTTAAGTGCTCTTTGGGTTTTAAGTTTTCTAGTATATTTACGCATCTTGTTCTACATAAGGTCCTTCTTAAAGTATGCAATAGCCACCATTAACCCTCGAAACCAACAAATATTTTCTTTATTGTTTATAGTAACAATTCTACTACGCATACTGCATTCCTCGTCATAGGAGTTATATTTGTGACCTCTACCTTTCCCCGAAGGCATCTTTACAGATGTTACACCTAGACAGAACGTCTCGACATTGACTTCTGCTGAGTTGGACTGATAAATATTACTAATAATATTCCAGATATTATCATACATAACCTTGCTGGCGTCATGGAAAGCAATCCACCCATCACCACGTTGAAGATTCTTTGAACAGAAATTGAGGCCGATTTGATCACCAAGATGAAGACCCTCAGTACCATTTTCAACTATTTGATAAACAGCATCACGCACCCAAGCTGCCGGTTCTTCACTGCTGGGTATAGGCTTAATTTCAAACTCTAAACTGCGTCCAATCAAATTGAAACGCTTTCTTAACAGTATATTTTGCCATGATAAACTTTTTCATCTTAACAAAGCCAGAAGATACGTTGTTCGAGAACCGATTATACAAGCAGCACAAGTGTCGAACGGTTGATCAGACAGCTCCTAGATAGGTATATAGACCTAATCGAAAAGATATGGAGATTAGATTTTAATTGATGGTTCATGAGGAACATATGATTTGCAGCTATTTCTAATTATATGACTCTCCTAAGATGTTGATATGTTAAGTATTAACAAGCCTACTGTCATAATATACCATGTATACCACACAGACGGTCTCCATTCAAATTCAATTGCTGATAAATTTACGTTGTATAATCTAACTTTGATTCTGTGTCGATTGATCAAACAGCAATATCACAGACAGAAACATTTTGATCTCCTCTAAGTAGTTAGGGAAATATAAACAACCAATTATACTTAACAGCCAGCGGGACTGTTAAATATTCTATATATAAACACCACGTCTTCTGAAATTGAATGTATTTAATTTCGGTTATATGGCTAAATATCAAATGCAGACGCGCCTAGTGCAACCTAACCTAATCCTACAAAAAAATTTACGTCGTATAATCTAACTTTGATTCTGTGTCGATTGATCAAACAGCAATATCACAGACAGAAACATTTTGATCTCCTCTAAGTAGTTAGGGAAATATAAACATCCAATCATATTTAACACCGGGACTGTTAAATATTCTATATATAAACACCACGTCTTCTGAAATTGAATGTATTTAATTTCGGTTATATGGCTAAATATCAAATATAGACGCGCCTAGTGCAAGCTAACCTAATCCTACAAAAAAATATCCTTATCAACTATTTTCCCATGAAATAGTCTTCGAATTAAAATTGATAAATTCAAAAATGGCCTTAGCAGATGCCCACATCATGATATCATGATCGTTTATCCCATAACACACAACTAAGAAGAAAAGATTAGACGTTGAGGTCGGGCGTGGCCAACTATAAATATTATTCTGTTTGATTGACATTTTACTCGAATGCGACTCAATTCAGTTTTTACGTGGTGCCGCTGAGATTGAGTAGACAGCCAATATTTTTACTTTCGCATCCACGTAGTGGATTGGAAGTATAGTTAGTAATCGTAAAAAAGTTGTAAATTTTTTTCTTTCTTGAAATAGGTTTAGAATGTTATGAAGCGTGGAGGTTTTAAATTTGAGAGAAAAAAATCTGTTTGTCGGTCGGTCTGTCTCTCTGTAACTCTTTTTTTAGTTTACACATGTTTTCTCTGAAACAGTTTAAGATATTGACTCGAAACTTGGTACACGCATGTATTTTAACGAGATCTGAAACTGAATTATATTTTGAGTTTACTCCGGTGGAGGGTTGAGGGTAAAATAGGGTAAATAAGTAAAGCAAGCTGCTAAAAGTAAAGAAACTGGATTTGGTGTATGCACTAGAAAAGGAGGCCTCAAATTTGCCACTACTACCCTCTTTCGTATGAAAGAGGTTAATAAATAAAATTTGGTGGATATATTCATTATAACAACATATGGAACTAGATTATATTTTGAGATGATTCCGTTGAAGAGTCGGAGGCGAAAAGGGTAAATAGGGGTAAATAATTAAAGGAAGCTAGTAGGAGTACAGTGATTTGGGATTTCGTATATATATAGAAGCAATGGCCTCAAATTTTGTATGGAATTTTCCACCCCCATCACCACCACTTACTTCATTGTTAAAGGAGTTATCAAAATGAAATTGTGATTTGGCGTGTACGAGAGCAAACGTTCTCAGACATATTATTTGGTATCAGTTACCGTGATCCCATTAAACGTTGTCACTCGAAAAGGTATTGAAGTGGCACATCCTTTTATGGGTTTGTGAGTGAGACGAAATTATTAAAATTCTATGAGTAAATATTTCCGCATACTGTGGTGCAAATATAATATCGAGATGCCTTCGTTTAAAGAGACTTGGATAGGAAATCGGGATGTGAAAGTAGTGATTCCTTGGGCAGGGGTTTTTATATTTATAGTTCAAATAGGTATTTGTAGTCGTTTATTAAAAGTACATTCCAGCAACATTTTAAATAAGATTAACATGAATTGATCTACGTGAAGTTCGTTGGAATGTGAGTCACAATTATATTGCAAGTGTGATATCTTGTATATATTGGTATTTTATTTTGGGTGACCACATCGTATATATTCTTTTCCCTAAAGGTATAACGTGCCTTTCTTTGGCGACAATATCAACTACGATCTAAATATCATTTTAATTGGTCATTTTTTAATTAACAGTTTTTTTAAGGTGACCATTCTGTATATTTCCACTAAAAGTATAATTGATTTCTTCCTCGATAATCGTTTTAGCTATTTGCCAAATATTATTCTCCTTCGTCGTATTTTTTCACCATGTAAATTATTCACTTTTTAAAGAATATTTCATTTCCGTCTATCTATTTGGAAATGAAAGAGAGTAATAAAAGTTCTTTATAGATGCCAACCCTATAAAATGATACACGCACACGCACGTTCGTACGCACGCACGCACCTACACAGGCACAGATACACGCACCCACACACGCACACGCGCACACACAAACACAATTAGTGTAGGCGAGCTAGCTGTTCAGGGACCCAGATCTCAGACAAACTGAAACTTCAGCAAAAAAAATACACACATATAGTTTGTGATGTCTGGAAGTAGATGATATTAATTTGGAAAAAGAATCTTTGGTTGGAATTTGCAAAAAAAATGCGAAAGGTAGCGAAAGATAGTTTTTCGTGTTATAAAGGAAAAGCTGAATTTATGCGAAAAAAATGCTCAGATAAGAAATGTGCGCAAAAAAAATCATTAAAGAACTTCCCTCTTTATTTATACAGGACGGTAACTCTAAAATATCATTAATTAAGAAATAACATCATATGAGAATTATAATCGCAATGTAGTTAGCCCTATTATTACAAAGAAAACTTGGTAATTTTTTTCTCTAGCACTATTTCCGAAACTACAAATTCCACACCTAAAAATTGTGTAGGAACAAGTATAATTACAACACACTGTTATGGTATAATACCCTACGGTTTTCAACAAATCAGAAGCCGTTAAGCAACACTTAGTGGCTGCGTTTAGCTTCGCATTTGACGTTTTAAACCTTTTTTTGTATAATTTCTAAAACCTTATTAGAGAAAGTATAGTCTACAACACGTTTAGAATAGCATATCCCACACTCGCGAACCGTAGTACTCGCCTTCGACTCGGACTACATATTTTTCTCTCGTGTGGAATATGGGCCATTCCAGAATTTTTTATAGAATATACTATTTCATCATCTACTCTATAGTGATGGGGGAAGAAATATTACATTTTTTTTTTAATTTTCAAAACATGTTTTTGTTGAAATAAGTTTGGAATGTAATGAAACGTGGCAATTTTAAAACTGAAAACAATTTTTTCCATGATATATTCTACTGTAGTGGTAAAAAAGTAAAAACAAAACTTTTTCAAAACAATTTTTTTTTGAGATGTGAATGTCATAAAACGTGGAAATTTTAAGTTAAAGAACAATCTTTTTCCATGATCTATTCTATAGTACGTAGTGGTAAAAAAATGTTTTATATTTTTTTTAATTTCCGTTTTTTTACTTCCCTCGCATACCGAAAGGAAGTATTGAATGCGAGAAGAAATCCTCCTCCGAGATTTTTTCGGATTTTCACGTGGATCATGTGGATTACGAAAATATAGGTTTTTGAATTCCGTCTGTCTGTCTGTCTGTCGGTTTGTTGGTGCATCATCTAAAAAACTACTTGACTGAAGACAGTCAAATTTGATAGGTAGCTAACGCCACTGCCACCGAAGAAATGGTTAGACTTTCACTGGAAAATATATAGGATGGATCGTATAAAGGGAATAAAGAGATAATGGAAAACATGTTTTCGTTCAAATTTTGAAGTTCCACGTTTCATGACATTCTAAACCTATCTCAAAAATTTTTTGTTTTGAAAATTTTAAATAGAAGAAAATTTTGAAATTTTGAAAAATAATTCAACCATGTTCTAAATTTGTAAAGGTATTTACGCAAGCCTTCCATATTTGCCATTTTTTATTTAATACTGAATGTTTGCTATCGGATGACCACTATGTATATTTTTTTGACCAAAAGTTATCAGGTTTTCTTTGTATACTACCTTCCGGTTATTATTCTCATAATTATGTGGAAGTTCTGTGTAAATACCTTTACCGATTTTTTTCTCGAATATAATACTTCCCTTCGGTATGCGAGGGAAGTAAAATGAACAAAATAAGACCCGGTGGAACTTAATTGGCCCAGTGGTTCCCTATCAAACTGCAAGAAACCACTAAAATGGCACGTTTTCTTAAAAATTCATAACTTCGGTTCAAACACATATTAAAAGCTGGAAGTGGCACACGTTGGAGTTTTAGTAGTCCTTAATCTACCCTCAAAATTTCAATCGAAGATACCGTGTAGTTTTGGCAAACCGTTACCTCTTGCAAAAAAAGCACTTTTTTGCACAGCGCCGCGAAAGCCCTGTGGCGGTCAGACTGATATTTAACTAACGCCGTTGTATAAACAAAACAAAAATTACTTTATTATTATAAAACGATAATTAAAAAACCTATCTTAAATCAAATACACAATACATTTTCTAGTTTCCTTTTTGAAAAAGCCATGTATGACAACTCGTATTTACCCAATAATGTGACAATAGAAACAAATTAATAACGAAGATTTGTCTTAACCATAAACAAAAGTTTAAAAAATATATTTCATTTACATCTGTATATAATAAAAACGTATTTGTAGATAGTCTAGAAATAAAATTATAAAAATATATAACACTTAATAAGATTTTTCTAGCCATAGAAATGAAGAACATAATGGAATGACGAGAACTTTTTAAATTATTTATTTAAATTGATATTACAATCTGATCTGCTATCTTGCAACAAAATTCTTGAGTCTACACGAAACTCAAACAAATGTTTGAATATCTCCTAGGCTGTACAATTTAGTGCTCATATGTATTTAAATCATAATCAGATTATGGTTGTTTCACCAGTATTTAATAAGTACATTTTTACTAAAATGAACTAAATTCTATCAAGCAACTTTTCAAGACTTGATTTTATTTAATATTTCTATAATTGTAGTATTGTTCGAGATTTACTCTACAACGTGTTTTTTGTTGGTTTTGCTAAAAAGTCGATTGGAAGCATGCGAAAAACGCAATCGAAAACCGTTAATTTCAGCGCTGTAGAAGGGGCGAAGAGTGGGGGTAACGAGAGCGAAGGAGAAATCGGCTAGGTACCCTCACTCTTCGCCGCTTCCACGTTGCTGAAACTAACAGTTTTCGATTGCGTTTTTCGCATGCTTCCAATCGTCTTTTGGCAAAACGAAAAAAAAAACGTTGTAAGATAAACTTCGAAGAATGCAACCGCGTTGGTTAAATATCAGTCCGACTGCCACATGGCTTTCGCGGCGCTGTGCAAAATAATGCCTCTTTTGCAAAAAACAACGGTTTGCAAAAACTGCATTATTTTTTATTAAAATTTTGAGGGTGGGTTAAGGACTACTAACACTCCAACGTGTGCAAATTTCATCTTTAGATATTTGAACCAGAGTTATGAATTTTTGAAAAAAACGTGCAAATTTAGTGGTTTTTTGTAATTTGCAGGGGAACCACTGGGCCAATTTGAGTTCCACCGTTGTTTCTTGTTTTATTGCGCACATTTTTCACCCGAACGCTTTTTTTTGTATGAATTTAACTTTTCCTTTAAGATGTGAAAACCCGTTTTAGGCGACATTTCGCAATTTTTTTGCAAATTCTACCAAGAATTCTTTTTCCAAAATAATATCATATTCCAGTCATTGTAAACTACATGTATTATTTTTTTTGCTCTGGTTGCAGTTAGTCTGAAGATAAAACCTAGCTCGCCTACACCATATATATTTCGCTTTAAAACTAGTTGAAAAATACTATAGTGACCATGAAACATAACAATACAATAACTTCCCTATATGCTGAGAAGTTAAAAAAAGTAAATTTTTAAGTCAATGCATCGAAATAATCGTAGGCACAAAAAAGGAGTTATAGACAGACATAATCATAGACAAAAATTTTAAATTTCCACGTTTCCATGTCTAAATTCATTTCAATCAAAATAAATGTTGACATTTTCACGATTGTTTTATTTCCAACACTATGTGGAGGTGGAAGAATTATAGAATTAAATACAGAAATAAACAGCGCTTTGAATAATATAAAAGTTTATTGAAATGTTTGTAGCATTACAACAAATTATTACTATACTCGCCACATTTTTTCAGACCAGCCCGTATAACAATTTTTTTTATTTAAAAGGTGCCGTGCTTCATATATAAATGTTTTGCCTTCCTTATCATATAAGGGTACAGTAGAATATTGATGAACTAAATGGACACGTTCTATAATAGGCTTCTAAACGTTTAAAATTCAATTAAACCATTTCCAGAAGAGAGGTTTGAAAATTAATATATCAACTACCACCCATTGAATTCATAGAAGGTACTATCGATTTAGCGTTTTCATTTTATTTTATTAAATTCCACACTGTGAATAATTGTTATAACGGAATTCCTTATTTTTTGCAGCTGTCAAGGTGAATGAGTCCTGCTTTTTCAATGAACAATGTGAATCCGTCAATTTTCAAACAGAATGTAAAGAGGGAGTTTGTGTTTGCCGATTCGAAAAACAAGCTGTTTTAAAACCAGACGGACAAGTGGAATGCATAGGTTAGTTATATTTTATTTAAATACTGATATTATTATGATTGTCAATATATGTTAGGTTTATTAAATAGCAAATATTCAAATTAGTTTTGAACTCAGACATATTTTTGAATAGTAATCACTGAACTACTACTACTGATCTTTGTTAAAAGATCGAAGGCTACCATAGGACAATAAGTTACGATCTTTGATTTTATCTAAATTTTAATTGTTTTATTTATAGATTTACTTTTAGTGTGCTGCATTTAGATGGAAAAAGTAAGTTATTAGAAAATTGTTCTGGCATGAATATATTTGCCGAAAATTTTTCAATAGCTTTCTGTAATCACAAATTCCTTTGCCGGAAATTTTATTAAAAACTCCAAAGAAGCTGTCTTTTTATGAAAAATTATTTCAAAAATGATATACTCAATTAAAGAAATGTATATTTTATGTTGACCTGAAGATATGCACTAAAAGGTTTTAGTGGTCGCTGATCTCAAGTTTGGAGTTTAAAAAATTAATAAATAAAATGGGGCATTCAATATGGCTCAATTCAAGACAAAATCATGCAAAATTATATAAGTATTAATATATATTCGATGTTGTGGTTTCGCAGAGAACAGACTTAAAATCGAGCGTATTAGTGAATTAGAATTGGAATTGTTTTTAAAAATTGATTGAATCTGAACCTCCTGACAGGGGGAAAAATATACCGCTCGACCGCAGTCTAAAAATTTGCTTCGACTTATTTATTATATTTTAAATACTAGCTTAGTTATTGGCTTTCAAAATTTATATTTTATGTCATTTAATTACTTCTTTCGACGTTTGTCAATTTTTATCACTTTTGTCAAATATTTTAGGTTTACTTGTTCTCCAAAACGATGTCTAGTCTTCAATAGTATAAGGTCAACTAAATCTTTCAAATATTTACTGCCAAAACTAGTGACTATCCAAATATACCTAAGTACTTGATTTACAAATTTCCTAACCTAACATTCTATTATATTGAATTCAGTATTTTCTACAATACATTCTTATAATGATTTAATCCTTGCTTAAATCATAAATTATATTTTCTTTCTAATTGTACCAAACCCAATGTGTTTTAATTAATTTATTATTTAAACATTTTTAAAACCGTCAAATGTAAAATTTTTAAATATCTTTTAATAGGCAGATTTTATAATTATATCAAATGCTTAATTACTAACTTATAACAAAATACAAATAGCTTCATATCTTAGTAGCATCTAAATTTGATTTTATTTCATTTATCTATCATTAGTAACATACATATCGATCTCCATCGATACCTACATACGTACCAATAATTACTAGCTTCATAGACTATTTAAAATTATACTATGCATGGCTATTGAGTATTTCCCTTTCACTATGTCGTGTTAGAAAAATTATATTCCACTCTTAAATGAAAATAATCTATTAACATATTTAATTGTCACTCTTAAAATATAATTTTGAAATATAAGATCTCAAATGAATATTAAAATAAAATCTAGATGTACCATCTTGAAAGGTAACAATTTCGTAACGTAAAACTTATGTCTAATACTAATAACCAAAAATTAAAATTAATGAAATATATGCTCTCCCTTATGAGTCGCAATATATTTCTCAATAGACCATATTATTAAAAAAAAATGATTTTTTAGGATTAGTATACTTCCAATCCACTACGTGGATGTGGAAGTAATTAGAGTAAACAAATGAAAATATATGAATTTTATAACAATATATACGAATTTTGGCGTTTTTAAACGAAAGTCCACATTTAACTTTGAAACGGTGCGTCAAACCGAACAGTGGAAAAGGAAAAAAGTTTCCAAAACTAAATTTCCACGAGGGTATAACATGAAAAATCCCATTTTCTCGAGGTATTAATGGATATGCAATGAGGGGTTCCCTGAAAAGCGTTTTTATTTATTTACGAAAAAGCATTTGAGAAATCGCTATTGTTTATGGCGCATTTTCGTAGGAAATTTTCCGCTTAAAATTTTTGATCCTCACAATTTTTTCGGAAGAAACCACAATTTTGAGATATAGGCAATTCTGTGGAAAAGCACTTGGTAAAATGGAATTTCTCATGTTATACTCTCGTAGAAAATCAATTTTGAACTCTATTCTCCTTGTCCACTTTGCGATTTGACGCACTGTTTCAAAGTTAATGGTGAAGTTTCGTTAAAAAACGCCAAAATTCGTATATACCATATAATAATATAGTAATAATATAGTGCTGTAATCTTAAAGTTCTATTGATAAACCTTAATCCAGGTGGACTATTACGCCTGCGTGTGAATGGTCTGGTTCTAAAAATTTAAACGCGTTACTCTCGAAAAGACGTTTTTCTAAACGCTAGTGAAGCTTTCTCGAACTACACTTGACCGATTAAGCTAAAATCTTCACTAGATAATATAGTTTTCGTGTCACATAGGAGTCTTCGAAAAAATATTTTTTTTGCAATTGTTATTAAACTTTTAATTTGAAAAAATGGTGAAAAGATCGCATTCTTTAAAAACGCCACTTTTGATAGTTTCTCGAAATTCCAAAAAATTCTACGTGACACGATAGCCAAGAGAATAACAAATTAATTTCGATTTATTGCGTTTATTTCAGGCGGGCACATTTCCCAGAATCGTGGCTATCGTTTAATTCTGATATTTTGGAGATACGGTTTCGCGCGCATCCCATGGCTACCATTTTGTTTTTCTTTTTTTCAGAAACTAAATTGTTAATACACTTTCCACTTAAAAATAAATAGCAAAGAACCGAATTCCTCTATCTTTATTACTTTCCCCAAATAAAAATTAAATTCAAACAATACGAAAACGGTGCTCCAAGATCAACGTCCCCCCTAAATTATTTCTTAGAATGACCACCCTGTATATTTTTCATTAAAAATATAATAGAGAGAAATATAATACAGAGTTCAAAGTGTGTCGAATTCGGTGACAGACGCGTGTTTGGTGGTTCCTACAAGGCCTCGAGATAAATCCGGATAAAACAGCAACAAAACGTACGAAATTGTATTGAACCAAAGCGTAAACAATTCTACATTGATTGATATAAATTATCACGAGTCTGGCTATTTCACATGGTGGATATTTTATTAAATTATGTTGGTTGAATATAGCAACACAATAGCGTGTATATAAACAACCCGAGAAAGTGTACTGTCTGCGTAAAATCTATACCTGGATCGGTTCCTCTTCAAGTGGGTGATATAATAAGCAACAGACCGCCAGCTGTGAATGAAACAGAGATAAGTTTTGTTTATTTTATTTTAGTCTAGTTTAGTTTATTGATGTGGTCTATTTCCTTATTTAAACAAAAAACAAATGAAATTAAAATAGAAAAGATATTAAACATGGAGAAGAAATAAAAAATTGGAAAACGGAAACTAAAACTAAAACTGATTCAAAGACAAACCAATATACAGGGTGTACAAAATATTCTCTAGGGCCTCTTTCTCATAACCCGTTGAAATAAACTTTTTATCGCGAGATAGAGCCATCCCCTGTACTTTCACCGTAAATAGATACTTACCCGTGGAACGGTTAATATAAATAAAAGCTCAATTGCGGCGAGCTAAAACGCAGATTTGTGGGAAACATGAATTCATATGCCTGTGGACGCAAGCAGGCTGGAGGCGGCGCACACTGCCAGAAAAAGAAGAAACAGAAAACTTAGAAGAAGAATAAATGATGAGATGATGACAGATGGAAACTAAAAAGAAGCATGGAAACTTAAATGAGGCATCTCACAAACACCTACACTTCTCATCTTATATTCCTACCCCATGCGTCATGTTGGTCTCGCTGCTGGCAACAAGCATGTCCAATGTCCAATCCAGCGTATGCAGCCGGTTCGACGGTATATAAAAGCATCCGAGGTTCGTTCCGGCACGCGGTTTGATCGTCCGTTGGGGAGTCGAGTGATGCCGCCCAGTCATGGCATAAAATATGTAGTAGACCACCGAGCTATTGTATTTGGCCGTTCAACGGCGATCGAGTTGCATGTTGGAACGAATCTCTAGATTGGAAGCTCGAAATCGGCAGCAGTGCTCACCTTACGCTGGCAAATCAATCAATCAATCAAAAAATATAATAGTTGTCTTTCTTAACAGTTGTAATAACTATATGTAAAATATTATTGCCATCTGCTACATTTTTTTCATTATTTAATATTTTTAGGCAAACGACTCTGTAAATTTTTCAGTGAAAGTATACCTATTTCCTTGCTGGCAGTAGCGTCAACTGTCTATTAAATTTCACTGTTCTCAATCAAATAGTTTTTTAGATAGAGCTTCAACAGACCGACAAACAGATAGACAGAATGACGTCATTGAAAAACCTTCGTTATCGTAATCTACATGATCTGAAACGTAAAAATCCGAAGGAATCGCGGAGGGTGCTTTTTTCTCTAATGCAATACGTCCCGTCGTTAAGCGAGGGAAGCAAAACGTTATTTTAAAAATACGATTTGTATGCACAAATGAATTCCTATCTCTATTTTCTTCAATCTTCATCCTTCTCTTCTTCCGAGATGTTCTCTATAATTTCGCAAAGCGAGCTTTTTGAGCAATTCTGTTCATTCCAATGTAGATCATTATACACGCATTTTGTTTAATCCGCACGAACATTATCTGCGTTTTCCGTCCATCCCGAAAAAACTAAGTGCCTAAGTAACGTATGTATTAATAGCGTTATTAGCATTTAACCGTATACTGTAGTTTCATAAGGCGAGTATAGTCGTCTTCATAATTTTAAGGCATGTAAAAAATGCGGTAACTACAAAACGGGCAGGCGGCATCTTTACCTATTCAATGATACCGCCGCTCGGACTCCTTTGACGGGAATTTTTTATGTGCCTTGGACATATGAAGGCAACTATACTCATTGTAATCGTAAAAAATCACTTCTTCAAATTTTCGTGTTTCAGACCATGCAAATTACGAAAATTAAGGTTTCCCGATTAAATGAGTCTGTCGGTCTGTCGGTCTGTTGACTGTTTGTTGGCACTATATCTAGAAAACTGTTTAAGGGAGAACAGCCAAATTTAATAGGTATTGCCAGTGAAGAAATGGGTAGACTTTTACTGGAAAATGAACAGGATGGACAGCCTGTAGGAAATAAATAATAACAAAATGTGACAGATTGTAATAATATTTAGCATAGAGTTAACACAATTGCTAAGAATACTTATTGCACCTTTAATGAAAAATATGATTCTAAGAGATAATTCAACTTTGGTGGAAATTTGTAATAGCACTTACGCAAACTTCCCAATTTCGCACCTTTTCTTTATTTGTTTTTTCTCTCGGATGAACACAGCATATTTTTTTAATTAAAAGGTTTTCTTTGTAGCAATAGTGACATCTACATTCCGATTATTATTCTCCAATATTGTTTCGTAATTAATAATTTTTTAGAGAGACCACACTGTATATTTTTTAAAAAGCATATCTTTATAACAATAGTGATGACTATATTCCACATATTGTTGTCTCTTTTGTCTTTTAATTATTATCTTATAGTGACCATACATCCTGTAAGCATCTAACTTGAGATTTGCAGATGATACCACCTTGGTTGCAGCTAGTGAGGATGAGCTCATGCACCTGCTAGACAATCTACAAATAGTAAGCTCTGAGTATGGTCCAAGTGTAAATTACAATAAAACAAAAATTATGGTTATAGACCGAGCAAATGGAAACCATCCAGGCATGTTAAGGATAGGTGTTCATGAGCTAGTAAACTAGATAGTCTAACTTGGAGCCCTTGTGGACGAACGACACCGGAATCTGCGAGTATGAGATTCGACGAAGAATGCAGATGATAAGATCAGTAACATCCCAGTTGAGCAAAATTTAAGTGACAGAAATATCATGAGTCGCACAAAGATCCGAAACATGTCCCACAAATCAACTCTCCAGTATTTTCTCGAATTTTTTCATTATTTGGCCACATTAACCGAAGAGAGGACAGTATGGTACGTTCGATTGTCGAAAGGAAACCAGATGGCAAAAGACGAAGGGAAAGACCGCCAAAACGTTGGACTGACACCACCAAAGAGTTATTAGGAAAGAGCTTTGGAGAGGCCTTGCGCGTAACAGGCAGCTGCGATAGATGGCATGACACTATCAAATTTGCTATATAGCAAAGGGAGGCTAATTGGAACATTACATGAATCACAAGGCGTTGCGAATAAGAATTGTGATAACTACATTTCAAATATTATCCTGCGTCGGTTCCTAATTATTTTTTGAAAATGTTCACCAGGCCTGTACCCAGAAATAAATTGTATGGGGGGCTCATCAGATTTCAGGAGGTGTCAATTACACTATAATTCAGGAAAATATGTAAAATAGGTCCATATAAGTATTGTAATTTCTTCAGAGTGCTCAAATGTTTCCAGGGGAAGTCCAGCACCCCCTGGCTGCAGGCCTGATGTACTCCCTGTATAATCTTCTCCAAAATTATAGCAAATTTTCTTCTTGGCAATTGTGACAACTATATTCCTAATATTTTTTTCTTTCACTAAAAAAAATGTACAAGGTGATCGTCCTAAAAAGTAATTAATTAAGTAGGGTTGGTGGAAAATAAATTTGGAATATAGTTGATACGTTTATCAAGGACATACTTTTATTTATTAAATCATATAGAAGGCGGTCATCCAACAGAAAAAATAATGAATAAATAAAAAGTGACCAATAAAGAAGGAAGTTCTGTGTAAATAACTTTATCGATTTTTTTGTCTAAAATTATTTGAAATTGAATAATAGTATATTATTCAACGAGCATATAATAGCCATTATATTCGAGTAGAATACTATACTTTGTCCACGACTACTAAATATTTAACATTAAATTAAAATTGACCTTCACTTCATTTCTCTATTTGAGAAAGATTCATACGTCATCATATATAATTTTTTCGATTTTTCGAGCAACAAGTTTACTGAGGCGAATTCTGCAGCTTCGTTTATCTCTGGCGGTATCAGAGAAATCTCGTTTCCACTGTCAGTATCCATTTATGTAATTATATTACTCTTTTTGAGTGCCTAATCTGTAAATTATTGTAAATAACGTTGGCGTTGAAATAGCACAAATTTTGACGTTTCAAATCAATTACAGAATTACGCTTTGACAACATTGTCATGGCTTACTAATAAAATAATACAATTTGCAGGCACGTAGGTAAATGGTTTTAAAAAAATGTTTGGGATTGTCGCGTGTTGCTAATAGATGCTTTGAAAAAATCTTACTAACGTAGTTTTTGAGTATTCATTAAAGTACCTCTTCGGCATGTATCATTTGAGTGTTTCCTAAAAAACTCAAAGAAACAACACTTGTCTTTTAGTTGCTGCAATTTTCATTTAAAAATTTTAAGTAAAGAGTCACTAATATCATTTCTTATAACAACTGACTGTCCTCATTATTCACTGCAATCAGTGAATAATGAAATCATTATTCACTGCAGGGAATAATGGATAGCATTATCCTTGAGGAAACACATACATAATGAGTACATTATTTAATAGTCGTGGACAAATTATTAAATTAACCAGGTACGGTTCAAGTTTTGTAATGGTTAATTTTTTATATACAACCCTTCATTTTTACATAAATATCTGTAATTTCGTCCAATATATCCTATCGAGACGCACCCAGAAGCAAGTTGAAGATAATTTTATCAACTTCACTTAAGTTCGTATATTTCAAGATATTTGCAAAAATCTGAAAAGCTCCAAAATCCTCCGAATTTACCCAAAAAGTTGTAATTTTATTTTTAGAAAAGAGCGGAAGAACAATAAAAGATTTAATTCAACGAGTTACAAGTTGTATATTTAACACTTTTTTGACAAAACTACTAGTTTTCAAGATGTTTACAGACACCGTTATTTAATTCCTGCTTCTTAAAAGCTTAGACAATTTTGATCGACAATTTCTTTCATATTTATGAGACCCTAAATAACAGTTTTCTGCGATAAAACAGATTATATCGATTTCTAAATCAAAATCTAAGTGCAGTTTACTATTAGTATATTGTCTAAATGTTATTTGTCGCATTATCTTAATTTTTTTCCTTCTTCAATTCTTTGGGACTTCCTGCCACATGTATGTTTTCTTTCTAAGCGGTGCTAGGGGAATCTACAAAATATATCACAATTAACCAGTATGTTACTGGTAAAAAACCTCTACGCCTGTGACGTTTACGTCAAAGGATCAGTTAAAGGTTGGTTTTTATAAATAAACAACACAAATAATTATAAAAACTTGAAATTAAATATTTCGCCGACGTTTCGGAAATCTAATCTGTTTCCTTTTTCAAGGCTTTTTTTTGAAAAATCTTTTTTGCTGTGTATGGCAAATACACAGCTCTAAGAATGTTTGTTATATTCAATATCCATAGATACACGCGTGGGAGAACGGACATAGAATAAACTGGGACTCGGCAAAAATTTTAACAAAAGAGGCAGATAGCAAAAAAAGAAAAATTAAAGAATCCGCGATAATATTATTGAATGAGAATAATTGCGTGTCGAATTGTTCCGTAGATGTCTGTACAACTTGGCTGCCAATGTTAAAAGAAGAACTTCACAAACTTAACATTGTATAGAAACTAAAAAACTGTTAACTATATCAACAGTTCTATGTAAATAGTAAGTATCTATGGATATTGAATATAACAAACATTCTTAGAGCTGTGTATTTGTCATACACAGCAAAAAAGATTTTTCAAAAAAAAGCCTTGAAAAGGAAACAGATTAGATTTCCGAAACGTCGGCGAAATATTTAATTTCAAGTTTTTATACTTATTTGTGTTGTTTATTTATGAAAACCAACCTTTAACTGATCCTTTGACGTAAACGTCACAGGCGTAGAGGTTTTTACCAGTAACATACTGGTTAATTGTGATATATTTTGTAGATTCCCCTAGCACCGCTTAGAAAGAAAACATACATGTGGCAGGAAGTCCCAAAGAATTGAAGAAGGAAAAAAATACTATTAGTATGTTCTCATTAACTAAACGTATATTTTGGAACTTGGAGAATTACTATACTAATATACTATACTTACGTTTCGGTGTATTAACTATCGCCAGAGAAGAAAATTATTGTTTTTATTGAATGTGTCTACCATATACTATTTTAATATTTTATATCTATTTTTGCCGAATGATTTGACACTAGTTGTGGCTCCTATTTCCATTTTTCAAATAAGCCAAAGTCTGTCGATGAAAAATTGAATATCTAATTTGATATCTATACCAACAGTTTTTGTTCGATTTCTGAGAGTTTTCGTATGAAATAGGCAAAAATTGTTAATTATTCAAAAGAAGAATTTGCTGATATCCATAATTTTGTTACCGAAGAGCCATAAAAACGCATTGTTAACTAGTAGATTGAATATTGTCAATTTTCCAAACCGATAACTGCGTTGCGCCCAAACTTTTTCACATATCCAATGCAGATTAAGAGAAACCGCTACTGTAAGAAAATAAGACTGCGGGCAACAGATGGCAACTCAGACGTCTAATGTGGATAACAGAATCTTACAAGGAATAACCAATAATCTTCGAATCATTTGCTCAAGAGCCAAGTTAATATTTGTGAGAAAAAAATGTATGAGCAATTTGTCTACCCATATGGCAATGAGAAAGTACATTAAATAATAAAATCCTCTTTAGAGGGAAATGGGATCGTGAACTTTCACAACAGCCATGTGTTGTCGTAAGAAAACCGTTATGCCTTCTTTGAAATTAGCTACTAGAACACTTGGGTGGACACGAATAATAATTATTTAGTTGGACCTAATGTTCTTCCGAATCGCATACATTTTGTTCAAAATTAGTTAAATAATACATTGTTAATTATAGCGTTTCACTCTGCATGAGCAATTTTCATGGTATTTTAGGGCCGAAAAAAATCTAAGTGATAATCTATCAGTCATTAAACAGAATTTCACTGCATCCCGTCACACAGTACGACAATCTAAGGAGATTTTATTTATATGACAGAAACGTTTCTTGCTCATTTATTTACGGTTTATGTGGATTGCACCGAGTGAAATGACTCTCAGACAAAACGGAATTTCAAGTATATCTTGAATTACTTATATCCTTTTATAAAACAGTTGTTCCGATGAGGACGTAGAGTCACTGTAGCAATCATTATCGACATCATCCGATGTCACTGCGATTCTTCAAGCAAGCTTAAAACTTTATGCGTGATTTTTCTTCGTTTTGTTTGTGGAGCAGCACACAAACTTGCTATGAGTGAATGTTGTAAGTTTGTATGAAATCTTTATATTTTTCTTGTGAATAATTTGCGATAGTGTCTGCTGTTTTCATTTTTCGTATCCTGTGTTTCTTCCGTATTATTAACCTATGGGAAGGATGCAGGAGACTAGTGTATCCCTGCCATGAAAATACCTTATGTGCGCTTACTGGAATCGAATGCCAGTAATATTCTCTTGAGAAAATATCCTTATTTCGCCAACATATTTTGCAAAGGACCCCGCACTAATCTTATGGAAATTGGATTTCGGCCAAATTTGCACATATTGCAGAAGTTTGTAGATCTTGGCATCCTGATCAAGAGTCTCCATGGTATATTGATCCAAATCCAAATTCAAACCTTTTTGACTTGGGGTACACTAGAAGTGGGTAAATAATTGATTACAAAATTTGACCCAAGCAAGCAAACAGAGAAAGTGAATTACGTAAACGCGTACAAAAATAAACATATGGAAAAAAACCTATTTGAAGAAAAAAAATTGATTTTTTTTTTTGCGATTACTATACTTCCAATCCACTACGTGGATGTGGAATTAATATGATACACACGGTCCATTTTCAATAAATTTTGTTTTGTCTTGAAATTACTTAATTAACATTAAAAGAATAGTTTATTGAAGCATAAAATTGAACTATACTTATACTTACTATGTTTATTTGTTATAAGGGAAATTTTGTTGCCCCACTCTCCATTTCTTATAATTAGTGGTATTCTTTGAAAGTTTTATATTTCTTATATCGCTGATATGAACTCTACAACCCCTCCTAAAAGTCCAGAGGTAGCTTCTTTAAGCCTCTCGTATTTCCAGTAGCTTTGTCTTTATATTTTTTAGATGGATCTGTAAGAGGGTTGATTAACGTTAGTAGTGTGGACGTTAATCAGAATCAGCTTTTTGCTGAATTGCTGGATCTTGGGTTTTGAGAAAGAAATTTGGATTTGTAAATGCACCAAGGACCTGAACATTTTCTAGCATCACCTTGATACAGTTGGTGATAATAACAAATAGTTTTATTCGAGGAGTCAAAAATTCGACGAGAGGGGGAAAATGGTCGCTTTCTTGAGCGGGAACGACAACAGCAATCCGTGCCCTGAAAAACTGAAAAATCAAGACGATCCTGATATTGCGAGCTATTGGGTTTATTCATTTGACTCATCTCTAAGCTATGCACAAGTTTGGAAATGGTTAAGTCCAATGCGTCTAACCGATTGACAATACTCGTAATTTCAGAATTATTAGACGACGGGTTAAAAATAGGAGTAGTACGCGAAGTAGCAAAACTAGAATTAGACGGCAACGGGTGAAAAACAGGGGACATGGATGGGCTATCGCAAGCTTACCAAACCTTATCAGCAATTTCCAAAACATCCTCTATACCAGTTTTGCCCGAAGTCGTAATGGCTATAGAGACAGGTTTGGGTAGACGACGCTGCCAGAGTCGAAGCAACAAATCGGAGCTGACCATTTCAGAAACGCCAACGATACTCAACATATGCCGGTAAAAATTGGAGGATTTACGGTCTCCTAAATGAGGGCCCGTGAGTAGATTCTCGAGACGTTTCTCCTAACGTCGACAAGCGCGTAATGATAGCCGCGCGAAGACTGTCATATAAATTTTGAGCCGGCGGAGAGCGAATAACGTCGTACTAAATCAATAATTTCGAAAGGCAATGAAGAAATGACAAGATCATACGTTTTCCTATCATTGATGATACGTGATACATTGAACTCCCAGTCAATTTGACTGAACCAGACTTCTGGACGGGTAGTTCAGAAAGGCGGCAATTTGATTTGTGACATATAATTTTGATGAGATTGAATATCCAATTGAGCAGGTAATTCTACTGATTCTGTCATAATACCAAAGTGAAAAAATTAAATAATTCTAAAGATTGATTGTTTGGCAGTGAATTAAAATTTACCACCAAAGGACTACTGCAAGAGCTCTCACCGATCGCCAAGTTGTGGGGATGGGGTGGTACAAGCTGGTGTTGGGAGACAGAAGCTGCGGCAAGTGGTCCTAGGTTCCTGGAAGTCCAAATCACCCAAGGTTGGAAAATCCAATGTTGGGAAACGTCAGCATGATTCAAACAGCGGGAAACGGCAGCGGGAATCAAACGTCGGGAAACGTTAGCGGGATTCAAACAGCGGGAAACGGCAGCGGGATTCAAACGTCGGGAAACGTTAGCGGGATTCAAACAGCGGGGAACGGCAGCGGGAATCTCGTGGGGTCACCAATTTGTGGGGTATTGACCCACAATATTTATGTATTGTAAATAACAAATAAATTAATATTAACGAATATACTTTGATCACATTTAATAATGCAATATTATTTTTTACAATATCTGAAATCTGTCATATATTATTTATATCACTGTCTTTTTTTCTTTTTTGCTTTTTCTTATTCTCGCCACCTCTGCATGAACTATCCCGGTGGCGATGTAGTGTTGACTACATATGAGAGAGCATCCCACAATGGAACACATATTTCCATCATCAACAGCATGAAATTAACTTAATGCTAATGAATTAGCCTAATTGTATATTGTTATAAGTACGTCGATACTTTTTATTCCATGTAGATATACTGAGTGTATACTCATAAATATAATTCTTACTTATCTTCAATTTTCAGTCATCAACACAAAATATGCACCAGAAAGATATGTCGACCCTGCTATGATTGGGATCCTGGTAGCCATGTTTCTTATGTTCATCACGATTTGCGTTGTTTTGCGATTATTTAGCAAGTAAGTATATTAAAATTGATATATTTTCTTGTCAATTATTATTATTCTTTTTAAAAAAAAAATTATGTTAATTTAAGTGTGTAGCGTAAATGATAGAAGAGTTGTGGTAGTTACTTCATTATAGTCAACGTATTGACGAACGAGTAGAATTTGTAGATGGACCTGATCGACTGCGAATACCTATTTGATTACGAAAATTACCCTCCTCCCCTCGGATATATAATTATTAATCTCTCTCTTTTTATCGGGTAAAAATTGTAGAAATTTGGCTGTTTATGTGATTGTCTAATTTCTAGTGGTTAGGACTCAAATATACGTTATGATTGTAGTTTTATTTATATCAGATTCTGTGAGTTGATATAACTTTCCTCTTTAATTATACAGGGTGGTCACTGGTCACTACAGGAAAAATATTAATTAAGAGACTTCGTAGGAGAATCATAGGAATGTAGTTATTACTATTGCTACAAAGAACACCTGATAACTTTTGGTTAAAAGAATATACAGAGTGATCATTTGATAGAGAAAATAAATAATAAATAAATGGTGCCAAATATGGAAGGTTTGTGTAAATACCTTTACAAGTTTTCACCATAGCTGAATTATTTCTTAGGATGACCATCCTGTATATTTTTCATTAAAAGTGTAATAGGTGTCTTCCTTACTAATTGTGTTAAATATATCTATATGCCAAATATTATTGCCATTTATCACATTCTTGAATTATTTATTCTCCTAGGCGGTCCACCCTGTAGATTTTCCGGGGATAGTCTACCCGCTTCTGCACTGGCAGTAGCGTCAACTACCTAGCAACTTTAACTGTTCTCCGTAAAATAGATTTTTAGATATAGCGCCAACAGACAGACAACAGACTGACAGACATAGAGACAGATTGACGGAATTGAAAGACCTTAATTTTCGTTATCTATATGGTCTGAAACATGAGAATCCGAAAAGTCGCGCCTGGAGAGCAGTATCGACGTGTAACCTGACACTGTTGGGCGCTGGTTGTATGGTAGCATTCTCTACCATGCAGGAATCTCCGCCTAAAGTCTCGCTTACTGATCGCTGGCTTTTTGACTATGGAGTTCGGGGCTCAGATATCGCGATGTACAGATCACTTCGTAATAATCTGACAACTCCAGGTGGGCAGTGTATGGCCCTCCGGCCATTCGTAGCCAAACAATAACTCTATATTGTTTGGCTACGAATCAAGCAAATTACAGCGATGGCGTTACCAGTTTGTTCATCTATATTCGTCTGTCCGTCAACAATTATGTAAAAGGTGCAGTAAATCGGAATATAATGGTTAGCTTTTTGTTATAATGCATTCAATCGAGGATTTGGATGACGTCGTGAGCACAAGCGAGTCGTTCCCATGTGAACTATTAGGCGGCGCGAATTAGACCTAAAAATTCTCGAATCTGAAATCCTTTCAAACATAACAGTTTTTTTGCTTTAAATAGTAAATAAGTAACAACCCTCGACTCTTTATAGATTAGAAGATACGCAACACGATTTTTTTTTTTTTAGTTTTTCTTAAATATCTCGTGAAATAAGCCTCTACTCGACTCGAGGTATACTGATCAAATTTGTTCCTAAGAAAATCCCCGATCCTTCAATCTAAAATGGCGGCCTATTGCAAATTTCCAAATTTTGAAATTGGAAGTGCTACACCATTTCGACAAAAAATAGATCGACATGAAACCAATTTAAATCGGTTGAATTCAACTGTATCGTCGAACGTACCAAGAATCGGGATCGTATCTCCGCGAATTTTCAGTTTAAAAATTTGCAAATAACTTGAATGATGTAACTAGAATGCTTTATTTATAAGCACAATTTTTTTCGATCCATTTTCATTAACTCTTCATTGTAAATACATCAAAATAAAAAGAAACATGTTTTTATTTTATTCACACATTGTATATACGATGATTTTTATAATAAAATACAAAAAAGTAAACGTTTCGTCTTAATCTGACATTGCTCAATTATTTATAACCCTATGTTTGCAATTAATATCGATTGAACAATATCAATTTTTGTATTGAAAGTATCAAAAACATGCATACATTATGAAAACAGTGAAAATCAATAATGAAATTGCTAATTATTGAATCCGGTTGCGACTCTATTGAAATTTCGTTTACATCATCGGAAAGTTCAGAAGAAAATACGTTATTTAAAAAAAAAAACACAAATTTTTGTAGGTGTTTTCTAAGCCAACTAGTATCTAATTTGCAACTAAGAGTCTACGAAAGCCGAGCGCACCATGACGTCACAGCGTCCTTCTATATCGGTCGCTTGCACCGTAAGGTTTTGCGCGCTCATTAATCGATACTTTCACAATGAAGAATTAATCAAAATGGATCTAAAAAAAATGTACCTGTAAACAAAGCATTCTAGTTGCGTCATACTAAGTTTCAAATAAAAATATTGATTAGAGCGGCTGTTTTGGATAAGAACGTAGAAGTGGCGTATCTCAACTCTCATTGATTCTAGAAAAAACTTTTTTTTAAATTCATGTTTATCTTAAGCGCAATTCAATGCACTTGGTTGCAAATCTTTAAACTAAAAATTCCTGGAGAAATGATCCCCAGTAACGGTTATTTTTTCGACTTTTGTAAATAAAAAATTTATTTGTTAATAAAAAAATCTGAATTTTGGTACATTCGAATATACTGTTAAATTCAACCGATTCCAATTAGTATCATGTCGATCCGTTCTTTTTGTCGAAACGGCAGCACTTCCAATATTCGACTTTGGAAATTTGCAATAGACCGCCATATTGGCTTAGAGGCTCGGGGTTGCGCACACTTTTTAGGCATCCCAGGGGCTATCTTTTTCCAGAATAGTCAATAGTAAACAATTTCTGCGAATATTCGCAATAGCCCATCCTTGTGGAAAATTTCCTTAGGAGCAAATTTATTAGTATACCTCGAATCGATTAGAAGCTTATTTCACGAGATATTTAAGAAAAACAAAAAAACAGGGTTACGCTTTCCATTTTGCAATAAGAAACAATGTTCCCTATCATCGAATCTATGAATACTTGAGGGTTGTTATTTATGAATTTTTACCTATTCTTAAGCAAACAATTGCATTGGTTAAAAGGATTTCAGATTCGAAGCCTAATTCGCCCCGCCTATATGCAATTCTGCTTGCGTTAATAACCCTCGGCTCGTAAGTACTTAATTATTTAAAGTACATGCTAATGATTGCACTGTTTTGTTGATGATATTACTAAAATGTGAATATTTAGCTTTTATTCTAACGTATAGTAAATGAATGCCAAAAATCTAAAATATAAAACTCGCATATTGTATAAATATTGAATTAAAATTTATTGAGTATAAATACGTATAACAAATCCAAAGGGAAACTTACGATTGTGCTATACTGAAACAAAAAGATGTTAGTTTCCGATATCATTTCAAACAGAACACAATAGGCACGATAAACTTACATGGCTTTATAGGAATTTTAGCGTCAACGGCGACTCAACAAGGAAATGAAATTATTACCTATGTTACTTTTACAAATACTAGTAATATGCGGATAAAATGTAAATTCATATTGTACGATTTTTCAACATATTTCAAATATACATAATGTTTAGGGGCTGAAGCTATTATTTGATAAAATATACATAGATAATGGATAAGTATATTAAGCGCAAAGTTTAGCTAGATCAAAAATATTGACTGCTTAGTTCAGTCAATAGCAACCCAGAGAATTTGTTCTGTCATTTTTTGGTTTAAGTGGTACGATAATTGATGTTGAATCTACTCTTTACCAAAAACTAATTAATCAAAATTTGAAGTTACCTGAAAATAAACCACTACCAAACTACTAACAAATGTTGACCAATGACCGATGATTTTGTTTCTGGCGAGAGTTTGCCGTGAGAACTAGTGTCATGAGATCGTTTTCAAGACATCTTTTGGTGACCAATTAATGTATATTTAGTACACTAGCAAGCAAACTCCAAGAAGTACGCCTACTGTACCTACTAATCTCATTGATCAAAGTGAACATGCATTTCAACTATAAACAACTATACAAAAGTATACGGTAATAGCGAAACATGCATTGATCATATGTTTCTAAAAACTAAAATTGATGATCACTTATTTATGCCAATAATCTTACAAACAACCATTAGCGACCATTACTCATCCTTCTCCAAGTTAATGCCACATCTGAAACAAAAAATGTAAACGGTGATAAAAATTATATACACTATCTAGATAAGGAAAAATTAAAAATAATACTTAAAAACGAAACATGGGACCTAATACATAACGAGCAAAATGTAGACGTTGCAACCAAAGCATTTGTTGATCATTTAAAACAAGAAATAAATGAATGCACATATACAAAGAAAATAAGAAGTAGCGAGAAAAAAAGATCTGATTGAATTACTATGGGATTAATAAAATCTGCCAAAATAAAAAAAACACTTTATAAAAAATTACAAAAAGATCGAGACAATATAGAACTTTGAAATCAATTTAAGAAATATCGAAATAAACTCAATGACCTACTAAAAACAACCAAAATAGACTATTGCAAATCCCTAATAGATAATAATAAAAACTGTACAAATCAATTATGGAATTGCATGAAAGAGGTAGATGGGAAAAACACAATAAACACGATATTAGTTAAATAAGAACTGCAAATGGACACATGATTAATAATAATTCATTAGAAATTGTAGAACATTTTAATACCCTTTTAAAATTCAAAACCCTTCAGGACATTACAGAGTTTATTGAGTGTTTCCGAAACCATTTAAGGAAGCACCATTGTTCAAGTCTGGAGATAAATCTGAAGTATGAAATTACTGGCCGATTTCCCTATTGAGTAATATATATAAAAAAATATTGAAAACAAGAATAGTAGCTTATCTAAAGAAATATAACATCTTGTCGGAAAATCAATATGGTTTCAAAGAGGCTACGTCAACTGAGGATGCAATGGCTGACTTGATCTCAGCAATATATAACTCATTGGATGAAAAGAAAGAATCACTTTGCATCTTCGTTGACTTATCATTGAAACTTATGACAAGTTATTTAATAGGTAGAGTACAACGGGTAAAAGTTAATAATATAAGTTCTGAAAAAACCAGTACAATATGGAGTGCCGCAAGGAACGGTACTAGGCCCTATACTTTTTAATATCTATATAAAAGAGTTATTTAAAATACCCTCAGTGGGAAAAATCATAAGTTTCGCGGACGATACTGTGGTGTTCTATAAAGCCGAGAGTTGGTCAGAATTAAAACGAGTAACAGAGCATGTCTTTTTAAGCATAATACAGGTTTTTAATAATCAGATATTAATTTTTCAAAAACACAGTTTTTGCCATTTAGCTGTTATAATAATGTTGTTCCAAATTATAATACACCACAATTTAAATCGAGCCAGAGCATAATAAAAATATAAAAAGCCGATAAAGTTAAGTACCTAGGCATATTTATTGACAAGCATTTAAGTTGAAACTATTAGATTGAATTTATTGTTAAAAAACTTAAAAGTATGTTAGGTAGATTCAAATATTATCGAGATATATTTGAAATACAACAACTGAGAATATTATATTATGCCTACGTACAATGCCATATCAATTACGTAATTATAGCATGGAGTGGAGTAACGAATAATTACTTTAAAAAATTGGAATGGGTGCAAAGGTGGATTATTAAAATCATGTATAGGAAGGATTATCCTTACTCAACAGATCAACTTTTTAGAGAAACATTTTTATTAGATGCATGGCAATTATTCCTTCAAAATTTGCTTATGTGACAATTTAAACATAAAGGGGCTTTGACACAGATTACACATCCGCATGACACCAGATGTAAAAGTAAATCCGTTGTAGTCGCCAAAGCGCAAAAAACTATAGGTCAAAGATGTTACATCTACCTTGGTTCCATCATTTTTGCTGAAACTCCTTAACTCTTTAAGAAAATAAACTCTATTGTATTGCTAAAAAAAGAAATAAAAAACGGCTAGACGCCATACCAAGATTAAAAATACATCAAATAATAGATATAAAAAATACTTACTAAATATAAAACATAAAATAGAAACACTATATTTTCTGTCTTTTCATCACTTCGACGGTTTGTTCTTGTGCAACCATTTTTGAATTTGCCTTAAAAAAAAAGAGATTATACATTTCAAAATACCTGCTTGAAATTTTCTTAATTTGTGGTAAATAATGAATCATTTTTCTTACAATTTTTGTTAATTAATGTGACTTAATTTTTAATAAACCATTTTTTTTATGAAAGTACACATCATAACACCTCCTTGACTTTTGTTTTAAAATGAAGTTTAACACCTCTCCTATCTATTACAACCAGAGCCGCGCGGTACATTTTTTCAGTATGATGTGAGTCTCGAAATGCCGTCCCTTATGTGAAAGGTAGAAAAAGTAACCTTAAATTGTGACTTAAAAAAACTACATTACATTTATTTTCGAAAATAATAGTTTAAAAATAATTAATATCAGTAACCTACAATTCACATTTACTACAGGTTTACTCTTCTAACTTTAAATTTGGCAAATTCAATTTGGGATGTGTAATCTACAGTGGCAGTTATTTTGGATTCAATTAATATCAATGATAGATCTTAAATAGTCCAGTCAGCGAAGCCCAAAAAATACCATATAGAGGAAATGATTCGTCTAGAGGCCAATTTTTGTATAGTTGTCGGGAGGATTGTCCTGAACAACATACTAAAAGTTCTGGCCAGCGGATTGTCTGCGGGGGTGGGGGTACTTTGAAGGTCCTCTATTAACGTTTTTCTTAAATAAATTAAAAGCCACGCCCTCCAGCGAAAAATGTCGATATACAATATTAAACTACATGAAATTTCCTACAAATAAGTTGCTATTCATTTTCTTCTAGGATCAATGCTTTTGTCAACTTTTTTCCTGTTTATTCTATAGCAGTGGTTAAAAAAATTTCAAGAAACATTTTTTTGAAATTAGTTTAGAATGTCACAAAACGCGACAATTTTAAATTTGAGTGGAAATTTTTTTTTCTTTGTTTATTCCCTTTAGACGGTCCACCCTGTATATTTTCTAGTAAAAGTCTAACCATTTCATCGGTAGCAGTAGCGTCAACTATCTACCAAATTTGACTGTTCTCCGTCAAGTCGTTTTTTTAGTTAATGCACCAACAAACAGATAGACAGACCGACAAGCAGACAGACTGACAAAATTGGAAATTCTGTATTTTTGTAATCTACATGATCTGTAACATGAAAATCCGAAATAATCTCGGAAGGTGATTCTTACTCGGATAAAATATTTCCCTTCAGTATGCGATTTTTCCACCCTCTGTATCTCGTAAAGTATTAAACGAGAATCGTTCATTTAGAGAATTAAGGGTAATGTCATGAACATAATTAAAAAAGATAATTTTAAATCTATTCTCCTCTGATAAGGGTTATCAAGCTTCGTAATCAAATTAACGTTTCCTCTTTCTAGCTCTAACTTCATTTTCGGTTGGAAATTCTGTGCTGCTTTCCAGACCCTCTGCAATCGCATTAGCAGCACAGACAATCTGCTGCATTAGAAGCAGATTGTCTATAAGTTTTCATTGTTTTTATGGTTTCTGATAACATCCGCATACAATCTGACTTCATGGTTACAAATTAGAATAGCTTCGAGACTGCATTTAATTGAAATAAAATATAATAACATTGAAAATATCAACTTTACGAAGAAAAGTTATCGAACATGTCTTGTTGGAAATCGATCAGAAAACATTTAAAAAAAATTGTTTGTAAAAAATTAATATATTCTTTTGCAATAAACAACATTGTTTTAAACAATATCAAGCCAGGTTACCGCCTGGTATCATAGATTTTCATAATCGGTAGTGTCTCCTGAACTGATTCCAGCAAAAAAAACTGCGTCCGAAATGTATTCGATACTCATGCGCCCGTATAGGATGGTCTAATAGACAAATTAAAAAAAACGTGGCATAAAGATTTTTCAGCATTGTACAAATTGTGTAATTCACTGCTTGAAATACCGCCCTCTCATGGTGCATCCTGATGCGATCGCCTCTCCGCATCATAGCACGGCACAGCCCTGATTACAACTGGTCTGTCTGACAATTTTTGTTAATTAATTTGTCAGACTTAATATTTTATATATTTTTTTTTATGAAAGTACACTTCATAACATATCCTTGATTTTTGTTTTAAAATGACGTTTAAGACCTCTCCTACCTGTTACAACTTGTCTGTTTGGAAATCTTTATTTAAAGAAAAAAGTCGCGGCGCTTAAAAATTAAGTCTGAAAGTAAGACATATTTTTTCGATAAAAAACGTATTTGAATATATATATAAAGGGAATCTACAATATTCATTTAAAATTGAAGAAAAGTATATTGTTTTAGTTAGCAACGGTCATAGCACATTTTTTAATTATAAAATGTGCTCGCGGCACTTTAAAAATTTAGTCTGTCGTAGTTAAAAGCATTTTTTCGCTGACACACTAATACATATTCATAAAAGGGACTTCAAAGTTAAGTTGAGAAAAATATGAAGGTAGTGTTTTGACGCGGCGATTGTAGAAGCTTATTTAAAAAAAAAAAAAAACGTTGTCTCGGCACTTAAAAATTAAGTCTGACATAGAAAAAAGTATTTTTTTTTTTAAATCTATTTTTCTGAGCAACGGTCATAGCCCATTTTTTAATTAAAAAGCTGTGGTCGCGGCACTTTAAAAATTAAATATGTCGTAGTGAAAAGCATTTTTTCGCTGACAGGCCAATTCTTATGCATAAAAGAGACCTCAAACTTAATTAAGAGAAAAATATGAAGGTAGTGTTTTGACGCGGCCATTGTAAAAGCTTCTCTAAAAAAAAGAAACGTTGTCGCGGCGCTTAAAAATAAAGTCTGTCATAGTAAAAACATTTTTTCGATAAAAAAGTTAATTTGAATATATGAAAGGAATCTACAATATTAATTTAGAATTGAAGAAAAACAGTTTTTCTTAGTTAGCAACGGTCATAGCACATTTTTTAAACATTTTTTAATTAAAAAATGTGGTCGCGGCACTTTAAAAATTAAGTCTGTTGTAGTGAAAAAAATTTTTTCGCTGACAGATCAATTCTTGTGCATAAAAGAGACCTCAAACTTAATTAAAGAAAAATATTAAGGTGTTGTTTTGAGGCGGCCATTGTAAAAGCTTATTTAAAAAAAACGGCTCTTCAAAATTAAGTCTGACATGGTGAAACACATGACAGACTAATTTTAAACTTCACTTGTTTTTTTTTTAAGGAGGTGTTATAAGATGTCAGTGATTAATCCTTATGCATTGATGCTGCGCATTCCAAATTAAGTCTGTGACATTAATTAACAAAAATTGTCAAACAGACCAGTTGTAATAGATAGGAGAGATGTTAAACTTCATTTTGAAACAAAAATCAAGGCGGTGTTATAATGTGTACTTTAAAAAATTGCTTTATAAAAAATTAAGTCTGTCACATTAATTAACAAAGATTGACAGACAGATCAATTTTTTAAATGATTCATTAATTAACACAAATTGAGAAAATTTCAAGCAGGTGTTTCGAAATGTAAAATAATTTTTTTTTAGGCAAATTCAAAAATTCATTAAAAATAACAAATTACGACTTTTGTATGGTCTGGCTGGCGTAACATAATATTTATATGTTTTGCAACCATTTTCTTCTTTTAAATTTGTGGTATTCGATGGGGTACTCTTTTTGTCATGGGAGCTCGGTCTATTAGTTTCGTACATATTTCTAAATTATGAACGTACATATAAACAATTAAATTAAATTATTTATTAATTATATTTGTGTAAAGTCCTTAAATAAGCTGTACGTAGATTTTAGACATACTGTTTAGATTTATTATTTAAGCTGTACGTAGATTTTAGATATATTATTTATATTTATTATTTCATTATGTCAACACATCAATGTTAATTTTAGATTAAAATTCATCACGGGCTTATTTACAAGGTTACTGTCGTGAGCCCTTGCTTCTTTTATTTACCATTAAAATTATTATTAAAACATATTTTTGTTACATCCGTTATTTCATATCATATAAGAAACTGATATTTTAGAGATATTGTCATTATTAAGTATTAACTGTATTATCTGTCATATGTATCATTTGGGTAACATATTTTATGATTATTTTTTTTTAAACTAGTCACCCTTCTCTGTGGCTCCAACCCTCACCGAGGGGAGCTGGTAGTACCGGTAGCCACTCCCCACACCGTGGGGTAAGTGACTACTGGGTCCGGGAATCGTGTGCCCTGAGTAGACGTAGCGAATCGAGGATGACAGCCTTCTGCATCCTACCGGCTAAGATCTCTGCCGAGTTTCGGCATGCCGGTATCATCTTCAGTTCCAAAAGCAGTGTGTGCCTCGTTCCACCTAGGGCTCCTATGATCAGTATCACCAACTTAACATTATGGTCTGGGTAAAGTCTGCGGAGTTCGAAGAGCAAATCTCGATATTTTGTCCGTTTTTCCTCCTCCTTCAAGACAATGTTGTTTTCTGCGGGAGCCGAGAACTCGACGACAAACATTGTCTTGAGTTGGTGATCGAGGAGTAAACTCAAATCCAAAATATAAGGAGCATTTGCGGCTTCCTTTATTCTTTTTTTACTATTGTGTTCATTTGCAAGCGCGAAGCGGCTCTCTTTGCGATGTCATTCTTAGGCACACTGTCCACGAGTCGTCGCGGCATAGATGCATCAGCGTAGCGTACATGAAGTGACGATACGCTTACGCTTGAGATCTGTCTAAGAATCGTAAGAAATGCGATGCGTTTATATTCGGTTAACAAGATGTCAAGCGACGAAGAGGATGTATATGTTTTTTATAACTATATTAGAAACCTACGAAGAAGAAAAAAATATTGGTTACACGCATATATTGAAAGGAATATTAACTGTCGGCTTTTGATCGTTGCCAGAGTATTATCTGAAGATGATTATGTATTTCACATGTCGTGCAGAATGAGTAAAAATATCTATCAAAACCTAGTAAAAATTGTAGAGTCATACATTCAAGCGCACGCAAGCGTACACCAATCGTATTTTTGCCGAGTACGCGACGATGACGCGACGATACATGGACAGTGGGCCTTAAGGGATGCCGCTTTGAATGTTATATTTTGCACACAACTTTACTACGTCAGGCTTGTTGGCTTGTATTTGCCTGGCGGTGGGAAACGAGTAGTTCCAATAAATTAGACACTTCTCATTCCCCACGACGGACTCGATATCCCCCGGAGCATAAGGCAGCACTGGTGTCTCGTCTATCCCATACGAGTGCCTTAAATGGTAATAAAGCACTTGTAATGCTCCATCGTGCCTTTGGATGTAGGCCGAGACTGCATATGTCTGGCAAGCCGACAGCAAGTGCATTACAGTCTCTGGCGCCCTGCGGCAGGCCCTGCGTCTGACATCCGGGACAGCTATACCCATAACATGACTTCGATAGACCAGAGTGTTGAATACACCATCCTAGCAAGCCATTCTGAATCCCTCGGTCTCAGACTTCAGCCCGGCTGACCTTAAAAAGGCAAAGGTCAGCCTTTCGGATAAGCCAAGGTTTTCTATATTTTTATAGAAGATTCCGTGCATTGGCTTATCCATGTGCAGCTGCAGAAAGATGTTGAGTTCTGCAGCTTTAATTTGGGCTTTGCACTGAGTAGGTTCCAACTCGGTGACAGAGTCGCGATTTACCCGCTCGACGTCGAAGGAGAAACCAAGTTCATCAGCGGCTCTCTGTGCTGCCTTAAACAGAAAGGCTCCTACCCCTGCATTTTCATGATTCCGGACCATGCAGAGGAGGGGATCCGAACTCCTGATGACCTTACAGGCTCCGTCTAGAATCATCCTGTTATGGAGACTCTCCAAACTTAAGAGTCCACGCCCTCCTCGACGTCGCGGAAGATATAGCCATGGAACGGACGATTTGGGATGTAAACTCCTATTGAGATACATCTTCTTGCGGGTTCCTACATCGGGTTGATGCAACTCCTCTCGAGTACACTTCACTACTCCAAAGGAATAGAGAAGGATCGGAACGGCAAGCATGTTGGTTGCAGACACCTTGTTCTTCCCCGACAGTTCTGAAGACCAGATCTGTCGGAGTCGGTGCTGATTCTTGCCGTGGAGAGCGTTTTTCACTACACTCATTTCTTGGGTGGAGTGTTGCTCGACACCTAAATAAGTGTACGACTCTCCGGCATCTAGATGATGTAAGATGCTTCCGTCTACGAGCTTCGCGGCCCCTGGGTAGTCTCCGCATCGTCCTTTCTTAAGATGGACCAGTGCACATTTGTCTAACCCGAACTCCATACCGACAGCCTGCGTGTACTCCTGTACCACCCTGAGGGACTGGTGTAGGTCCCTCTCTCCGGAGGCATAAAGTTTAAGGTTATTCATATAAAACAGATGGGTGACGTTATGCCTCCTGTCGCCGGGAGTACCGCAGTTGTAGCCACGGGTTTTCCAGAGCGAAACGGATAATGGCAGCAGTGAGATGCAAAACAGAAGGGGGCTGAGGGAGTCTCACTGAAATACTCCCATTCTGAACGTTACCGGCTCTGTCTGGACTCGATTGTTACCCGATGTAATGGTAAAGCGAGTCCTCCAGAGCGGCATCAGTTCTTCAATACACCTCACTACGAGACCGGGGACCACAAGACATTGGAGCAAGTGTAGAATTAGCTCATGAGATGACGTGTCAAATGCCTTGCGGTAATCGATCCAGGTCATCTAAAGATTCCGTTTATACTGCATGGAGTCCTGCGTGACACACCTGTCAATCAGCAGATTATTATTATTATTTTTTTTGTTAAAAACCAGTCACCCTTCTCTGTGGCTCCGACCCTCACCGAGGGGAGCTGGTAGTACCGGTAGCCACTCCCCACACCGTGGGGTAGGTGACTACTGGGTCCGGGAATCGTGTGCCCTGAGAAGACGTAGCGAACCGAGGATGACGGCCTTCTGCATCCTACCGGCTAAGATCTCTGCCGAGTTTTGGCATGCCGGTATGATCTTCAGTTCCGTAAGCAGTGTGTTATTATTATTATTATTATTGTTATTATTTTTTTTTTTCGGTTTCCCAACGCTGGACAGTCTTCCGTGGCCTCCACCATCACACGGAAAGAGCGCCAGCAATATATCCGCAGCCACTCCCCACATCCCGCAGGGATAGTGACTGTAGATTCTAGAATCATGTGCTCTAAGCAGGCGAAGGGACCCCTCTGCATTTGGCCTGCCAACCAATCAGCAGACTTCTGACAGGCCGGTATGATCTTCAATCCTGCGAGCAGCGTAGGCTTCATACCTCCGAGTACACCGATTATGAGGACGACCATCTTAACCGAGTAGCCTGGGTACAGCACTTGGAGCTCGTACCGGAGATCACGGTATTTGGTCCGTTTTTCCTGCTCTTTCAAAGCGATGTTTGGCTCAGCAGGTGCCGAGAACTCGATCACAAACGTCACCTTGTTTTGATGGTCAAGGAGGACTATGTCAGGCTTGTTGGCTTGAATTAGCCTGACTGTCGGAAACGAGTAGTTCCAATAAATTCGGCACCTCTCGTTTTCGACAACGGACTCAATATCTCCGGGGACGTAAGGCAGCACTGGTGTTTGGTCTATCCCGTATGAGTGCCGTACAGCACCCGTAACGCCGCGTTATGGCGTTGGATGTAGGCCGAAATCGCATACACCGGACATGCAGAAAGTAAATGCATGAGCGATTCCGGCGCCTGATGGCTTCGGTAGACCAACGTGTTAATTACACCATCTTGGCAGACCACAATAAATCCCTCGGTCTCCGACTTTAGCCCGGCTGACCTTAAAAAGGCAAATGTCAGCCTGGTCGATAAACCCAGTGTTTCTACGTTCTTATAGTATACACCGTACATGGGTTTATCGACGTGCTGCCTAAACAGAAGTTCCTGCTCGGCAGCTTTTATTTGGGCCTTCAGACGGGTTGGCTGTAGTTCAGTGACTAACTCTGGATCAGCACCGCGCCGGCCTCCTCGCCTATCGTCGAATACGAGACCAAGTTCATCAGCGGTTCTTTTTGCCGCCTTAAACAATCCTGCACCCACCCCTGCGTTTTCGTGATCTCTCACTAATTGCAGGAGCGGGTTTGAGCTCCTAAGGACATTACATGCCATGCTCAGTGCCACTCTGCCATGCATACACTCCAACCCCAAGAGCCCCCTGCCCCCCCGATTTCGTGGGAGGTACACACGAGGGACGGACGATCTAGGATGAATGCTCCTATGGATATTCATCATCTTGCGGGTACCTCTGTCCAATTGGCGCAGATCATCTACAGTCCATTTGACTACTCCAAAGGAGTAGAGCAGAACAGGAACGGCAAGCTCGCAAGCATATTAGTGGCAGATACCTTGATTTTCCTCGAAAGTTCGGATGACCAAGTCTTTCGGAGTAGGCGTCTGTACTTGCCGCGGAGAGATTCTTTCACTTGTTGCACATTCTGGATGTAATGTTGCTCCACACCCAGGTATGTGTAGGTCTCTCCGGCATCCAGATGTCTCAGGATGCTTCCCTCTGCGAGTTGCGCGTCTTCAGCAACCTGAACTCCATACCAGTGGCCCGCGTGTACTGCTCGACCACCCTTAGAGCATTTTGAAGTTCATGCTCTCCGGAGGCATACAGTTTAAGGTCATCCATGTAGAATAGATGAGTGACCTTATGCCTCCGGTTTCTGGGTGGTCCACTGTGACACCCGCGAGTTTGGCGGAGCTCAACAGATAACGGCAGCAGTAAGATGCAAAAGAGGAGGGGACTCAGAGAGTCTCCTTGGAAAACTCCTCTTCGGAATGCCACCTGCTCTGTTGTAACCCGCTGTGCACCGGATGTTATGGTGAAGCGAGTTCTCCAGAGAAGCAGCAGTTGTTTTATGCATCTCACTAGTGGTTCTGCTACCGCAAGACACTTGAGCAAATGCAACAATAGTTCGAGCGATGTTGTGTCAAATGCCTTACGATAGTCAATCCAGGCCATCGATAGATTCCGCTTGTACTGCACAGAATCCTGCGTAATACAGCGGTCTCTCAGCAGGCTGTCTTTACAGCCCGCCATACCCTTCTTGGTACCACGCTGCTCGTAAATCTGTTGGAAGACCGGATTAACCTGCCGTAATGTCCTAGCATACAAATACGTGTAAATATCTTGTAGCAGGAGTTCAGACAGGCGATCGGCCTATAATTCCTTGGATCGGACAGATCTCCCTTTTTGGGGATTAGCACGGTACGTAGCTCAACAAACCAGTCAGGAATCTGCTGCTCCTCGTTCAATCACGTGTTGAAAACTCGGGCCAGACGACGGTGGGTTGAAGGAAATTATTTCCACACCAGTTGTCTGATCGTTGTACGCCTCGTGATATTACTATCACACCAAATTTTACGCGACTGGAAAGTTGCCGATCTTGTTACCTGTATTCTTCGTCGAATTTCATACTCGCAGTTTCTGGTGTTATCCACAAGAGCCCCAAAGTAGACCATCTTGTTTGCAACTTCACAATCACCTATCGTCAACGTGCTTTGATAGTTTTCATTTGCTCGATCTGCAATCATTATTTTCATTTTATTGTAATTTACACTTAGATTGTACTCAGAGCTCATTGTTTGGAGGTTATTCAGCAGGTGTACCAGCTCTTGCTCGCTAGCTGTAACCAAGGTGGAATCATCTACCAACCTCAAGTTAGAAACCTTAGTTTCTCCTATAACTACTCCGCCTTGCCAGTCCTCCAACACACGTCGCGTCGTATGACGTGTTTCTTATAAATATTAAAGCATAAGTTAAGTATATTCAGACAAATAAATTCTATTTTAGCTTTTTTTACTTATTTTTAACAAAGTAACTGATATTTCATTTTTATTCTGTGAATTCAGAATTCTTTTCATTGGATCAATATAAACATAAACATGTTATTCGGGGTAGAAAGTGATTACGATTATAAACCTCAACTCAACAGTATAAATGTGCGTGTCGCCAGTAACAAAGTAATTCCTAACACACAATATTTATTATATTTTCAGAAATTACCTGAAACGAGGTCAATCCTTAGCCATTTTAACGGTCGTCTTACCTTTTATGAAGATACATATCACGCGAACTTACTTGCATAACAGAATTATTATTTTCAAACAATATGTTAGTGACAAAAATTGTATACATAACATTTACAAGATATTGATATTTTTGCCAAAGGTAGAAATTAATTGGTATATAATATTAATGAAGTTATGAAGTTTCAGTAGAAAGAGTTATTATAGATATACCTACATATATTATATCTCATGCTACTTGTATCATGACGGAACGTATGAAATCCATGTACTTCTTTATAGTTCAATAAATATGTCTTGAAATCGTTCTCAAATTAGATTCCATGTTATCAGAAGGCTGCATTTTTGGCAGTAGATACACTTGAGTGTCAGTAATGATTTCCTGAAAGATAAAAACCACCTTAAAAACAGGTTTTCGGTTATTTCGTAAAAAACGAAGAATTTTAACGAAATAAGTTTCAAACAAAAACATTAAAGCATTTTTTATCTATCTCTATTAGGAAAAGTGTAAAACGCGTTTAGAGTTTTATAGAGCAAGTGACATGGGCACATGCATTTCCAACATATTTAGAAGGCAGTTTCTTTGCTGTGATCAGTTCAGGAGACATTGCCGATTATGAAAATCTATGTTACCAGGCGACAACCTGGTCTGATCTTGTTTAAAGGAATTTTGTTTATGACGAAAGGAATTATTACATTTTTCCAATCAAACATTTTTTTAAATATTTTTTGACCGATTTCCAACAAGAAATGTTCCATAACTTTCTTCATAGAGTTGATATTTTCAATGTTATTAATTTTGAAAAATTGAAAAATAACCAATTTCTCATTATTAGAAACTCTAAAAGTAAAATAAAAAATGTTTTTTTGCAATATGTAATGTTTTATAATATATTTAGACCTTGCATATAAACTTCCAAAAATGGAATTGACGATTTTTAATTTTATACCCCATAGCGATCATGTTTCCTCGACGGGTTTTTTGTAAAATTCATGACAAAAGTTGTCACTATGGATTACAGCGTGTAGGTAATTGATTGCTAAAACATACAGAGATACATAATTGAACCTAGCTCTATAGGGTGTTCTTCATGATTATTCAAGTTTTTATACTCTTAAACTGTCATAATTGAATATTTTGAAATGGGACATGTAGACCCTGCACACTCCGACATGTAGAAGAAGGCATGTCGAGACAAACCTCTTAGTTGTCCGCCTTCGTTTCATGAAGACATATCTATAAGAATAATTTCTCGTTAAGCTAGAAGGTTGACTGGTTTTTTCATTTTGTTTATTGTTGTAGCGATCTATTTGCTATTTGAAGATAGTCTAATAAACTCATATTTCGTTCACTACCTTCTTCATGTTTCGATATCTTTGGTAGTCGTTTTAAAACTTGTTCTGGATTGATTACAAGAATGCGTCGAACCTAAACCCAGCTAAAATATCTTTACTTGAGCTGCGAAGAGCTAGAATATTCCGCCTAACGGTAGTTATCTGTTAGATATACGGCCCCACCAAATGCTTTTCTCATCAGCTTTGTGATAACATTAGCAAAAAATTATAGGGTGAGGAAAAAAAGAGGCTCAAATGTTGTTTTGGGGGACAAACATTCTCGATTCGTAATAAGCCTCTCTAGCTAATATCTCGAAAGTATCAATACGCCTTGACTACGATGTATGTCTCAGATTCGTAAGGAAAGATAGAGAAAACTAGAGAAACTAATTATCGTAATGAAAAAATACGTCATTCAATGGCGTAGGAGTGGACTTATTATTATTAGAGATGGCACGCTACTATATTCATTAGAAGCCTGTATTGTGGGAGTTCAGCGATGATATCATAAATGGCACTGGAGAATCGTATTCTAGAAAGAGACAGGAATATTCGAGAAAGACGTTCTGTGGACATATAATGGAGACAAGTGGCCGCAGAGGGCCGATAAGTTCAGAATAGTTCTGAGTTGTAACAAAAAATGAGAACAAGTGAACTATAGAAGAAAACGATCAGAGGAGTTAATCTATCGATAACCTAACACGAGAACCAAACAATATTACATGACGTATTTCACTCAAGGATTCTTGAACAGGAACACACACTTCACATCAAGGTGCCTTTCAAACGCCTTTGTTTAATACTTAACACACACAGAGCAACGGTAAGAGGGTAATATAAAAACAATGGGTAAGAATAGAGGAACTCATCTAAACCTATGTTTTAACAAGACATAACCTAATAAATTCCCAAATTATATATATATTTTCTTTCGTGGTTACTATGTATAGTATGCATAGGTAGCGGAATACGATTATAGTTGCCTCCATATAGTTAAGGCACATAAAAAGTGTCGAAGCGTTTGACTTTGCGGTGAAGATTTTTATTTGCCTTGAATTTCCGAAGAGAACTGTACCCAACTTTTTTTTTTCAAGAAATTCACGCAAATTAAGTTAAAATTACATTAGTAGCCCGTGATTAATGTCGCCAATATTTCCGTTACAGTCGCAGAATGGACTATCAATGATTTTCATTTTAAACAGCAATGATCTAAAGACTCCGTGACCAAATAGGCAACGTATGTATGTTACAAACATTTGTCTGTTGTACAGAAACGAAACGAGAGATAATTTTCACAGAATTTTAATAATATAATACTTGAGGCATATCTTATAAAAATTTGAGGCTACGGTTTCTGACATATACGCCAAAAATGAAGTTTCTGGGCTCATAGTAGCTCACTTTACTTATCTTCCTCTATTTACCATCCCCCACCCCTTCAACGAGGTCATCTCAATCAGATGTCATTGCAATACATGCATGTACCAAATTTCAAGTGAATATCTCAATTTGATTTTATATAATAATGGAGAGAGGAGTTGGAGGGAGGGGGTCGAAAAATATTATAAAAAAATCTGAGGCCTTGACTTCTAGTATATACTCCAAATCTCAAATTTCTATACCCTTACTAGCTGTTTTTACTTATTTTCCCTTATTTACCCCTATTTAACACTTCACAGGAGTTAGCGCAAAATATAATCTAGTTCCAGATCTCGTCATGATACAGATACATACGTGTACCAAATTCCAATATCTTAAACTGATCCTGAGAAAACGCGCATAAAAGGACAGACAGAAATTTCTTTTTGATCAACTTTAAAATTTCGACCATCCACTACGTGGATGTGCTTAAATATTCAACAGTGTTAAAAAAAAATAAAAATTGTCAGTAATATTTTTACGGGATGAGCTTGAGGCACATTCACAATTTTCCTTCAGAAAAATGACTAGATAGTGTCTTAAAACATCTCCAAATTTCAAAGCAATCGAAAGGTTCGATCATATTCAAAAAGTTGAAAATCTCGAGTGTACCGCGTGTTGTGCGGTTCATTACTACTTCTCGCCACGTCTACTCACTGCTACTACCGTCCCAATCGGTATTAAACTTAAAACGGTTTAGAACAAATATTTTAAGTCTTTGATTTCGGATGTCGACTCGAACAAAATCTGGTTTAAACATGTAAGCATTTTTGATTGTTAACATCTGTAGTTAGCCGGAGACGACTCCGTACATCGACCGTGTCACGCGAAAAGCGATCTTATGCTTCACAGTTGTTTTGTTTTTTATTTATTTTTTTTACGAAAATCAAATCGAAAGGGTGCAAGTGTGACATATCGTTGAAATCGGAATTTTAACTGCTTTTCAGTAGTTCGATTACAAATTGTAAGTAATTATAAAATAAACAACCTGTAGCGCCAAAACGGCACTAAACGTAATCCGATCTCAATCAAAACTCTTTCAGATCTTCTGGAGCACTAAGGAAACCATCATGCAAAGAGTCATCCAAATCCGTTTGGGTTCCTGGGACCTCAAAACGTAAAGATTTGATGTTATCTCATTTTCAATTTTTGACCAATTTTATTAACCTCCCACAATTTTGTGGCGAGATTATATTATTCATATTAAAATATACTGGAAACTTTTATTGATTTTCGATAATAAATTCATTTTTTAGTAAGCATATAATAGTGTTAAAAGTAAACCACTATTAACTAATGTCATAAAATTGCACTTTAGCACTGACAATAAATATTAAAAAGACTATTTTTAATAATATTTGTAGAAAAAATATGTCTCGGCACAGTGATTTAATGATAAAGTAAAGATAATTTTAGTCATAAAGAAAAAGAATCCCAACAATCACATTACCTAATAAAAACATATATAGTAAATATTTTCATTTAGATTATATGTAATATATAGCACTCCATTACACCATAAAATTTATCAGTACAGTATAAATATTATTTTTTTACAATTTTAGGAAAGTAAAAATGAGACACAAGAAATACACAGGTCGGAATCATTTAAACATTCATAATAAATCCATAGTGATCCAGAGTGATATTTAACATATTCTTTTATTAAAATTTAGCACGAAAGAAAAAACAAATGAAATCAATATTAAGATCCATTAAATATAGATAATTTGACAATAATCATTTCTACTAAATCCTAATCTTAATATTAAATTGATATTAATTCAGCGTGTCGTTTAGAGAAATAAGCCGATTACCATTGTTTGCAGGATTTAGTAATTTCTTACGAATGAATTTTATTCTTGTTGGTCCTATTAAACTCGCCATTTTGAATTTGAAATTCAGTTTCACCAACCTCAAAAACCCTCAGGAATTTGTTTTCGTAGCTAAATTATATCTACATATAAACAATTTTGAATTTTAAAATCATATGTTGAAAAAGGTTTCACGGTAATTAAACCGAAAATTATTCCGGCAACTCTTTTTTAACAGACGTTAAAAATGTTCATAAAAGAGGAGGTTCTTAATTCGATCTATATGTATATTCCTTTGTTTATACTTGTTCGGCAATTTCTCTGGAATAGCGATATCACTCGGCGGTGGTCTCATACTTTTTTCATTAAGCTATGTCCAGTATAAGGCGAGCAAGACTCGGAAAGGAGTTACGGCCTTAACAGAATATTTGAAGTTATGGTGGAGGTGCAGGTTACAAGAAAATATTCGATATTATGGTGGAGGTGCGGTAGTAGGTAATTGGTTCAGGTATTTTCGGAGTAACTGATACCGTATTAAAGATTCAAAATGGTAAATCCAATAGGACTGCTATAATTGCATAACTTTTGTATATTTACGTGAAATTGATCCAGTAAATAGGGTGAAGAAAATTGAACCGCCATCTAAAAAATGGTCACTAAAAATTATGAAATAAAATTTCACCGGCGCGGCGCACAGTGTGGCAGAATGGACAATTTCGCCATGAGGTTCAATTTTTTAGATATCGACTAGAATTTTTTTGTATATACTTCGAAAGGAGTTTGCAATAGTGGGTCACTGCGGCTTTTTTGAAATTTTTTCTTTGCATAGAAGAGTTAAGGTCATTCAAGGTCAAATTCGTTTTTTAAATGGGAACACCTATTCTTTATTGCAAATTCGACATTCTTTTAGTTATCCGGCGAGGAAAAATCGAAATTTTAGAACTTTGTGATTTTTTTACTCGAAAAAGAAGAAGTTTGGACAAAAATTGCAAGAGGTAAAAAGAGTTTATAATTATCCCGGAATATTCTCAATTTTTTTCGGAATTTTCGAATGTCCTTTTTGATGCACTTGAAAACTCCGCAATGCTCTTTTCTGCAAAAGAGAAAAATTGAGAATATTCCCGGGATGATTCCAAACTCTTTTTGACTCTTGCATTTATTTTCCAAACTTCTTCTTTTTCGAATAAAAAAATCGCAAATTTCTAAAATTTTGATTTTTCCTCGCAGGATAACTGAAAAAAATTAATTTCAGAAAAAATGTTTCGAACAAAAGTAGTATATTTTTAGTCAGAAAATTCGAATTTGCAATAAAAAAATAGGGATTCTCTTTTAAAAATACGAATTTGACCATGAATGACCTCCTCCATGTAAATCAAAAATTTAAAAAAAGCTGCAGTGAGTCCCTATTCTAAACCCCTTTCTGAGTATTTAAAAAAAAAGTCGATATATTAAAGCTTTAGAGCGAATTTGGTCCATTCTGCCACATTGTGCGGCGATCGGTTAATAAGGTTCACCTTATTACTTAATCTCGATCATGTGATCGGTATAAAAATTACAAATTACAATATCTAACGATTTTTTACCCAACCTCAAAATCGATATTAGGTAATAAGGTTCAATTAACCGAACGACGGTAAAATTTTAATTCATAATTTTTAACGACCGTTTTTTTTAAAGGCGTTTCAATTTTTTGCTTGATGGTTTAACTTCACAAGGGTATATTCTTCTGTTTCATTAAAATATGTGTTTATAAAAAGTTCTAGTAAAAAAATTGCTATAGTAAGACAATTTCTCTTTGGGTAATTTAGACCCTTAGTTTTATTTCACTATGGGTCATAATGCATAAAGTCCATTTTTCCCTTGTAAGTAACAAAGTGTTTTTTATTTTCTTAACTTGTAACTTAATACACAACACTTTAACGTGAAATCAATATTTTAATTATAGTATATAATTAATTATTCTTACCATATATTCACTGTATAGTCAAGGAAACAGAGCACAAAAATAGCCTTCACTATCGTTTTTTTTGCAGTAAGACGAATCAAAATGCGGTTTTTTGTATTCGCTTCCTGAACTCATCTAGAAAGTTTGTGACCACTTTTGGTCATGTATTTTTGGAAAATTCCATCGGTGCATTGAAAAATGCATTCTTATAAGAGCATCTTTTCAGGTGATTGAAAAAAAAAATCATAACTTTGTCAAATATTAACCAAATCAGACAAATTTCACGACCCGAAGGTTCTTGAAGTCGCCGATCTTGATTATGATGTTCAAATTAACCTCCCGGAAACCTGGAGGTCAGAACAGATAGTATCGACATCATCACCAGGAATTCCCGGGAAATTAATTGGAAATGAATCGAAACTGGTTACCCGAGGGTTTTTCAGGTCGCTCAACCCGAATCTGCCATCGGCAACCTGCTCCAGAATACCTGTTGCGGACGACCTGAGTATCAACGTCATCTGTTAGAATTTCAATGAAATTGTGTCGTCTCACTATTTTCCGTTATTTCAATATGTCAAAGTAATTCACCGCGTGAGTATATAGGTATACATACACTCTTATAAATCTCAGACATGGTGCCGAAAGTCGTCTACTGCACATGGTCTGCGATTATGGTGTGGGTCTCTAGTCTGGTGACAGATTCAACGTTCATCCCGTTTAATAATTGCAGGAGAAACGATTATTGAATATGTTTATTATGCAATATTATCGCGGTGAATTGTGTAGTAGCACCAGAATATTGTGAAATTCAAAATGTAAATTTAATTTGTTCAATAATGCTCTTATATAAGAAAGCCTCTTAGACAATTTCTGAAAAAAGTGTATATTACACAGATTCCGGTGTGTAAAAAGCAAGTATATTGGGAGCGTATTTTTGAGGTTTTTCGAGGGGCACTTCTGTTTCCTTAAAATAACTTTGAGTATTCGTGATTACGGTTCCCTTGACGTGCCCCGGCAATGTTCATAACTTGTTTTATACAAAAAAATTCATATTTTTTCCTATCCAAAAAAAATATTTGACCATAGCTGACCCGTGTACTCAAAATATTTTTATCGGTAAGGTATGCCAATATTTTGTCTACTATTTATTGATTCCATATTCCAAATAGCATGGAAAATTGAGATTTCATTCTCTCATGATGAATACGTGTATTTTTTGTCATTTGAACACATGTTATTTCAGCTAAATTTGCAGGAAACTTTGTAGTCATTTAACCTAAGATTGCACAAATGACTTTAAAATGAAGTTTCGTACGCCTGAATGAAATTCCAACAACCTCTGACAATTTTCACTCAAGGTGCAGAACCTCCTTAATATACTGGTACACAGAACATACGAATTTCACATACCAGTCTGGACAAAGAAAAGAAAACTTTCACGCACATTGATGCATGAAAGATTATAATTTTAAATTCAAAATTTAGATATATGTTTTTCAAGTACCTATTATTTTACATAATTTAATGCAAATGTGGAAACATGTTCTCTTGTTAATTTTAAATATGAGTTTCTAGAATAACAGATCCCGAGAAAGCCAATATTTGCGTTTTTTTTAAATACATTGACGTTCGGCACAATGTTTCAATATACTGTAAATTAAGTACTATGTAGAAGAGGGGAATTGCTACTATATACATCTATTACAATACATGAAAAGTGTCGTCTAAGGTATATTATAATATAAGTAAGTATGCCCAAGGAAAATAACCGTTCATTCAACTTTGAAGACCACTGTATTGTTTGCGCCAACAAATTGTACGCTTATAGTCAATGCACTGACACATCATCTGAAGAGGGTATATTTGCAAGTACAAAATTGGTTTTATGGAGAGGGGCAAGACTTGGATCCAACAAATTGGTGAAGTAAAGTCGAAAATAATACGCTTATCCCCATAAGAATGACGCACTCGCCTGGCCCACCAAATGTTATGAAGTTAATATTCTGTGGATGCAACAGAGATTGTGGGTATTCCTGTGTGTGTGGGAAGAATAGCCTAATTTTCAATATCGCTTGCAAAAATTGTACAGGCTCTAATTGCTCCAATGTTGAAAAGGAAATACTTGCGGCCGAAAATGAGACTGTAGATGAAGAGAGTATAAACATGTCAGCTAATGAGCCAGACAATAATTAGAAGATCGACGTTTAAGTAACGATAAATATTTTTGAAATGTAAATATATTTATATCAAAAACATAATGTTAACATAATTTTGAAATTGCAACTACGGTAATAAAATAAGTTCATTGAGAAAGAGAGAACATGTCCATTTTGTTGAAGTAATCCATAATAGCTATTACTCAAAACGTTCTTACCTTCAATTATTTTTCTTCATACTTTAACATATTTGAAAAAGGATACAGAAAAAATGAGCACGCCAGTCAAACAAATGACGCTGATACTCAGGTCGTGCGCACCAGGTACTCTGGAGTAGGCTGCCGATGGCAGATTCGGGTTGAGCGACCCGAGAAATCCCTGGGTAACTTGTTTCGATTCATTTGCAATAATTTTCCCAGGAACTCATGGTGATAACGTTGACACTACCTGTTCTGACCTCCAGGTTCCCGGGAGGTTAATTTGAACATCATCTTCAGACTCGGCGACCTCAAATACCCTCAGGTAGTGAAATTTGTCTGATTTGGTTGACATGTTTGACAAAGTTATGATTTTTTTTTCAATCGCCTGAAAAGATGCTCTTATAGGAATGCATTTTTCAATGCTCTGATGCAATTTCCCAAAAACACATAACCAAAAGTAGTCACAAACTTTCTAGATAAGTTCAGGAAGCGAATGCAAAAAACCGCATCTTGATTCGTCTTACTGCAAAAAAAAACCGAGTGTGGAATGCCATATTTCCGCGACACTAGTCGCTACTAAGTAGTTTTCCCAAACAGCTAAACATTGAAGACTACATCTGGTGCGTATTTCGTTAACCATGTTGGTATCATCTGGATATGACTATTCGGTGTTAAAACGCGCATCGATCCTGATATCTAAAAATTCCCCATCAAGAATGAATTTATGACGTTTCTGTAACTCAAAACCTTCGTGAGATTTCATTTTCATAATAACAAATTAAATTCATGTATTTGTATTTTATCTTGGGCATTGTCAAAAAGTACGTGGAAAACAATTTGAGCATTTTAAATTCATTTAAACGATTTTATTTATTTTAAGTAAATTGTCATATAACAATCAAACATAATGTTCTTTCTCCAAATTATTATTATGTATCGTGCTAATATCTATAGCTCCATATGTAAAAAAAGTGTGCTCTTCCAAATGGCACTATCATAAATGGAAGTTACTATTTATAGATGTGGATTATGTCATAACTTTTGCAAATATTTAAAAAAATGTTTTTCTAGCATGAAAGATATAAAAATAGAGTATTTGAACATCGACCTGTCCGAGCGATTTTTTGTGACTCGCTTTGTAACACTTTTATCAAATTTATTCCTTTGATCGTAACCTCAACCTATAATCAATAGTTTACCCAACTAACAAAGTTGCTCTATAAACTTAAGATAATAGTAAAATTTTATTTTATTACTGTTGCATTACTGCTCTGCAAAAATTATTTTGTTTTATTAAATCTGTCAAAGTGATTATTGAGTCTTCACAACTAAATCATCATATAAATAAGTGCTAAGAATGTTCTTACAGATTATAAAATATTTTGTAGAATTTGTTTCTCGCTGTTTTGTAAACGTTTATACAGCAATGATTATAGGATGTTTTAGCTCACGAAGCAAAATTGATTTATAACAGATAGTAATGACCTCCGGCACTCTTTGGTTAATTTGCAAACATCTATAAAACTATTCTTTAAAGGCTTAGCTAAGCATTAATAAAACAATTTTATTATGACTGGAAGCATATTGTATTTGGCCGTAGCTGCTAATCAATTGTTATATAAACGAAGCACACATTACTCTCATAAAACATTTATTAAATAATTAAGAAGCTAAAAATTGTCTTTAAAGACTATAATATGTTCTGTACCATTTTATAAAAAATGGGTAGGTGTTTATGCGCCACACTGTTTCCTCATTTACAGTAGTCTTTTACAGGACCGCCCTCAAATCTTTGAGTTTCCAGATATACGAAAATTTAAAAAAAATCTTTTTAGTACATTTTTATATTTCCTCTTTTTATGATTTTTTTTAAATAAATGCTTTTTTTGCAATTTCATTTTAAACTTTTTAGTCCTTAGCACTGCACATTTTTTACCAACCAGATTGTGCAGATGTTGTGTTGCACATATCGTACTCTACTCGTCAAACCCTTCCATTTGATAGCCATATCCAGGGGGTTCTCAAGAAAAAGGTAATCTGCCATCTTGGGGCGTCCGCCATGTTGGATTAAGAATCACATCGTGACTCACACGTCACATAATTTGTTGTGCAGTATATCAAAGCTAGCTCAATTAGAACTAGTAGACATTTTGATTGAAAGATTTGTTTACATTGTTACAAGTAAAGCTAAATAAAAGCTTTTAAAATAGTAACATATATGAAAGTATAGAGGAATATATTATATCATTTAATTACTACTTGCATTTTATTTATTTCATACTGACCGTTGTTGATAAAAAGGCAAAATCGGGCAGTATTACTAGGAACAAAATATAAATGGAAATTACCTTTACTTTTTGCAATACGCCCCTGTCTAATTACAACAAAATTGATATATAACCTTCTTCTGAAAATATATTTGTTCTATAAGTGTTTTCATAGTTATAAAGATGATTGCTGATGATGGTGGCCATAATGTTATTTATATTTGAACTATTCGTATAGCGGCCATTTTTCACTTTAAAATAAAAATATTTGAAAAATAAGAATTATTGTGATATAATCATTTTAGCAACAATCTATTATTGTGAAATATGTTATCTGCGAAACATAGTTGGTGCCATACTACAAAAAGATCGAATACAAACCTTTTATTTTCACTTTATATTTTTAATTTTGATAAATATTCGTTATTTTTAGAGCGCTCAAAAATCTCATTGTATGTGTACCCCATATTCACAGAAAAATTTCGTTCGCAGCTCGAAATCGCTTTGCTGTTGGCGAAACGAGGTCCTAATTAGTTAACATTTGTCTCATATTACACCAAACATGTTAGTTACGCCGCCATATCCCATAGAATCTATATATCTTTGTAATATTTGAAAACTATTTTGAGAATCATTATTGTTTGCAAAAACATTTAAAAAATAAATTTCTTACGTTATTTTTGTTGTACATAACAAAGAAGTATCAATGGAAATAATAACGCACAATGCTTATAAAAATGTTATGGTATCTCGAATAATTTTATAATTATCGTGTACTAATTTCTTTAATCCTATATAAACGTTTATACAATTAGTTTATAACACCCGTGAGAGCCATTTTAAAATATATTAAAGAACCACATTGTTTTATAAACTGTACCCATTTTGCGTCTATAAGAGTTATATAAACGTTTTGAAAATGTTTACAGTTTCTACAAAACATCGATATTGCTAGTAGGGTAGTAGAAATATATTTCCAGTTTTTATATTAAGAGAACTTTTTACATGATTTATATTTCTTCTCATTTATCTAGGCGGTATAAAAAGTGTCGGCGCCTTTGATAGTGCAGTAAAGAACAAAGATCTCGACATTTTCTATACCGACAATAAGTTTTCAGTAAAGTGTATGTATTTTATTCTCGCAAAAATGATAGTACATAAGAATATTTTATTCTTAGGGCCAGATGGAGAGAGAATAGAACCATATTCAATACACCTAATCCAAGGCTGATGAATGTATCTTTATTAAAGGAGAATAAACATCTTCATGATAGAAGAGGATCCAGGGCTAGTCGAGGACCAAGTAGACAGCCTAGTATGGCTTCTTTGCGGGCTCATTCACCAAACTCACAAGGTATACAAATCTGTTTCAAATTTTTTTTCCCGCCATGTCAAAGATTTTTAGTAGATATAATTAATAAATACTCTTCCTCATATTATGTAAAGTTTTTCTTCTTGTAGAATATTATCAAAATGTAATCCTCTTCAAGCACATGTTTTTTATCAAAATGTTAAATGCCTTTTATATTGTTACTCATTACACCCCCCTGAGGCCTGGCGAGTGATACGCCCATGTTACTAATATATGAAATTACGTACCAATCGTTAGGCAACCAGTAATCCACGCCATCTCTTCTGGAAGCATGTAGATGGCTCTAGAGTTATATTGTTTCGGAATTGGAAATCTCTAGATGGATCTAGAGGCAATTTTAGGATATATAAGGCGAAATCGACGGCGGAGGGAGCAGTTTTTTAAAGTGAAGTTTGGTACCGAAAAGTGAGGTTATAAATCCGAAGTGTAAATATAAACATTGTAAAAGTTACTTTAGAAGTATTGTGTAATCAGTAAATTATTAAATAATGTGTTAGTGGTTACCCCTTGTTAAAATTATTTGAAAACCACGGATTTATTCAGGGTGTTTCCTGGGGGCGGAAACACGTGACAATTGGCGTCAGAAGCGGAATTTTAACAAGAGGATTTTCGGAAGTATTCGAGAAGGTTTGGACAGTGTATTCTCGGGAAGTAGTGCTAACACAGTGGACTGATTTACTAGACGTTGTTCGAGGGTTATTTTCAAAAAGAAAAATAGTGTTAAGTGCATTTTTAAGACATTGTAGAACATTTTATTAGACATTAGTGGTAAAGTGACAAAGACATTAGATCAGACTTTTTCGTGCTGTTTCGAGATTTTTCCGAACAGTTCCATTACCAATATTGACGTGATTGTTAAATTTAGTGAAGTTTTTTACGAAATCATATGCCTGTAACGACCAGAAGCATGGCATCCGAAAAACAAATACAGGACTTATTCGTACAAATGTAAAAAATGATGTTGGGCCAAGAAGAGAAGCGCCAGGAAGAGAAAGAAGAACAGGAAAGAAAGCGCCAGGAAGATAAAGAAGAACAGGAAAAGAAACGCCTGGAAGAGAAAGAGGAACGGGAAAGAAGACGACAAAACAAAGAACAAAAACGTCAAGAAAAATTAAGAAACATTTTTTAAGAGCAAAAGAAACGACGTCAAGAGGAAAAGCAAGTAGAAGAGAAGCAACGACAAAAGCAAAATGACGAATTAAGGAAAGCTATAGAGACGCAACAGAATGCCTTCATTTCAGCCACTGAAGAGCTCAAAAATAAGATCTACGTAAAATGGACAAGGTATAGGAAGAAGTAAACGAAATCAAAGGAGAAGTAAGTGAAGTCAAAGAGTTCGAAGAAGGAGTCAAAGGAGAAATAGACCAACTTAAAAAACAGTTGAGGAATAGAGGAAGCCAGCAAGTGGTATCGTCAGGCCAGCGAATAAAACCTCTCTCCTTTGACGGTCACAGTTCCTGGATGACGTACAAGAAGGCAGCAGCGAGTTCAAACAACTAGAATGATGAAGAGGATGCTATTGCATTAGTCCTGGCTTTAAGAGGCCAACCATAGGAGTTGCTCCAGACAATGGGCCTTTTCAGCATATTTTTTTTTATTGCGGAATCATAAATTTTATGAAAAATTAAAATACCCGTATTTTTTCAATTTCTATTTTGATGCAGATTAGAGCCAGAAAAAAATAATTAAAATCACCTATTTACAAGTTCAATTTAAACGATTGTCCGTAACGCGCCATTAATACGTCAGCAATCCCAAGCCAATAGTGTAAAAGGCGACTCGGCAACGTTGTACAAAATCAGCATTCAATTGACGTTTGTAGTGATGGGCGACATCGCGATTTTCCAATCACTCCTTAACGGCGACTTATATTTTTCACTTCCGGTGGTTTTAAACTAACGCCATCACAATCTGCAAGCTGATGTGTTTACCGTTCGCCGTAATTTGTTTGTGTGAATGTATGGCTGCATTAAGCAGCACTGGACAAGTATGAATTGAAAGTAAAACGATGTAAATTACACTTTATATTAATATTTTATATAATCACGGTGATTTAATCACGGTGATTTAATCACGGTGATTTAATCACCGGCAGTGACATATCGCTCATGACTAGACGTTTGACAGCTTGTTGATGTTAACATTTTGGTTTTGAGGTTAGCGTAAATTGAAAGCCTCCGATTTCGATTAAAATGTCTAGCAAGCAGTGTTTTGTTCCATTCTGTGAAAATACGACCGAAAATGCCCCAGAAAAGACGACAGCTCAAATGAAAATTTAAGGTTATCCGCTATCTGCACGCTCAGTGATCGCAGTGTTGTCGGTTTGCAAGTTCTTCTGTTGTGTCCTCGATGATGATTGGTGGGATTACGTGTGCAACCAAGGCGCGTGAAATTCGAGCGTTTGAAATACCCCGTGAAAGTTGTTGTATTTCGCTAATTTATTTCTCAGAGATTGCTGTTTTAAGACGCCTCATTTTTAGATCAAAAATTATTTTATTTTCCCCAAATGACACCCACCATATTTAAATGTCAAAATTCGAATGTACTGTAAAGGCCCATTCCGGTAGACCAACAATGGAACTTTAGAGTTTTAGAAGCTGCCTTAAGTCTACGATATGGTGAACAACATCTTGCCCAAGTGTACCAGTCCCAGCTGAAATCACGTGTTCAAGAGGCTGGGAAAAGCTTGTAAAAGTTTGAAGCTGCCGTGAGGAGACTGGCTTATCCGGATATACTGAAAGAATTCCAAGACCAACTGGCAGTAGAGGCTTTTCTGGATGGTATACAGGACGATGAGATCAGGCGAGTCCTCAGGTTATCTAGATACCAGAACAGCAGCGAAGCGTTAGTGCGTGCAATCGAGGTGGAAGCTGTATTTCAGGATATCCCGAGTTCAAGAATACAAGCTGTGAGTCTCGAAAGATCCCAGCTAGAAAAGGAGAACCAGAACTCTACGTTGATCCAGATGGAGAAAATACTGGCTAAATTGGATACTGCAGGAAGACAAGGAAAGCCAAACGGGGGTATTAAATGTTAGAATTGCGGCAGAGCAGGGCATATCAATCGAGACTGTCAACGGCGGAATTTGATAAGAGTGAATGCTGGAAACATTGAAGAGGCTCAAAATAAAAAAAGGTAGTGGAAGGCCAAGTGGACGACGTATGAAGTGTTATCATTGCGGGCAACTAGGATATATCCAACTCTAGAGTGTCCACAGAGGAAATTGGAGAGAGGGACCGGAGAAGCTGTGAGGCCGAAGGAAGATTCAAAGGAAGCCGGTACTAGAAAAGCTGTGTTAGATAAGAAAGGTAGTGCCCCTAGAGAAGTGAGCATTACAAGTCCACCACTACAAGGATATGATGATAAAACGAAACCTCGGAGGGATGCAGACATTTTATCGGGAAGAAAGTGCAAGGAATATTGCAAGTACTGCCACCAGGAGAAACTGCATGTCACGGGAGCAGTCAACACTGTTAAGGTGGAGGTTCGGGACGATAGGAAAAATGAAACGTTAAGAAAAGATCAATTGATCAATGAGGAAATTGGACCTATATTGGGAGCCAAAGGGGAACTTGTAGAAATGGAAGGATGTTTCGGACGAAGCAGTTGGATTGAAGGCCTTGTGGGCACAGTGGGACTCAGAGTTATGAACGGGCTGTTAAAGAGAGCATGGGAAAAACCGGATGGGAAGTAAGTTGTTATGCGTTTAGTAATTTCCAGGTGTCGAGTACCGAAAGTACTTCAGGAAGTGCATAATGGACCATCCGGTGGACACTTCGGCGTTAACAAGACCCTGAATAAAGTACGTAAACGATTGGTGTCGCAAATGCAAGGTTCGTGCTGCTAGTAACTGACCACAGACTAGAAGTAAGGGTGAAACGAAGCAGTTCAGCGCCGGAGCTCCTTTCAAGAGGTTGGCTAACGATATAGCGGAGCCATCACCAGCCAGTCACCGAATGAAGGCTCGATATGACTGAAAGGGTAGTTCAAAAAGATTCAAGGTGGGAGAGCTGGTTTGGCTGTACAACCCACAGCGAAGGAAGGGAAAGTCACCGAAATTTCAACCACCTTGGGATGGACCATACACCCCCCGAGGCCTAGCGAGTGATACGCCCATGTTACTAGTGTCTGAAATTAAGTACCAATAGTTAGGCAACAAGTAATACACGCCATCTCTTTTGGAAGCCTGTAGATGGCCTAGAGTTATATTGTTCTGGAATTGGAAATCTCTAGATGGATCTAGAGGCAATTTTAGGATATATAAGGCGAAATCAACTGCGGAGGGAGAAGTTTTTTAATGTGAAGTTTGGTAGCGAAAGGTGAGGTTATAAATCCGAAGTGTAAATATAAACATTTATATATTTAATTTTAGAAAGTCGTTGAGAATTCAGATTCGATGACATAACATTTTTTATTCTGCAACCAATATTAAGGATTGCAACCAATATTAAGTGCCTATGTTAACAATTTCTTTGTTTCCACGAGGAATTTAACAACAGGGTGTTCATTTAACTAGCAATTTAATGATAAGCAAGCCATTCTTTTCGGCGATATACCATTGATATCTTCCGACCCGTAAAATATCTCCTTTTGCTTTCCTCAGCTTGAGTTGTGGAAAATCTGTCTCGGTTTGCCAAAGTTAGTGGGTGTTCTTACCTATGCGAGGTTGTCCTGTACTCTGGAGTTGCGTTGTTGCTCATGTCGTCCGTAGCTATTTACGAAGAAACTCATATAATTACTTGAACGAACCTGGCTCAATTTAAATGTAATTTGAACTTGGGTGGAAAGTTGTGATATTTTTATATATTGGAGTGCTTATATTCGCGACGAAGAGTTTCAGTGGACCACACCTTCATAAATGAATACTCAGAGAATTATTTAGACATTTTTTAACATTTAAGTTTTTTGTAAAAATATGAATATCACATACTAATATATACATTAATATAAGTTGATCAAAAATTATTAAGCAAACCCGTATGTTTTATTGAAGTGAAATAAATTAAACATAAACATTAACACGCCACACACAATAGACAACCTGCAAATCCAAAATCTGGGCTGTCCGAAACGGGCTTATATATTTGAAAAGACGCAGACATTATTATCCACCAACATTACCAGCTCAGTACGTGATAGACTAGCTGTCTGACAAAGCATACGGCCACTAACTTGCCTTAGCTGGCTGAACTACTGTGCCGGTATTTTTCTACTTTTGCATTTTTTAACCTTTCCACAAAATTGTGGGAGGTTGCTAAAATTGGTCCAAAATCTAAAATTGAGATAATATCAAATCTTTACGTTTTGAGGTTCCAGGAACCCAAACAAGTGGTTTTTGAAAAATGACTGCGCGCGCGCGCGCGTGTGTGTGTGTGTGCATGCGCGTGCGCGTGCGCGTGCGCGTGCGCATGCGCGTGCGCATGCGCGTGCGCGTGCATTTGTGCGTGTGTGTGTGTGTGAGCACGATAGCGGCAAAACTGCTGAAAGAACTTGGATGAAACTTTAAATGAGGGTTTCTTCAGTGCTCTAGAAGATCTGAAAAGGTTTTGGTTGAGATCGGATTATGTTTAGTACCGTTTTGGCACAACCAGTTGTTTATTTTATTATTAACTGCAATTTATAATCGAACCATTGAAAAGCAATTAAAATTACGATTTTAACGATATGTCACACTTGCACCCTTTCAATTTGGTTTCCGTGAAAAAAAATTAAAAACAGGTCAAATGTCGAGCATAAGGTAGCAGCCGTCGGTTACCCTTATCAAAAAAGGATTGAGTAATTTTAGGGCCGACTCTGCACCTGCCTGCGTTACTGTATGGATGCGTTGGCATATTCAGCAAGTAATTTCAACACGCTATAAAAATAGCAGCTATTTATCAGAGCTCGTAGCAGTTGCTACTGCTGCGAACCAAATAGCAGTTAAAAAGTAGTGGACTGCTGTTTAGCAGCCCATCACTAATTTCAACCGGGTGGGGAGGTTCCAGCCGCTTCCAGTAGCTGCCGATTTTTTCTAAAGTATTTAGTTTAAGAGTAAATACCTCTAGAATGTCTAAATTGTCTTTGTTATTTTGTCATGAACATAAGCACTATAATATATCAAAATTTCAGAACGTTCCACCGAATCCAAAATTCCATTTAAATGGAGGGTCATTTTCAGCCATTTTCAGTTCTTTAGTCCATTTAATTTCCTAAGGTTTAAATATTTTCGCTGAATATATTACAGTTTTTAGTCTCATAAATTGTTGGAAAGATGTAATATTGAAGTAGTAAGAAGTAAGACAATGAAGAGGCAAGGTCGCACGTTTCTTTCAACCACTTCCATAATCCAGGGCACCAGAGCGCTCTCTCGAGCATTCTTAGGACATAATTTGATAGCACTTTATCACCCTTTATTTCCATCGTATGGAGATGTTTTTTAACAACGTTTGTAAGATTTTAGTTTCACCGACAAATTTTAATTTTAAACTATTTACTTTGGTACAGGCTCCTGCATGCAATCACCTCACATTTGTAACAGCTAGAGACAGTATTAATCCTGTTCAGAACAGCATGACAGACAAAAAAAGTAAAATGAGACATTTTCTTGTTGTGGAAACTTCACTATATAACTCTTGAAATTCGACACGTTTTTCATGGTTGGTGCAAGTATTACTAAGCTGATTTTTTTATCGATTACTTATCAGTTATCATATACATAGTGAGTACGAAAACACGATTGGCATACATATCGGTTGGTGCGTTTTCAGAACCAGAAAATGTTAACCTGCGTATTTCAGGGGTCATACTTTTGTATTAAGCTGATTATTTTGTTATAAATGAATTACCACTTGGTAATTATGAAAATATCATGGGCAATGGCATACATCTGTGGGTATGTTTCCAGAGGTAGACACAGCTAACCTGCAAGGTATTTTACTGGGCATGGGTTCCTCAGTGAGTAATAGAAAGCTAGAAATTGGAGTTTTCACGGCATCGTGAATTGCATGTAATTCGAGCCGATATAATAGCTCAGCCAATAAAGGAGGTATAGAGTGCGTGTGCGGGAACCTAAACGATTCCTTTAGAAAGTTGTTCAGGATGCTTAGGGAGTGAACATACTGAAAGTCCTGACATCTAGGAGGTGAGCCGTAGGGGGGGGGGAGCTTACAAAGAGAGTCCCACTTTTGGTTTTTTCTCTTGTATCTTGAAAACGGTGCGTCGTAGAAAAGAAAATTTCTTATACCAAATGAAAGTTGAAACTTTCGTTTTATATGCTTTTTTCGAATTCGCAACCGTTTTCGAGCTACACGCTCCGGAAAAGTGAAAATTTTCGAAATACAGATTTTGCCTGAAAAATAGAAAACTGTATTTTAAAGACGATAAGAAAAGTCACATATAAGGTAAGTAATTTTATTCGATTTCAATAATTATCATTATTCTCACTCTCAATGTTAAACTCTCAACTTTCTCTGGATTCACGTTTTCATTCTCTTTGGCCGTGAGACTCCTGGCAAGGGTTCCTCGCCAATGGAATCCTCATCCTCAGTGGTGGGTGGTTCTTGCTGAAGGGGCACTACGTCGTCTTCATCGCCGTCCTCGTCGTAAACAGGCATGCCGTTGAGGCATTTCCGTTGGCAGTGAAGGCACGCCGCAGAATTTTTCAGCATTGCTTTCCGGCATCCACATTTGCCACTACCACAATCCTTGGTGCAGCGGCAAAATATCGTTTTCAGTAGGATCTCCCATGCTGGTGGATCTTCTGTTATAATTGGCAACATGGTTTCTCCTACATGTTTCCACCCCCGCTCTTAAGAGGTCAGCTCATTCCCGAGTCACTGCTGCACTTGGTGGTAGGTGCGCCAGAAATGCTGTTTAGCTGCGCTCTCAGTTGGTGGGAGGGAGCTGATGCCAGACTTAATATTTGCCACTGACCTCATGAACGAGTGGAAGCGGTACTGGTTGAGGGCGGTCTGTCTTGCTCCTGTCCCATACCATTTGAGGAAGCAAATCTTCCCAGCCACTTCAACCTCGCCTAGAGTGAAAGAGGGGTGGTAAAATATCACTGCTGTTTACTTGATGATTTTTATCTTTTAAGTACAATTTTGAGAAGCCCACCTTGCTTTTCCTTAAAGTTGAAGATGCGAGGTAAAATTCTGTTTTTCGAAAATTTTCACTTTCCGGAGCGTGTAGCTCGAAAAGGGTTGATAATTCGAAAAAAGTATATAAAATGAAAGTTACAGATAAATTCGTGAGCTTTCATTTGGTATCAGAAAATTTTTCACTACGACGACGCACCCTTTTCGAGATATAAGCGTGAGAACCAAAAGTGGGACTTTCTTTGTACCCCCCTCCCTTCCGGGCCACCTCCTAGACGTCAGGACTTTCTGTATGTTCCCTAAGCATCTTGAACAGCTTTCTAGAGGAATTGCTTAGGTCCCTTCTCACGCTTTGGGCCATTCGTTGAACTGGACTATAAGTGAACGAAAAGTAAAATTTTTTGACATTTCGCGAAAACGAATTGTTTCATTTTCAGCACATTGTTATAATTTAGCTATTGCAAGCAGTTGAGAAAACGGTCGACATTGGTACGTTATTAACTGGAGAACCCGGAAGAATATCTCGACGAAATATAGCTTAAGCAAAGTATAATTTTGACCCAATTTCATCTGTATGGGTTAGTGGTGTCTTGAAAATGAGATACAGCAGAATATAAACATTGTATAAAACACTCTCCGCGACCTAAATATCTATTCAAACATAGGGTCTTGTGAAAAAAGGGTATTCTCTATTTCCCTTAATTAATTTATTAGACAATTACTTTTTTAATTAAAACGTGATCTTCACTGAAAATTCATACTACGAATACGAACACGATGTAATTCATACTTCTTAAATTATATAAATGGAAATATCTTGATGGGAAAAGTATAAAAAAAATCTGGCAATGTCGAAGATTTTTTTAAATTACAGTAATTAGTAATATATTTAGAAATCATTTCAGAAACAAATGTCTAAGAGCACTTTCATCTTAGAATAAGTTAAATTTTCGTAAAGTAGAATTGCCCAAATTTTTTACCTAGAGACCTCAAATAGGAAACTTAAATGTACCCAATTTCTGATTTAATAGTCTCTAAAAAAACATTTTTTTGTCTGCTTTTATTTAGGCACCACCATTTTTGTCCATCAACACAATTATATCACTAATACCTGTGGCATACGTTATTAACCAAATGGCAAAAAGTTCAAAATTTGTCATGCCCAGTGAAATACTTTACAAGTTAACAATTTCTACCTCTTGAATCGTACCAACCGATATATAGCCGTCCAATCACACGTTCATAATTATCAAGTGGTAATTAATCGATAACGTGAATTATCTTGCAGGTTAACAGTTTCTGGCTCTGAAAACTCACCAACCGATATATATGCCAATTACAGTTTTGTACTCACTGTGTGATAAGTAATCGATAAAAAATATCAGGTTGATACTTGCCCAAATCTTGAAAACACGTCGAATTTCAAGAGCCATATAGTGAAGTTTCCATCACTAAAATAATTTCTCATATCACTTTTTTGTCCGTCAAAATCTAAGGAACAGGATGGTATGCTGGCTTTTGTACTGTTCGAATTCTCGTAAAAAAAAAATTTTCTTGTGTTGAAATATGTCTAGAATGTAATGAAACATGAAAATTTTAAATTTCTGTCTGTCGGTCTGTCTTTAACTTTTTCTGGAACGTTTTAAGATATTGACTTGAAATTTGGTACACCTATGTATGTATTATAATGAGATCTGGAAATAGTTTTTATTTTGAGATTATTTTGTTGAAAGGTTGGGGAGTAAATAGGGGTAAATCAGCAAAACAATGTAGTAATAGATACTTGGTGTATATACTTTCTAGTTATAGTATCTTGGCTTCTGCCAGGGCCTCTAATGTATTTACGATGTCTGCCACCAATACCGCCATCCCTTTATTAAAGGGGTTAACAAAGTAAAAAACCGCTGCCTAAGGAATCACTACTTCCTCAACCAAATTTCAAATTCAAGTCTCTTTAAACGAAACATATTTGATTGATTGATTGATTGATTGATTGAATAGCCAGCGTACAGTAGAGATGGGCACGTGAGTCGATTTTGACTCACGCTCACGACTTTAAAGCTTTAGATCACGCACACTCACGCACGATTGATATATGTTAAGGCAAACTCACGCACGCTCACGCTTTCTGAAAGTTTACTCACGCACGCTCGCTCACGCTCGAAGTAAACTTTACCCCATGATTCATTCATGTGCCCCGGCAGTCGCACGGCACGTGGCCACAGTCTCCACAGTCACACCACCACCACACCACATAATAAATAAAACTTAGTTTAAAAAAATAGTTGCATTTAATAATAATAATACAATATACATGACCAGACCAGACCAGGAGGACCAGGCGACTGGCGAATGCAACAAAGAGAGATTGCAATTACGCGGTTTGATTTGAATGTTGCGTCATCCATCCTGTCTTTTGTCTTTTCCCCTTCCCTCTCGCACTCGTGTTCCCTCTTCCGTCTATCGTTTCGCATCTTATTCTTGTCACGACACTCACGACACGACAAGTTGAAGTTTTAAAGCAGAGATGAGCGTCGTGTCACGGCCTGACACGGCATGAGCGTGACACAATAAATATTATCTCACGCACGCTCACGCACGGAATCTTTTGACTCACGCACACTCACGAAATCTTCCGTGATTTGGTACCTTAATTTTACACGCTCACGCTGTGACACGCCGTGACACGGCGTGACACGCTGAAATTCACGTCACGTACCCATCTCTGGCGTACAGTAGTCATTGTTACCACACCTGAATATACCACTGGGCCAGATTGGGTTTGGGACATGCTTGTTGCCATCAGCGACAGTCACATGATGCATGGTACAGGATTACAGGACGCGAAGTGTAGTGAAATGGGTGTCGCATTGTGTCGTGATATGGAGTGATTATGCTAATTCGTTAAGTTTATGTCTATGATCAATTCCTTGCCTATGTTCTTCTGAGTCTTTTATTTCTAATTCTGGCAGCGTGTATATCCTTGCGATTTCTTTATTGTATTTTCTCCTTTGTTTTATCATTCTTTCCCAATATGTATAATTTTTTACTAATTCGTTCACGATAGTCTCGGATAGTTCCACTGCGTTTCTTCTGTTCATGCCTTCTCCTTACCTCTCTTAATATTCTCACTTAATTTGTTAAAAAGCAAAAATTGCTGGTCCCAGTTTGAGTAAAAAAATATTAAAGTTGTTTCTTTTTTTTGTGTACGCTATTAACAAAAACTATTAGTGCGTAGAAAATCAACATTATAAAAAAATATTGTTCTACAACCTGATATATACCCTTAAGCAATAATTAACGATTTAACTGTTTGACTTTGTTATTGTTTTTTAGGGATCGCTATAAACCTTTCGCCTTAGAATTTGTCATGATTTAACTCCACTCGAAGAATATTTTCCAAAAGTTTAGTTAGAACACATGTATATTGTTAAGTTATCATCAATTGTTTAGGAAATGCAGATCTTACTTGTTATTAGTTTCTTAAAACTTAACAAATTTACCAAAAGGGTTTTGACAGGTCTACTAATAATTTAATTTTTATTGCGATACAAGCGATATTTCAGAAAAACGACGAGACTATTTTAAATATTATTTGATTGTAACAAATATCTCCTAAAACTCCGATTTATTCCAAGACATTTTGCTGTACTTGTAATGACAATATGTTCCTGCAAAAAATTGCTAATACAATACGATTTCTTTTTAGGTCATTTAGATCGTTGATCCTCCAATAATAATACTACTGATTTTTTTTATTAATAAAGAACTGGAATGGAGGAGCGGTTCTTTAACTTACTCTCAACATCACAGATACATGCATGACATTATTTATATTACACGACCTTCGGAGTCATTTTGTTTTTATATTATTTTATATGAAATATTTCAAACGGTATTTTTTTATATTTTGTTAATAACTTGGCGAATACTGCATGAATGTTAATAAGGTTTTGGAAAAACATACTACTTAAGCTCATAAATAGAAAGGAAACGAAATTCAGGCTTGAGTAGTCCTAGACATAGCTATTTCCAAAATTTCATCTGCATGCTAATTGACAATAATTCACCTTCAAATAAAGCCGCTGTTAATGAACATTCTTTAACAGTACCTACGTTAGGAACGAATAATTAAAAAAAAGTTTGCATACGTGGAACTCGAGATAATTATTGATTTGTGTCTGTAAAAAAAAATTAGAAATTTTTAGTTATAAAACATACTTTTAATTTTAGAAATATTTTAATTTTAATTGAAAAAACCGCTGCCTAAGGAATCATTACTTCCACATCTAGAGTTTCCATCCAAGTCTCTTTAAAGGAAAACATATAATTTTTATAATACGATATTGGAGGCAGACGTCACAGAAAAATGTGAGGCGGTGGCGGTAGCATATACGTCAAAATGAAGCTTCTGGACGCTTATTAGCTTGGTTTACTTATTTTTCTCTATTTATCGTCCCTCCACCCCGCCAACGGAATCATCTCAAGACAATACATAAGTGTACCAAATTTCAAGTGAATATCTCAATTTTATTTTATCAACCCCTTTAATACTGGACTGGAGGTGATGGGGATGGAGCGGTTAAAAATATTATAAAGGAATCCGAGGTCTTGGCTTTTAGTATATACACCATATCCCAAGTGTCTGTACCCTTACCAGCTTTTTCCCTATTTGCTCCTACTTACCTAGTTCCTTACCTACTTACCTAGTTCCAAATTTCGTTATAATACGTATGCGTACACCAAATTTCAAGTATTTATCTTAATTTTATTTCATCAGCCCCTTAATAATGAAGTGGGGGGTGGCGGAGGAGTTGAAAAATTTTATAAAAAAATCAGAACCCTTGGCTTCTAGTAGATACGTCAAATCCCAAATTTCGGTACTCTTACCAGCCTGCTTTATTTATTTTCCCCTATTTAACCCCCAACACTTCAACGAAATCATCTCAAAATATAATCTAATTCCAGATATCTTATAATACGTATGTTAGCCCGAGAGGTCACTACACTGAGGGTGAAGTGAAAGAGCTTTCTAAAATCTAATATTTATTTATTAGTTTGTTTATTTATTAGTTTATTCAAAAATATGGGCGCGCTGATAGAACAGCGAGTTGTCAGCTCTCATTTTCGAAGCGGACTCGTCACTGGAGAAGGGAAATCCTCGGACCTCTTTCTTTGGCGGCCTCTATCTCACTCAAAAATTACCGGAACATGTCGTGCCCTACATCATTGGGGTAGATTTTATCTGGAAAAAGTTACAGCAGTTTATGCGAAGAGATGACGAAATCGCATAAATTTTTTAATGCTATTGTATGGTTTTTTCCAAAAAAACAAAAGTGCCCGCAAGAATCTGAAAAAAATCCGGGGTACGTAGGAAGGCAAGAGAAATCGAATGGTGCAAACCGCGACTCTGTATCTCGTTTCTTTTTCAAGATTGGACCATCGGAAATAGGTAAAATGACCGATTTTTACATTCCTATGGCTCAATCTCGAAAACTAAACGAGATACCAAGCTGCGGTTTGCGCCATTCGATTTCTCTCGGCTTCTTACGTACCCCTCATTTTTTTCAGATTCTTGTGGACACTTTCATTTTCTTGGAGAACGATAAAATAGAATTAAAAAAATTATGCGACTTCGACATTTTTTTGCATAAACCGCTCTAACTTTTTCCAGACAAAATTGACCCCCTCCTTTTTATGGTTGATCGATTGAAAATTAAATCTCCAATCCGATGATGTGGGACATGATCTCTTCCAGTAAGTTTTAAGTGAGATAGTGGCCGCCAAAGTAATAGGTCCGAGGATTTCGCTTCTCCAGCGACACGGAAAATGAGAGCTGACTGCTCGCTGTTCTATCAGCGCGCAGGCTGACTAAATTTTTGAATAAACTAATAAATAAACAAACTAATAAATAAATATTAGATTTTAGAAAGCTCTTTCACCCTCGGTGTCGTGAGCTCTCGGGCTATATGTATTATAACGATTTAAGTGAATATCTCAATTTCATTTTAACCAACCCTTTAATAATGAAGTGGGGTGGTGGGAGGAGGGTGAAAAATACAAAAAATCTGAATCCATGGCTTCTAGTATATACACCAAATTCGAAGTTACTGTACTCTTACTGATTTTATCTTATTTACCCCTGTTTAACACCCAACCCTTTATTGGATTTAACGCAAAATATGATCCAATTGCATCGCCATGGTACATATGTGTACTAAATTTCAAGTCACTATCTTAAACCATTCCTGAGAAAACGCGCACACAATAAAGTTTCATACCGACAGACGGACAGACCGACAGACAGACAGACACAAAAATTTTTTTTTTACGCTCGACGATTTATTACATTCTAGGCCTATTTCAACAAAAAAAACAACAATTTTTTTTACGATTCATCCACTATGTAGATGCGGAAGTAATTATTATTAGCTGAATTATAAATGTACCAATTATGTATATAATTGAGGGGTGCAATATAGCAGGGCGCTTTTAGAAATCTGCGGGGGGGGGGGCGCACATACTCCTAGTTGGGCTATTGCGTTGATATTAATGATACCTTGTTAATCAAGCAAGAAAGGGAAGTATTATTTAAAAATTATATATTTTTTGCAAATATTTGCTATAATTTAATGAGTTTACGTGCCTCGCCTTCACTTAATACTTGTTAATGTTATAAAATCATATGATAGATGTTCGGAGTCTCTAGTCTAGTGCATTGCAATACTTGCATATAGCAGTTCACTTCAAACCAACCTTTTTACACGAACCTACTTTGGTCTTCCAATCAGACTAGGAAACACGTTTGAGAAACTATGACAAAATTGTTGTTTATATCAATATGTTTCAAACAGTCTCTCTATCGGTTTTTGGGCAATTTTGACTTTACACGTCGATAGAACGCAATAAATATGGTTTACTCGAAAATGTCGATAAGTGTATGCATCCGGTTTTACCTCAATTACGTAATGATAATCATCATAAAAATTGTTAATTATAACTATGTATAATTATTTAATTTCGGCTTGTAGTATATATACATGATTATATATACATGATTATAGAGGATGAGCGATAAAAAAATAATATAATACGTCAGTATTTCCTATCTGAGCAATACTACGCTGGCAGAGGTTGTTTTCATTGTTTCTTGAGCATACACCTCATTTAATTTTATCAATTTATATGAAGTAGATGAAGACTTTTGGAAGCATTTAAACCTAGACCTATCCAAGTCAGTATTTCTGTTTGGGTCCGAGCCATAATAAAGCTTCTATATAATTTTTATCTGCCGCAAACAAATTTATTTTCAATAGTTTATTCTTTACGTAATTTCAAAAGAAAGCAAAAAAATATTTCCAGAGGCCGCGAAACGTAAAAAAAAGGCTTTCATACATCACCTACTAGGGGTTAAAGACATAAATGATCTGCTCATTGCTCATAAGAATAAGTAATGTAGTTTGAGTATATGCGAAACGGAAAATCTATAACAAACGCTTGAGTAGCGCTGCTTTTTTGCAAAAAGGAATTTCAAATTCGTAAAAAAATACTACCATAACTCATGTGTTCATATCTACATCTTCATTTATCGTGATAAGGAGATATAGATACTTAAAATACTATAGGCAGACGTCCAGATCCTTCTATTTTTAGTGATAGTAATAATAATGATGTAAAGAGAAAACTGTGAAGTCATGTGCTGATTGTTGTACTTTCGCTAATTTTGTTTATCGTACTCCCCTGAACACGAAAATATCAGAGGTAGACGCATACCTTTCTAACTTTACGAATTGTTGTGAAATCGCGAAAAACTTCTTTTGCAAAAATCTCAATAAAAAATTTGAAATTTTCTGTAACAAATAACTAACGCTGGGATCTTAGATGCGTTTGGGAAACTATGACAAAATTGTTATTTATATCAATATTTTTTAAACAGTCTTATTGATAGAACATCGATAGAACGCAATAAATATGGTTTACTCGAAAATGGCGATAAGTGTATGTATCCGGTTTTGCCTCGATTAGTTAATGATAATCATAATAAATCTTTTTAATTATAATTATGTATAATTCTGTAATTTCGGCTTGTAGTAACATGATTATAGGGAGTGAGAGATTAAAAAATAATATAATACGTCAGCATTTCCTATCTGAGCAATACTACGCTGGCAGAGGTTGTTTTCATTGTTTCTTGAGCATATATAATAATAATAATAATAATAATAATAAATTGCCTTTATTCAGTATTAATACATACATAATACCAAGGGCGAAGTCTAGCCGAAGCTACTCTACTTAACCCTACCCGGACATAACATTAATAATATTAACAACAGGTGTGCTTAAAACTAAACTATTAATTTTTATTTTTTACAAAATATATGTGAAATAATAAAGAGAAGGGAAAAAGACAAGAACACATATAAAAGACTAGATTTATATAAAAGGCATTTAGTTGCAAATACAACTGAAAAATAACATAAGAGTTGAACAGACATTTATAAAAGATTAATGAGATTAATAAGATTAATAACATTAATATTAATAATTAATAACAGACCTTACCGTGAATAACAATAATTACGGATAACTTTGTGACTGTAGAAGGGTGTGTTTAACTTTATTACGAAAACTGCATAAGGAGAGGTTTTTCAGATTATCGCTTAAGCTATTGTATATTTTGGCTGTGTTATACGTAAACGATCTAGTAAACAAGGCTGAATGAAATCTAGGCAAGGATATTTGACCAACATGTCGAACATTTATGTTATGTAGATCACGTCTAAATAAAATTTTTTCTTGTAAATACGGTGGTGAAGAACAAGCGAGAATGCGTTTAACAAGTACTGATGTGTGGTATTTGTATGTATTTTCTAATGTTAGCCAGCCAAGTTGATTTATTTTTGCCGAAACTCGATCGTATTTTCTTAATCCGTAGACAAATCGACAACAACAATTTTGTATTTTTTGGAGCCTACTTTGCGTAATTTTGTTAAGACAGGGATAATATAATGTAATTCCGTAATTTAAGATTGGCAATACTAGAGTCTCCGTAAGTTCCTTGCGTAACTTAAAATTTATAAGTCTTATATTTCTGTATAGCAACTTCAAGGCAAGATATGCTTTTTTGATGAGTAGTGACACATATTCCTCAAATCTTAATCTACAGTCGAAGATAATTCCTAAATTCTTTGCACTATTAACAATGTGGATAGGCTCATTATAAATCATTAGCTTGAGATGAGTTCTAACTACATGCTCTAAGCGTTTCGGACAGAAAGTAATAACATTACATTTACTTGTGTTTAGTTTTAAATTATGTGATTTAGAGTAATCGGATAATGATTGGAGGTCAAGGTTTATGTTGGTGCATGCGATATCGACAAGATGTGGGTCAAAGGAAAACGTTAATTGAGTGTCATCTGCAAAGGCTTGTATTTTTGAATATTTTACTACATTAAAAATATCGGCAGTATATATAAGGAATAGTATTGGCCCCAGGACAGATCCTTGGGGAACGCCAGACGTTACGAAGGCAATTTTCGAATAAGCGTTGCCGATTACAACTTGCTGGCGACGATTATCTAGATAACATTTAAAGAAATTGATGGAAGTAGGGTCAAAACTGTAATATTCGAGTTTGGAAAGAAGTAAAGCGTGGTCGATAGTGTCGAAAGCTTTAGAAAAATCAAGAAGTATGAGAGCAGTGGCTAAACCATTATCAAGAGCTCTAAATATGTTATCAGTAACATTTAGTAGTAGCGTTGAGGTGCTAAACCCTTTCCTAAAGCCAGATTGCATGTCTGATACGATTTTGTTTTCAGTTACATAATGATACATTTGTGTATTAACAATTCTTTCGAGAATTTTCGACATAGCAGGAAGGATACTAATAGGCCGCAGTTCATTATATGTTTTAGGGTTGGGTGTCTTAGGCAAGGGTTTTACTAGTGATAACTTCCACATCTCTGGGTAATACCCAATTTCCAAACAGCAGTTTACAATATGAGTGATATAAGGACAGACAGTAGGCAAACAGAGTTGCAGCATTTTAATACAAATATTGTCATTTCCGTAGGCATTAGATTTTAAATTATAAATTACACATTTGACCTCTTCCATCGTCGCTAATCTAAATGTAAATTTTAAGTTGTCATCATATTTGTTAGATTTATAGAAATTAGTACTATCATGGCAATTATTTCGAGGGCTGAAAATGGATAAAAAGTAATCATTTATGTCATCTGGATTTTGTAGGTCTTTGGGAATATCAGCAGCAGTTCTTCTTTTTATATTCAAATATTTTATGGATTTCCACAACTCTTTTTTGTTTGCATTATTTTGTTGAAATGTTAGGTAAGCTGCTTTTTCTTTTTTTACGGCATTCGTAACAAGATTACGGAGTTGTTTATAATAATTATGGTCATCTGTAGATTTCGTTTGTTTATATTTACTTAGCGCTTTGTCTCTTTGTTTCATCATTTGCTTTAGGTTATGTGTAAGCCATGGGGCATAAGGTTTGGATATCCGTGATGTGCTGTACGGCGCGTGTTTATAGAACAATTCCAAGATGTAACTATTTAGCAACTCAATTTTTTCTTCGATATTGTTTAAGTATAAAATGTTGTCCAAGGGTATGTTATTTAAATCTCGGTCAAAATCATGCTTTGAGAAGTTTTTAAAGTTTCGATATGACACGAATATAGGTCTGGTCGAGGTATGAAAATATTTAATTCACAAAAAATGGCACTATGATCAGAAATAGTATCGGCATTTATAGTTCCTGAATTTGTTATTAAATTGCTATTTTTGACATAGATTACATCAATAATTTTTTGTGACCTAATTGTACTACGAGTGGGCTCTTTTATTAATTGTTCAAAATCATAAGACGTCATACATTGGATTACAGCATTATTATATAAGTGATCGACGTTAAGATCACCTAAAATAATAATATTTTGAAATTGTGGAGTTGTATAAGATACAAGGTTGTCTAAATGTTCTAAGAAGTGATTTATATTATTTGATGGCACTCTGTATATAACTCCTATAAGTATTCGATCTGCACCTGTTTTCAGTTCTATCCAAATATACTCTACACCTTCAATGGTCTCAAAATCATTTAAAACCTGATTAACTTTTAGACTATTTCGAACATAAATACCTACTCCACCACCACGGCTTGGGCGATCCTGACGAAAAAAACTGTAATTTGGAATACTTATGATATCTGAGGGTACATCTTTATTCAGCCAAGTTTCAGACACACACATTATGTCGAAATTATTACTTAAGACTAGATCTGAAAATTCCTCAAAACCCGTAAACAACGATCGTACATTTAAATGACCAATTTTGGTTCTCTTATTTTGTGAATCTTTAATCATAATTTATTCGAGATTTCAACTGTTCTATTTTATTTAAAACAAAGTAACATTGGGGATTATTCACGGTATGGTCTGTAGGGACATTTAGTTTAAATTTGACATTTAGTTCTTTGCAATTATTACACGTAAAGTAGTCTGCTTTGCAATCATCTTTTTCATGTGGCCCCGAGCACTTTGGGCATATTATAGTTTCACTACGACAGTCATTTTTATGGTGGCCAATTTTCCAGCATTTAAAGCATTTAGGGAGACTAAAATGTTCTTTAGCTGCACACTTTTTCCAGGAAACATATAAAAATCCATCTTTTATAACATGATTAAATATAGGGGGTGTCACTTCAACTATGAGGTTATAAACATTTTTGTATTTTAACTTAGTTACAATTTTTATGTCCCTATCAGGGACGCCTAAATTATTATTGTATATAATGTCCTTTATTAAATGTGGATTTTCTGTTGCCGATTTTTCAACACTGTATATAATAAGCCTAGGATTTAGTTTTTTAGCTTCAGATATGTTGTATATGTGTCCAACTTTATCACTTAGACATGTTTTAAGTTTATTTAAGGAATCTGCGTTACTGCAATTTATTAATAGTCCATCCTTTACTAGTTTGGTATTTAATACGTTGATATTGAGAGAGCCAGGATTTATTTTAGATTTTATATCGTTTTCTACATGCTTATTAGAAATATTTTGATCAGTAGACTTCACGAGTAAAACAGCTGATGAATTGTTTACATTTCTTTTAAGTGCGGCGCTATATGTTTTTGGTGTAGTTTTATCTTGAGGTAAAAAAGATGTCGGCGTTCTTACAATTTTTTGTTGGCTACCATTAATATGTGATTTTAACAGCTGGCTAGAATACTCTAGTTCCGACACATATTTGTTTAAAAGTTCTTTTTCACGTTGCAAGCACTCCACTTCTTTCTTGAGAATAGCTAGTTCAGTTTTTACGTTAACTAAATCAAACTTCTGTTGGTCAACAAGAGTTTTTTGAAATTCATCATGACAATTTTTGCATCGAAACGTTTTTTTATCAACATCTACTACTTTTGTTATAATGTCTAGACATTTTGAATGAATTGCAACGTCACACGTATCATTAAAACATTTTATTTCACTTGATAAAATACTTTTTCCACATATTTTGCACTTCTTTTCGGAGGACTTGCTAACATCGACCGTCGTACCCGAGGTCGACATTTTTACTCATATCTCATTTAATTTTTGATATATTACGCAATTACTACAATAAAAAATTCACCAATGCAGAAGTAATCACGTCTGCCTCGTGCATTTCTGAGTTTTGTGTTTCGTATAATAATTTGGATGAAGAGGCAGACATATGAGCACATAATATACAATATATTTTTAAAGTTTACCGAGCTATTAATTTGAAAATCAGAGGGGTCTTGATGGCAGAGGTCATAACTGTTCTGTTTATTTATAGTTAGTAATCCCTACCTCGTAAAAAAATGATTTAAAAATTTATACGGGCAGCTTCGTTGCTATGAGATATCAATATTAAGCTAAAAGAAAAATCGCATCTTGATTACAGTTCCTTAGTTGCAAAAATTTGCTGTAGTATTACTCCACTATATTAGCCAGAAACAATTATCTTTGACTTCTTAAATAAAAGGCGACTTTAGTAAAAATTACTTTAAAATGTTTATTAAAAAAAACCTAATTACAATATTACGCATTCATATTATATTTTTAATGGTTGTTTTATTGATGAAAATGTAGAAATTATGTAAAATTGTTTTTATTAATAGTAGTTGATTTTATAATCCAATAATGTGTTTCTTTCTGCTTCTCTGATGTACATATAGAAGGTTAATATATTATTTTACTCTTCTGCACATTTTTATGCGAACAAATACACTTAGGCTTATATGTGCGAATGTTGAAAAACTAGATTGCTTTATTAGTATCTTAAGTTTAATACGATATCATTTAACTCTCATAGTTTTATCATCAACTTGTTAACTTGACAACGTTAATTTACAGTGTTCAGTTAAGTTGAATTGCCTTATAGCATAGTATATAAATAAAAAGAAAAGCATTTACCCAAAATTTCTAATCATAAAACTATGAGAGACCATACACAAATCTGTAAACTGATGTTTACTTTTAATAAAAATGTAATGTCTTTTGTAGTATAGGCCACACATTTTTAAGTGCACAAAGTGTATGATTGCATCCCTACGACAGGGCGTTTGTTTCTAGGATCACGCCGTGGATCAAGAGGCAGCAGTAATGCATCAGCAGCATCCACTAGATCTAATAAGAGTCCACCACAACCAGCCAATTTGAATTCTGCAACCACCCCAATGTTAGAAAGCGTTACGGTGGAAGTTCAGGAGCCTAAAGTATAAATTTTAGCTTAGGTGAAAAACGCAAGCCACAATAAATATTCTCGATCATAAATTGGAGAATATAATAATGCCATGAAATGTTAACCATTTTAAATTCTACAATCGTTTATTACTTCGGTAGTAACAGTGATGTTAGGGACCAGAAAGGTATTAACATTTTTGTCCAATCATCACATTCACTCAATTCAGATTTAATCTATTTGTACCATACTCTGTAAATTCTTCTTTCATTCTTCATTTAATATTCACAAAAATCGTACAAATATTAAGTACTGTTCTTCTAGATATGAGCACAAGTTGATTGAATAATAGCACCAATTAGTTTAGACTTAGGATTTACTAATGATATTATACATTTATCCGCTTCACTTAATTTGTACAAATTAAGTTTGGTGGTAACAAAAATACTGGGATATTTTGTGATACTACCAAATAGAGCTGTGATTGTATGTTAGTAGCTTGTAGAGACTGGAGTAGACAGAAAGTACTGGGAAAACTTTTTGTCCATTACAGTTTATTTGCAGGATGGTACGTACATATTTGCGTAAAAATACATATCTTTCTGCTAATTGTCATCGAACTATAAATAACTTGTTCAGTTACAAAGCTAAGCTACGTTTTTTAACATACAAAGTACAGATGCTCATTAATTAAATATATACCTCTAATATTTCTACTTTTTAGTGTTAGTACTTGTAGATTTAGGTTTAAAATTTAGATGTTGAATACACAATTTCTTTGAACCAGATAATCAATACTAAATACTAATGTTCAACACGAGCTTAGCTCTGCTTGCTTGTAATACGAGTTATAGTTAATGAGTGTTTACTATTAAGCAAAAATTTATAATATTATACTACATTAGCTTATATCTTTATACTCTTGTACTGTATACTGTATACTTGTATTTTCGCTATACTGTACTTGCCAATACTTTTAATAAAATGCTACTAAATCAGATCACACATTTCTTAATCCTTCCTTGCTAATTCTCAATTTCATTTATAAAATTCTCAAAATTTGAGAAAAGTAAATATTATATACTCAAGGTTCAATCTGACCACTGTGTATATAGTCCAGTCACTTTAATTTATAAAAGTGTTGTTGCTCATAGCACGCCGATTTTTTGTGTAAATATAGTAAAAAATTAGCCGTATTACGGGAAAAATACTCTTGATGTAATTCACCCATCGCTAATTCTGTTATTGCAAAATGACCGCAAAATTCATAAGTGTTTATATGCTTTTTTATTTATAACCGTTCTAATCGTCCGATTTGAACTTTCCAACGCTCATTTTACTCGGGAATACATGTACTCTTAAAGGAAATTAACTCCATTATGCTTCAATAATAAATACTATTTTTACATAGCAAAAACTGGCGAACTTTTGCAAACTTAAGTTCCGTGTTCAAAGTTGCATAACTATACGAATTCTTTAATTAGATTGCTCAAACTTTTTTACATATACTTCAATGGTTATCAGATAGACTCAGCTTTATCATCAGTGCAAAATTTTGCAAAATAAGACGTTTCGAAAAAACAGTTTAACTTGCTTATAACTTTGAACCAAGGCACTTTTTTTTTCATGATTTTTTTTTGTGGGAAATTACATGGTTTGGTTAGTACTAGATACTTTTTGAAAAGAAATTATTTTCAATAAATTAGCAATTAAAAAAATAATAAAATTTGGAAGTACCTAACACAAATTGCAATAACTTTTTTAATTATCCGCGTTGATTTAAAATTATGTGGACCCTCTTTTTAGACCATGCTTCTAAAACTCAGCCCCACCACTGAACATACGTACTGTTGTACGAGTAGTCGTTGTTGTTCATAATATTCTTTTTTCAGTGTAGTACGTATGATATATAGCCTTCATTTTGAATTTTTCGAAAATGCTAATTACAAGAGTCTCAGCAGTGCCAAAACTAAAATCATTGATATTTCAGCGTAAAATGGTCCTAAGAGGGTCCCCTAGATGTGAAATCAACCTATTTTTGGCCGATGATTCTAATGCCGTTTGGATCTCATTAAAATTTGAATAATTAAAAAAGTTATTGTAATTTTTGTTACTTGCAAATTTTATGTTAAAAAAATGTCAATTTATTGGAAAAAAATAGTATAAGAATAAGTAGTACTAACCAAACCATGTAATTTCCCGCAAAAATTATGATAAAAAGTGCCTTGGTCCAAAGTTATAAGCAAGTTAAATTTCTTTCGCAAAACGTCATATTTTGCAAGTTTTTGCACTTATGATAAAAAGAATACCAGGAGTCTATTTTTTGGTGATCATTAAAGTGTAAGCAAAAAAGAAATGAGCTATCTAACTGAAGAAATCGTATAGTTAAGCAGCTTTGAATACTTAACTCAAAATTTGCAAAAATTCGCCAGTTTATACTATGTAAAAATACTATTTATTATTGAAGCATAATGAAAACAATTTCCATTAAAAGTACATGTATTCCCGAGTAAAATGAGCTTTGCAAACTTTAAATCGGATGATTTGAACGGAAGTTATAAAAAAAAGCCTTATAAACAATTATAAATTTTGCGGTAATTTTGCAATAACAAATTTAGCGGCGGGTGAATTACATCGAGAGTATTTTTCCCGTAATATGGCTAATTTTTTACACTATTTACAAAAATATTCGACGTGCTAAGAGCAACAATAGTTTTAATTTATTTTTTGGCCTAAAGTCTGTGGACTAATACATGAATACACCCTTGTATATTCGTTATTTGTCGAGGTAAATAAATAGTTTCTGGTACAACAATAGAGTTTTATAAACTGCATATTTTGAGGTATGTAACTTATGATAAGTGTTCAAAAAATGTTTGGCCTATGTGCCGATCTTCAGCGCAAAATTCGCACTTTTGGCTTTTTAGATACTTTGTGCTGCTTAAAACTCTGGTGTATAAAACTCCTATTAACACTTTGAAAGATTTTAGAGAGCGAATAGTTGCCTCGTGCGAAACAATATGGAATACTTCGGGAATATTTGAACGAATGTGCCATTCGATGCGACGACGCGCGAAGATCGAAACATGTCTATTATGTGAAGGTGGCCATTTCCAACAATTTTCATAAAACATCATTATTAGTGTTAATAATAATAACTGGTTTCAATTTGAATTTCATTGTTTTAATCAAAAATTGTTCGTCTGACGAGAAGAACGCAAGAGACCACCGTTTTCATGTAGAATTGACCAGGCTAATCAGAAAAATATCCTGGTGGAGCTATAAAGTAACTTTTCTAACTTAAACATGTGGTTTTATATTCTATTAACATATATCAAAATTAAAAATAATATCTAAAGTGCTTTCTGAGATATTAAATAACAGCCTGTATAATTATTACTCAATTATTATTATTTCCTTTCACATTTCAGGTATGCTCTTGTTACACTTTAATATTACATTTTTAAGGAACTTCCAAATAAAACTCAAACGCCGGAATCATTTTTATTAAAATCTCGTACAGTATGTACAATGATTTAATCTTCGGGTGAATGTAGATATCGATTCGGTCGTTTAAGAAGTTTCCTTGGGCTCTAATCTCATCTTTTGTTTTCATCACCTTCCAGAAAAATCCGTAGAAATTTTGGCTTAAGGGGCTTTATTTTATGACTAATAAAACATCTTACTCGGTCTCTTAAACGATTCAACCGTAATGACAAATTGCTTAGAGTGGTTTTGAATTCTCACAGTTTCTGTCAAAATATTGTCCTCTTGGAGGTTCTGTCAATTTTTGTGTCGTGGATTTCCAATAATTTTTTTACTACACAACCAGTAGCGATAAACAATCTGTTTACGGTGGCTACAGTTGCATGTTGAATAGGAAGGAGGCCGAAGCGAATGGCACCAATATTCTTGACTAAAGATGACGGTCTCGGATGATTAGGGGTCGAGCTTGAGCTCTGCCCCAATCATCGCTGTAGACCTGGACTGGCCTCGTAAGGGGTGGGCCTGCTTTTTTGCCTATCCCCCCCGTAAATGCGGACGGTGTAGGCGATGTTAGCAGAACTCCCCTGGTCCTGGCTATTGGGCTTTGCCAGCTGGTTTGTTTCTTCTGGCGCTCTTCTGTGTTGGTCTTCTTTCTTCGCTGGCATGTCGGCCCCCGGAGGAGCTTTAGTCGGTCGAAAGAACTGCTGTTGTCGAGCTCTGTCGGAGTTTGGAGGGCTCGGCCAAAGACGCTTATTTTAGCGTCAGAGGGCGGCACGGGTTAGGATAGGGGTTCCGAGCTAGTTATTTGCTTGGTACCCCTGGGATCGGGTGATTTGGATGTTTTTGGTCATTGTTTCCTTGCAGCGTGGCTTGAAGGTCAGGCTGAAACAGAAAAACGGTTAAGTTATGCTTACCCGTTATCCAGGATCTCGAGCTTCGGCCTCTTGTGCCTCGGAGCATCGTTGGGGTCGTAGTCAGTCGCCTGTCTGACCAGCGGATTCTTCACTCTGTCCCGGATGACTTCGGTTACCTGGGTGTATTCCAGGTTTCTGAAGATGTCGGCGTTTCTGACAAACGCAAGAGGCCCTTGCGGTTCTTGGCACGTCGGAGGTGTAGATGGTGAACAGGTGGGGAGAGAATACCGATCTCTGCGGTACGCCTTCTGCCATGGGCCTGTAGTTCGACAGCTTGTCGGCAATCTTCACACGGAGTTACCTGCAGTGAAGGTGGGATCTCACAAGCTTGACAATGCCGACAGAGTATCCCATCGACAACAACTTCGCCAGGAGACCTTCATGCCAAACCCTGTCGAAGGCTTTGGCTACATCTGAGAAGATCGCTCCTGTGACGTGGCGGTGGTTGAAACCCTCCGTGATGTACTCAGACGAAGTACTTGAAGCTCGGTGGAATATTCTGTTTGGTAGGTGAACTGCTCATCTGGGATGTCTGGTGCTCATCGGTCAGGGTTTTCAGTCTCTTCAGGATGATCCTCTTTGCTACTTTACTCATCGCCGGCAGAAGACTGATGGGCCTGTAATTTGAAGGAAATGTTAGATTGTTACCCGGTTTGGGAATCATGATGACGCTGCTTTCTTCCACTTGGTGGGGTAGTCTCAAGATGGCATTGGTGATGTTCACCATTGTTGCTACTACTTTGAGGGGTAGTTTCTTTAGTACTATGTTTCCTATTCCGTCGCACTCCCGCGCTTTGCGCGATTTGAGGCTTCTCAGGACTTCTCTGATTTCTTCAGGAAAAGTCGGGGGGATTATTTCTTCATCCGGCATGCGTCACAGGCTTCTGCCTGTGTTCTTGCAGGGCTTCTTTAACTCTTCGAGTTAGTTGGTTGTATTCCCTTCGGTGTTCAGGGAGTCTTGTCCTCTGCACCAGTTTCTTAACCCTCCTTCTGTCTCGAATGAGCTGTATGGTATCTTGAGGGAGTTCTCCCATCGGCATTGCAACTCTTCTTGTTACAGATTCCGTCATGCTTTCCTCTAGCGCTGCCTGGATGTGGTTTTCCAGGGAGATGATAGCCTCTTCTACTTCCTCATTATCGATTCTGGGAACGTGTACAATCCTTTGCAAAAATGTTCGAAACTGTTATCAGTTCGTTCTTCTCTTAGTGAAAGTTTTCTCTTCAGGGACACCATCACCTAGTTTTAGGAAGATGGGGTTGTGACCCCAGGAGCTTTCAGTTTGTGTTTGAAGTTCGGCAGTGAAGGTCATCTCAAGCTAATGGCGTATGCTAATTTCTTGTCCAACCTCACTGCTGGTGCGAATATTGTCCCCAAATAGTTTTTTTTTTTTTGGCATCAAGGCCATTAGCCATACAGCCAGCCACAACATATTGAAGAATACGATTATCTTATTTTTCCCAAACCTATCTCTAACCTAAACAGCAAGAAACCACGGATAGGAGGTATAAATAAACAAGAGGTAAAGAACAATGGAGAAACAAAACTAATTTACAGCTTAATTTTAGTCTCATTCACGAAATTAATTAGCGTATCGAAAATTTTTTTTTGGTTTAACGTTAAGAGGTGAAGCATATTATAAGGTGTTGCAATATTACAAACTCTCTGAATATCACTGTATAACCTATTAGTGTGTATTGCATGCTGTTTACATTCGAAAAATATATGGTCCAAGTCCCCAGTCACATCACAGTATTCACAGGTATCTGTGCGGTAAATACCAATTTTAAATAAGTGCGCAGGGAAACAGGCGTGCCCAAACTTTAAGCGTATGATAGTAGTGGTGTATTTTCTTGAGCATTTATAGTTTTCGTGCCAAAGATCATGGGGCAAATTCGAGTGAATTAATGAGTATCTAGTTGGATTTGTGAAAGTAGATTCTTGCCACATATATTCCCATTTGTTCCTTAGGTTGCTTTTGCGCATGTTAATTACGTCTGTTAGGGGCGATTTGTAATTAGAGCTGGTTCCGGTATCTATACTATTTTTTGCTAGGGTATCGACGTGTTCATTATCTTCCATACCTATATGTGCCTTTATCCATATAAAACAAATTTCTTTTCCGGAGTCATAAATATCTTGTATCAGCTTTTTAATGCTGATAATAAGATGATTTGTTTTTATATTAAAGGAATTAGTATTTTTTATGGCCATAAGGACGGATAGAGAGTCGGATAAAATTACTGTTCTCGGGGTATTACCCCAATTTGCGAATTTTGCGCTGAAAGTCGATGCGAGATAGAAATTTCATTTTGAGCATCTTTTTCAAATGACTGTTTTCGAAGTAAGTCGCGTTGACACTTTATTTACGAAGTAAGCCGCGATTAGACACTTTGTTTGCGCTAAATACCTCAACAGATGCAGTTTATGAAGATTAATTGTTTACTAGAAATGATCTATTTGTCTCTAAAAATAACGAAAATGCAAGAGTATATTCATATTGTGTGCGACACACTGTATAAGCAATGGAAAAAATGTGTTTAAATGTTTTTGATTACTAAAGTTATACTTTATCTCAAACTTCTTGTCGGTACAAAAAATGTCGGAGTCTTTGTTCTTTACCGCATCGACAAAGGCACCGGCTTTCTTTGTACCGACAAGAAGTTTGGGATAAACTATACTTATTTTATGATTAATCTGATTCTCGTTAAGTATATGTTTTTATTTAAATTAACAAAAATTTTAGATATCATTTAAATTATATAGGTTATTCAAATTAAAGCCATTTATTATACGTTGAAACTTTTAAATCTTGATAAGTGTTAGAGATATTTAATAATAGATAAAAATGCTCCTACGTTTTCTTGGGTCATTATATGATAAGACAAATTTAAACCAAATTTTTAAAAAGATATTCATCGCTGATATTTCAAAATTGACGTGAGATATGTACAGGCAGCACATCATAATTCTTATAGAGAATTAAATATCTTATCCTCATTACAAAAATTGACAATTTCAGTATTTTAGTTAGGTAACATTTTTTCAATAAAATGACTTTTAATTAGATAGGTATCCCGAAGAATTCTTAGAAATAATGCTGTTCAAATTTTGTGAAATTAGTCTAATTTTTTGTTAACAATAAATGTAACTCAGCAGTGAACAAGAAATGACCTGCTGCTTTACTTTTTAAAGAAATAGTACATCCATGATAGGTGGTTGTGGTGATTACGCGCAACAGCAGAAAATGGTTCAGTTCATCAATAGGGTTATTTCATGTTAAAGAAAAACAAAAATATTTATCAATTTTAATGATGGAATATACAAGAATAATGTATTGGTAAATACTGTTTCTTTTTGAAAAAGGAAACAGATTAGATTTCCGAAACGTCGGCGAAATATTTAGTTTTAAGTTTTTATACTTATTTTTGTTGTTTATTTAAAAAAAACAGCTTCTAACTACTGATTCTTTGACGTACACGTCACAGGCGTAGAGGTTATTTACCAGTATCATACTGGTTAATTGTGATATATTTTGTAGATTCCCCTAGCACTGCTTAAAAAGAAAACATACATGTGGCAGGAAGTCCCAAAGAATTGAAGAAGGAAAAAGACTATTTCTTTATTATTTGTTAATTATTCATAAATGAATAAGAAGTATTAGTAGTATAGCAAAGCCACTACCACGCCATTTCCGTCAGTAGAGTAGCTATGAGAACTTAAAGATGGCGGGTGTCCATCAGGAGAGACCAAGAGTGAGGGTGGGATCTGAAGAGGTAGGCAAAGAAGTATCCAGAGGCTGCTGAAGAAGTGATCGTCAGCAATGACCAGAAGATGATAGGGTTGGTAATAAAAGTTACTAGGGAAAAAGTTACTAGATCTGGAGGTTGGTACACCTGTGTGTATAATGATCGATGACGTACCACAGAAAGGATTGATGGTGGGCGGAGATATAGTCTGAAACAAGAGCAAAATGACTGCGACGGAAAAAAGATGGGTGTGATGGAAGTACTTTGTTATAGGAAAGAGAGCATGTACGTAGACCTGTTAGAACTTGTCTAATAAACATCAGCGACTATCTGATTTATGGATGATAATCGCAAGAACGTGACTGAAATGTAAACAAACTGATAGCATGGGTAGAGGCGGCATGTCTTTGATGATTCATATTTTTAAAATAAATAAGATGATTCATATGCAGCTGTGCTGATATTGAATGATTAAAAAGGTTGAATCATCATCTTTTAATCTAATTATCATTTTATTGTGTAATTTTTTAAATAATACAATAACACTCTTTAGCAGAAAGCATTTGAGAATATTTTAGGATAATAAAACAAGGAGTTGGAACATATATTTTTTTTATTTTTCATAATACAAAAATAAGGTATGACATAATTACAATATACAGAGGATATTAATTTACTTCACCAGCTCCGAGTTCTGATCGATAACATCTTCACAGGAAAACAATGCAGCATGTTCATATAATTGTTCGTGGAGATCACAGTCTTCTAACAAAGCGCAAAATTCCTTCATGGAGATGCAATTACTGAGATAAAGGCAGCAGTATTTAATTCCATTTTCACAGTTTTTTAAGTCTTGATGGCTGAACCAAACACTATTTTCTTGTATCTGTCGAGTAATGTTGAGTATATTACATCGTAATTGAAACCGTAAAGAGGACACAGCCTGTTCTATAGATGTAATGTAATTCTTTTCACTCATGGTATTTACACTTTTTTCCACTTTCAAATAATGTTAGGAACAAAGCAGTGTATGGTAGCAGTATAAACTTGCAACTGTACTCTCCAGAGTATACATATATTAATTATGAGATGAGATATTATGTTTTTGCGCAAGCGCAGGTTCAATTATCAAGGCTAAATTGTTTATTCTTCGCTGAAATCGTTCACGATCTACGGCGTTCTGTATCCAGCAGTCTCCTCGTCTCGACATCTGGTGAGCAAAGGACCAATGAAGAATGTATCGAACTCTAATCACATCACTGAACTGTACTGTCTTTCTCTGTTGTCGTTCCATTTCAAAGTTTTTTAATTCCGCATCAACAACATACATTTGTTTCCTTTTACAATTTTAATTAGACACTTTAACAATAAAATTGATGAACAAAGTACTAGGTAACAGAGTAGACCTATAACTGAGACCTCAGTAGTACTAGTTGAATAGCTATTATTAGGTTGGATAACAGGACGGTCCTCTAACGTAATCCAGTCGAATTCATTGATGATATCATTTTGTAATAGCATTTGTATTTGATATTTTGAGGTGTTGGTAGGTATAGAGATCGTAAATGTAGGTGCACTGTTGTTAATTGCAGTATATGGCTTCATCTTTATCCATTCGCTTTTGTTATTATCGAAACGAACATTGATTTCTCTAGGATTTAGCGGATTGTAAATGTATAGGGTGTTCTGGAGCACAGCACCCAGAATAATCAATCGTGAACTTAACATTGTTCGATCTCGCAACATACTGTTTAATTATAGGTAAGTAGTACTATTTATTTAGTGATCCGCATCGTAACCTCCAAACGTTTTCCACATGCTACACAGATTTTAATGCGAAAACTACAATTTATACAGCTTGCAATATGGCCACATGGAAAAAATATTACTTCTTTATCATTTAATCGACAAATTTTACATTTCTGCTCTTCCTTTCTACGCCACTCACACAATTTACAGTGAATGTTTATAGAACTGGCTATATGTCCACAGGGTAAAAATATAGGATTTTCAGAGCGTTGTGACATTTTGTGGGGTAATTCTTCGTGCGGCTGTTGATCGTAAAATTTTCCCACAACGCCTTCTATCGCTGAATACACTTTTGTTGCTGATGTTTAATGATTGAAAACTTGAAAACACACGCTGTTTATCTTCGTAAAAGTTTATAATACTTTTCAACTGCTCTAGCTTTTGACAATGTTCTTCTAGTAATAAATTAAAATCGTTCAAAGACAGAGACATGTTACTGCTGTGTCATTTAGTAAATAACTGAATAATAATCATCAGAGTTTAGGATATAGGTGAATAGTGAGAAGGAGGTGGAAAAGAAAAACACCTAATAAGAGATATATGTTTTTATTTAGATAAATTTAAATACAACCAATCATAAAGCCTTATACTATTTCTTAAACTACACATACACTTAACATTAGTAAAATGATTTAAACAAGAAGATATTTCCTTTATGAAGTTGGGTGGAGCTTCATCGCCATTAAGATGTTCTACGTTGATTACGGGAGGTGCCGAATTCTTATCCAATTCATGTAATTTTCTTTCGAGAAATTGTTGCTTCTGATGTCCTTTTACGTACACCATATCAGCGGTACCATTAAGTAAGTGATTAAGTAATATATCATTCAATTCATCATAATTTACAAAACCACTACTATATTTCAGGCCATGATGAAACCTTTCCAAATATTTCACCTGTCTTCTTATAGCATAACTTAACGTACTGTAGGGTATTGGAGGTTTTAATAAATAGTGTACATTTTGCTCGTGGCTGACGAATGATATTTCCTTAGGACAAAATTCGGGAAGATTAAATCCCTGAATGTCAACAACAACCAATTTCATGCTTCACACTTCAATTACTGAAGTAATAGAGTGTAACTCACTTTTATTACATAACATTTCTTAGGAGTCCACTTAGAGGTGAATATTCTACAACTCGATCGTGAATAATTATGCAGTAGGCCTTAGTATTCTGCGGGAATGATTTTCTGCTTTCAATCTCAATTTTGATATCTACAGTAGACGACTTTACGGAATCATTTCTCTTGGAACAATCTATAACGAATAATGCTCTGCTACTGAAAGCCGCAAAGTCAAGTATGGGCTTATTATTAGAAGCGAATAATTTTGAGAACTGCGTATACATATAATACGCCTCGGAATATTTTCTAGAGTTGAAATCCAGTTTCATGTTTTCATAGGGATAGTATTCAGAATTTAACGACAATTTCACATTAGATATATCGATGTTATCGAATTCGGTGACGTCATACATCTTCTGATCTTTTTTATTCGTTTGAAATGCTACGATAATGTATCGGGGACTTTCCACATTAGTGCATGTTTTAACGGACCAAACCTCTTTTGTTGTGCCATTGGTTAGAGTAGGCAGCTCATGAAGTTCCCACTGTCTAAACGGCATCAGGATCGGTTTTTCACTATTTATTTCAGACATCAAATTCAGTTTTAGAACATCATTTAGAAATACATGTTTAACCTTTAACTCTATATTGGTTATGGTTAATTCACCAGTAGTATCATCGTTGGAAACTTTAAAACAATTATTATCGCTGCGGGCTCTGATTAATCTCAAAACTTGTTTACCAAACACCACTCTCTTATAATCGTGAAAGAATCCAAGGAAATGCCACAGAGGTATCCTTAAAAAGAATGTTGTTTTTATGGGATCATATGTTACCAGCTGACCGTCAGGATAATTCCAGCCTGCGATACTCAGAGAATGGTCATCCTTATCATAGCACAAGTAACTTTTTATCAGGCTTGTCGTTCCAGGATCTCGTACTTTATCGATCTCCTTTCCATTTAATTCATAACTTATAGAATCGAATAAGTATGCTCCGGCGTTATTAGTAAATTCAATAGTACCAGTACCAGCGGCGTTTTTCCTTAAAGTTCCTTCAATTGATATTGCAGCTTCACTCATCAGTAGTAATGCATCCTGTTGATAAATGGCAATTTCTATCTCATCGTTATTTCCAAATGATTTTACAAACGGATAATACGATCGGGTCTCCTCTCTGACGATGGACTCATCGTAACTTGGATCTTGAAATATTTGTAGTTCTTCCAACATGATAACCCAAAGATTTTAAATATAAAATATTAGTTGAAGTTAAATTGGAAGTTGACTGTCCTGTATGTGGATTAGATACTGAATGAGGTTGACTATAAGAACTGTTGTTTATATAGTTTCTAGGGTTAAATATCAACCTCATAGTAATTTTCTTAGTTCTAGCCTGACAATAATTTCTTCTCCTCGAAAATTCACCAGCTCAGAGTTCTGATCGAGTATCTTCAAGGTGATATTATGTATTTCCTGTTTATTATTCACAGGTAGAAAAATTAAATTATTAGGTTCAATGTCTATAGCGTATCCTGGGTCGACTTTCAGGCCAAATTCAAAAATCGTATGTGATGGTTTATTATTGTAAAACGCTCCTGTCGTGATATTACAGTCCACGTGTATGGTTATAACTTTAACTATTTTAACTGGTAAATCAGATTGATATAGTTCACCCGGTTTTAATACCTGAGCACTATATCCTAGTAAAGTAGCTAAACTATCTTTAGGTGTAAAATTAATTTCGTGTTTACTTTTAACTTCACACTTGAGAGTATTGTTGTTGGGTTTTAACGAAAAATAATCGCTGGGTTCGCTCTGCGATGATGCCCCACTAGGTATCAGTTTCTTCTGCAGATAAGATTCAATGTCGCTTATTTCGTAGGATCCAGTAGGTATTTTTATGATTTTCTTCTTAGATTTATCGCCAAGTTCCCAGTAATAAAACTTATTATTTACACCTTCCTCAATGTTAGGTATACTGTTGTAGGTGTGAAGACCAATCAATGCCAACGAATAATCGTACTGAGGATCGAGATTTATGGGATTATAAAAGTCTACGGAGAGCGTAGAACCTCGTCCTCTTAACGTGAATATCTGAGACATAATGAATGTACATCATACATGTCTATTATTTTTATAGAGAAATTCTAAACATAAACGGCCACAATTTGCTGTATTGTACGTCTGAAAAGCATCAGGATTATATTTAATTTTACATTTCGCACCAAGGTATTGAACTAATTCTATTGGTGGCTTCAACGATCCGAAGCTATCGAAATATAAGACGGAACCATTAGTTTTCTTATATGCTACCCAGTGAGTCCCAGGACCTGTCATCGTATCTAAATTAATGATAGCACTTTCACATTTTCTAGGTGGAGATGGTGGTAAAGAATCACGCATAAAGACACCTCTGAAATGTGGAATTTTTAATTTTTTAACGCATTTCAACAGGTCCCTATCGGAGAGTGCTCTATTGGGTAGCTTCATTAGTAGTTTTTTTGCTGTTTTTTCAGGTATAGACCATACCCCTTCTTATAAGGCTTCATATAGAGTCCAGATCCTTTTTTCCCCAATTCTATAGCCTCCATTGTCTTATTATGTCTTTCATCTTCTTCCAATTTTTTCTTAGAATTTCTAGCGTCGATTACGGCCTTGGCTACTCCTGATGCCCCTCCAGCTAAAGCTCCTAATGCACTCAAACCAGCAAAAATTGGTATCAGAGGTAATATACCTCCAATCTTCGGTATAGGTAGAATACGGGGGGTAATGATTTTCTCCCGACCACCTGCATTCCTAACGGCAATTCGAGCTGCTTTTACCATCATCGCGCTATCTTTTTTCAAATCATAACTGGCATGTTTTTTCAGTACTTTAGCAACATTTGATAAGACGGCTTTTCTAAATCCAACTTTCTTCCTACAGCCAACACCCATACCCATCTTTCGTTTAGCCTTCATTGTGTTAGTAATAGCCCAAGCTGCAGCTTTCTCACCCAATTTGGCGTCTTGAGATTTGACACGCTCCCAAGCTCGCTGTTCAAGTTCGTAATCAGCCTTGTGTCTGGCTTCTAAATTTGGGTTTTCACTATAGGCAATATCGTGCTCCCGACAAGCTTTATCGAGAGCGTTAATACCAGGATCTCCACGAGCTAATCTCTTGTGTAACTTCGTACCAGGACCACAGTATTGATAGCCTGGTAAATGTAACTCAAAAGGTAGTTTGTTAATTAGACTATTAACGACTCCTCTACCTTTCTTTACGTGCTTCCTCGGCGGCATCATGATTACTACTGTTGATGTTCATGATGTAATGATGTTTATATAAAGTATTGCATTGATCGACAAGGCATTACATCATGATCGTTCGAAGACAAAAGGTCACACTTCCAGTAGAGAACTTGGATCTCTTAACAGATCACTCTGCCGGAAAAGAAAAACATGGCGAGTTATTTCCTAGTACACCTGTACAAACCTGTTTAAAAGCTGTTAAAACCTGTTGAAAATCGTACAGACCTGTATACAGTTCCTGTTTAAAATCGTACAGACCTGTATACATACTCTGTTTTAAAAAGCTGTTCAGACCGTGTTTGAAAATGGTGTCTACTAAAATAACTTTCGAGATATATAAGCCACCCAGAGTAAAACCATATGTATTGGAGAAAGACAGAGAACTTAAAGAGAAAATTAGAAAAGTATCGAGGGCTATTAGAAAGAAATATTTAGCATTAAAATTAGGAAAAGCTCAGGAGGATGAAACCCTTAATCGATTATTTAAACCAGTTATCGAACCGCTAAAAGAACTAAAATCCATTAATATGTCTGTGAAGCCTACAAACAATGTAAATGTTAGACCACTGATAAAAATACCAGTACAACATAAAGAAGAAGCTGTAGAAGAAGATAAAGAATGTGAAGAAGATAAAGAATATGGAGAAGATAAAGAATATGAAGATAAAGAATATGATGATGAAGATAAAGAATATGAAGAAGAAGAAGACTATACCCTCGATGAAGCAACTAATCAGATAGATCCAAATGAATATTTTGAGCAGTATTCTCCTTTGGCTAAGCAATATATAATGGGACTGTATAACAAAAATAGGGATTTCGATGAAACATATGGCGTTAGACCCGATTCAGAAATGAATAAATTTTATATTGGTTCCCTGGAATTAAACATTAGTCCGAACGCTGAAATAAATATTGGCAATGAAAAGTATGCAGGAAGACGAGGCTTATACGAGCTGCTATTTATGAAGAAACCCAAAGGATATGATGAACAAGATTTATATGATTATAAGAATATTTTAGAAGCGAGTAATGTTCACAGAAGAAATTATGACCCCTTAAGACAATCCAATGGAACACGATCTTTTAAGTATACGAAAGTCATAAAACCATTACTTAAGGGTGGGCTGGTTGGAAAGTCACGTAGTGGAGAGGGCATCAGCATGGTTTATAATGAAAAACCTATTGAATATATTTACTGGGATGACGTTAACGAGCTAGTTGATAGATTAAGGCTTTTGAATGCATCCAAGAGTGCTGGAAATACCGATTCCCATGATAATGAAATTCTTGCTATAATAAATGAATTACGTGAAGCTGGAGTCATCTATTAAATACATGGATATAGGGTTACTCTACATTATTATCATCATGAGTCTCGATAAGTTTGGAAGGTCCACGTCAGCTCGCGATGACGTTAGTAGCTCCCATTTACTGTCATCACGTCGTGGTTTCGTCTTTACCGAGGATGGAAATATCGACATTGAAAAACTGAAATTGTGTAATGTTCAATCTCCCTCTGAAAATGATGACGCCGCTAATAAAAAATATGTGGATGATGCTATAGCTGCTTTTATGATGGAGCTTAATGCCTTACGAAATAATATGATGCAATTCACCACAGATTTGACACAACAGAAAACATCTCTAACTGCTACTGAAAATAATCTGGAAAAATTAATTACACGACAAAATGCTATAAAAGAGGATGCTAATGCACCAGTGATTAATCTAGACCGATTCGTCTACAACGTCGATCCGGTTGTGTAAGATGAATAATTCCAATAATATTCCATAAAATAGGGAGCTGTAAAGTTTTAGAGCTTAGTATTTTTGAATATATTCAAGTGTTACCATGTCATCGATTGCACCTAGCCCTACGTTTTCTTCAGATGATTGGAATTACTGGCAAGAAATTGATCGAATTAGTGACTTATATCAACAAGCTATCCAGAGCGAGGAAAGATTTATTTGTGAAAACGTTTTCTATGTAAAAAATTCCAACTATAAAATAATTACTGGACTTAGTGCAGCGAGAGGTTATGTTCCTGCCGTAAAAATTCAAATGATTGCCTCTGACGTATACATGAAACCCGAGAATATTTCTTTCATTAGAGTGGACTGGGATGATTTCATTACTTACCTTCAGCAAATTATCATGAATTACTTTGAAGATGCTGCTGTGAGATTAGAAAAAGACGAAGAAATTCACTTTTCTAACTATACACTAATAAAAAAACAATTTACTGATAATAAATCGTTAATGGTGGCTGATGGTTCCTGCACATTTCGTTTCTCTGGATTTGCAGTACGAGAACTCATTAATGTTAATAAACTTGTATCGGCTCATATGGATTTACTACATAGTTTAAATTTTGATAATTTTTATAATAATTTTTTAAATGTTACTAATAATATTTTAAGTGAATCTAATTATGAATTACCTCCTTATCATGTACTATTACATTTAAGTGATTTATATCCATGTGATATTCATACATACTGCATTCGTGAATGTTTATTTTATAATAGAGTTAAGGTTCTAAATGATTTAGATAAAAAAATGTTTATATTTAATTATTGAATAAATGTACTATACCCATATCTTGTTGTTTTATTTACATGGCTCAGTATGTAAGATGATCGTAAATCTGAAGACAAATCCTACCCCCTAGAAAAATTAGTAGGTACGCCCATGTGCTTATTATTAATAGCTGTGTGTGTGTCATAAAGTTTTTCATTGAAATTGTCGTGCCTTAAAAAATATCAATGATACCGTTGAGGACTTGTCAAAGCTTGCCCACTGTTAATATAAACATTAATACTTTTGTTTAGTCTATCTTACCGCACCTTAAAAATTTTAATAATACTGTTGAGGTCTATCACTCTAAACTCTCCATATACCAATTTACCCTGTACAATCTTCAAAAGTTTTAATTTCCAATGTCTCTTTGAGTACCGCTCCGTATACATTGAAGGAATTTCCTATTTCGCTTACCACGCTAATATGTGTTACCTTAGTGTACTCATAAATATTTGGTGAGATATGATTTGGTTTAAGGTCAAATGCGGGCTCGCATATCATTTAATGTAAACATTTGATGAATGTGTATAGGTTCTGAATGGGACAATATTTTATGTTTGGAATGATTTAACATATATACTTAGATTAATTTAATATATTTTTTTGTGCTAATCTGAAAAATCCATCATATTTTCAAACACCTATTATTGATTACGATTTCATCTAATAATGATCAGTCTTAGGTCTGACGTGCTTAAACAATATTTGAATAGAGAATGAGAAAATTATAATTGCTTGTATACAGGGTGGACCGGAATTTGTATCCATAAATTTGATTATTCTATTATTCACTTAAACTATAGGTTTATGATAGCTGAGGATGTTCTTTTCTTAGAAGTGTAACCTTGAGGTGCTGATCCATGTGATAAGTAAGATTATAGAACTTTATGCTTTCTGTTTACTATGCTTGATATTTTGTTTTTAAACGTAATGTAGAGGTCACCTTAGTGTATTGCGATGAAGTCGGTTTATGATGTTGAAATATTTGATTACGCTAATATAGTATCCATCATTAGGCGGGTATTTTATTATATGTTCACGATTATTTGCTATAATGGACAGAGGCTGACGTCAGAGATAGGATCTGTTTATTTTAAAAATATGAATCATCAAAGACATGCCGCCTCTACCCATGCTATCAGTTTGTTTACATTTCTGTCACGTTCTTGCGATTATCATCCATAAATCAGATAGTCACTGACGTTTATTAGACAAGTCCTAACAGATCTACGTACATGCTCTCTTTCCTATAACAAAGTACTTCCATCACACTCATCTTTTTTCCGTCGCAGCCATTTTGCTCTTGTTTCAGACTATATCTCCGCCCACCATCAATCCTCTCTGTGGTACGTCATCGATCATTATACACACAGGTGTACCAACCTCCAGATCTAGTAACTTTTTCCCTAGTAACTTTTATTACCAACCCTATCATCTTCTGGTCATTGCTGACGATCACTTCTTCAGCAGCCTCTGGATACTTCTTTGCCTACCTCTTCAGATCCCACCCTCACTCTTGGTCTCTCCTGATGGACACCCGCCATCTTTAAGTTCTCATAGCTACTCTACTGACGGAAATGGCGTGGTAGTGGCTTTGCTATACTACTAGTATTGTCAATAATTTCAAATTTTATTAACTCTAAGAATATTTGTTTATGTTAAAATTCCTCACATCCTCACTGGCAATATAAAAGAGGTAGAAGAAGAGTCACACGTATGACAGTTTGCTTTGTGTTTATTATTATAGTATGTGTTAGTTCATCATTTTTTACTAATTATTCACATCACATCACATTATGGAGCCTAATTTCGTTAAAGCTAGCACTGAAAATTTACCTGAAACAAACTACGTTATAATTCAGCAATTCTATGGACTATTTCAGTGTCGAGTGTATTAAATGAGTATAAACATCTTCTTTTGGTAGAGACTTATCTGATGTATTTAATAATACTCGTAAAATTATATCTCTTAGGGCCGGTTTTTCAATGTCCACTTAAAAGTGCCAGATAGGTAGCTGCTAGTTACGCTTAGCTGGCAGTTATATCTATGGTAGTGTTTATCAACAATAATTTAACTGCCAGCTACGTATTCATGAGTTGAATTATTTCTTAGCTATGTTGGCACTACTGATTCTACCTGAAGTTTCTTTCAATTGGTTTAATTCAAATTGCGCGCGTGTTTTAGTGACAGTTTATATAATTTAACCTCAAAATTCATTGTATTGTCTAGCGTGTTGATTGATGTTCTGTTCTTAATTTTTTGCGTTTGTGTATCAGCAGTAATTGCAATAGAGATCGTAAAAAGGAAAAAAGGTGCCAACTACAATTTAAGTGATTGGAGAAACAGAATTATTCCTGCAACTTCCTCTGTCATCTCAACGATATGTAAAACAGTTTCTTTACGCAATCGAAATCTTATTAAAAAATCGTTATCATCATAATTCTCACAATTATTTTCTCATTCCCTTATGGTCTCCTTTTATACTTTATAAATTGTATAATATCATCATCATAATCACTCATATCCAGAATATTATTATTATTCATTATTGGCAATAATATATTTATTATAAATCACAAATTAAAAACGAACATATCAATCAATCACGTTGGTTTTTAGGTTAGAATGTTTTAGAATTGTCAGAAATTTAACCAAATGCGCATGTGCAAATCCACTAACAGTAGAATAAATCCTTAACTGGCACTTTCAACTCTAAAGAGTTTAATAAATAGAGAAGACAAGCTGGCGATTTGCCGGGTGTCGCGGTTTGGTTGCCTTGGAGACGGTAGGCTCTTCGTCCTTGTCGCACACCCGGCACACCTCGTACCCTCTCTCTCCACTGTTTTACAAAGCAACACAGCCTTACCCGGCGCTATTTGATTTCCAACAAATAACGTCAATTGTCGTCAACCGTCACCACCCCTCATGTACTATGCGACAAAGAGAGAACGAACCGTGTGAGAGGGATGAGAAGCCTACAGCCTCCCGCTGCTTATACATTACGCTTATGGAGCTTGTCTCCTCTATTTGTTAAACTCTTTGTTCAACTCTCTGCTAAATTTACTTTCAGATAGTGAGTTTAACCCACCGGTAAATTTTACCTGCACATTGAAAAACAGTTTATCTGCCAGATAAATTTTATCTGACAGTTAGGCTATTTAACTGGACATTAAAAAACCGGCCCTTAATGATGCAAAATAAAACAACTGATTTTATATAACTCCATAACCTCTTAAACATTAACAAATCAAAACAAAACCGCAAAACAAACAGAACACCAGAAAAAACTAACCTAACTGCTACACTGTTACTTTAACTGCCAGTTTTTCTTAGTGAAGTTTGAAACTCAGTGCTGCCACACAGATATTTCATCTACGCTATACTGCGCATGCGAAAACATTGACGTCAGGACTGTTGGCGGGAACTAATATTTTCAATTTGCAAACCGAATTTAAGAATACTTAGCCGCAAAAAAAAGTATTGTTTCAAATATATTGCGTTTTTAAGTGTTCCTGATTGTACATTTAACAAAAACATAAATTTTGAAATAACCCCTTTACTGTGATACTAAAATAATAGGAACTTATTTATTTCATTAAAATAATGTAATTAGAACATTGAAACTTATTCATAATGAAGGAAATTGTGTCTTTTCAGTTTCCGATTTTACAGGTTCGCAGGCTCCGTTTTATATGAGAAACTGTATGTGAAATAACAACTTATTGCTTAGTATATCAGATATGGTCTATAAAATGAGAACTTATCTTCATACTTCAGAGTAGCCATTTATTAAGAGTTAAGGAGAATCATTTGAGCCAGATATAGTACTCGCTATTCATACCAGCATTTCGATTTTTTTTTCGCTTTTCGTTATTGAAAAATGTGCAATGACGCGATACGCGTTGTCAGTGGCAAGCTTGGTTGAATATTTAACCCACACCCAGAATTATTCGCAAGACTTGTTTTGCTTTGCTTAAATATATGGAATTTTAAAAAAGAAGTTTTAAAGGCGCCAAGAAATACAAACAAAAAACTCTCGGTCGCCGCTCTCGTCTCTCACATGAATATTTCAATTTTGAGAAGATGATGGATGATATAGTTTAAAATCAAATTATTGTTAACTTCTGTCTACGATTCTTAGAGCAATCGAGAATACTATTCACGATATAATTTTATTTAGTTAATAATAACATTACCTAAAAAACGTAGTTACTGTTTCAAATTATTGGTCTGTATTCAATATCCTTGTACATCTAAATACTCTCTTCACAGAGATTATTCGGACATTCAAGATTTATCAAATCTCAAGTTTCACCTTCCTAGTTCAGGGCAAAAACCTATAAGTGATTTTTTACCCAATATTTAAATTTAAAAAGTGTACACAGTATTCCATCCGGTCACATGGTGTATAAATGAAAATAAACTTTTAATTTTAACTGTACATTGCTAAGTATAGCACCCGCTTAACGGAGATCTGCATCGCATAGGTCAGTAGCAAGGAGCCCGGTTACTAATTTAACGAATTTTTGCAAACAAGTTGTGCAGGTTACAGCCGTTTCCAGTCGCTTTTTTTTCAATTTCAATATATGAGTTCAGCAGATTATGAAACGGACATCTGTGCACATTTCTTTCTCATCGACAGTTATCAGAAATGTTTGTCCGATTATAACAAATATATTTGAAGTTAATTTGATTAAATTAGATGGAGATGCACTTTGATACTTTTGAATTAAAGTTTGCTCATTTAAGAGATTAATTTGCGATATAATTGTTTTACTTTGTGTCACTGTTGTATTTGATATTATCTGATAGTAATCAATTATTAATAACTCAGATCATACAAGTGCGATTAGAAAATGTATCTTTTATCATAGTACGATCTATGAAATTGAATAGTGCAATATTATGTTTAATTATTAAAACATGTGAACACAGAAAGCATGGAGAAAAGGTTAATGGCCTGATGATCATAAGGATTAATACAAAAAAATAATCAGTACCTAATTATTTTAATTGTCTTATTTTTATTAACGTCCTGGTAGCGTTTAGCATAGCTATTCCACCACACAACCAGGATTCCACCACATAACCAGGGTTCCATCACTCAATCTCAACTTTTATCGTGTTGCTATCCCGAATGTAAAAATTCAGTAATAGAGAAGGTCTACTAATTATTGTCAATTAATATTATCGTCTGGCTTATATTATTTCTTTATCTAAATTTGTTCATCAATATGTGCTTTATTAATATTTTTATAACTTAAGGAAGGACGTATCGTGTATCCTGAGACTGTATGCATTAGGAATAATTCAGTTAGTTTTGGACGAAATCGGTCAACTGAAAATATTTGAATCTTTTCAAATAGTATTGCAAAAATTATGCGGTTTTAGAAAAATACTAGCAGAAATTGCAGTCGAGTGTGGCCAACTGAAAATACATATTTGATTTAATTTTTTGCTTGAATAAGGTTCAATTTTACGTGGTGCCCCTGAGATTACTTAATCTATTAATTGGTAAGTCTTTTAAAACTGCTGCTTAAGGATTCACTACCTCCACATCCAGATATCCCATCCAAGCTTCTTTAAAGGATAGCCATATTGATATTATTTATGCACTCCAGTATATGGAAATAATTGTTCATAGAATTTTAATAATATTTGAAATCGTCTGACCCAAAATTTGTGGTGGCATATGGTGGCATATGTAATAAAAAAAAACTTAGTTTCTATTATATACACCAAATCTCAAGCTTCTGGACTCTTACTAGGATGCTTTACTTATTTACCCCTATTTCACCCCACCCCCTCATCGAAATCATCTTAAAATTTAATCTAGTTCCATATGTCGTCATAATACATACGTGTACTAAATTTCTAGTGAATATGTCAATTTAATAATGAAGTGTGGGTGCAAAACATCATTAAAAAAAAATCTTTGTTTCTAGTATATCGGGTGGCCACGAGTCAATGTACGCCCCCAATATTTTTTTTTGGTACACATAAATTAGACAATAATAAGCTACCTTTAGACTAACAGGAATGAAAATATCACTTCCGGTTGAACCGGAAGTGACATCAACTTTTTTTTCTTAAATGGATGACTATATGTTTTTGATGGTTTCTCATTAAGCATACATTTTTAAGTGCAGCAGTTTTTTCAGTTGTAAAAAATTTCAAAAAATAAGTGAGATACGAACAATTTTTTAATTTTTTCAAAATGGTCGCTTCAGATAATAGGCTATGGAAATTATTAGTAAGGTTGTAGACTTGTCTGTAAAGAAGAAAATAGTTGTTTGAATGACTGATAGGTACCAGTATTTTTATTATTTTTTTTTTTAAAACGGAATTTCATTTTCATTTCCGTAGGGGTCCTATGGAATTTTCTTTTATGGAACTGTGCTATTATTTATTTATTTGTACCAATTTCAAGTGAATATCTCAATTTTATTTTATCAACCCCCCTAATAATGGAGTAGGGGTGGTGGAGGGTTGAAAGATGTAATAAAAAAATCTAATGACTTGGCTTCTAGTACATACACCGAATTTCAAGTTTTTGTACTCTTACCAGCGTGCTTTACTTATTTTCGCCTATTTACCCCTATTTAGCCAACAACGCTTCAATGAAATAACCACAAAATATAATCTAGTTCCAGATGTCATTATAATATATACGTATATCAAATTTCAAGTGAATATCTCTATTTTATTTTATCAACCCTTTTAATAATGGAGTGGGGGAGGTGGTGAGAGGATGGAAAATATTATAAAAAAACTTGAGGCCTTGGCTTCTAATACCTACGTGTACAAAATTTCAAGTCGATATCTTAAACCGTTCCGGGGGAAACGTGCGGACAAAAAAGTTACAGACAGAACGACAGACAGACACAAAAAAATCTCGACGTTCCATGACATTCTAAGCCTATTTCAATAAGAACAAAATTGAAATTTTATTTACGATTACTATACTTACTTCCAATCCAATATGTGGATGTGGAAGTAATTATTAGATATTTACTCCATTTCTAAATTGTTTAAATACTGGCTAATATTGCCATAATTTAGTCGCGTTACTTATTTGAAATAAATTTGACGTAGTAGGTACAAAATAAAACATGACACAATAAACGTATATTTTTTATAAACGGTCACATAACACTACATACACACTTTGTTACAGTCAGCAAAAAATATTAAACAGTTTTCAATTTTTATTAAATATATTAAACTAGACGATATCTACAAATACACTTTAAGGTGGCCATTTCCTAGAAAGAGACATCTGATAGGGAAATATTTGTTATTTTTGGCCATAACTTTTCTTTCTTAGTATGTATATTTAAAGAAATTATAAGAGTACCTAAGTAGAACCATAACAAGACCATTACATACTATGAATTTTCACTAAATAATTTCAGTTGTTTGCAAAATAACTAGATTTAAATTTAAAAATTATGTTAATCTTCCTATTTCGTAGTTTTAAATCTAGCTATTTTGCAAACCACTGAAATTATTGAGTAAAAATTCATAGTAATAGTCTTGTTATGGTTCTACTTAGATACTCTTATAGTTTTTTTAAATATACGTACTAAGAAAAATAAGTTATGGGCAAGAATAATAAATATTTCCCTATTGGATTTCTCTTTCTAGGGAATGGCCACCTTAAGATCTGTAATTTACTTCCACATCCACGTATGGGGTGAAAGTATAATAATTGGAATGAAAATTTCTAATATATTTTTCGTGATTATAGTTTCGTGTCTGGTGTTAAATTTTCTAAAATCTAAAAGCCTTAAAATTTTAACCGGGTGAGTGAGATAAAAGGATAGAAAAATAATCAGACTAGTTAATCACCTAGTATAATATGCAGGTCCTAAAAAGGTTATAGTTATTTTTAATTTTACCTCTCTCTCTGTTCGTATTTCTAAAATTACTTACACCTGTATATAAATTATATTGAAGGTAGGCGAATAAAAAGTTTTATCGTTATCATATCTCAAACTTAGTTAATTGCCGCAATTTCTATAAAAAGTTAGATTATGTGATTAAACTGCTGGGATTAATTTTTTTTTTTTTTTGTAAAGCCTAATTTACATGCTGTGTTATTTCAGGGAATAATTAGTAATTTTCTGTTTTATTTATTTATATTTTCTATGTAAACGATGTTGTTAATTTAGCAATCAAATAAGAATCTATAAGATTTTTTATTTATACAAACCAAACAATTGACAAAAGAAATACAGGTAAGTACTTCATTATTGATTAGTAGAATTGTGTAAAATCAGTTTAAGGTTGAGGTCAATAACCGAATGATATCAATTAATAAATACAATCATCGTATTTTTATACACCTTCCATATATAAGTAACATAATTTCGTGTATTTAATTTAGTAAATAATAAGAGCAATGGCGAATAAGTGGTTTTTACTGTTAATATTTGTAGAAGTAACACTAGGTGATTTACGAAGGACAAACATTTTTGAAAATGTGGAAAGAAGCTCCAGGATCACTTCTCAGTGCAACAACTCTCTGGAAATGTACATTCAGAATCTAAAGGATTCCCCGCACGATGATTCATGGGCATTAAAGAGTAAATATGTTAATATAATGAAATAGTGTATAAAATTATTATGTATGGTGATCCTATATTTTATAAGTTTGCTTTCCTTTTGTACTATTTTAAGGACAGGTATCATGATGAAAAAACCGTTGCCTAAGGAATCACTACTTCCACATCCAGATTTCGCACAAACAGAAATAATGTTTTCGGTTTTAAATTTAAAATCTCAATGTTTTATGACATTCTAGACCCGTTTCATGAAAAAAAATATTTGAAATTTCTTGTATGGTTATTATACTTCTACTCTACTACGAGGATGTGGAAGTCAAAGAAGTGACGGTGACAGTGAACACGAACATGACTTTCCTTTTTGGCAGATTCGCGCACAAGAACACTGCACAATTAATTTTGGTATGTTTTTATTTTTACTTGGACCGGCGAAAAAGTAACACCTGTTTCGATTTTACACGAATAATTAAAGGTCAAAATTTCTGGAGTCACAATAACGATATATCACTGTTCGCGTTCTAACAATACATTTGTTTATCACTAAATAGGTTTCATGTAATTGATTATGTTGAATATTTACACTTTAGAGTAGAAATTTGCCTTTGGTTGTTGTTTTATCGCTCGGCTGGATCCCGAACTGACCTACTGCGTTGAGCGAGTCTCGGTTTATATAAGAAAAACCAAAGCTTCTGGATGTGTTCGAAAATCTAAAATTCCAGGCGTTCTAGTCGTTCTAGACATTCCAGATTGTTCGCCGTTCCCGAAAATTCGATCAGTATGCCTCGGTAGTCGTTCAGGGGGGAGTGGCTTATGTATACTCTCCAGCAGCCGAAGACTTGCTTTTCGAATTATTCTAAAAATGTAATAAGTGTTTTTTCTAACTCGCGGGCTTTACAGCGCGACAGAGGGACGTTAATTCTTAATTTTGAAACTATGAATTACCGGATTTAATTTGTTAAAGAAAGTTGCTTTGACAACAGCACCATTCGAGAACAATATGAACATTTCACAGAATACTATTTAATTAAAAAATCGATTGTGGAAGCAGTTACTTTGTGATAGTTAATCATGATGATCTGAGAAAGGATACTATGTTTTTCATTCCTAGTTTATACATTCACGTTACTGCAGTTTCGGCACAATAGCGTGCTATTTTTAAAGGTTGATTTGATTTAACTTTAAAAATGGCACGTTAATTTATTGAAACTGCAATAACGTGTATCCCAAGTGTGATCTATTAAGTTTTCACTGCTAAATTGACGGCGAAAACTTTGCTGTTTAACTGTAAATTGGCTTTACTCAAAACATTTTATTCAAAATATTTTTGCAGCTATAACGGTGCCGCAACCTGACTGAACAACCAAACTATTGCTATTTGGATTTTCAGATTAGTTGTAATATGTCTTCTATAATTCTCGCAGTAGCTCAGTAGCAGCTGTAATAAATGGTATTGACGATTGGTTGCAAAGTATACATTACAGCTGAAAAAATGCAGTTTGGCAGCTAAAACTAAATTTTCCACATTTATATCCGTGAATTAACTTTTACAGCTGCAAGTAACGACCAATATGTAAATTGGTCAGCGCAATAAAATAATAGCTTTAAATTCAGATTTATATAGATTCAATTTTTTTTTTACACAAAACGGCTCACTGCATTTAGTGGCCATATTTTTTGGAAACGAGGAGAGCTGAGAAGGGCAGTCAATTTGAACAATATTTTTTATTTCATTTATTTTACCATTTACTTAAGTTTTTACAATTAGTAGTAACTAGTTTAAAATGATTATCTGATGAAAAAATAAAATTGAAATCCGAGGAGATTTTATAAACACGTACAATTTTTTAAGCGTTTCATAGATACAGAAGTATCACATCCATATTTATAGAAAAAGTAATAGTATTTTTTCCAAATAGATATCTTAGCGAAATAGCCACGATCTGTCATATTTTACAGCAAACTGGTTACAGCTTTATGGCTATTTTAACGCTTTAAATAGAGAAAGTGTTGAACCATTTTGACTGGGGCAGCCAAATGGCCGTTACTGCAACAACGTTAGCCCAATTTATTTACCAAACCTTGTGTGAAAGCAAAGTAAAGTGTCTTTTCTCATATCATCTATTCAATTTATACAAATGTCTCATTACACTGATCACAGCATCCGCTAAAATATCACTAAGGACACAACTTTTTAACCATTATTATAAAAATTCTTTACCGACGGCGCATAGTGTGGAAGAATGGACAAAATTCGCTCTGAGGCTCAATTTTTGAGCTATCGACTTGAATTTTTTTTAAAAATACTCAGAAAGTCGTCTGGAAGAGAGAGTCACTGCGGATTTTCTGAAATTTTTTGTTTGCATGGAAGGTCAGATTCGTGTTTCTAAAAGGGAACCGCTATTTTTTATTGCAAATTTGAATTGTCTGACAAAGAATAGACTACTTTTGTTCCAAATCTATTTTCTGAAATTGTCATTTTTTCCAGTTATCCGGCTAGGAAAAATCAAAATTTTAAAACTTTGAGATTTTTTTACTCGAAAAAGAAGTTTGGACAAACATTGCAAGAGGCAGAAAGAGTTGTGATTACTTTTCACTGTATTTATATTATTTCATGGCAGTTGCTACAACATTATTTTTCTGTCTCGTCTTGTAATTTGATCATTGTCTGGAATACACGTATTTAACCGTTTCTTGTTTTTACTTACTTTACCTTTTGCCAGAACTAAGAAATAAATTTCAATACTATAATGAAGAATAAATTAACATAAAGTTTACTCTTTGAGGAAAGTGCATAAAAATAGAATCTATAGTAAAATATCAATTAAATGAAGTCTAATAAATAAAGGGTAATTATTTGGGGTATAAATACTATACAGGGTATTACGAGAATACCAAATATACTTACCTAACAAAGTGCCATTTCATAATAAGAAAGGGTCAAAATAATTAGTCCTTGAAATAATATATTAACAAGCTCAGTAACAAATAGTCAATGATTTAATAGACAAATAATATAGTAATATCAATAAGCAGAAACTGTAATATCAAACTTGAAAATGAGCTATGGCAACAATACACTACAAATGACAAACGTAATTTGGGTCCTACCACTAATAAACTAGACGACCACACAGCCAAAACTAGTACAATTGTTTGATAATGATGCATTCAGGGGAGAGGGGAATATCACTAGTAATTAATAAACCGGAATTACTCTAGAAAACAATAGACCGGGGTGGGAGGTGGTACAAAACTAAGAGTATCCATTTTTAATTAGCTATATCCATGTTTTCATTATAATTCAAATTCAATAAGAATTTGCAATATAGTGCATGCATCTTAAAATCGGAGTTATTTTATGTCTACTGAGTATTGATTACTCACATTTTTTCCCAATTGCGACCTACGGTGAATGAAGTGTAAATATTAGTTATTTCGACTGTATATACTGCAATTTTTTGTAGCTTTCGAAACATACGATGTATAGGTACAAAACTTCCAAGGAAAATATGTATAGAATTCAAACTCGTAGGAGCTTCTCCAAGTCGCTGAAAGCGACATTCACAGTGTACGTGCTGCTTTTGTCAACAGTGAACGTTGAAGTTATTTTACGATTCGGCCATTACTTCACAAGATATTAAATTTTCTGTACACGGAAGAGCTAATTTTAGCGTTCGCGCGTTAGCTGGGAACTCCATAACTTGTATTCCAAAAGTAATATTTTTTATAGGCTATCCCATACAGTGAAACGTGAACTTAAAAAGAAAATTTACATCTTTCGGTATAGCCAGAAATTACCTTGACTTTGGTCTGTTAAATGAGACACTCTGTATGTGCATGCCCAACAAGCCCTTAGTCGGTTTTCATATGTAAAATTTTGTGCTCTTTAATTTTTACTTCTACTTTTTTTCTCGTTTTTTTAATTTTGCATTTTTTAAAAGTTATTTCCAAAAAGAAAATATTTTGTTTCATGTTGCTACCAAAGTAAACGTCAGAACTGTTGTTAAACTTATCTATTAACACAAAGATCTACCTCTGTGTAAAATTTCATATAAAGATTATTTAATCCTATCTCAAAATCCCCTTGGGTCTAGGCTATAATTGATTCTCAAGATGATAACTTACTTTATGTACTGTTTTAGTGCTGGATGCGACATCCAAAATTCCTGTTGGAATTTTATACTCCTATAATTTTGGTGAATTGGGAAACTTCCAACAATGTTTAGAAACAGAATCTAAAGACAAATTTATTAAAGGAAAGTATTGTCTAGGAAGTATTAATATCAATGTAAATATTTCATCGGAACAGCTGAGACATCCTGTCCATGAGGTAAATGTGAACAATAATAATAACAATATTTTATTAGAAGCAGCGGCCAATATTTGCCGCAACGTAAAATTGATAGACCTAAAAGAAATTACATAAATATAACGGAAAAATCTGTGTGGCAAACACGACTTGTAAATAAAATTAGTCAACATAGAAGTGACATAGGAAGGCTCGTGCATATGCAGAAGGACAATCAAAAACGAAAAATAGCTCTCTCCGTAAGCTTATGAAAGCAACCAGCGGTAACCTTACAAAAAAACTAGATGAGAGGAAACAGAAAATTAGCAGCGCACGCAGGGAGGGTTAAGCGGTACAAGCAATGCACAATGAGAGAATAACAAAATTCGTTATAATAAGCGATCGAAAAAACATTTTATAAATCCCTTAAAAATATTCATAACCCTATAGCCGAAACTTCATTTTCAAAAGTAATTACCAAATTTTGGGTCAACATGTGGTCGGGGGTTAGGTTAGGTTGGGTTAATATGTGAGTGGGCTCTTGTCAGACCCTCCACTGCGACCATCAGGTCTATTGTGGCTCACTTTTAGTTATGGTTCGCCAAGCAAATTCAGCTTTTTAATAAAGCTGATGATCTTGTTGGGTGATAAACCGTCCAGGTCCTCTGGTTCCAGTCGCCTTTTGCCAAACAGTGAGAACCTGGTAGGTGATTTAATCTGCAGTGCCCGGTGTTTAGGTCAATTAGAGTTCTTAAGTGTAGCCTATTTAACTCTAATAGTTTTTTAGTTCTTGACTTGAAGGGATATATGATAAACTCCTTTGAGTGAACCAAACCTGGTAGTTCCTGTCAGTGTTGAATTGTTTTCAATACAGCCCAGGCTAGGATAGCAGCCTTGGCAGACTTGCAGATATGCCAAGTGTCGGTTCTGGACCTATAAATTTGGTTGCCGCGCCTTTTCTGGCCAGGGAATCAGCAACTTCTGCCCAGCCGGGCAAGAGCTTCCTGGCAATTCCAAACCGTGTTAGAATTACGACGGTAGGATCCGAGAGCCGCTTGGCTGTCTAAAAATATTTTTATTGATTGGCGTCTCGGCTACATCTGTTCGAGCCTCCGTCCACACAGCTCAATGGGGGGACTCTAAGTACAAGAAAGATGTAGAGTGGATATAAGATATAGATACTGTAAAATGCCGCTAAAATTCAAGAAATGCCCTAGCAGAACATTACTAGCGAAGATGTCGTCGCTGTGATCAGAAAATCACATAAGTGAAAGGTTCCAGGTGCAGATGAACTTCAGAATTACTGGCTAAAGACGTTCACTAGTTGTCAACAAAAGCTGGCGAATTTCTTTACCGAAATACTCCAATAACCCAATAAAATGTCCCTTTTTATAACTCTGGGGAAAACTTGTTAGAGTAGTATTACCATGTGCAAATGCTTGCAAAAAACATGAGTTTGTATGCGTCCATTATTCTAAGCCAATCAATGCGAATTGCATCATATTTGACGTCGAATCCAGTGGCGCCGTCAACCTGTAGTCACAGGGTCTGTGCTGAAGTATCGTTGTTGTATTCGCCGTTTGACTGAATTAAGTGATATAACCAAAGCATCTTCTCATAATAGTACTACTCTACCTAAGGATAACGACACTAGAAACTCTACTAATTACCGGCCTATAACATGCTTTCTCACAATTTACAAAGTTTTCAACGGATGTATCATGAATAAAACTTATGAACATTGTGACAACAATAATGTTCTATTAGAATATCAGAAGGGTTGCAGGCGGCACTCTATGGGATATAAAGGACTTGTAATTGATAATGTTAGACAGGTAGTCAAGAATCTGGAAAATATTCGGGTATGACGATACAAGAAAGACACTCTGTACAACATGAATGGTTAATCGAAAGTTGAGGCTGTGGAAAATCAACCCCGCCTATGTAAACACGCTTAAAGAAGTTATCACTACCTAGAGAACAAAGCTCACAATTACAATTCAACAAAGATCTATAGGTACAGAATGGATTAAGATGCAGAGGGAAATATTTCAGGTTAGCACTTTATGGTTTTGTCTGGCTTTAAATCCATTAAGTTCATTGCAGGGGAATGCAGGGTATGGAAATACCACTCACGAGCAAAGAACCAACGTGTATACTGTGTTCCATCTCTTGTATATGGATGATCTCAAATTATATGATTCGTCATTAAATCAACTCAAGGGCCTTCTGGAAACAACAGCGAGATTTAGTAAAGACATATATACAATTTGGCAAAATGTTACATATCGAAAAAGGAGTGATTGTTTAGAGGAAAACCATTCTTAACTGAGGCACAAGAGATCATAGAGAGTGTGGAAAAAAACGATCTGTACGTATATCTTAATATCCAACAGTCTGTGGGCGTTAAGGAGAAACTTATGAAAGACGATATAATTTAAAGGTATGTACAGAGAACTGAAATCTCAAATGAACAACCGAAATAAATACAAAGCACTTAATACTTACGTAATTCCAGTACTCACTTACACTTTTGAAGCGCATAGATGGAGTACAACACACATAGAAAAGCTAGGTACAAAAACGAGTAAACTGTTTATCTAATTTCGAATCCATCATCCCAAGAGTGCAACAGAGAGAAAAACGTTGCCCAAAACAGCCGGGGATAGGGAGATAGCTGACCTCGATAATTTAATGTGGAAACAAGTAAAAGAACTGCGGGAGTATTTCTATAGGAAAAAAGACATTGCGCTTCACAGTGCAATGGTACGAACTGATCGAGGATTTACTCCAATAAACCTAAAGAGCAACGAACTTAATGTCAAGGAGAAAATCACATCTAACCATTAAAGACTTGAGGCCTTAGCTCGGAAAGAACTACACGGTAGACACATCCACCAATTGGAACAACTTCTACCTATTTGCTGAGACTGAGGAATCATTCATGATTGCCATCTAGGACGAAGTAATACCTCTAAGAAACTACCTTTAGCATATCGTCAAAGATCCTCAGATAAGATCAGATTTATGTAAAAGATGTGGGATAGCATAAGAGACAATCCAACATGTTATCGCTGGTTACCAAGTCTTAGCCAACACAGATTATCTGCATAGGTAAAAAATATGTTTAAAGCCATTAGCACCTGGGCAGTTCGATCTTTAATACACTTTTTTTGAATTCTTAAGTGAAGTGAGACAGACCTAGAAGAACTAGACAGGTTAACTCGGCGAATACCAAGTTCCGATTCTTACAACCAAAATCCTCTATAGAGCGCTTACATCTAGCCCGCAGCGAAGAAGGTCGCTGTCTTTTGAATCTTAGCAGACTATGTAGAAGTCAAGAACTTAGAATAAAGAAATATTTCCACAGAAATGCCGTCAAAAATTAAAAAAGGTGTCGAGACTAACCGTTCATACACTCCACTTAATCTTTCAAATAATGTTATCGAGTATCACTTAAGGTCTAAAGCCGATAGATTATATTTCTGGAAAGAGGAAGTCATACATGGAAAATACCCGGCTGCAGCTATCTTCAGCTGTCTGCTGACTGAAGTGCTTATAATAGCAATACAAAACAATGTAATGAGAGCAAAGAAACTATGAGGGAATCATCCTGAAATTTAAAGTCAATAAATGCAGAAAATGTGGTTCACCTGGGTAAACCATAGAACACATCACCTCAGGATGCTCTGTTCTGGCAGACACGGACTATCCTTGCAGGTATAACTAGGCTGCTAAAATCTTCCACTTCCAATTAGCCCTACAGCATAGCTAAGTCTCAAATCCAGAACCATATTACAAATATTCACCACCTACTGTGATAGGGTTAAATCAAACACTACTTTATTGGAATCGATTGATTATCACCGATAAAACTGTGGACTTTAACCGCCATGATATCCTCCTGATAGAAAAAAATAAATAAAAAACCATGGATAATTGACATTGGCGTACGACTTACTAATAACATAGAAAGGATCGAACGTGAAATAACGCGAAAAATACCAGAATCTGGCGATGGAAGTTAAACGTCTATGGAAATTAAACAAAGAGAAAATCGTATCACTCATGGTATCTGTAGATGGAGTCTTTACAAAATGTCTTAAACCCGACCTTAACTTGATAGGATAACCCCATGGAGTTTTCTCGATCATGCAGGTAACATATATCTTACAGATTTGATATGCCATCTAGTCCGCAAATTACTATTGCTATAAAATCTACTGGACAAAGTGAATTGAGGAAGACTCAATTGATTTAACTATTCGACTCTAAAAGTCGAGTATATAGAAATAGAAAATAAAACAATAATAATAATAATAATACATTTTTCGGCTATTCTATTTTTTTTTAACTCAAAATGTTAATAATAATACAGAGATTTTATTAAATAACTGTTTACATTAGAAATATGAAAATAAGATTGACATCCAAATAGTACATATTTTTTACATTTTTAAAGCATCTGTAAAATTATGAATGGACTTAAAAAAAATTTAATGGAGGTGGTTCTCAATTTTATCAGTTTGTACATTTCTTTGCGTTCATTCAGTTATTACTCTGGAATGGCTTAAGCAATCTTTTGCAAACTGAAAGTATGGCTTGCCCGTGGTCTTAGATTAGTTTCATCCAACTGTGTTTAGTATAAAGAAGTCAAAATCGGAAAAATCTTGTGTATTTGCGAATATGGTGAATGCGCTGGTGATCATTTCGTCGGAATTATATTAAAATTGATACTTAGGTATTCTCGAATTTGATACCAAGACTTAAAAATTCAAAATGACGGTTCATAATTATAAAGGCATTGCAACTTTGCGTGTTTGTTACATAAGATATAAGAATGCTCTGATTACGAGTTAAAGTTTAAACATTTAAAACGACTGATATTTCCTTTTACTCTATAGGAACTACATAAGAGGCCACTCACGAAAAGGGGTGAAAATAAATGTGTTTGAAAAAAATTAAACAGAATTTAAGGAACCGGTTACTGAAAGTTGTGAAGTAAAGCTGACTTTCAAGAAGCCAATTTTTTTCAATTTAAGTGTTTAGTTTACTTTCTGAATTTACCTTTTTTTCTTCTAGCAAATTTTGCATATTTTAGCGGAACTTCACTCGAGAAATCGACTTTTGTTATGAAGCTGCAAAATGCCGAAAAAGGTTCGAAAATATTCTGCCCATAAGGCAGGCGCCGATTCAGGGGGGTGGGGCGAAGGGAGTGTCGTCCCCTCCTGGAGCAAAGTTTAGATAAGAAAACCTGATAAAAAAATAAATTTATTTTAATGCATTTATTTTATTTTTACCCATTAAATAATTGTCGCCCCTCCCTCAACATAATGCTGGATCCGCGCATGCCAGAGGGACACCTGAAGTTCATGTAAATAATAATAGCAGTATAAATTCCCAAAGTTCCATCCTCATTTGCGTAGTATTTTCCACTTTATATCATTTTGTTCTACATCTAGTTATTCTTATCTGTCAAATCTTGAATATAGTAGGGTTTTCCAAACGCCTGAAATTTTCTGTAAATTAAAAAAAATAGCTTATTGTGCCCTTAAGTCTATGAAGGCTTAGGGCCACAAGGGTAAAGTAGAGGTATATAGTTATCCGCCATCAAACTGAAATATCTACCTTTGCTATTATTAGTTGGGCGAAATCAGAGAGGGGCAGATTTTTTATTCTATATTAGAATACGAAGTAATAAAGAAATTAGGCGAACTTCTAAACTTCAATGCAAATACCCCACTGTGAGCCGATTTTCCTTTTTTTCTTAATTAAGAACTATGAAAATTAATTTAACAACTTCAAAATTAAGAGTTGAAAAAATAATCCACGACTGATTATAGGTATACTTTATAAAATGATTTATTTTTGCAGGTTTATCTTAAACATCTTACTCAGGTAATGAATAACCTACAATCAGATCAAAGCAATCTAATTCCATACCCGACGTGGGCTATATGTCTTCCTACTAACTGTACAGATGGTGACGTACTGGACTTAGCTAATAATAACGATTTATTAGGATTGCAGTTTTTGTCATTCACGTGCCAAACACCAGAAGATATAAATCAACCACTAAATGTGGGAGCGATCTTAACTATGTATGTTTCTACTTCACATTGTCTTTATTCAGTGTTACTGACTGGGGAGACTGATACAGTAGATAGTAAATGTATTCATTATACAGGTTGTCCCAGGAGTATGGGGCAATACTTCTGGAGCGTATAGTTTGGTTCAAAGTAACGCTGTCCCCATTCGGAGCTATTCGACTTGAAAAGTTGAATATTGAAAAGTTTTTTTGTGTATAGCTTCCAAACTTCTTTATCGATTGTAATAAAAATTTGGACAGTACAAATAGTAAGCCAGGGGTGAAATACCCCTAAAGCGTTTTACATCTAAATTTTTATATAAAGTAAGTTTAGAAAGTTGAAATGTCAGTTTTAAATTCTTTAAGCAATTTTCTAAAAAATGAAATGCGCTTGTTCGATATGAATAAAGCTAACCGTTTTCGAGAAAGAATTAATTTAGTAGTATGGATAGAGACTGACATCTTCCTATTTGGAGGAATTCTGTTAGGAAAGTATTTTTGAGAAAACCATTTGGCTTTCAAGTCATTTCACCTGACAAGCCCGTATATAAAATGCATGAGAGACCCAATATATAGATATTGTGTTAAATTTTATGGTCATTTTATTATTTATTTAGACACCATACTCAGGTTGTATAAACAAATAGGCGACGTTCTGGAGATCAAAATTTGTGTGGTGTGCATGTTTTTAAACAATGAAATACTAATTTTTGTTGAGACGAAGTTTAAATAAATACTAGATATATTCACCAGACGAAAAATTTGTTATCAATAAACCACTACGCCAAACCGTACTACATACAACTAAATTCTACAGTCTATTCTCTTAAAATAATAAGTTAACATTTCTTGAAGAAATAATATTCATTTTTCATTTAAATATTTATTATGAGGCGACATTTACATTTAATCAGTCGTTTTCACACAAGTTTCATGCGGCATTAATTGCTAGCATTTCTCGGTCCCTTAAAACTAAAATTAGTTTTTTTCGAAGACGCTGCCTCTTGCATTGCTTTATTAAAGTCAAACAAGGATATATCTCTTTAAAAAATTGTTTAAGGAATTTGAAAATGTGACCTCAGTTTAAAAAATTAATAATTACAAAATTTAAGGGGTGTTCCACAACTGGATTTCTAGACAAGATGCGAAAGGCGTCATATTTCTGAATACTGTCCTTTTATTACAACCGATAGAGCAGTTTGGAAGCTATCAGCAAAAAAATTTTAATGGTGGATAACTCCAACAGAAAAAAAAATAGACAGTTTCAGTGTTGTTTTGATTGAAACTATGCTTCTGGATTATTGCCTCATGACCTTTGATTAAGTAACACCGATCCGGTTTCTTTCATGAGAATACAGAGAAAATTCCAGATTAATATAGTTTAAACTGTGTTCCGTATTGTTTTGCTTTTTAATTTTTATGAATAATTATCGTAACTAAACGGTCACCAAGTTTGGCGGGAATGAAAAACTTGTTATGTCACTTTGCACAATTATTATGAATAGTCTCACTGGTCAGTGAAACTGAATGATAAATAATTACTCCAATTTATAATAATTAAAACAATATCCTTTTTCAGAATTGTTCTAGCTTTAATAATTGGCATAATGATTATGTCAACCATATATGAGTTACACTGTATAAATACAAATACAGGTACGTACATGACATTCGTCAGTTAATTAATTTATGAAGCTTTAATTAACGTAGAAAACATGGTATAAGTTAGATACGTACCGAATTTCGGTACATTCATACTTTATTTTAAATTGAATAGAGAGAGAGATAGAGTGTAATGTTTGACCACCACATTAAAAAATGTACAATATATAAAATATACAAAGCGTTATTTGAAAGTAATGAAAAATACCTTCTTTAACGAAATTCATAAACGATTTTTTAAACTGTCCTAAATTTCATGACCTAGCAGAAGTAATAAATAAAAATCATTTCAGGCTGATAATTTCATCAACTCTAAATTAGTAGACACCGTTGTAATGAGAAATTACGGCTTTATGAATAAAGCCACTTATTTAAATCTCTTTTATATTTATACTTAGTATATGTAAACAGGGTGTTATTTGAATTTCAAAATTTTAAAACTCTTTTGAAAGGAGGAGTAGGTACTATATGTGGCACTCAATAGAGTGAGAGAAATATAATATGATTTCAAAAAATTACAATTCTTATATATAGTGAGTGTCTATTGTATAGTCTTAATAAATTAGGCATTGATTTGAGATGATTTGGTACAGACTATCTCTACTGTGGTCTTGTTTATATACCATTGGACACAAGTTATATCACCCCCAAGGTGGCAAAACTAATCGGTAGGAGGTTTCTTTGATTTTAAAATGAAAACAACACGATTTACTAAATTCTCACTAGCCGTCTACTATTTTTATTTGAAATTTTACCTATTTACGTCTCTCTTAATCTTAATTAGTACTGGATATTGCATTCTCAGTATACAAAGTAAGTAGGGAGTTTATACCATTATTTTTTACCAATTTAAAGTCTGTCTTAAACTTAATTAATATTTTGTAATAGATAAATGTAATACCGCATACAATTGTCTAAAGCAGAACGCTAGAATAAAATTGGTTATTATATTCTATGCCTATGCCTGTAAAGTCATTTCAAGGAAGCATTTCGTACATAGTAATTGTTAATGTAATATTTTCAGTGCCTGTACACGTTATGTTTACTGCATTTTCTGTATATACAAATGGAAAGAAATTATTCAGCACAAGCAAAATTTCATCAGAAATTTCGTGTTTAAATGGAATAAAAGTTTTAAGTATAGTATGGGTTATTATTGGACACACATTTTCAGTCTACACTGGTGGACCAGTATCAAATTTGAAAAATGCTGTAGATGTAAGTAATTATTGCGTAATTAAAACCATTATATCTAAATTTAAGAAACCAAAAAAACCCGATTACGAAAAAGGAAATTTGAACAAAAAGAAGAAGTATAACCTCTAATATAACAAAGTTTCAAAAATATTTCAAAAACTGTGGAAGATATACGTCCTACATCTACCATTTTTTTAAATTTACATATACCTAGTGTGATGTGATGTAAATAAACTTTTCAACATCTCGTTTTTCAAAAACAATCCAGACGTTTATGGTATGCAAGGTAATATGTGAACGTGATCACATACATTCAAGCATGTGATGCACAACCCTGTTTTTGGCATACCCATAGCGCAATAAAAAACCGCTGTCTAAGACATCACTACTTCCACATCCATATTTCCCATCCAAGTCTCTACCATTTTTTATAATTTACATATACCTAGTGTAATGTGATGTAAATAGACCTTTCGACATCTCATTTTTCAAAAATCATTCAGCCGTTTAGGGTATGCAAGGTAATACGTGAACATGATCACATACATACAAACATGTGATACACAACCCTGTTTTTGGCATACCCATAGCGCAATAAAAAACCGCTGCCTAAAGCATCACCACTTCCACATCCATATTTTCCATCCAAGTCTCTTTAAAGGAAAACATCTTGACTATATCTGCACTCTAGTATGTGGAAATAATTAGTAATAAAATTTTAAAATATTTCAGGCAGATGTCAAAAAAAAATTTGAGAAGTTGGCTTCTAGAATATACGCCAAAATTGAAGTTTCTGACCTGTTTTTAGCTTGCTTTAGTTATTTCTCCAGATGTCGTTATAACACATACCTACTTGTAATACATTTCAAGTGAATATTTTTATTTTATCTTATCAGCCCCTCTAATGATGGAGAGAAATGTTATAAAAAAATCTGAGGCCTTAGCTGCTAGTATATACTCCAAATTTCAAGTTTCTGTACTCTTACCTTACTTTTCCATATTTACCCCTATTTAACACTGGAATCATCTCAAAATATAATCTAATTCCAGATGATTCCCTTTAATGATGGAGTGGGTGGGTGTGGTCGAGGGGTTAAAAATAACTAGTAAAAAATGTGAAGCCTGAGTTCCTAGTATATGCACCAAATCCCAAGTTTCTGTGCTTTTACCAGCTTGATTTACTTATTTTCCCCTATTTATCTCTATTTAACCCCCAACCCTTCGACGGAATCATCTCCAAATAGAGTCTAGTTCCAGATGTCGTTGTATTACATACGTGTACCGAATTTCAAGTAAATATCTTAATTTTATTTTGTCAACCTCTTTAATAATGAAGTGGGTGGGTGATATGCACCAAATCCCAAATTTGTGTACTCCTACCAGCTTGCTTTACTTATTTTCCCTGAATTACCCCTATTTAACCGCCAATCCTTAACCGGAATTAGCGCAGAATATAATCTAGTTTCAGATCTCGTAATGGTACATATGTGTACCAAATTTCAAGTTAATATCTTATATCGTTCCTGAGAAAACGTGCGCACAAAAAGAAGTTATAGACCGACAGACAGGTTCTTTTTTCGCTCAAATTTAAAATCTCGACGTTTTATGACATTCTAAGCCTACTCAAACAAAAAAAATGTTTGATTTTTTTTTACGATTACTATACTTCCACTCCGCACGCACGCGCCGAATCCTGCTATACAGCTCTGTTGACTGCTCGCGCATGAGCTGCTCAGTGAGAGCGCTATATAAGTACACAATACCTTATTCTGCGGAGGATGATTTGAAAATTGAAAAAGAAATTCTCATACTGAAGTTAAATTAAATCAATTTATAACTAAAAAGGAGTGATTGAGAGTTTCGACCAAAGTGGGCAAATTTTACTATTCGGTTTTATTTGATTTTGATTTTTAAAAAGAGGGTGACTTCATTTCAATTTTCGTCAGTATTCCTACTGTTAATTATCACATGGTACATGTTTCTTTAATAAATTGTTATATGTCTCATTTTACTCACACTATATTCTTCTTCTTCGGACTCGTTTTCGTTCATATTTGTTCGAGCGCTCATAGGACACACGGCGATTACTGAAAATTTTTACTTTTATCTCAATCTCAATCTGGCAAAATATCTTTCTGCCAGTTTACTCTTTCAAAAACGAAAAGTTTTTTTTCTACTCAAAAACCGTATTTTGGTAATAAAAACCGGGATTTACTCTGAATCTAAATTTTTTTAATTGACAATTAGTTTCAGCACACAAAAATACTTAAGGCATGATAAGTTTAGTCCTTGGAGTAGGTTTTTTTTGTAGACCTGTATGTTAAATTAACCTAAAACACATTCTACTCCAAAAAATAATTTCAATGCTGATATAGCTTTACTGTTTTATAATTTAAATTTTTCTTGTTTCTGTTTAGTGGGTAAATTCCATTCAAAGCATGATAATAGTTAATGGAACATTGTCAGTAGATACATTTCTTGTTGCTGGAGGAGCACTCATGGTTTATGTCTTCGTAAAGGCTAAACAACAGGGGATTAGATTCGACATATTTCAATATTATATTCACCGCTACATCAGGTCAGTGCGTTAAAAGGATGGGCAAGAGGAATACTTTTTAAAGCTTTTATTTAACGTGCTTTGTTGTCTGTCTGTCTGTCTGCTACAAATCTTGCAATCAAAATTGGTCCTGTGAAAATGCAATATAATGTATCTAATATCTGGATGACGGATACCTTTTTTTCTCAACCCCCTTGACATGGGTATCAAATGAAAGGTTTTTGCCTGCCTGCAAAATAAGTGAAGAATAAATAATATGTATATAAAATATAATATTTAAAAAACTTTTATTTAAAAAATGTACTAAAAGAAGAAATTATAAAACATATTAAAAAGTAAAATATTTTAGATTTTTAAATTCATATATCTGGAAACAAGCTTTGGGGGCCGTCAACTGAGCAAAGTAATTGTGCAATTGTGTTATATGACCGCTGCCAAAGCTTTTATTGTCCAGATGTATGAATTTAATAATTATTTTTTACTCTCCAATACATTGTACATTTTCTTTTATTTTAATACATTTTTTTAAATGAAACCTTTTTTTTCATTTTTTTTTACATACAAGGTGATTCGCGAGCAATGTGCCATGCCCCAATGGCAGATAGAGCACTTCAATGCAAACCTAGATCAACAAGGGAAAACATTTCTTGGCTTTCTTCGACCGGTCTAACTGCTCGTTTTACATTTTCGTGAGTTCCAGGAAATCTTCCATGTTCCCGAGAGAACTGAAAAGCTCTGGTGAAGGTGTGATGTGACGGTACTCACCGATCAGGAAATCTTGGCTGATATTTCCTAAGGGCAGCCATCGCAAAACCCATACACATACATGATATCAGCGAATTCAGCGTTAGTAAACTGATTAGGCATCTTTGAAACATGAAGAAATCGCGGAACAATTAGAACACCAAATTATCAAAATAATTATTGTTATCAAGATACTGATAAATATATAGGTTACTATTCTATTCAACTTCAAAATAAAACTGTGCAAGTGAATTTCTTATACTTTATATTCTTTCTATCAACTAGTAGGAAGGTTTTTTGCTATGTGTTATCTGAAATCTTAGAAAGGATATGGATCTGAAGCATTTGAATAGACTATCAAACTGTTCCATAATTAATGCCCGGTCAAAGTGTTAGTCGTGATGCGCTAAATTGTTTTGCAGAAAAGGTTTAGGTTTTCCCTCAAAATTGAACCGCTATTCTGATAGCATTTTTTCTTAACTTTCCGATCCCGCTAATAGTTTTCCAGAAATTCAATAGAAAAATATACATTTTTGTAAAAAACGAGGAGGGCAGATTTTTTCCGAATCCGGCCCTGGATTTAACAAAAACAAGCAGGCCATTCTGACAAATCCCAGCTGTGGAATGTTACTGGTAAATACATAAGACTTCTACTTAACCAGTGGCAAAAAAATGTTTTCCCTTGTTGATCTAGACTTGTCTTTATTTTTGATTTAACGATTAAAAATTGAAGTTAAACATTACTGACACCATGTTAGTAATTGAACTAAAATGTTGTTTTACCAAGCTCCAGTACTATACATATGCAAGATTATAGATTTAACGCTCCTAGTTAGTGTCTGTATCTAGAGCCTCTCAACAAGTTGCCTATTAAATATTTTAATTATACTTTCATGTACATGAGTAATACACAAAGTGAGTTTAGTTTAGTAATAAGCCAAAGTTCTAGGAATATTGATTGATTGATTTTCCAGCGTAAGGTGGGCATTGCTGCCGATTTCGGGCATCCATGGAGGTTCGTTCCAACACGCAGCTTGGTCGTCCGTCGAACACGCCCAACGGATGGCCACACCGCGTGTCGGAACCAAAACTCGGATGTTTTATATGTCGCCAGACCGGCTGCATACGCCGGGTTGGACATTGGACATGCTTGTTGTCAGCAGTGAGAGCCGCATGACGCATGGAGTGGGAATATAGGATGGGAAGTGTAGGTGTTTGTGAGATGCTTCTTTTAAGTTTAGATACTATTAAATTTCCATCTGTCATCATCGGTTGGGATGTGCAAGTGTCTGCGAGATGCTTTTTTTAGTTTCCATGCTTCTTTTAAGTTTCGATCTATCGTCATCTGCTTACTTTTCTTCTTCTGATTTCTCTGTTTCTTCTGTTTCTGAATCTGGCAGCTTTCATTTTTTTTTACTGATTTTGTTTTGTTTTTATATTTTAACCGTTCCACAGGTAAATATTCATTTACAGTGGAGTTTCTGGGAATGGACTATCTCGCGGTAACAATTTTTTTGCGCGTTATGAGAAAAAAGAAATCCGAAGGGATAGTTTGCTCACCCTGTATGTCGTTTCTTTGAGACAATCGGTTTCAATTTCCGCCTTCCAAATTAATAATAAAATATTATGTTTTGAATCAATAAATCGAGCTAATAAAAATTAAGATGGTAAAGATCAGATAGAAAGATAGAATAGAATAATATCAATTAAAAACTTTCCACTGTATACAATTACTTTAGATCACAACATAGCTATATTAGTTTGTAAACATTTGTGCCTCATTTTCACACTGACTCCAAGCCAAAGGAATATACAATAAACACAAAATCAACTTTATTGATTTTCACTATAAAGCTGTTGCAAATTTAAATATCTCTACAAAAGGATATTATTTCATTCAATAGAATTAAAAAATTACTACTTCCTAACACCATCTGTCTGTTACTAATGGTTTCATTTGATATTTCATTGGATTTTGAATAGTTGTGGCTTTTAGATGTATCGACCGATTTGAACTTTCTTTGCGGACTTGAGATGCCTTTTTCATTGGCGTTCGATATATGAAATCAATTATTTCCAACTATCGTCTTTCAGGAAAATATAACAGAGTGATATATTACGAAACTCTATATATTCTACAAAAAAATCATCATCTATTGTGCCGTTTTATGCATTCTTGATAATGGAATACCGAAGGTTCTCCTTGTAATTCTCTTGAAATATTTTTTTCCGTAAATAAAGCATTTTTCGCCAATCTCGAACATTTGTAGCTCTTAAATATTCAAACCGATTTCAACTTTCTTTCCAGATTCTGAAAAATGGTTTCATCAGGGTTCCAGGTATCAGATTAGGTTTTCGAGATTATAAAAAGTCAAAATAAAATATCTAGTAGCAACATCTGTACAAACATAGAATTGAAATATACAAATCTACGATAAAACAAAACTTAATGTTTAGTAGATCCCCACGAATTCATATATATTTTTGAGTAGAATCATTAAAAAATCCCTAATTAATAACAACCATTTATTCATAACAGCATTCACCAACTGTTTTACATTCAAATCTCACTCTCTCTTTTGATACCAGTTTCGCCAGTTTCATTCTATTCCGGATATATGAATTCATTACATCTCTGAAGATACTCTTCGCATCATAAGACTGAGCTTTACCATCGACTAATACAAAGCCCTAACCGAAAATGATGTTACCTATAGAGAATTGGCCTGTCTAACAGTAGTTTTCCTCACTATGATGATTTTTAATATTTTCAACGCTCTTTCGGCGACTTTTAGCAATTTCTATAACAGGAAAACTCCGCTATTTTAGTTTCTCTACTATTACAAGATGTTATTTTTCGCGACATTTTCACTCTCTACTTGATTCTCATTACGCAGTACTGAAAGTCACGAAAATATTAATTTTATTTTTTCCAAATAACTTCAATATATTATCTTATTCCGTCGAAAGTAACCTTCTTTTCAAGTTCATCAAAATGTAGCGGTTATATCACTACAAAAATTCTAAATAACAGATGTTTTATGATTCGTGCAGTCTTCTAATTAACCTCCCCTAGTAGCACAACATATTGGACTAATATGTAATCCATATAGGACCAATATGGTCCTGTTTAGGACCAATATTCATATATTGGTCCTATATGGATTATATATTGGTGCAATATTGGTGCTACTAGGATCCTTTTACTGTATAGCACATTCGACGGCCTCTCTCCATCTATCGCGGCTACTGTTAGGAGCACGGCCTCACCAAAGCTCAGTATTTTTAGTTCAGTTAATGAGCCTGGATTTTGCAGTTTCTAAACTAATTTTTTCTACAGTTACGTAGTCTACTTCCCCATGTTTACTTTCATCCCCAAAGAGAGTGAACCTCCCTAGAGATTCAAAAATCAATTATTCCCGTTTCTTATCGGAGAAGGTACTTTTCAATTTACGCGGGTCCTCGGTGATGAACGTAATGAAGGGGAAGACGAGAGTGCCGAATGGGATGTAAATTTTGAGGAGTATCATAATCTGGGGTGACATTGGCCATTTATTACTTGTATTATCTTGTATTTTACTTAAAATAAATGCCACAAGAATCCCACACGCGCCAAAATGTAAGACTTGTATCATTGATTTTAGATCAACTACTTTTTTATTAATGTGTAATTAAAAAAAAAACAAAAAAGTAGGGGCCAAGGTCACCCCAATGTTTGTAGTTACTTTGGCCACAGGTAATATTTCTATGTTAAGCCAATTACGGGAAGTCAAATGGGTGACTATGGCCGGCGATAATAAATAAAACGTTAAATAACATTTTATTTTGACTGTTTTTTTAAAGAAGGACTTTTATATAAAACAAAGGTTTATTTGTTAAAATAGCTACAAAAAAAAATTGGGCAAAGGAACAGTGTATTATTTATTTAATAAAATCTAGACAAATATGTATAGGAACAAATAGTAAAGTAGTAGAACTTTAAATAAATTTCGAGAATTTGGCCATTTCTGGAACCGAACAAATTCCCCTGGAATCTTGTTCTGTACAAATTTCAATTTTTTCTATCACGTCATGCAATTTGTACCATAGAACATCTTCAGTATTGGGCCACTTGAAATTTGATATGCCGCCTCTTACCATGACGGAGACTTTTAGGCCCTTTTCTGAAGCTGAATCTAAAATCTTTCCTCATCATATTTTACAATCACATATTCTCCATTTTTATATTCTGACGTCTTTTCTGTTTCTGCCGCTGAAGCCGTCTGACTGATATTTGTTTCCATAGCATTACTAATATTTTTTTGAGAATCATTTTCTATTAAGTTGGTCAGGTCTTCAAAATCTTGGTTATATTCAAAAGATGAATCGTGAAGACTGTATGCTCGTTCTGATTCTGAAAAACTGTCTTCTCTTCATCTTTGTCGTTTCCTACTTTTTTTAGTTAGTTTTACTGTTTTTGGCTGTAACTATTCCGGAGTTGTATACTTCATTCATGTCTGCAATTTCTCCAGAACTTACACTTTTTCCGAAGGTAATTACCTTTTCTCTCCTTCTAGACTTACTTACTTCAGTTCTTGCGAACCTTTGATCTTTTAAAAACTGATGAAGGACGGTTTCACTGAAAATTCTAGAATTTTTAGTAGGCATCTTCCAAGTGGTCAATGTCACCACAACTACCTCAAATAGGTAAGGGGCGACTTTGGCCACCCCATATCTCAGAAACTGAAAATTATTTAGAAACCTTTTTTGAGCGCAATTCATTGTTAATGTAGTATAATAAAATAGAATTGAGGAAATGAATATATTATTAGCAAAAAATACTCGTAATTATTTCAAACTCTTACTAAAGACTTATCATAGATAAGTACAAAAACATATACCTTTCTAATATAATAAAGTTGAAACAACTGGAAAACCAATTTGTTTAAGAGTTTCATCAAAATTCTTCAACTTCTAACTCTTTTTTGTGCATTTTTTAAAAATATTTATATGTATTTTTTGGAAATGTCAAAGTTGTCAAAAAATGTTACATAAAGTCTCTAAATACATTAATGGTCACACAACATTTTTTTCATCGGCTTATAAATACTCCAAATAAGTTAAAATGTTGACAAAGGATATTTTCTAGTTTTGACCAAAGTCGCCTTAAAGGTAAAAGTCACCCCGGAGTACGGTATCAAACAAGTAATTTTTAAGCGGCACGTGGGTTACATTTTAATTATATGTACCATGAAAACTATTTTAGTGCATTCGCAAAAAAAATATTCCATACATTATTTATTAAGAGCAAGAATTTCAATTAAAAATATGAAATTATTTCTCTATACCTCGCTGCCAAGAAAAAAAATTATTTCCGCCCCTTGGGAGGGTACGTTCATCCTCTTTGGAGGTTAAACATTGATTCATTCAGCTCCCGTTCTACATTCCGATTTAAAAAAAATAGTTTTTTCACTCCTTGGGAGGGTAGGTAGGTAAAGAGGGTGACTTTAGGGATGTTCATTGTTACTGTACTCGCCTCGAGGATTTTGTAGTGGTTATATTATATTTCAAACGGGATGTATGGTATATCTATGATTCGCTAGGCAAGTAAAGAATTCCTACTTTTATTATGAGAAGAGCTAGTTCGTCTTCTGGTGTCGGTGATTGGCTTTGGTAGCCGAAATAGGCCAATGGTACACACATAAATAAAAAATTAACAAACACCCTGAACCAGTGAAATGCCAGACCCTGTAATTGTATTGCTTCTTTTTCAATTATTTTTGTGTATTGGATTTTACTTTTGAATGTCTAATGTTGTAATATAAGGAGTAAATATTTAGATGTTAGGTGTATGAAATGTATATGTATATACAAGAAATAATGTTTTTCAATAATAAAAGAGTAAATTGCAATTAATTTTTATTAGGTTAACACCCGCATTGGCAGCTGCAGTTTTAGTGAGTGCAACGTTATTGGAATATATGAGTTCCGGTCCAAGATGGAATTATATAAAAAGCGATTTTGCGAATAATTGTAAAGTAAACTGGTGGACTACTCTCCTCTATGTTCAAAATTATGTAAATGTCAGTAAAATGGTAAGTATATAAATTGTATTTATAAGTAAATTTCAGTATCAGCACAATTTAGTAAAAAGTTGGTAAAGATATTTACAGAGAACTTTCCTCTTTATTTGCCTTCTTTTATTTATTATTTATCTTTTTGACCAATTATGGCCTTTTTGAAGTAAATATATGTCAGATTTCCTTCTTGATGATGGTATCAACTGTACTATTTTCCACCAACGTTTCTTAATTAACTACTTTTTAGGGTCGCCACCTTGAATCTTTATTGTCACATAATTGACACAATTGCCAAGGAGAAAACCTACTATACTTTTGAAGAAAATTATACAAGGTGGTTACTTTTAAAAAATAATTAGGAAATGACCGAGAACAATAATATTTGGAATATTGTTGTCATAATCGCCAAGAAGGAAATCTGCTCTACGTTTGAAGAAAATTATACAGGGATCACTTTTAAAAAATTAGTAGGAAACGACGGAAGACAATAATATTTGGAATGTAGTTGTCATAATTTCCAAAGAGGAAACTTGCTGTATTTTTTGAGAAAATTTAGGGTACTCACTTTAAAAAACTTTAGGAAATAAATAGGAAACGACGGAAGACGATAAAATTTGACATATAGTTGTCACAGTTGTCATAGAGATATGCTTTTATTAAAAATATACCGAGTGGCCATCTTAAAAAATAATTAATTAAGAAACAATAGACGAGAAAAATAATCGGAGTGCAGGTGTCACTATTGCTACAAAGAAAACCTAATAACTGCTATTTAAAAAATGTACGGTGTGGCCATCCTACAAACAAATCAATAGTAAATGAAAGGTGCCGAATAAGAAAGTTTTGCGTAAATCCCTTTACAAAGGACTCCGCAGTCTTCTTATGGAAATTGGGTTTCACTCAAATTGCTCAAAACCTATGGGAATATCTTCGCTTTTTTATGCCGATCTAAAGTTCTCACTGGCGAACGTCAAGAAACTGGAAAGTGCAGTATACAAATCGTATACGAATTTTTCGCAAATTTGTGTTCTATTGCCCGTTTTAAAATATAACGTGTATTGTTCGTATTCATATGTGTTCTTAAAAAATAGCTAGCATGATGGTAATAGAATTTATGTATATTTATTATCTGCAATGTAAAGATCCCTATCCCACGCTTTGCGGACTATCACAATATTTACACGGATTCCAGTTTTTACATAAGCACTAAAAGACTTTAAAGGGCCAATAAGAAAATAAAGCGATTTAAAAACAACTATATCTAAGAAAGATTTCATTATATTTTTTTTCAGTGTATTGGACAAACATGGTACCTGAATATCGACATGCAATTATATATAGTGTCACCACTGGTATTGTATCTTTTATGGAAATATCACAGAATTGGAATAACTGTCGTAACAATTTCAATTATAATATTTATAATTTTACCATTTTATATTGCATATGAAAAAGAATTATCAGGTGTACTAACTAATTTCTACCCCAAGTAAGTAAGACACTCTTGATATATTTATTATCTACAGTGTGGGGCAGTAGTGCGTCGGACCTCGATATCTCGAGTTCTACGATAGCTAGAAATTTTGTAAAAAAATTCAAGTAAACTAGGCAAAATAACTGGAAATTATTTTCGAACGTATATTACGAGCCAAGACGAAATTACAGGACCAAGTGCCTTTTTTTAAATAAAATGCTATGTATATCAGTACATTTTTTAAAGCCTCTTTATAGGCTCTATTTATTCCTATATTAGCATTGAATATCTCCCAAACACTTGGATGTACTACATTTTTTGTTGAAATAATACAATCTGCAGATGGATATTAAAATCACCACAGTCACAATAATGGGTTTTAGGAAAAACTAATGTGAATACCACTTACGAGACATCTAATTAATGTCTTTGAATCATTTTCATTTCCCAAAACTGTACAGGGTGGCCAGAAATTATTTTTCAATTAAGAACTTTTTAAATTGAATTTTCGCAATTTTTTCAAATGGAACTCCCTGTATATTTTTCAACCATGTGATGTAGAAATGAAAATCGAACATTTTTTGTAAGCACTTCCCTCTGGCTAATTGCAACCAATTTCGTTTTATTGAGCAATAATTACAAAATTCAGAAATAAACTTAAAAAAGAGGTTTCTTCAAATAACTCAGTAGAAAAGATTATAATAAATGTTGCACATGTTGCCCATTTTGATTGACACACATCTCTATGCGCTTTTGAAATGAGGTTCCCACTGTTCCTAAAACTGTCGTTGTGATAGATCTAAAGGCAGTTATTATTCTTTCCTTCATATTTTGTACTGTTGTTGATGTGTCTCTATAAAAAATTTCCTTCGCGTATCCCCATAAAAAGAAATCCATTTTTGTAAATGGGGGAATCTAGCAGGCCATTTAGTGGGTCCATTTCTTTCAACACATTGATGAGGGTAGGTATTATTTAAGTGGTTTCTAACTATATTTAAATAATGTGGTAGAGCACCATCTTGCTGAAACCACATCCTATTTCGAATTCTTTCAGGGAGATTGGTAGATAGTTTTCCAAAAAATGAAGATAAATAGCTCCAGTCAATGTACCATCATAGAAATGTGGCCCTATTACATGTTCTCCAATAATTTCTCCCCAAACGTTTATGTCTGTGTTGGTTATCAACTTGCATAAAAAGTGAGGATTTTCCGAAGCATAATAATGCAAATTGTGGAAATCCATTTTTATGAAAAGTTGCCTCATCAATGAATAAAACAATATTGAAGAAGTTGACATCATCTTGCATTTTACCTCTGGCCCAATTACAAAATTGTAGGCGCTTTTGAAAACCGTCATCAGATAATTCCTGGTGTATTTGAATATGATACACATGCAACTTATTTGTTTTTAAGATACGACCCAAAGACCGTCTACTTATTCCTACCAATGAGCTCACATCTCTTTGACTAACATGGGAATGCTCAACCAGCAAGCGCTGATTCAGGGGGGGCGAAGGTAGTCTCGCCCCCCCCCCCCCCCCGGAGCAAAGTTTAGATAAGAAAGCCTGATATAAAAATAAATTTATTTTAATGCATTTATGTTATTTTTACCTATTAAATAATTGTCGCCCCTCCCTCAACAAAACGCTGGATCCGCGCCTGGTTGCCAGCACCACAGAAAACTCTTTTTCTTCGTTCACAACACGTTTTATTCTTTCTTTTTTTATATTCGACATTTTCAGTTGAGAAATCTATCGAGAAGGTTTTGGAAGCTGTTAACATCAAAAATCCTTCTTTCAGGATAACGTTGGTGATAAATTCTATTGTCAAGTAAACAATTTCTGTCTGACTCGCCCAAAACAAGAGTCATGCCTACAAGTTCCGCTTTATTAAAATTCATATTGTAAAATTCCAAATATTTTAAATTCAATACAAATTGTAACTAACGACCGATAAGTGTAATAAATACTCCGTTGTACACCACAAAAAAAAATTTACAAAAAAACATTACACTAAAGAACCTGTTAAATACTATTTACTCATTACAATGGATTGGAAGAAATGGTCCCACTAAATGGCCTCACTTCAAAATTGCATAAAGACGTGTCAATCAAAATGGGCAACACATCGAACACATTTTATACATTTTTCTAATGAATTATTTGAGGGAACCTCTTTTTTTAAGTTTGTTTTTGAATTTGACACTTATTTATTTATAAAACGAAAATGGTTGCAATTAGCCATAGGGAAGTACTTACAAACAATGCTCGTTTTTCACTTCTACATCACATCGTTGAAAAATAGACATTTTAAAAAATTGAGAAAATTCAATTTAAAAAGTTCATAATTGAAAAATAGTACAGTTTCAGGAAATGAAAATGATTCAAAAATATTAATTAGATGTCTCGTACCTGGTATTCACATAAGTTTTTCTTGAAACTCAAAATTGTGACTGTGGTGATTTTTTTAATATCCATCTGCAGATTGCATTATTTCAACAAAGAAATTCATTACATCCAAGTGGTTGGGAGATATTCAATGCTAATATAGGAATGAATAGAGCCTAAAAAGAGGCTTCAAAAAATGTACTGATCTACATAGCCTTCCATTTAAAAAAAAGGCACTTGGTCCTGTAATTTCTTCTAGGCTCCCCCTGTATGTTCGAAAATAATTTCCAGTTACAGACTTTTTTATCTAGTTTACTTGCAAGTTTTTAAAACGTTTCTAGCTATCACAGAACTCGAGATAACGAGGTCCAACGCACTATTGCCCCACCTTGTATAACTCACATTTTTATACCTATGCGACTTAATCAAAACAGGTATATTTAAAACCGGACAAAGGGTAGAAGAAGAATTGTATAGACATCCCTTTCATAACATGCTAAATTGAATAAAAATATATGTGCGACGGAATGTATGTGTGTACGAAATTTGTTATAAATGCAATACTTAAAATTTTTATTTTTTCCGACCGTATATAAAATAGCAAGGTAGAATACTCTCTATTGAAATTGGATCATATCCGTTGTAAAATATTATCATATTTCATGTAAAGTTTGTTTTATAATCATTAGCCCTCGACGGGTGTTATAAGTTTGAAACCTTTGTGTGCATATGTGCAAGTATCTGTCTGTGGCATCCTAGCTCCAAGACGGCTGAACCGATTTCAAAGCGGTTTTTTGCGTCGAAAGCAGGGATTTGCGAGATGCTTCTTAGCCATATTTGGTGGAGATCGAGTATGCCATTTTCAAGTTTCATTGTTAAACAGTCAGTGTAACAGATGCCGTGCGTCTCTTAGAAATGGCGGAGGAGCCGGTGTTATGTCACATATTACATTAATCTTTATCTGAAATGTATTTAAACAGTTTTAAAAAATATCTTGAACTTCGTTTAAGTTAATCTTGTAATAAAAAAAATGGAAATAAAACTTAAATTAAAAATTTAAAAAACCGCCGACACAAAAAATAAACCTTTAAAAAAAACAAATAAAAGTTCAATTGAAAATTCAAAAATACCCGGACACAAAAAACTTTTCAAGAGGAATAAATCATTTATATTCTCTGCCTCGAAACACTGGCTATTTATTTTTCTTTAAAATTTTTGGAACGTGAATTAATAGTTTTCAGTTAGGTAGGTAGGTATATTATTATACTCTTCGCGAATACAAAACGAAGAGTATATTACATTCGATCGGCACATTTCTGAAACCGGTAATATGTTCGTAGAGAAAAAATTTTCATATCACTGTGTTCGTGATCGTATTCTGAACAACTTTCAAAATGTCCGTTCGACTGTCCGTCCTCCGTCGCGTTACTTTAAAGCACGATAACTTTTGAACGAAAAGCCCGATTGCATTGAATTGAAATTATAATGTTAGCTAGAGGAAGAACCTTGTTGTTTTTGAACAAAATCGATCAATTAATTAAAAAGTTATTAATTTTTAAATTTGAAAAAAAATATGTGTTATGTTGTAATTAAACAAAAAATGCCTAAAAACGATTTTATTTACAAAAAGAAAACTGCGAAGAGTATCATATAGAATGTGCAACAATTATATAAGTATTTAGTTTGTTTTACTGCAGATATATAACTCTCATACTTACTAGAAGTAACATAATGCATAAAATCAAATATGTGCCTATATCATGTGAAGTAAATTTCTATCTCTGATTTCTTTTTCGAATAATGGGCTTGTTCGACATTTTTTTTTATAAATCGAAAGTGCAAGTATAAATTAATGGATCTGCAAAAAATCAGAATCTTATTCGCACGCTTAGTATCCTAAAAACTATTACAAATCTTCACCTCGCCAAAATGGAGCGTGGCCAGGCGCTACATCACTATACGCATAGACTCGGCGATCTCAATAGACTTATTGATGCTCCTTACTTGTTATAAATTATAAGTGTTTTCGAAGTATTGTTTGTTTTGCTTACTACTTGACAGTAGTACAATTTGGTGAAATGTCAAAAAATTACAATTTTCTCTCGCTCCTGCCGAGACGAATTTTCGATTTTGACCCTGCAATTTACGATTAGAATTCATCGCCAACCTTCTCCTTTCCATGGATACATAGAACGAACTTTCACTCGACGTATTTATTTAGTTACCAGCGTTTAAAAATTCCATGTTTTTCGACTTTTCAGGTTAAATTTGAAAGGTCCCATTTTTCTTATGTCACCTGCGTATAGTGACATCACAAATGAGCGCTCTGTTTTTGCAACTATTACTAATTTCAACTCCTTATATCTCGAGAACAAAAAAAGTTAATAATACGAAATTTTAAGTGTATAATGAGAATATCGAGTACTATATGAAAAAGTATAAAAACCGTATAAAAAGAATATCATGGAACAAGCCCATGATGATATCTCTGTAGTAAAACAAATAATATACATACCCACCTTTCTAACTGAAAACTATTAATCCAACAATAAATCAGGAAAAGGAATAGCCAATGTTTCGAGTCAGTAAATATAAAGTTTTTGTTAGTTTTAAATGTTTATTTTTTGTGTCGGGGATTTGTAAATTTACAATTTAAGTATGTCCCTCAAGTTCGAATGAACTTTACGTGTAGGTTAAGTAATACATCAGTTTTACTTTATAATAGTATAATGAAGTATTTTTAATAAGGTTATTTCAAAATAATTGACAGTTGCAGTTCAGCGTTGCTGATTGGGAATGGCTATTGAACACGAACTTAGGCTTGAAATTTAAATTTAAAACGTATGTAAACTAGCATGGTAAGACATTCCCTATTAAAATTATATATTCATCATATGGGGTGATCGCCATTGGCTTATAAAGTGTCTTCTTTTCTATAAACTATATTTTATTATAATTTAGAGCAAAATAAGGTGATTGATTATTCATAAAAAAATACGAAGATGTATACGATATCAAAACTATATACAACTATATAGTGCACACATTTTTATTAACCATGCGAAATATCAACTGATCAATCAGTTTAGGTCCACTCCAAACATTCAAATAATTAAGGATGTTAAATTAAATCTTAAATAGATTAGGTCATAATTAAAGACATAAATACTTTTAGGTATAAATTAGAATAAGCACGTCGGAAACTTTAGTATTCACTATGTAATACTCTTGATATAAAGGCCTAATAAGCCGAAACATATGTAGAGTATTTATAATATATTGATTGATTCATCTAAAAGCAGTGTTTAATTTATAATTATTTTCAAGATGTTTCGCAAGGTACCTACCACAAGTTCAGTTCAGTGTATTAAATCTATTTATTGTAACTTTAAGGTTCCGTTTTTTTTTATATATTTAGATTCATCAGATCCTACAAAAATGACTTGAAGAATTTGCTCTTGTGGTTGAAACAATCGCGACGCGGCAAATTCTCTTATATATTCTAATATTTTTCTAACTGTGCAGGAATTATTAAATTGTATTAACGCGTTCCTAACACCTATATTTATAGATGCTTCCCAGGAACAAGTTTGAATTCAAATTGATCAAATAATTCATACAATATTTTTTAAACAAACACATAAAGGTTTTCGCACTTTTTCAGAAAAACATAATCTTACATAGATTTTTTTATAGTATGCCATATACATATAAATTGAGCATCACGCTGAAATTGTCGCACAGACTTATCGCACCTACTGACAGCTTGACGAAATTATTTTTTCAAAGGTCTCTTCTGAGATACATTTACTAGAAGATATTTCATACAATATAATATGTGGCGGCGAATTTTTAATATCATTCATTATTATACTCTTCGCAAATACAAAACGAAGAGTATATTGCATTCGATCGGCATATTTCTAAAACCGGTAATATTGCGCGTAGAGAAAAAATTATCATATCACTGTGTTGGTGATCGAATTCTGAACAACTTTCAAAATGTCGGTCCGTCCGTCCGTCCGTCTGTCTGTCCGTCCGTCCGTCAGTCACGTCTCTTCTAAGCACGATAACTTAAGAACGAAAAGTCCAATTGTATTGAAATGTCAGTAAGTTAGTGCTAACTAGAGGAAAAACCCTTTTGAACAATATCGATCAAAATAAAAAAAGTTATTAATTATCTAAATTAACAAAAGAGAAATTGTGTGTTTTATAATTAAACAAAAAAATGTCTAAAACCAATATTATTTACAAAAAAAACTGCGAAAAGTATCCTATAGAATGTGCCACAATTATATAAAATGTTCAGTAAATCGGCGAAAAGTATAATGGTTAGTTTGTTTTAATTCAATTTAACTTCTATTTCAGAACAGAAAAAGATACATATATGAATACTGTGTATTTAAAAACCCACACAAGAGCTGCTCCTTGGCTAATAGGAGTTCTTCTTGGATACTTATTATCTGAAGCAAAATTTAAACAAATTAAAGTTCGCAGAATGAATAAGGTAAGTTTATAGGTTAATAATACGATCTTGATATTGCAGATTCAGGGAAAGAAAAATTTCTTTTCTTACTTTACCTACTCTGATGATTACGTCATTTGAAAGTGGATTATCTTCATTATTCATTTTTTTTATATGATCGCTGTCTACAGTCGATTCAATGAAGCTTTTTACCTCGGAAGTCTCGAGCAATGAATGGATTTTCATTATTCCTTCTGCAATGTCTTTCCAAGACTATGAAAGTTACTGTTAAGAAATTTCCAATGTCGGCTTTTCATTTGGAGGTGGTTTCCCACCCCATCTAGGGGGGCGGAAAAATCTAATACAGAATTAAATTGTAGGAGAAAATAGTATTCAGGTTTTCATGAAAATGGATATTTTCCAAGTTTTGAAGATTTGAACATTGTGATATTATCGTTGAAAAATTGACACTTTGAGTCGATTTTTCGTAAATAATTGAAAAAGCATGTTACGTATGGTAAGGAAGTGGTATGAGACAAAGAAGAAGCCTACGAAAAGACAAATACTTAGAGGTTTCTTCCTTATTTCTGTAAGGAGAATTGTTCTGGATATACAACAGATTAAAATTAGCACTCAAGTGTGTATAAGTCGACATATAACATTTAAGTTTCAAATGTATTGAAAATAATATCAGTTTGATGAAAAATACATACGATAGAAATTAAGTGACTTGAGATTCTTTTTTAGGCTGTTTCTCATATCCGTGCAATTTTAACAATAACGAAGTTATGTGCGAAACGATGATTATTTTGTAATTCTTCTTTTCTTAAGTTTGAAATTTTCCTGCTGCTATTGGCCGTAGAATGAAATTTTTAAAATTCTTACTGGTTTTTCGTGATACACAGTATCACTGACGTGTTCTAATTTTTTAATATTCTTGAAATATTTATATTAGAGTACATTATACGTTAAACTATTTAATAATTTCGCAATTTTACTGGAAATATGTTCTTTCAGCAAATACCGGGAAAACTGTTGTTTTAAACGGATGTCATACAAAAATTTGAGGCGTTTGCTTCTAGGATATACGCCCAAAAAGAAGTTTCTGGACTCATTAGCTTGCTTTATATATTTTTCCCTATGTACGGAATCGTCTAAAAATATAATTTAATTCCAGATGTCATTATAATAAGTACATACGTGTACCAAATTTCAAGTGAATATATCAATCTTATATTATTAACCCCTTTAATAATGGTGTGGAGGTGGTTGGGGGCGTGTGGAAAATATTATTGGAAAATCTGAGGCCTTGGTTTCTAGTATACCCACCAAATCTTAAGTTACTGTACTTTTATCAGCTTGCTATACTTAATCTCCCTTATTTACCCCAATTTAACCCCCAATCATTCACCAGAATTAGCGCAAAACATAATCTAGTCATATGTACATACATGTACCAAATTTCAATTCAATATCTTAAACCGTTCCATCTTAAACAGAACGACAGACAGATAGACCGACCGACAGACAGAAAATGTTCTTTCGCAGAAATTTAAAATATCGACGGTTTATGACTTAGAGCCCATTTCAACAAAAAAAATTGAATTTTTAAAAGCTTTTATTTAAATTGCAATGTTAGTGTGTTAGTTAGTTTGTTTAGGTCAAATCTTGCAAGCTCAATTTCGACTAGTTCTAATTAAGCTAGAGCTTTGAATGGCACACGTGTATAAGTCCGGTACAAGGAAACATAGTGTAGCCACTATCGGTAAGAATCCAATATGGCGGATGTCCCCAGATGGCGGATCGTCTTTTTCTTCACAACCGCCCTTAATATGGGTATCAAATGAAAGGGTTTGACGAGTAAATTACGATAAACTATTGGACGTCATTCTAAATTCAATATGGCGGACGTCCCAAGATGGCGGATCGCCTTTTTCTTCACAACCCCCTTGATAGGGGTATCAAATGAAAGGGATTGACGAGTAAAATACAATGAACTATATAACGTCATTCCAAATAAAATATTGTCACGACGAAAAAGGGCTAGGGCCTTAGCCATGGGCCCTACTCCCTACGTGACGGGGGTTATTTGGAGAAGTGTGTGTTAATAAGGGGCAACTCTAAGAATTTACATGGTTTTATTAAAAAACTCATTTAGGGGATAACAAACAAACAACAGATACAAATAATCAACAATATAAAAATAGATAGAACACATAAAAATTTAAACAATCTTACCAATATACATAGCGGGGAGGAAAAGGTGTCACTTTCACTTAACTTAGTGATTTCCCGGGTGGAGATCACTAAAACTGCCTGAAGGGCCTGGGCCCCACATCCTAAGATGAGGGCCCAAACTAAGACTGACTGTCGACACTAACGTCGAAACTCAATTAATGAAAAGAACCGAGAGCCTCGTTTGTTTTGATTGTTCGATTTATATACTTGTTTATTTAGCAAATCTTTATGCCGTCAATGTTATGTTTATATATATTTGTGTTTTATTATTAAACAATTCTACTAATTGGCATTGAAATTATTTAATTGTTTTTTATTTAATATGGACTAGGGCCGAATATATTTAATTTATACAAACATTTGCGACTTTCCCGGATTTGGCTGTTTCCTGCGTGACATATTTCCCTCCCGTCCAAAAGCTGGCCCTCCAGCTTAGATTAGCCCTTCATATAGGGAGAAAACAACAAAGAGGATTTTATTTATTCTAATATCACAGTTCAACAGGGGTAGCATCAACAAAGTCTCGTTATAGGTAATTTACTAATGCAACACCAAAAAAGAAGAGGAATAATGAGAACTTTGTCGATGCCTACCCTGCCGAAATATTAAAAAAATTTTACATCAATTTTAAAAGAATGTTTGGCATGTTCACCACTCGGTCTTTGATCAAGTTTGTTGGCACACCCGGTTCAAATTCATAGTTCGGCACTATCACTACAGTTCGTTCACGCAGTTCTTCCAGGACTGTGGGGGCATTGTACTTGTCACCTATTGTTCGTTTGTCTCATTTTGTGAGATAACGGTTTCAAGTGCCCGGAGGTGTGGTCGAGTTACATCATGGTAGTTTTTGTTGGTCCCTGGATGGTTATACAGCATCTCCTGTGTGCCAAGGGTCGGGCGTTGACGATACCGGCCGCCTTGGGACTGTCGGCCGGCCTGTTGTTTTTTACATTCGAGCAGCTAATGTTTTTGTTCCCTCCGAAATGCCTGTGTTGATGGCATTTTGTATGACCAAAAATGCTTGGAGGCATCGCTCGGCCTGGGTGCGGCGGACGTTGGCGTGGAAGGCTTCTGTAGTATTTACCTGCCCTTGAATTTGCAGATAGTTCGGGATTAGTTGAAAGTCCTGCCCTTGTACAACTTGGAGGATGCTGTATATGATGTTTGGATTATACGTATGAATGTAACTCCCCGATTGGTTGACTGTATTTCCATTTCGGGTACCATCCCTCTGGAACGGTGCGTCCCTGCCAACTGCTGGAAAACGTCCGGTAGTGCCGACGACTCTTTCCTGTGAGTGTGCCATAGATCTCCGTGAAACATGCAAGAAAAAACAATTAATACATAAATGAGTACCTATAATTCATTATACATAATTATCATTACACATTTAAACACTTTTATTAAAGAGGATTAAATAATTGTTGCCTTAACTTCTAACTATAATTATATTTCCTGTCTATTGGGTCAGCGACATTATTTACGTTTGACATGAAAGAATTCGCTGACGCTACACTTCTATTCTTTTACCTGAACTTGGCCTGGACAAAATTGCTGAGTTTTACTAATATTAAGTAATTTGTACCAGTAGGAGCTAGTGGGTGTTTCATTTAATAATAAAGTTGAACTTGACACTGCAATAGTAAACTATGACACAAACAAATTTTACCTGTATTCACCTATTATTGCAAGTTCCAGTAACTAATATACTATTAAATGAAAATATTTAATTATTGGAGAGACGAAAGAAAAAAGTAATTTTTTACAAGTGATGTCACTTGGTGAATTTTGTGCTTGGAAGGGGAAAACATTTGAAAAGACTAGTAAATTGTTTAACTTCTCTAGTTTTTTACCTAAGTAGGGTACCATTCTTTTTGTGTGTATCATTTCCTAATGATTTTAACTTTAAGTAAACTTTTAACATCACAATATTAATCTCTACTCTGCTTTAGGACGGACATAGTTAAACCTTCATTTATTTCTATTTTAGGAAGAAAATAGTTATATACATTTACTTGTTTAGCTTTAGCACGGACATTCTTAAACACTTGTTTTTAAACTTTATTGCACGAAGATGACGTTGAGTTCCCGTTTATGAACCTTCTTCCACGCCTTCCTTGTCATGAAATATTTTACTCGCAAACTATCAGCAATGTACCCCCTTATATACCTCAATAATAATTATTCACAAATATCTCCCTTGGGGTTGTACATCTTTATTTGCAACAATGGTACTACATGTACCTTATTTGACGAGGCCGACGTTCAGTTCCTTGTGAACCTTCTTCCACGTGACCCTCATCTTAAAACCTCTTGCCCGTAACATCATAGGCAAAATAATCCCTTATACATCTCAATAAAATAATCATCAACTCTTTATATTCATCTTGCACATCTCTGTGTGCGAAAACCATAACACGTATATTTCATTTGACAAGGCTGACGTTTAGTTCTTTTTGAACTATTCTCAACGTCGTCTTCGACTTGAAACATCTAGTTTCGTAATCAAAACATCATGCTATATCACAATTATACAAAAAACATGTCCCTAACTATTATTATTAACTTTCCCAGCTTCCTATGAAATTTATGATACACAGTACACACTCCACAAAAAAATTAAAAAATGAATCTCGGTACCCTTGTTTACTATTTAATAAAAAAAATTATGGTCATTCTACATTTAAAACTTTAAGTTCTTGCCTAGATTAATTATTTGAATAAATAAATTACTTGTCTCTCAAGACTTTTGTTTAAAAAAAAATTGAAATTAAGCTGTCGTCTGTGCTGTATCGTTGTCCACAAGGCAGTTTGGGCTGAGTAATCGATGTTGCGCACCATCGCAATTTTTGCTCAAATCACCTAGCAGACTCCGAGGACAGTCAGCTTGATGACTTTACCAAAAAAAGGAGAGAGAGACAACAACAAAACAAAATACAATCTAGCAAGCAGCAACCAATTATTTGCTTATGACCTAATTATTTTTTCCCCAGTACTTATCTTCCTGACTAAAACTTCTGATTTTTTTGTTTGTTTTTTACTTCAATTAACTTATAATCACGAAAAATTTAAATGACTTTTGTTTGTAACGTTTTACTCTAGAAAGCTACCCAACCATAAGTACGTTTAATACTTCAAATATTAACCTATGGAAATTTTTTACTAATCTCTATCATTTAGTCGTCTACCAATGTAATAATTAAACTTTTAACCAACTAACTTCTTACTAAGTAATTTGTATTACTTTATAAACACCTATAGATTTACCCATTTAATTTACTCATTTTATCCCGAATTTTACTAACTTTTTGACTTTTTAAACTATTTTCAATATTTGTCATGTGTATCTGTGGCCTCATTTACATCGACACAGCATTACCAACCAAATATTAAAGTTCTCAATTTCTTTAGAATTAGATGATAAAAAAATATATCTTATTTTGTATCTGCACTATTCTATTTCTATACTACAAACAAAAGGACGCGAAGTACACAATGTAAATGAGCTCAATGACCACATGACTTTTCCACCCCTTAAAAAAAACAACAAATGCAGATCGTCTTTTTGGCAATTTACTAAGACAATTGCATTTGCCTAATACAAACCTCTCTTTACCTACCTGGTAGAGGCACCCTCTCCCACACTAATGTATATTGTATATGATAAGACCGTATTTTGACATAAGACAACTAATTGATTCCGTATTACTGATAACTTTTGTGAAAAGGAAACCTAATACGAAAAATTAATTTGCCCTTAAATACTATAATAGAAAAATCATAAATAGATTTGTTGATGTTAACTTTTATTTTTCAAAAAGAGAATCAACTACAGAAGACATGAGATGTAGTTTTGTCTACATTATGCTTAAATATTCTGATAGAAATTTTAATATGAAAATAAGTAACACACTAACTCTCTCCAGAACAAAAAACCAAGATTACAAGGGTTTCTGTCTTAACCATTGGCATTACGAGAAATGAATTTGAAACATATGTTTAATAGTACACTTACAAATTTTATGTCGGGGTTAAAAAGAAGAAAAAAAATACTTGCACTCAGACAAGAAGATAATAAAGGGGTAGTGAGGAAATCCTACCAGAATATTTCTCTGCCTGAGAGGAAAATATTAATTATCTCCAAGTTGGAGACAAATTGAAACAATAAAATAACCATCTTTTATAGATTTTTAGAAATATTACATAAACATTCTCACCAAAATTGAACGTCTTCGACTTTGATTCGCGAATCATGTACATAAAGTTAAAATAGGATGGCAATATAAAATTAAAAGAATGGGATGATTATAAAAAATCATTTCTAAGAAAAAAACTTGGGGTGACGTATACGAAATTAAAAATAATGAGAGCAAAAAAACTTGTGATAGCTAAATAGGAATGGTTACGAAGAACCAACCCCTTGGGACGAAAACTCGGCTTGTCCACCATATGCATATACATATAGCACATGATGGGCTTTAAGAGGAGAAGTGATTATGAGGAATCACCCCTGGGAATGAAGCTAGGCGACCTCCACCATGTGTCACGCTGAAAAAGGGCTAGGGCCTTAGCAATGGGCCCTACGCCCTACGTGACTTTGGGTTCTCTGGAGAAGCGTGTGTTAAGAAGGGCAAGTTTGTGGATTTACATGATTTTATTAAAATACTCTTTTAAGGGAGATAACAACGAACAACAGATACAAATAATCAACAATACAAAAATAGATAGAACACATAAAAATTTAAACAATCTTACCAATATACATAGTGGGGAAGAAAAGGTGTCACTTTCACTTAACTTAGTGATCTCCCGGGTGGAGATCACTAAAACTGCCTGAAAGGCCTGGGCCCCACATCCTAAGATGAGGGCCCAAAACTAAGACTGACTGTCGACACTAACGTCGAAACTCAATTAATGAAAAGAACCGAGAGCCTCGTTTGTTTTGATTGTTCGATTTATATACTTGTTTATTTAGCAAATCTTTATGCCGTCAATGTTATGTTTATATATATTTGTGTTTTATTATTAAACAATTCTACTAATTGGCATTGAAATTATTTAATTGTTTTTTATTTAATATGGACTAGGGCCGAATATATTTAATTTATACAAACATTTGCGACTTTCCCGGATTTGGCTGTTTCCTGCGTGACAATATGGCGGACTCCCTAGGATGGCCATAAGTTTCAAATGAAAGAGTTTTGTATGTCTGTGTGTCTGTAAAATAAGTAGACTAAAAATTAAGAAACAAAATTATATGCGACAAATATTTTTAAGAAAAAACTTTTATTTGAAGAAACTGTACTAAAAAAAAAAAATTTTTTTTGAAATTCATACACCTGGAAACCAAAAGCTTTGGGGTCGGTCAATTGAGCAAAATAACTAAGCAATAGTGCTATATGACCGTTCCCAAAGCTTTTGGTTTCCAGGCGTATGATTTAAAAAAAAATATTTTTACTTGTTAGTACAGTTTTTTCAAATAAAAGCTTTTCTTAAAAACATTTTTTTATACAACTGTATTTTTTTACGATTACTATACTTAAATAAAACAAGCTATTAAGTTTATAATATGTATTTTTAACGTTAAACTGTTTATTGTCGAGTTATTTGAAATTTAAATTTTATATTCCTTTTTGGGCCCTGGGCTTCTTCATTGTATGTAACACTTTTTGAGCTACTATTTACGATACCGGAAGTTGGTACCAATATTTTAATGATAAAATCGCAATTTTAAAACCATTGTAACTTGGAAAATATCCATTTCCATGAAAAACTATACACTATCTTTCTTTCTAACAATTTAATTCTCTATCAAATCAATCTATCCTTTTTGTCTTTTGGCTACTTCGCTAGAAGGGATGGGAGACAATCCCCAAATAAAAAGCCGCAATTGGGGTTCTGTAAACATTCATGTAGTCTTAGAAAGACTTTACAAAAGAAATAATGAACATCCATTTACTGCTCAAGAATTCCGAGGTTTTGTCGTTTTTACAGATTCATTGACTACTATTTAGATCTCTGGATGAGGTAGGCGTCATTTAAATACAAGCAAAGATCAGAGCTATTTCTATTCTATTGTTAATATATCTTTTATAAAATTCCAGGAAATAGCTATATTGGGATGGTTAATATGTTTTTCAGTAATGCTTACTTGTATATTTGGTGGACACAGCACCCTAAGGTCTCCACATTATGACAGACTTGGTAATGCCTTTTATATAGCTTTAATACGACCTACATGGGCTTTGTGTGTAGCATGGGTAGTCTGGGCGTGTGCAATGGATTATGGAGGTAAGAATATTCCTAACAAAAACAGACTTATTATTAATTTTAACAAAAGTCTGCGCTCGGACTTCTTGAAATAGGTAATTCAATTCTTTTCAAATTGCAATTTATACAATCAGTAAAACTCTAGAACATTACAAACTAGGACCGAATAGACTTAAATAGGATCATGGCAGGACAATAAAACAATTTTAGTCAACATTTCGTTTACTAGGAATAAATAACTTCTCGGGGCTACAAACTAAAGGCTAATTTGGAATATTTTAAGAAAAGTAGAAAGATGGTATCTTCTATAAGTAGGATTGTACTCATTTAGTATGTTTACACACCTCAGATCTATATTCACTTTGTGGAAACCTGTAGCGTGCGTTCACCTTTGCGCCATCTCTGAAGCGCTTCTAGAAGCTGAAAGAGAAAAGTGCAGAGACGAGATCGAGATTGCTAGATTGTTCTAGATACCTGTAAGTAGGTTGCTGGACATTTTCTCAAATGCATTTTGTGGTGTATATAAGGCGACTAATTTACGCATTTTTAAAATGAGTTGGATTTGAGATAATTCCGAAGAGATCTCAAACCAACAGTAAAGTGAAAATATCAATAAAAAGCATTTAAGGCTACGTTAGTTAGTAAACGTGTTGTAAATAATAACAAACGTATTTCGAGGTTAAGTTTACAGTAAGTTATTGAATAAATTGTGTTAGTGGTTACCTCGTGTTATAACTTCCGGACCCACGAGTTAAGGGTGGTTTCCATGGGGGGTGGAAACCTGTGACAATTGGTGTTGAAAGCGAAATTTTACAGCAAGAGGATTTCGGAAGTGTTCGAGTGGACAGTATTCTTCTCGGGAATTAGTGCTAACACAGAGGACTAATTAATTTACATTGTTCTAGGGTTATTTTCGAACAGGAAAATAGTGTTAATTACATTTTTGAGACATTTCTAGAACTTTTTATTTGGACATTAGTATTGATAATTAAATCATTCGAACTTAGAAGTGATAAAGACCCTAAACAAGACTCTTTAGTGCTGTTAAGCGCATTTTCGTGAGAATTCTAGAACTTTCTGTGGACATTAGTGGAAATTTTTTTATTCTCTGAACTGGAAGTAGCAAAAACTCTAAATAAGACTTTTTATAGTGCTGCGTCGAAATTTTTCTGAAAGTTATATTACCGATACTGACGTGATTGTTAAATTTATCTGATTTTAACTTAATCATATGCCCATAACAACAAGAAGTATGTCCGAAAAACAAGCGCAGGACTTAATGGCGGAATTCCGAAAAACGATGGAGAAATAAGAAAAGAAACGCCAAGAGGAATAAGAAAGAAGGCATCAAGAAGAAGAGAAACAGGAATAGGAAATATACGCTAGAAAGAGAAAGAGGAGCAGGAAAGAAAACTCCAGGAAAGGAAAGAGGAACAGGAAAGAAAACGCCAGGAAGAGAAAGAAGAACGGAAAAGAAGACAACAAGAAAAAGAACAAAAACGCCAAGAAGAGAATCAACGTCAAGGAAAATTGACAAAATCATGCAAAACTTGAAAATAAGACATCAAAAACAATCAGATAAATTAAGGCGACTTACAAATAAAGTCAAAGAAGAGGTATAATAAGTGAAGTAAAAAAAAAAGTAGATAAGGTTGAAGAAAAACGGATAAGGCCGAGGTAAAAATTAAATAATATCGAATCAAAGATGGACAAGGTCTAAGAAGAATTAAGTCAAGTCAGAAACGAAATAGAATGGATTAAATGACAGATGAGGGACAGAGGAAGCCAGCAAGTGGTATTATCAGGTCAGCGATTAAAACCTTCCTCCTTTGACGGTCAAATAAGTTCCTGAACAACTTACAAAAGACGGTTTGAAGCAGCAGCGTGTACGAACAATTAATTGTACAATGATGAAGAGAAGACATTAGTCGTGGTATTAAGAGACCAAGCACTGGATTTGCTCCAGACAATTCCGGTAGAGCAACAACAGAACTTTAGAGTTTTGGAAGCTGCTTTAGACTTAAGATGTGACAATCAATAACTTGCTGAAATATACCAGACTCTGCTGATGAAATCGCGTGTTCAAAGAACTGGAGAAACCCTACAAGAATTTTACGCTACCATGTGGAGACTGGCACAACTGGCTTACCCGGATGTACCAAGGAAATTTCAAGAACAATTGGCAATAGGGGTTTCTGGATGGTATACAGGATATCTGAGCAGCAGCGAAGCACTGGTGCGCGCACTCGAAGTTTAAGCTGTCTTTAAGGATGACCCGAGTTCAAAAGTGAAAGCTGTGACGGTTGAGAAATCGTGGTTAGAGAAGAACCTGTATGCAGTGTTGACTGATATAAACAAAATGCTTACTCAGTTACTAGCTAAATGAGATTCTCAAGAAAAGCAGGATAAACAGAGTAGTGGAAGGCAAAGTGGATGAATGAAATGTACATGTGCGACAAATTAGGACATATCCAACTTGAGAATGTCCACAGAGTAGAGGCCGGAGATACTGTGAAGCCGCAGGGTAAATCAGAGGTAGCCAGTACTAGGGAAGCTGTACCGGATAGGGAACGCGGTGCCCCTAGGGAAATAAAGATTTCCCAGCTTCGAAGCATTCTGAGATGTCTACCACTACAAGGATATGATAATAAAACGGAATTTAAGAAAGATGCAGACATTTCATCCGAAGAATGTCTAAGGAAGATTGCAAGTAGTGTCACCAAGAGGAGCAAACTGCAGGTCACGGGAGTGGTCAACACTATTAAGGTGCAGGTTCCGGATGACAGGAAGCGCTCAGACAAAAGCAACTGAACATCTGAATTGGGCCCATATTGAAAGTTAAAGAAGGGAGAATTTGTGCAGAATGGGTGAATGTTTCAGACAGAGGAGTGAAACTGAAAGATTTATGGACGCAGTGAGACCCACTGAGAGTCATGAACGGGCTGTTAAGGAAAGCATGGAAAGCCCGGATGGAAGGCAAGTGGTTATGTGTTTAGTGACAACCTATCATGGGCGGTGTCAATATTAATAGCCAACGTGTAGTCCATTTTTATTTATGAAGTTCGTGGCGATGACCTACATGGCGATTTTGGCCTAGTCGGCACACCTTTCTGTGCTTTGTTATTACGTAAACCACACAGTGGTGAACGCCGTCACGGTGTATCACAAATATGGTTGCTGAAGAGTAATTACCAGTTTTGTTCTGGAGGACGCTACTCCTCATAGGAGAGCTTTTTTTAACTCAATGTTTCATGACATTCTAAACTTATTTCAATTAAAAAAAAATATGATTACTATACTTCCACTCCACTGCGTATATGTGGAAGTAATTAAGGATAAGTTTGTTGTGAATGTTATACAACGCAGTCCATATGTACAGAATAAATTCATTTTAAGCGTAATTTTGAACTTTTAGTAAAAATCCTGAAATAGGTCGAATTTTAATTCAAAATGCCATTTTGTAGCTTGAAAATAGTACTACCTCCTGCATTCACTCCCTTCTGAATTCAACTTTCCCCAAAACCAATAATTTAGCAAAAAATATCTCTCATGAGTTTATAAGACATAGCAAATATAAATTATATTTTCAAATTAATTTCCTCAGTAATTAATGCAATAAACTTAAAAACTGTATACTAGTGAACAGAGAATCAAAATTCGCGTTCGAATGAGGTGCTGCAATAATTCAGAGGCGGTGAACGCGGGAGGTACGTACTATTTTCATGTTCTAAAATGGTAATTTTGAATTAAAATTCGACCTGTTTCAGGATTTTCCTATTTTTGAAAAAGAAAAAACGTGTTCTAAATTGGAATTTATATTTCAGGTCCCGTAAATACATTCCTTTCACTTTCAATCTTTCAAATATTGAACAGATTCACGTACAGCATGTATCTTCTTCATGTCACTATGTTGTACATGATAGTATTTTCTTCAAAAACAGCCATATATTTCACAACGTTTAACATGGTGAGTACAGATTACAGTTTACCATCACACATAAATATAATGAGATATCTTTTTAGGCATACCTGTTTTGGGGAATATACATGATTAGTTTCGGATTATCCATACTTTGGGTATTGGCTTTTGAGTCTCCTATGATTGCCATAGAAAAATATATGTTTAAATCCAAGAAATGATATTGTAGATATATATATGTACACCCTATTTATTTTACTTAGTGCAATGAAATATAAAGAACAAATAAAAATAAAAAAAGAATTGATATGGTGTATTCATTTTGAGAATATAGCATTATTTGTGTTAGTTATGTATCTGCTTCCATTTGTATTGAAAAAATGTTATAATGAAAGCAAGGGATACAATTTTTGTCTATTATAATGGAAGATAATTATTTCTTTCTCCACCTATTCTAGCCTCTCTAACCTTTCCCCTATCCTTCCTCTCCCACTCTCTATTTCTTGAAAACTGTAAATTCTTATGTATAACTTATGACAACTTCTCCCTTATAAATAACGATATAATTGAAACATATTGGTACCTCCAAACTTCACTCTTTATGAATTACCTACTTCTTATTGGGATATCTAAAAAATTAGGTGTATATGCAAGAAGCTCATTCAAGAATATAATTGAATTAGAACATGTTGTGAAGCATGCTTGGAAATAACCGGCCAAGACCACGTCAGGCATGTAGATGATAGGGTTCCATAGCCTACTAACATTTTCTTCAACTTTAGACTACATACATGTATCCTGAGAAATTTGTTCGTTTTCTAAAAACAGTGATTTCAATTTTTTTTAGAAAATACCTTTGCTACAGCGTCCGTTATAATTTTAGTTGAAAATACTAATTAAGAACTACATACAGAAATTTTTTCAGATTTTTTGCATTGATAATTTAGTCTATATAGGAATAGGAGTACACGTTGATAACGGCTTTCAAAGTGAATATCTCGTGACTGAACAGTTCAAATTTATAAGGCAGCAAAACGTTCTTGTAGCATGTTAGGAGACCTATGAACAACACCCCACTAGATGGGGTAAGTGTTAATTACTTTTGGGTCAATCTTCACTGTATGGAAGGGGGTCCAAAAAATCTTGATTTGGGTCATATAAATTTACATCTGTATACCAAAAGGACCCCGGAGCTTTTAAATGCAATTTGGGTTACACTTCCCGGGAGTTGATATTTTGCACAAAGGTCGTTCATGACATACTTACTGATTAAAAGTCACAAAAAATTTTAGTGACAGAATTTTGGGATATTAGTCATAGAAAGTTGTAATTTCGTAAGAATTAACATCTTCGGCCAATATTTCTAAATCCTGTAATTAAAATTTTTTCTTGACCATGGCATACGCCTTTTAGAAAACCCGAATATGCGACAGACTGTTGCATTATTTACGGAGGATGCTGTATTTCAAGACGGCATTGCAGCTGCACGGGAAAAATTTTTACTTTCTACATTCCATGCACATTTAACTTTGCAATGTTGCCTCTTATACAAGTGCAGCAGCTGCCAATCACTCATATCGCACATACCTCCAAGTACAGCAGAGGATGGGTAATAATTTAGAGCTGACTATCTGAGGTCGGCATTGGACTTTGAAACCGATTTTGACATGTTTATATCCAGTCCCAAGCAATTTACTAAAGTATTGAAACATTCTTTATAGGATTTTGCAAACAGCAGAAAAAATAACTATCTATAACTAAAAGAAAAACTTTGTGTAGAAATATTAATGAAATCTTTGCATTCTTTCGATAACCTGAATTCTGGTTATGCTAGCAAATTAAAATCCTAAAATGAATTTAGGATTTTAATTTGCTAGCATAACCAGAATTCAGGTTATCGAAAGAATGCAAAGATTTCATTAATATTTCTACACAAAGTTTTTCTTTTAGTTATAGATAGTTATTTTTTCTGCTGTTTGCAAAATCCTATAAAGAATGTTTCAATACAATTATAAGCAAACAAATAATAATTCATTTTTAAACAATTTACTAAAGCTCATATTGCCTATAGTTGCAAATCGGGATGCACAAATAAAACATTGTGAGTGCTCATCAGCAGGGTTAAAGTGCTCTGCCATATGGGATGGGATTATTAATATATGTACTGGGATGGCAAGTGGAACATCTCCACCAAATTCTTTGCTCGTACTAATTTTTTCAAGGTTCGTATACTTATTTTGCTTATTTCTCTTGCACTATAAAGTTCATAAAGATTGAGTTAAAGCATGAAAATTAAAGAACCAATAACAAAAATACAGGATATTTTAGATGCTGGTATCCAATGCTTATTAGAGCTTTACAATTATAAGCCTTCAGAAGGAGACCTTCATTTACGTGCGATGCAAAAGTTACACCACAACCTGTTTTTAACAAAAATTTCTAAATCGAAAGGAACGTTGTTAATCTTGCAGCTCTTCCTCCTGCAGTGGATGGTTTTACAGAGTATCTAAAAGGAGTGTATTATCAAGTTCAGTCATGGATTGGTGTAGCAGGCAACTATGTTTCGTTCACATTAAATCAAGTTGAATGTGGCCGAAACATTTTAGGTGGAGAATACCACCCATTTCTATTTAAATATCTTATTTTACCTATCTACCAACATAATACATCAAGCCTTACGCTAAGTATTTCAACATCTACATTATGAAAAATAGTTCATTGTACCATTATATAAAACAGATATATAAATATTACAATAAACCGCCGGTGTTTGGCTGGGGATTTCTTAGCAAACTTGTTTTACTTTACCAAAATTGCATTTTAAAAGTGAGGGGTCCGCGGACTCCACAGGTAATTTGGCATTCACTTCCGGGAGCTGAAACTTTGCACAGGGGTAGTACACGCGACATGCTGATCAAAAATCTCCACGGTCACAAAAAATTGTAATGACAGGATTTCGAGACATTGGCTGAAAATCAGTGGCGTAGCTGAAAATCTCGCCCCCCCCCGCAAAATGTATGGTCGAGGCCCCCACAAAATAAAAATCTCACTTAAATTATAAAGTTTTTCCGTAGCGGCGTACATTCTCTTTAGCAAAGTCTTCGATGATGTGATCAGTATCTAACTTCCTTGCTCTCTGTTTCTCAATACTTAATACACATAATGCTGACGTCTTTCTTGTGTCATTGAATTTCGTACAAACGTCTTGATAAGCTTTAACTTTAAAAATCAGCTTTCAGCTGTAGCAACAGTAACTGGTAGTGTTAAGAATAATTTTATGGCAATGAAAACATTTGGAACACTTAACAGTAAAATTTTATGATTTTTTTATAGGGAATATAGCAAAACAAAAGTCTGAAGAATCCGCAATTTCTAATATTTGTGTGCTCAAAACATTTCTTAGTAACAGAAGTTCGTGGGGAAAATCTGCCGATAAATCTTCAGAATAATTTTCAGCAAGATTGCTAGCTTCCAAATAAAGCTGATCGTCATTCAACTTTGATAATGTTTTGGAATTCAAGCAGGAAAATCTCTTTACCACTTCGCTCATCTCAGAAAATCGGCCAACAATCTGTTGAATAGCAATATCAAGGTTGGCACAAAATACCTCTACTTTAAAAGATGTTTCGGAATCTGTAAGTCGTTCATCTTCTACTAATTCATCAAAAAACGTTTGAACGCGCTTTTTTCTCTTTTTTTGAAATTCTTGTTCTATACCCCATTTATTTGACAAATCCGAGGCATCTACTAAAATTAATTATAAACGAAATAACTTTTTTATCAACCATTATTATATTAAAATATGTATATATATATAATATTGACTATTGAATATTGATGTTTAAGATGAATGTAATTTTCAATTTCAATGATATTTTTGCGTCATAAATTTCTAGACTCGGGGGCCCCCAAAATCTGGAGGCCCCACCGCACCGCAGGCCCTGCGGGTCCGTCCGCTACGCCACTGCTGAAAGTCTTAATTTCGACGAAACTTCAACTTTCCTTCACTAATATCTCATTAACAATTTAGTAACCATAGAGACTTTTGATCAGCATGTCATCAACTACCTCTGGGCAAAATTTCAGCTGCTGCGAGTGAAACTCAAATTGCATTTAAAAACTCCGGGGTCCTTTGGCATACAGATGTAAATTTATGACCCAAAAATCGAAATTAAGAGATTTTTTGGATCCCTTCCATACAGTGAAAATTGACCCAAAAAAATTAACACTTACCCCACCTAGTGGAGGGTCATTCAAAGGTCTCCTAAAATGCTAATGTATGTTTTGCTGCTTTATAGTGTTAACTGTTCAGTCACGAGATATTCACTTTGAAAATCGTTATCAACGTGTACTCCTCCTCCTCAACACCAAATTCCTCGCTTGTACCAATTTTTTCGAGGTCAAATTTTATTTTCCATGCACTGTTACACTTAACTATCTTCATTCATAGTTTGAAAAATGTTTTTTTTTTGCCGTTGCCAAGAAAAGCAGACGTGGTATCACAACCAGTAAAAACATAAATAAAAAGATGTTCTTTACAATTTTTGTATTTGTTGTCTAAACTTTTTGTCGAAAATACCTTTTCTGGTTCGGCACCACTACTGCTGCGAGGTTTCAAGAAGAAAATTTCTTGCTTGTCATAGAAGTCATTACTATTTGGAAAGTTGATTGAATCAACTATAAGGATGTGGAATTACCAATACGTCTATTTCCTCAGATACGACTACAACTTTTTATTTTCATGATTACCATTCTTTATGGCTTCTGTTGCAATAGTTCTATCTGCATCTGCAGTGCATGATATTGTTTTATACACAGCTAATCATCTATGCATCATCAGCTATTATTAATAATTTTTTTATTGTTGACATATTTAATAAATAAATAATAAAAGTACAGTTAAATAGTAATAAAAAAGTTTATAAACATTTTAAAAAAAATTACACATTATCCTTTTTAATTATTGTAAAGACTTAAGTAAAATTAAATTTTGGGGGCATTAAACCGCCATTTTGTGGCGGTCATTTTATATTTTGATTCTTTCGAGCACAGATTCGTAATCAGCGAGCCCGAAGACCCCCGAGTAAATATTTTTGACCCTAAAAGGTACTGGCTCCTATTATTATAATTTTTTTTTCGGTTTCACCGTTGCCGGACAGGGCTTCCATGCTTTCCGACCGATACCACACGGTAGCCACGCCGGCGATAATAACAGCCACTCCCCACGACCTGTGGGGTTAGTGACTGTACATTCCAGATTCATGTGCCCTAAGTAGGCGAAGGGACCCCAAGATGACCGCTTTCTGCATTTGGCCTGCTAGCCATTCGGCTGATTTCCGACAGGCTGGTATGGTCTTCAGTTCCGAGAGCAGCGTAGGCTTCATACCTCCGAGTACACCGATTATTAGAACGACCATCTTGACCGAGTAGCCTGGGTACAGCACTTGGAGCTCGTACCGGAGATCGCGATATTTGGTCCGTTTTTCCTCCTCTTTCAAAGCGATGTTTGGCTCAGCAGGTGCTGAGAACTCGATCACAAACATCATCTTGTTTTGATGGTCGAGGAGGACTATATCAGGCTTGTTGGCTTGAATTAGCCTGATTGTTGGAAACGAGAAGTTCCAGTAAATTCGGCACCTCTCGTTCTCGACAACGGACTCGATGTCTCTGGGGACGTTAGGCAGCACTGGTGTCTGATCTACCCCGTACGAGTGCCATAGATGGTAATACAGCACCCGTAACACCGCGTTATGGCGATGGATGTAGGCCGAAATTGCATATACCGGGCATGCAAATAGTAAATGCATGAGCGATTCCGGCGCCTGACGACAGGTCCTGCAGTTAACATCAGGAACCTCTACACCCATTACGCGGCTTCGGTAAACCAAAGTGTTGATTACACCATCTTGGCAGGCCACAATGAATCCCTCGGTCTCCGACTTTAGCCCAGCTGACCTTAAAAAGGCGAATGTCAGCTTAGTCGATAAACCCCGTGTTTCTAGGTTCTTATAGAACACCCCGTGCATGGGTTTATCGACATGCTGCCTAAACATATATTCCTGTTCGGCAGCTTTTATTTGGGCCTTCAGGCGAGGTGCCTGCAGTTCAGTGACTGACTCTGGGTCAGCACCGCGCCGGCCTCCTCGTCTGTTGTCGAATACGAGACCAAGTTCATCTGCGGCTCGTTTTGCCGCCTTAAACAGTCCTACACCTACTCCTGCATTTTCGTGATCTCTCACTAATTGCAGAAGCGGGTCTGAGCTCCTTAGGATGTTGCATGCCATACTTAGTGCTACTCTGCCATGCAGACACGCCAGACCCAAAAGTCCTCGCCCCCCCCCGTTGACGTGAGAGGTACACACGAGGAACGGACGATCTAGGATGAATACTCCTATTGATATTCATCATCTTGCGGGTACTTCTATCTAATTGGCGCAGCTCATCTACAGTCCATTTGACTACCCCAAAGGAGTAGAGCAGGACAGGAACAGCAAGCATATTAGTCGCAGACACCTTGTTCTTCCCCGAAAGTTCTGATGACCAAATCTTTCGGAATAGGCGTCTATACTTGCCGCGAATAGATTCATTAACTTGCTGCACATCCTGGATGTGATGTTGTTGCACACCCAGGTATGTGTAGGTCTCTCCGGCATCCAGATGTGTTAGGATGCTTCCGTCTGCGAGTTGCGCGTCTTCAGCAAAGTCCCCGCATCGTCATCTCTTGAGATGGACGACCGCACACTTGTCCAACCCGAACTCCATGCCAATGGCCCGCGTGTACTCCTCGACCACCCTTAGAGCATTCTGAAGTTCGTGCTCTCCGGAGGCATACAGTTTGAGGTCATCCATATAGAATAGATGAGTGACCTTATGCCTCCGGTTGCTGGGTGGTCCACAATGGTACCCGCGAGTTTGGCGGAGTTCAACAGATAACGGCAGCAGTGAGATGCAAAAGAGGAGGGGACTCAGATAGTCGCCCTGGAAAACTCCTCTTCTGAATACCACCTGCTCTGTTGTAACCCGCTGTGCACCAGATGTTATGGTGAAGCGAGTCCTCCAGAGCGGCAGTAGTTGTTCTATGCATCTCACTAGTGGCTCTGCTACTGCAAGACATTTGAGCAAATGCACCAGTAGTTCGTGCGATGTAGTGTCAAATGCCTTACGATAGTCAATCCAGGCCATAGATAGGTTCCGCTTGTACTGCACAGAATCCTGCGTAATACAGCGGTCTATCAGCAGGCTGTCTTTGCAACCTGCCATGCCCTTCTTGGCGCCACGCTACTCGTAAATCTGCTGGAAGACCGGATCAACCTGCCTTAGTGTCCTAGCATACAAGATACGTGTACATATCTTGTAGCAGGAGTTCAGACAGGTGATTGGCCTGTAATTCCTTGGATCGGACAAATCTCCCTTCTTGGGGATTAGCACGGTAGGTCCCTCAACAAACCAGTCCGGAATCTGCTGCTCCTCGTTCAACCACGAGTTGAAAACTCGAGCCAGACGACGGTGGGTGGAAGGGAATTTTTTCCACCACCAGTTGTTTATGCCGTCTGGATCCGGAGCAGTGAAGTTCTTAGTACCAACAAGAGCTTGTTGAACTTCCTCCGATCTGATTGCCGGGCACACTTCTTCTGGCTCTTCAAAGGTTCTGCGGCAGAGAGCCTCGAAGTGTGCGATTGCTGGAGTGTCGCTATCGAATGGACGTGTCGTTTCGTAGATTCCCTTCCAGAGGATTTCGACATCGGCTACAGCTGGCGGATTGTGGACAACACGCTGTGGCTCTTGAAATAGGCGGGAAGGATTCGTACGGAACAATGTATTTTGTTCCATACTCTTTACCCGCCTTATTAGATTTTTCTTGACAGCCATGAGCGCTCGAATCCGATCTAAACAGTGTTGCTTAATAGTAAGCATCATTGCTAGATTTAGTGTGTGGTGCTGGCGTCTTAGGCCGGCTGCTATTCGCTGGACTTTAGGTGTGAATGCCTTGCCAGCTGTGACGTGTTCCACCACGCTTTGGATTCGAGAAGCGTGTTGTCTGGCCAACTGTATCTTGCCTTCGATCTTTTGTACACGCCGCTTAACCTTATCGATACCGCTTGGGGCCCTGGTTGCCCTTTCGCGGGGAACGAGTTGGCTAGCAGCGTTGTATACGGCAGTGTTGATCTGCCAAATGTCGGCGTCTTCTGGTAGCTCCTCATCGATGGCAGCGTCCATCCGTGCCAGGTTTTGTGGCTTCAAGGTAGCCCTGCTGTTAATTCTAACCCTCGTTCTTAAGTTAACATCGGTGTACCTTCTGGGTTGTTCCCCGACAGCCGCTATTTGCCGCGGTGGAAGTGCGACTGGTGCTTCCTCCTGCTGACGGGGTGCCCTTACATAACCTGATCTGCGCAGGAAGGATACCTGATCTCTGAGTTGTTGTTCAGAGAAGGCGCGATGCTCTGGGTGCAGCTGACACCAGACCTCGCGCAATCGCGCCATGTACCCCCTGCGCTCAGGTTCGCTGCTCTCGTAGCAGGTCAGCAAGTCATCCCGAAGTTCCCTCGTCCACTTAAAGCGTCCATGTCCATTGCGTGGGTTGTTACCATTGAGACCATCCGGTATGGCCCCTCCAACTTGTCTCTGACCCCCATCCGTATGGGGTCGGTTGTGAGGAGCCCTTTCTCTGCCCGTTGGAACCAGAGATATGGGTCACAGAGTGGTTAGCCCTGGAACCCACGTCCGACATCTGTCAGGCAGTTACCTCTATAATTTTTTTTCCCAAAGCCAGTCGCCCTTCTCTCTGACTCCGATGCAACCAGAGAGGGTACGCTGGTAGTACCAGTTACCACTCTCTACGCCGCCGTAGAGTCAGTGATTACTGGGTCCGCGAATCGTGTGCTCTGAGTAGGCACAACGAACCAAGAATGACGGACTTCTGCATTTTTCCGGCTAAAATTTCTGCCGAATTTCGGCATGCCGGTATTTTTCTCAATTCAGAGAGCAGTGTGTGCCTCACTCCACCGAGGGATCCTATTATCAATACGACAAACTTAACAGAGTGGTCTGGATAGAGTCTGCGGAGTTCGTAGAGAAGGTCTAGATATTTAGTCCGTTTTTCCTCCTCCTTCAAGACAATGTTTGTCTCCGCTGCGGCGGAGGACTCAATAATAAACATTGTCTTGAGTTGGTGGTCGAGGAGGACTACGTCAGGCTTATTAGCTTGTATTTGCCTGACGGTAGGAAAAGAGTAGTTTCAGTAAATCAGACACCGCTCATTCCCCACAACGTACTCAACATCCCCCGGAGCATATGGCAGCACTGGTGTCTCGTCTATTCCATACGAGTGCCGTAGATGATAGTACAGCACTTGCAGTGCTCCATCATGTCTGTGAATATAGGCCGAGACTGCGTATGTCGGACAAGCCGACAACAGGTGCATAAGCGTCTCCGGCGCCCTTCGGCAGGCCCTGCAGTTTATATCAGGGACCTCCATACCCAAGACATGACTTCGATAAACGAGTGTGTTAAAGAAACCGTCTTGACAAGCCATAATGAACCCTTCCGTCTCAGACTTCAGCCCAGCTGACCTTAAGAAGGCAAAGGTCAGCTTTTCCGATAAGCCCCGGTCCTCAATATTCTTGTAGAAGACTCCGTGTAAATAAAAATGCTCCTACCCCTGCGTTTTCATGGTCACAAACCATGCAGAGGAGGGGTCCGAACTCTTGATGACCTTACAGGCTCCATCCAGAGCAGACCTGTTATGCAGATACTCCAAACTCAAGAGTCCATGGCCTCCGTGCTGTCGGGAAAGATATAATCGTGGAACGGACGATTTTGGATGCAAACTTCGATTGAGATGCATCTTTCGGGTTCCTACATCGAGTTGACGCAGCTCGTTTTGCGTCCATTTCACTACCCCAAAGGAGTAGAGAATGATCGGAACGGCAAGCATGTTTGTTGCAGACACCTTATTCTTCCCCGACAGTTCTGAAGACCTGATCTGCCGGAGGAGGTGCTGATACTTGCCGCGGAGAGCGTTTTTCACCGTTGACACTTCTTGGGTGGAGCGTTGCTCAACACCCAAGTATGTGTACGACTCTCCGGCATCTAGATGGTGCAAGATGCTTCCGTCTACAAGTTGCGCGTCCCCTCCGTAGTTACCGCATCGTCCTCTCTTGAGATGAACCAGTGCACATTTGTCCAAGCCGAACTCCATACCAACAGCCTGAGTGTACCCCTGTACCACCCTGAGAGACTGATGTAAGTCCCTCTCGCTAGAAGCATAGAGTTTAAGGTCATCCATGTAAAATAAATGAGTGACCTTATGCCTTCTATCTCCGGGGGTACCGCAATTGTAACCACGAGTTCTGCGAAGTTCAACGGACAACGGCAGTAGTGAGATGCAAAATAGAAGGGGGCTAAGGGAATCACCCTGAAATACACCCCTTTGAAACACAACCGGCTCCGTCTGGACTCTGACATTACCTGATTTTACAGTAAAGCGAGTCCTCCAGAGCAGCATGAGTTGTTCTATGCACCTCACTACGGGATCAGGCACCGCAAGACATTGGAGCAAGTGGACAATTAGCTCATGTGATGTCATATCGAGTGCCTTGCGGTAATAGATCCAGGCCATAGAAAGGTTCCGCTTATACTGCACGGAGTCCTGCGTGTCACATCTGTCAATAAGCAAGTTCTCCTTGCAGCCAGCGACACCCTCTTAGACCCACGTTGCTCGTATATCCATTCATATACCGGGCCAATTGCTTGGAGTACTCGCATGTACAAAATACGTGTGAATATCTTGTAGCATGTGTTTAAACAGGTTATCGGTCTGTAGTTCTTTGGATCGGACAAATCTCCGCTTTTGGGGAGTAGCACGGTTCGCCCCTCGACAATCCAGGAAGGGACTTGCTGCTCTCCATTTAGCCAGGAAGTAAAAATTCTGGCTAAATGGCGGTGGGTGCCTGATAGTTTTTTCCACCAAAAGTTGTTGATCTCATCAGGACCAGGAGCAGCAAAGTTCTTGGAGCCTTCAAGAGCTCTTCGAACCTCTTCCGTCGTTATCGGTTGGCACACTGCTTGAGGTCGCTGAAGCTCTTGGCTAAAAGCTTCGAATTATGCCAGGGCTGGAGTATCTAGGTTTAGCGGATGCTTCTGTTCGTAAAGCGTCTTCCAGAAGTTTTCCACCTGGTCTACGGTCGGCGGATTCTCAACAGTACGCTCAGAACAGACGAGACGGCTTCTTGCGGAAAAGGTCGTTTTCCGCTACCGCCCTCGCTCGCCTTACTAGCGACTTTTTGCAAGTCACTAGCATCCGTATCCGATCGAGACAGTGTTGCTTGGTGGTAAGCAACACTGTCACGTTAAGCGTGTGATGGACTCGACTTAGGTTGGTGGCAATTCGCCGCACTCTTGGCGTAAAGGCCTGTTGTTCGCCATATAATCCATCACACACTGGATACGGGAAGCGTATTGTCTCGCCGACCGGATCTTGGCCTCCATCTTTCGTATGCGCCGGTCAGTTCTCTCCTGCGGTGGGGCAGTATTGATCCGCCTCTCCACCGGAGAGAGCCGCAACACGGCGTCATAAACAGCACAGTTAACGTGCCAGATGTCGGCCACTTCCGGAATAGCTTCATTAAGTTCTGCGTCCACTCTGGCTAGATCTTGTGGCCGAGGGGGCTTTTGGTGGTGTAGCCCCCTTCTGGTTCTGATGCCCTCTGATATGAGTGGAGCGTCTAGAACCACTTCCTCGGCCGGTTGATCGAGCGGTCTATCGACCACCTCTTCAACAGGCCTTAGAGCGACTCTGACGTAGCCTCTGCTACGGAGGTAGGATACATAGTCACGAAGGTTTTGTTTAGTGACTTCACGATGCTCTGGGTGGATATCACACCACAGAGCATGCATCCGCGTCATGTATCCCCTCCGTGCGGGCTCACTGCTTTCGTAGCACTGCATAAGGCTGTCTCTTAGCTCGTCGGTCCACTCAAAGCGTCCTTGTACGTAGCGTTCGTCGTTACCGGGCGGTCCATCCTGTTGGGCCCCACCACCTTGCCCATGACCCCTATCTGCACGGAGTCGATCGTGGGGGCCTTGTCTTCGGCCTGCAGGAACCGGAGAATGAAGCTCATGGGTGGTTAGCCCAGTAAACCTACGGCCGACACCAGAGGGGAAGACGCTTCCCCTCCCGGGTGCACTGGTGCTGCCGGTCCGATTTTACACCCCCAGCTGGAGGAAGTGGTGGCGCTACTCACCAAAGGCTAGGCAGATATAAGATAGCCTCTCCTGCTTATTTATTATTATTTTTTTTTTTCGCGTTAGCGATGCTGGACAGTTCTCCCGTGTCTCCGATATTCTCATAGGGGAAGCGCCAGCGAATTATCTACAACCACTCCCCACATCCCGCAGGGTTAGTGGTTGTAGATTCCAGAATCGTGTGCCCTAAGTATTATTATTATTATTATTATTATTTTCCTTTCTCGCCACTTTTTTAGTGGGTTTCAACAATATCATCGGCCTTTCCGGCAAGTTGATATCCTTAAGCGAGATACTTAAAAATGATCGGACTATGGATGTAGTGCCAAGAATAACTGCTTTCTGAATCTGGTTTCTCAAACTAGGAGAAATTTCCAATTGCTGAAAGTTCTTTGTCAGCGTTTTTGTAATGATCCCTGTGGTGGAAATAATCAGTGGCAAAATCACTACTTTCTCTTGCCGCCAGAGGTCTTTAATTTCCGCGGCCAGTGGGAGATATTTGGTGACTTTTTCATTATAATATTGCTCCAGATTATGGGTGTTAGGAATGCCAATGTCTATTAGAAAAGTTGCCCTTTTTTCTTTATCGATAAGAATTACGTCCGGTCTGTTGTTGGGGGTGGGTCTATCCGTGATAACTGATCGGTCCCAGTACAGTTTGTGGGACTCATTCTCCATTACTGATGCCGGCGTATACTGATAATAGGGCACAGTATCCTGAACTAATCCATGCTTGTGTGCTAGTGATTGATGGATTATCCTTCCCACCTGATTATGCCGCTTTAGATAATCGGAAGCAGCTAATGCCTGACAAGCCCCAGTTATGTGTTGGATGGTCTCAGAAGCCTGTTGACATCGCCTACACCTATCGTTGTCCAAATCCACCTTGACAATGAACTTCAGATAATTCTTTGTGGAAATCACCTGGTCTTGTATGGCTGTCATGAAGCCCTCGGTCTCTGTAAATATGCCTCCATCGTGCAGCCAAGCGTTTGATGCCTCCTCGTCTACTTGAGGCCTTCTTAGGTCATAAGCATGCCTCCCATGCAACTGCTTCTCAGCCCAACATCGTAAAGTGTTTGCCACTCGAGCACTGCCCGTTTCCATGTCTTCTGGATGAGCATGGTGGAGATCTAGAGGGGTGTAAAACCTATCAGCTTCAGCTACCACTTGATGCAATTGGGAGTTTTGACTAAGGAAGTATTGCTGGAGGTTGGTAATCTATTTCTGACATAGCCACTTAATGTCAGCTAGTCCGCGTCCTCCTTTACTCCGGGGTAATATAAGCCTTTCAACTGCTGAATTGGGGTGATGTGCTCGGTGTTTGGTCAGCAATTTACGAGTAGATCTTAGCACATTCTCAATCTCAGGCCACTTAACAATACTAAATGTATATGTTAGGATGGGAATGGCGTAGGTGTTAATCGCCTTAAAAGTATTTTTACCATTTAACCAGGACTTGAGAATGGCTGAGACTCTCTGCAAGTAGATCTTTGTAACTTTGTTGCGAACATCTTTATGATCTATCCGTTTTGATTGAAGGAGACCCAGGTATTTGTAATAGTCTCCTTGCTCCATGGCATCAAAAGGGTCATTTATATCTAGATCGAATCTATGTGGGGTGATTTTCCCTCTTTCAATGCTGAGTGTTTTACATTTATCAATACCAAAGGACATCCGGATATCATCAGAAAACTTCTCAGTTACCTTGAGAAGATTACTTAGTTGTCTATCTGTCGCAGCATACAGCTTAATATCATCCATGTACATCAAGTGGGACAACATGTAATGTACCTCGTTCTCTCCCTTGAGCCTATAGCCATACCCAGTGCCATTCAGTAGTGCAGACAAAGGGTTGAGGGACAAGCAAAACCACAATGGACTAAGGCTGTCTCCCTGAAAAATACCTCTTCGTATTGGCACGATGTCGGACATAATCCGTGCCTTACCACAGTTAAGACTCAAAACAGTTGCCCATGATGACATGAGGTGCTCCAATAGAGTTATGGTGGTGTTGTCGATCTTATGCATACTGAGTACTTTGAGCAACCAAGAGTGTGGCACTGAGTCAAACGCTTTTCGATAATCGATATATGCCATATAGATATTACGTGACTTGTGGACTGCTTGCCCCATTACTACGGCGTTAATTGTCAATAGCTCTTTGCACCCTCGGGACTGCTTGATACATCCCTTCTGCTCTGTGGCAAGTAACTTATAATGATCTAAGTGGAAGCAGATCTTATCTGCTAGGCATGAGGTCAGGATTTTATAAAGAGTACAGAGACAAGTTATTGGTCGATACTTGGATGGATCATGCGTGTTCTGATCTTTTGGGAGCAAGTAAGTTACGCCCGTAGATAAATACGATGGCACAGATTCTGGATGTTGGAGGAAAGAATTATATCATTTGGCAAGCAGCGGGTGAACAACTGGTAATCTCTTATTATTATTATTATTATTATCACTACCAGCTCGGTGGCGCAATGCTGAAGGTGTTTGGCTTGCGACCATGGAGTCCCGGGTTCGAATCCTGGCCAGGGTATGGATGTCGGTGGCGTTTTTTCATGTGTTACCGAGACGGTAGCAGTGACCTAGACCTCTGTTGGGTGACACAACATGTCTAGTCGCTGTTATCTCTCCTGAGTTCGAGTCTCAGCTGTAGTAGATGGCAATATCGCAGGGAATGGTTGTTGTGTTGGTGTCTATGTGTATGTGTCCTGGTTGAGTGGTAGAGCAGCAATAGCTGAACTCCGCCAGGACGTTAATATAAATAAGGCATTAAAATAAAAAAAAAAAATAAAATAATTGTTAATTAATTGATAATAATTTGTTAATGACAAAATAAGATTTAATTTGTATAGGAATGCAAACCTTGTACAGTCTGTTACTTAGATATTATTTAACACATTGCAATAATAAGTTTGCAGTTGATATCCTTGTACTCAAAAATTTTAGAGGTTTATGTAGGATGAATTGCCTGGTCGTCTGGCCTCTCTCACCCTTACTGTTTTGCCTAACGTTCGTCCCACTGTCAAACTAACTGAAGAAACTGAGATTTGGTTTCTAAATCAATGTCAATCATAAAGTGAACCACCTTCGTGTTTGATGATAGGAACGTTTGTTTAGCAAGCATATCAATAAACCCAGAGTGTTCTATAAGAACCTAGAAACGTTAAGTTTATAGCCTTTCTAGGGTCAGCTGGGCTAAAATTGGACATCGAGAGATTCACTGTGGCCTGCAGAATCCGCATAATGGGTGTAGAGGTTTCTGATATTAACTTCTTTTTTTTTTTGTGGGAGGGAAAATCCATCATGGACTCCCCGTGCTTAGGCTCTATCGCCACGGGGGTGTGCCGGACTCTTACCAGCTAAAACCCCTCCCTTGTACTGGGCGCCCTGCACTGGTACCATCCTTGCGGATATTCGTCGCGTGCAAGTGCCCGTCTTCCCATTCGTGTTGTGGTCTTATCACATTGCCTGGCGTGCGCGCTCCTCTGCCTCCTTCTTGCTCAATATATCTTTTATTCCTTCAGCAATGTTATGCCAGTTTCTTACGTTGTCGATCATTAGGCGAATGATATTCTCGACCGTGATGTTGGAGCCCACCCTGCTTACCATTTGCGTTCTTGTTTCGTGCCATCTTGCACATTTAAACACGGTGTGTTCTGCCGTGTCTTCTTCGCCACAATACACGCAGCGGTCGTCTTCACTTTTAGCGATTTTCTTTGTATAGCACCTAAAAATGTCCCGTTAGGAATTGTGTGATGAAGTAGTTCAGTGTCCTATGACGACAATTTATCCATGTCCTTAGATCGGGGATCAGTCGTTTTGTCCACTGGGCGGTTCTAGTATTTTCATTCCACGCCTCCTGCCATCTGTTGAGGATGTCGTCCCTGATGCGCTGTCTTGCACCGTCTCTCTGTGCCATCTCCTGTTCGGCGTGCAGTAGTCTCCTCTCTTCGATTAGTAGGTCGATTGGGGGGGTTCCAGTAATGGCCTGCACTGCGTTTGCAGAAACGGTGCGATATGCACTGGCAACTCTAAGTAGCATTTCTCTTTGTGTGCTAATTAGCCTTCCTTTGTGTCTCTTTATAGTTAGTACTTTATGCCACACTGGGGCCCCGTATAGTAGCGTGGATTGTGCCACTCCCAATAATATGCTCCTCTTTTGTAGACTGGGACCTCCGATATTCGGTAGGATCTTCGTGAGGGCCGTAATTCTCTTTTGTGTTTTCTCTATTGAGTAGGCGACATGCTCACCAAATGTTCCTTGGTTGTCGAAGACAATGCCCAGGTATTTGACTGCTTTCTTCGGAATAATTTCCTTGTTTAGGAGCCTTATCCTTATATCGGTTCTTTTCCTCGGGCCTTTAAGTATTACGGCCTCCGTTTTATCTGGGGCAAGACTGAGGTGGTGTTGGGACAGCCACTGGTGTATCTCATTGATTGTGTTTCTTATAGCGTCATTTGCCTGGGGTGTAGTGTCTGCCACTATTATTACCGCTAGGTCGTCGGCTTTCCTGACTTTACCTTTCGATCATTTAGGTAGTTTGAGATCAGGTTTCTGAGGTATACCGATATTTCGTGTTTCCTTAGTTCCTCAATTATGAGGCCCCAGCTGGCCGAGTTAAAGGCATTACGGATGTCTAGGGCGATAAGAATACACCATTTTTGGTTCTGCCGCTTGGCCAGTTTGCCCAGTTCGGCCACTCTCAGGGCTGCTTGTATTGTGGACTTGCCCTTCCTAAAACCGTACTGATTGTCCGCTATGGCATGCTTTGTCTCTAGTTCCTCCACGAATCTGTCTCTAATTAGCGCCTCGTATAGTTTCGCTATAACATCTAACAGGCAGATTGGTCTGTGTGCGCCCGGGTCTTCTAGAGGTTTTCCCGGTTTTGGGATTAGGACTAGTCTTGCTATCTTCCACTGTGTGGGGAAGGTTTGGCTTTTTAATAGGTTATTTAGCATATCCAGAATGATGCCAGGTCCTGTGTTGAGGCATTCTTTTATGAGTTCTGGGGGGATTCCATCGGGCCCTGCTGCCGTTCCGTTTTTAATTCTTCTACCTGCCTCGGCCATTTCTTCCATTGTGAAGAGCGGCGGGTCTAACTCCGTGTCTTCTTCTCGCCAAGAATCATTACGTGTTGGATACAGCGTGTTAATGATTTCCGTTCTTTTCTCCGGGGTAATGGAGTATGGAGCTGTCCGATTTGTGAGGCGCTTGGTAACGATTTTGTATCCATCGCCCCATATGTCTTGTTCTAGATCTTCGCATAGGGCTTTCCAGTGGGCCCTTTTAGAGGTATTTATGCACTTCCTGAGCTCTTTTTTTTGCCTTTTTAGGTCGTCTTGGAGGGCTTGTGATTCTTCCGAGTTCGGACCCCCCCTGCGTATAGCACGTTGGAGTCTTCTCCTGGTGGCGGTGCATACGGTTCTAGCTTCGTTAATGTTGTCGTTCCACCAGTATGGAGTTTTCCTCGGGTTGTTTCCATTATTCTCTGTGCATCTCTTCTGGGCTCTGCTGATATTTTCCACACATTGTTTCGGCGTGATGGGTACGCCGGTCGATCTGTGTCTGTCCCAGGTTTCCGTTACGAGAGTCCTTAAGGTGGGTTTGTTAATCCGGACGGTCTGTTTTTCTGTCCATCGTTGGTTTCTCGTGTTATTTCCTGCGATCTTAAACATGATGTGCTTATGGTCACTTAGCGACTCTTCGACCAGCACCTTCCAGCCTTCAATCATGGGTGCTATGCATGCCGTTGACAGGGTCACATCAATGTATGAGGAACCGCTTGTCCTTACGCATGTGGGTGTCAACCCATCGTTGTGTACCGTTAGGTTCAGGGTCCATTCCACCAGCAGTTGCCCCCCCCTATCTGTGGCTGGGGAGCCCCATTTGCGGGCTTTTGCATTTAGGTCGCCAAGTACGATAGTTGGGCTTCTCCCATCATGTTCGCAAGGAACTGCCCGAAAGTTTCCATGGAGCAATTCGGGGAGATGTAGCCGCAAATGAGTTTGTAGTCTTTCATCTCTATACTCAGGATCCCAGCTTTTTTGACCACGTCTTTCACCTCGATCCTTTTGTTAAGAAAGTATGCGGCGTCCTCTCCATTTGTGTCCGTTACCCATGTAACGGTGTTTTGCTCTGGGTAGCTGGAGTCGGAGATTAGTTCAGGATCCAGATTAGTTCAATAATACAACCCAATCAAAATTAACAATTTTATTATTTTCAACAGGTAAAGTATGCAGGTTTACATAATATACAATAGTTACAGGTTATCGGTTTTCAGGTCCGTATCTTTTACGGTTATTGGTAATCAGGTGACATTTACATCGTATGAGTGAGAGAGACGACGAGAGTGTAATGCAGTTATGCGACGAGTAGGGGTTTTGACGGCGGAAACGGCGGCGGGCTCATAACCGTCAACCCGAGCAAGCTATCGGCTCAACTCGCCGGGTCACTCCTCTGCTAATTTATATTTGCTCCGGGTCGGTTTCGTCGGGACATCGCTGGACTAAATAGCATTTGGCACAAGGTCCGTTCTTCGATTCAGCGCGCCGTAGAACTTTTCTAGGTCAAGATATATTCATTCCGGAGAGTCACGTCACTTGGTGCACAAATCAGCAAAGTGTCTTCGGCTCAGCGCGCCATCGGCAATTTACGGAGAGATGTACCCAGTGCTCTTCTCGATTCGCGGCTGGGCTTTTATACACGAAACTATCCCTCCTTTTAGAGACGGCCGTGGTCGGGTGGTGTGCAAATTTAGTATATTGAGTATGAATCGCCGTCGTATGGCAAATGTGCACACGGCACTACACTGAAACTTATTAGTAATGAGGTATGACTTTAGGATGCTTCATTACACTCCCCTCGTTCTTCGGGTGAAAAAATTTGACATCAGGAACAATTTTTAAACATTTTAAAACAAATTCTAACCTATCACACGTTTTTATCCAACTAACGAAAGCATGGTAAACATTTTGTAAACACCCTGTATAAACATGTGAATATAAAATTTGAAGCTTTGTCAACAGGAATCTATCTGTAAAACAACGGTAGAGATAACAGGGAAAATAAAATGTACTATGCAAAAAATAACTTAACTAGGTATGACATAAATACGAAATAAAACCGTAAGCAAAACACTGGTATAAAAGATAAGACAAATGGATTCTAAAGCAAAATTAACAAAGTTTACATATCGGAAAATAACAAAATAATAAATTCGGTTTAATAAGTTTTTCGCGCACTCGTTTGCCGCGCACTTTAACGTTCCCGCGCACTCCTGGGGTTGCGTTAGTGGACGTCTGCGGCAAGGGTGTTGACGTACAGGGGTTGATGATGGACAGGGCGGTAATTCCCGGGATTCGGGTGGTCGTTCCGTCGCTGCTGCGGTGCCTGAACTTTCGTCTCCGTTTCGGTACTGCAGGAGGCGGCTTTGTGTCGTCTATCTGAAAAATAGCCCTGAGGCATGGAATTGACCTACCTGGGCTCGGCGGCTTTGGGGGGCTGGGGCTTTCCCCAAATAATTTCCGGAACTTCGCTTCCATCCTTTCCGACAGCGGGGACCCCATTTGCAATCCCGGGGAGGGCACCGGGGACAGCACAACAATGATTGTCGGTGAGGGGGACGGCTCATCTCTGGAGGTTGAGGGACACCTCGGGGACGGCAGCAGGGACGGCATGTCTAACCTCGGCGGCGACGTCGTTATTCTGGCGTTTCCCTGGCTGGGGAGACTTTTGGCTTCAGGTGTCTGGGGTAGGGGCGACAGTAGGACTGGTATCTGGGTGTCTGCCCTAATTTTTGTGAGTGGCGGCGTCTGCGGGTTGATCGTCCTGGGAGGATCATAGTATAAGTACAGGTTTTCCAAACCTGATCCGGGCGGTGACATCGGGCGTGGTGGAGGAGACGGCGTCGGATTCGTCTGACTCAGGGTACCAGGGTGGTAAGCTTCGAGTTCTTGACCACATCTTGCCCTGATGATTCTGGTCGACTGAATATTTGCTGCGAGTGCATGTTAATTTATATGTCTTAGACATGCGCCGGTGTCAAAACTTATACGTGTACGCGCAGCTTCCTGCGACCGGTGGGGGATCTAATTTCGACGATAACTGGTGATATAGTCTGCACTACGATATATGGTCCTGAGAATTTAGGTGCCAGTTTTGCGTTAAAATTTCGGATTGCTGAGGACAAAGGGTGTTCCCTTTTCATGATCCTGTCTCCCACACGGGGGGTCCATTCTCTGTGACGCAGGTTGTAGTGGTGACTCTGTGTTTGGTATGCTCTGGCTAGGTTTACTCGTACAAGTTTAAATATATCGGCCATTTTCTGCAACTTTTCAATGGGTTTTTTCGGGGTATCTGGATTTGTTAGGTTATTATTCTGGTTTTCTTTGTTGAGAGAGCTAGGTAGTGTTAACTCTCTACCGAAATTAAGCATTGCCGGTGTGAATCCCGTGGATTCGTGTCTGGACGAATTTATGGCTAACGTAAATTCTGGTAAGAATTGGTCCCATTTTCGGTGGTCGTTTTCGGTATATTGGGCAATCATCGTCTTTATTACTTTGTTTGTCCTCTCCAATGGATTACATTGGGGTGAATACCGCGTCGTTGTACGGTGTGTAATACCGTATTCAGATAACAGAGAAGTGAATTCGTTGCTGGTAAACTGTTTCCCGTTATCGGTGATTATGTAATTTGGACATCCAAATCTGGCGATAATTTTTTCCTTGAATGCTTTGCTAACGGCGTCTGCTGTTGCTTTTCTTACAGGGTGACATTCTACCCATTTAGTGAATCTATCTTGCAACACGATGAGAATATTGTAGCCTTTGCTAGACCTGGGAAGTGGTCCGGCAATGTCGATGCTGACAGTATCCCAACATCCGTATATATTAGGGAATTGCATCTTTCCTGCGGTCTGTTGTTGAGATGATTTATATTTGTGATAGTTCGGGCAGCGTCTTACGTAATTTGCAATATCTCTGTACATCTTAGGCCAGTAGTATTTATCGGCAATTCGGGTTATAGTATTTGTTATACCTAGGTGTCCTGCGCATGGTGCATCGTGATTTTCCTTCAGGATTTGTTTTCGTTGCGGTTGCGGGATACAAAGTTTCCATGGGTTGGAAAATTCGGGGTCTGTAAAATTGTTACTGCTCCATATATGACGGTACAGGTTTCCGTCGATAATGCAGTATTCCGGTTTTCTTTCGGGTTTATTTAGTACTAGTTTAATGGTATCTTTGTACCAAGCACAGTTTTCTGAATTTTCAAGTGCGAAAATACCTTCTTCTGTTATTTCCTTCATCGGTGATAACTGGCTGGCGGGAAAGTGCGTCTGCCACTTTATTTAATACTCCTTTTCTGTATTTTATTTCGAAATCGTACTGTTGTAATTCCATTACCCATCGAGTCAGTCGTCCATTGGTGGGATTTGTGGAATATAGCCATTTTAAACTTTGGTGATCTGTTACAACAACAAAATGATATCCCTGTATGTAACTAATGTGTTTCCGGATTGCGAAGAGTATGGCGGAGCATTCTAATTCCACGGCTGACATCTTTTTTCTACGTCTGACATAGAGCGACTTGCATAGGCTATAATACGGTCCTGATTGTCAATTTTTTGTAGCAGTGCCGAACCAAGTCCTTGTATAGATGCGTCTGTCTGGAGATAAAAAATTTTCGTAAAATCGTGGCAGCTGAGTACAGGAGCCGTTGTTAATGCATTTTTGAGTTTTGTGAAAGCCTCTTCTTCAACTGATGTCCATTTCCAGCGGATATGTCTCCTCAGTAATTTGTTTAAGGGTGCGGCAGTGTCCGAATATGACTTTATAAATCTCCTATACCAGGAAGTCATGCCAAGAAAACGTCGTAATTGTTTGACATTCTTTGGAGGCTGGATTGCCACAATGGCACTTACTTTTTCGGGGTGTGTCTTAATGCCATCTTCACTTACCAGGTGTCCTAAATATCTTAGTTCTTTTCTGCAGAAATAACATTTATCTGGATTTAGTTGTAGGTTTGTATCTTTTAAACGCTGAAATATTTCTTGTAAATGTTCGTTAAATGTCTTGCTTACTACGACGATGTCGTCCAGGTACGCAAATGCATATGTCAGATCAGGGGTTATAATCTGGCCCAGGAGTCTTTGAAATGTGCTAGGGGCTGAATGGAGGCCAAAAGATAAAACTTAAATTGAAAGTGAAATAACCCTCTTCCGGGTACCGTAAATGCGGTTATTGGCTTACTCTCATTTGTCAAAAATATTTGCCAATAGCTGGAGCGTAAATCTAGAGTAGATATGAACCAGGCTACTCGTAATTTGTCTAAAATAGCGTTTATAAAAGGTAACGGGTAAGCATCTTTCATCGAAACTTCGTTTACTTTCCGGAAGTCTATGCAAAATCTATATTTATTGTCCTTTTTCTTTACCATGACAATTGGGGAATTCCACGGGCTTTTAGACGGTTCTACTACACCTTATTGAAACATATTCTTTATAGGATTTTGCAAACATCAGAAAAATAAGTATCTATAACTAAAATCAAAACTATGTGTAAAAATATTAATGAAATCTTTGCATTCTTTCGATAACCTCAATTCTGGTTATGCTAGCAAATTAAAATTCTAAAATGAATTTGTCTAATTTCTTATTTGACAATTCTCATTCTAACACTAGCATCCACACAGTCCCCTACGGCCATGCAGATTAAACTAGTATCTACATAACCCCCTACGATCATGAAGATTCAGTTAAAAATGAGAACAAAGGCCTAAAATGAATTTATTTATCTACCTTGTCTTTAAAAAATTTTTCAATCTAATGGATTACATTTTCATTAAATCTATCATTCTGTTTCTTGGAAATGCTTAGTCTTTGAAACGTTTTTCGCCCTTATTCTGGAGCTCATCAGAAAGACATAAAGCCACTCATAAAGATGTTTCATGCAAAACCAAGACAATTTCTATGAATAAGTGTAAAATAATTATATTGACTGATAAAAACAACCTTACCTATCTATTAGCTAACTAGTATTGGAGCCTATATACTCTATGCATGTTTAAAAATGAATTATTATTTGTTTGCTTATAATTGTATTGAAACATATTCTTTATAGGATTTTGCAAACATCAGAAAAATAACTATCTATAACTAAAATCAAAACTATGTGTAAAAATATTAATGAAATCTTTGCATTCTTTCGATAACCTCAATTCTGGTTTCATTTTTAAACATGCATAGAGTATATAGGCTCCAATGGACTCAATTAGTGTGACGTCACATAATTATGCAACCCCTATATACAAGTGTCATGACACACGGGTTGCCTGCCAAGGATACTGAAATTTGACCCTTAATGCATATGTTTATAAGGCGACATTTTCGGGGAGAGAAACATAGCATACAATTTTATTTTATTTCTCCCGTGTAAGAAATATTTAAGAGATTTCAGTTATCATATTACATGGACAAGGTATCGGTAAATATACACAAGTATAAAGTATTACAAAAACTGTAAACAAAAATTAAAATAAAGTTTTTATAACTCATACATAGATATATACAATTTAACATATTTTTTGAATGTGAAATAGGTATTCGAAGTCCTTAAATATTTATTCCACAGGAGAAATAAAATAAAGTTCTATGCTATGTTTCTATCCTCGAAAATGTCGCCTTATAAACATATGCATTAAGGCTCAAGTTCCAGTGTGCTTGGCAGGCAACCCGTGTGTCATGACACTAGTATATGTAGGTTGCCTAACTTGTGACGTCACAACTAATTGAGTCCATACTAGTTAGCTAATAGATAGGTGAGGTTGTTTTTATCAGTCAATATAATTATTTTACACTTATTCATAGAAATTGTCTTGGTTTTGCATGAAACATCTTTATGAGTGGCTTTATGTCTTTCTGATGAGCTCCAGAATAAGGGCGAAAAGCGTTTCAAAGGCTAAGCATTTCCAAGAAACAGAATGATAGATTTCATGAAAATGTAATCTATTAGAATGAAAAATTTTTTAAAGACAAGGTAGATAAATAAATTTATTTTAGGCCTTTGTTCTCATTTTTAACTGAATCTTCATGATCGTAGGGGGTTATGTAGATAGTAGTTTAATCTGCATGGCCGTAGGGGACTGTGTGGATGCTAGTGTTAGAATGAGAATTGTCAAATAAGAAATTAGACAAATTCATTTTAGAATTTTAATTTGCTAGCATAACCAGAATTGAGGTTATCGAAAGAATGCAAAGATTTCATTAATATTTATACACATAGTTTTGATTTTAGTTATAGATAGTTATTTTTCTGATGTTTGCAAAATCCTATAAAGAATATGTTTCAATACAGTTATAAGCAAACAAATAATAATTCATTTCTACTACACCTTCTTCCAACATTTTGTCTAACTCGGTATTAACAATTTTTTGCATGGCTGGGTTTAATGGGCGGTACCTCTGTTTAATCGGCGTGTCGTCCAGGAGTCTTATTTTGTGTTGTGTTAGAGGGGTAACACCTTGAATTGTCCCAAATTTCGGAAGTTCGACTTGTAAAAAATTTGACAGGAACTGCTTTTCGTTATCTGAGGGCTGAATTATAGAGAACGGTATTGTTTCTTCTATTTTGTGATTAAAATCTATCATATTTCCCATAATTTGCCCTGTTAGTAATTTAAAATCAATGGTAACGTGATGGTTCCTTAGAAAATCCATCCCCAAAATAATATCATAAGTTAAATTTGGCAAGTAAAAGAAATTATCGGTTAATTGAAGTCCTGTTGTGTAGTAATTTAATTTGAATTCTCTGTTTACTTGTGTTTCCGTTCCATCTGCCAGTTTAATATTATGTCCGGTACAGTTTATTTCTAATAAATTCTTAGACTAGGAAAGATAGATGGTGAGGACTCGTAACAGCGCATAATCGCCACGCTAACAAGTTGTGCCTAAGACGCCATTGCGGTGGTGGCACACAAACGGTAGAGAGCAAAATGAAATTTTCCAATAGAAGTGATTTATAAGTGATTTAGTGCTAATTTATATAATGTACCTACATGATGGTATCATATTCTATAAACTACTGTAAAAATCACAGCGGGAAAAAATTGAAAGGAGTGACGCTTTGCAGGTTAAAGTATATGCAGTTTTCACTTTACCTAGTTAAATTAACTGTAGGCCTATTATTTACTTAATTATATCCGTGTGCATGCAATGATAATGAGAAGCATAGTATATCATTTTCTGGTATGCAATTTGCACGTTATTTGATTGAAATTTTCATTCATCTTTTCTTCATTGAATATAGAACAGTGCATCCGAAATGACACTTTTTCCATGGGCGTAGATATATCGATTATGGTGTTATATTATATAGAATGTAGAATAAATTCTGGTATGTAAGATATGAGTAAATATATTTATGGTAGTGAATATTAATTTTATTATTATGAAGCTGTTTTTGGAAAAATACCAGTTTTGTATCGTTTTATTCCTTTGATGTGATAAACTTGACACCTACATATTGTACATATGTTCCGCCACTTTCGCTTGCTCTCTGGTGGCAGGTGGCTTCACCATTGGCAGTAGCGTTACGACTCCTTACAATATATATCTTTCCTACTCTAAGAATAAATTTGATTTGCACTTCGTGTATACAGCGTCCCCTATGTAAGAGCGGGTTGAACCTGTATCGAGTAGCGCTGTAAAGTGTTCGGTTCCGATTTGTATCGAGATCGAGAGTTTCAGTCGGTCGTTGACATTGAAAATAGAGATGGGCGGTCCGGTTCCTTTAGTGGATTCGGTCCGTTTGGATCCGTTCCGCCTGTGGACCCGTTCAACTGGATTCGTTCCATCGGATCCAATTCAAAATGTTCTCAGTTCTCATTCTATTGCTGAGTCGAGCTGTGGCTAGAAACGTGCGTTTTAAAAATCTGTTTATATTCGGATTTTACTTAAAAAAAGACTAAAAATTGTAAATATGTCTACTAGAAAGCGAAGTGATGCTTGGTATCATTTTACCCAGGTTGATGATAAAAAAGTAAAGTGTAATTACTGTAATGACAATATTAGTATTAGTGGAGGATCCACCGGGAATCTTACCCGTCACATGAAGCGGAAACATCCAACAATTCCAATACAAAGATCGACACATATAAATTTAGCCAGCGACGTTGCCAACAATGAATTAATTACTGACGTCGACAAAGAAAATACGGCCAATATTGATAATTTTCAATCAACATCCACTCAAGAAAAAATATACCCACAACCACCGGTGATAACCCAAGATTCACAAGCGGAACATGCCAAAAAAAGCCCAGTTTCCTATAAATGCAAGCCTAATAAGTTTACAATTCGACAGGCCAAAACCAGAACTATTACCGAGTTCATAGTAAGACCGTTAAGTTTATCGCGAACTAAAATTATTGACAGGCAATTAGTAACTATGATTGTAAAAGAGTACCATCCATTTAGATTAGTCGAGGACAGGGAATTTAAGAAACTAATTCATATTTTATGTCCATCATACAGTTTGCCTTCGCGAAAAACAATAGCCGAATCACTTATTCCTAGTTTGTATAAGCAAAATTATGAGGAAATTAAATTAAAAATTAAAGAGGCCAAGGCGGTTTGCCTTACAACTGATGCTTGGACTTCTATAAATAATGACAGTTTTGTCGCCATAACAAAAGAGTACCATCCATTTAGATTAGTCGAGGACAGGGAATTTAAGAAACTAATTCATATTTTATGTCCATCATACAGTTTGCCTTCGCGAAAAACAATAGCCGAATCACTTATTCCTAGTTTGTATAAGCAAAATTATGAGGAAATTAAATTAAAAATTAAAGAGGCCAAGGCGGTTTGCCTTACAACTGATGCTTGGACTTCTATAAATAATGACAGTTTTGTCGCCATAACGGCACATTATATTAACAATGATTGGATATTATGCTCCCATTTACTTGGGTGCGTTAAATGGACGTTTTATTATTTCTGTGCCATAATAATGCATCGCCTTGTAGTAGTTCGGGTAGGGCTCGTAGCATTTGTTCATCATTAAAATTGTATCCAGACTGTAGCTCTTCTACGCGTTCTAGAAATGGGAAAACGTCTTTTCTGCCGTCGAAACGAACGTTCCATTTGCTAACTTCGGTTAATACGAACCGTACCCATGGGTGTTGGTATACCGTATGGCATGTTTGATATTGTAGGATTTATTTGGGTGGGCGTGGCATCGATTTTCTTGGTTGCCTCGCTACGTAAATAACTTTTCAGTCTACTTCGGAGTTCTTCCACGGTTCCAGTTGTAATTGCACTGTACTTGGATAATTCTACTTGTAGTTCGTCTTTCTTTAATTTATATATCCATCCTACTGTGGTATCTGCGACTGCTAGGCCATAAGCACATTCTGTGTCTGACAAACTAATTTCTATGTCTTGGAATATTTAGTTTCTCTCTCTAAATAATTTATATCTTTCTCTTGGTATAAACGATTCTTTTTAGGTTGTCTGGAATGAACTAAAGTCTTAAAATCTGCTCGGGCGCCAAATTATGTAACGCTGCTCGGGCGCCAAATTATGTAACGGTGTTTTGCTCTGGGTAGCTGGAGTCGGAGATTAGTTCAGGATCCAGATTAGTTCAATAATACAACCCAATCAAAATTAACAATTTTATTATTTTCAACAGGTAAAGTATGCAGGTTTACATAATATACAATAGTTACAGGTTATCGGTTTTCAGGTCCGTATCTTTTACGGTTATTGGTAATCAGGTGACATTTACATCGTATGAGTGAGAGAGACGACGAGAGTGTAATGCAGTGATGCGACGAGTAGGGGTTTTGACGGCGGAAACGGCGGCGGGCTAATAACCGTCAACCCGAGCAAGCTATCGGCTCAACTCGCCGGGTCACTCCTCTGTTAATTTATATTTGCTCCGGGTCGGTTTCGTCGGGACATTGCTGGACTAAATAACATTTGGCACAAGGTCCGTTCTTCGGTTCAGCGCGCCGTAGAACTTTTCTAGGTCAAGATATATTCGTTCCGGAGAGTCACGTCACTTGGTGCACAAATCAGCAAAGTGTCTTCGGCTCAGCGCGAAATCGGCAATTTACGGAGAGATGTACCCAGTGCTCTTCTCGATTCGCGGCTGGGCTTTCATACACGAAACTATCCCTCCTTTTAGAGACGGCCGTGGTCGGGTGGTGTGCAAATTTAATATATTGAGTATGAATCGCCGTCGTATGGCAAATGTGCACACGGCACTACACTGAAACTTATTAGTAATGAGGTATGACTTTAGGATGTTTCATTACACCCAGCCCTGCTTGGTGGCGATGCTTTTATTGGGTTCGCACGCTATTAATATATCCGCTTTTACCCTTAGAGAGGTCGCGTAGGCCATGTCGTGTGCGGCTCTTGCTCTGTTCAGGTTTGTTTGCAATATTGTGGTCATCCTATTTGGGTGTTTTATTGGCTGACTCCGCCAGCGCCCCTTGTGCTGTATTTGCCGCATCTGTGTCATTCTGGGTTTGGGTGGGGTGACCTCTCATTGTGGTCGGCGGCTTTTTATATGCTGGGCAGGTTTTTGAATCTGCCCTGTGTTCCGCCTTCTGGCAGATTGGACAGAAGGGGTCTTCGACGCATTCCCTGACTTTGTGTCCCTCTTTTCCGCATTTTAGACACAGTGCCTCTCTATTTTCTCCTGTACAAGTTCGGGGGTGTGCCCTGTCCCCCAGCATTTGAAGCATCTAATGGCTTCGGTCCTTTTTTCGACTCGTGCCTTAACCGATCCGATTTTTACCATTTGGAGCTCCAGTAGCTTCCCCGCTAATTCGCTCGGGACGACCACGGTAGCGTTTTGGCTATTTGCATAGGCCGGTCTCACAGATTTGACCTTAATTCTCTTCTCTGTGTCACCCGCGGCTTCCTGCAGTGCATTTTCCACTTCGTCCAGCGTTGTTATGCCGTCTATCCATTTGACATGTAGGATTGTGTTTCTGCCTTCTAGTCTGGCGGTTACGCCGTCTCTTCCCATATTTTTGAGGATTTCCTCTTTCAGCGGGCCTGTGCCACCCTTGTCTTTGTCTACTGTGAGGAGTAATTCTCCTTTCCTTGTGCTACGTACTGCCTTCACCTCCACCCCTATTTGGTTGAGATTGACTTTCTCTTTTACTGTTTTCAACAGTTCTGCATAAGATCTCCCTTCTGCCGCTACAACAATGGCTTCCGTTTTCGGGTTTGTCTTTCCAGTTCTGCGTTGTCTATTTCTCGTGTCGGTTCTAGGCATGGGAGCCGCTCTTGCCGATATCGGTGTGGGTTTTGGTGGTGGCGTGAATCTGACTACCTTAATGCCTGTGTCTCTGAAGACTATAATCTTTTTTATAGCGTTCCAGTTGTCCTCTGCTGTTACTAGTGCCGCTCTGTGTCGGTTAGCTTCGGCCATGTGGTCTTTCCATTTGACAATGTTCGTGAGGTGTCTTCTGCTGCTTCTTCCGTGACTATTTTGTATGCGTTTCTAATGACTTTTCCCATTGTTTTTGTATTCACCTCATAGGTGGCATACGTGAAGCCTTCCTGCTTTTCGCCCTCATCCTTTATTTCCGCAAGTTCAGGGAATCTTCTAATGAATTGCCTTGCGATTCCTCTATCCATTTTGTCGTTTGTTACAGTGCAGATCGCTATGTCCTTCTCATCGCCTTCCGCAATAGGGTTTCCCTCCACCTCGCTAATAGTTAGGTAGACCTGATTTGGCCAGTGGTGGTTCATGATGTCGATGAGAGTTTTAAAGTCCCTTTCTCCGGACATCGCTTCGGCGATCTTTTTTGTAAGTTGATCGTTTTTTCGTGTCCACGCGTTTGCGCCCCCCACGGTTTTTCCGTTTGAGAGGCAGCGTCGATATGCTTGGGTCTCTCCGGATTAGGGTGCTCCCACTCTTCAGTCTGGGTGTCTTGTTCGGCGGTTTCCGTTGTTGTTGTTTGCAGGTCAGGTTTTTTAGTCTGGCCGCGGTTTCTTTTATTTCCTTTTTCGTATTAGTATTTTCTTTGATCAGGTTGCTGAGTATCTCAACTTCGAAGTCTATTTGTTTTATCAGGGTATTTACAGACGCGCCCAGGAGTTTTGGAGTTATTTTCCTCCGGGTGGCCGCTTTTTGTTCGTCTTCGTTGTCCTCCTCGCGTCGCCTCTTGGCTGTCTTGCTTTCGTCCTCGTCCTCGGTCAGGTCGTAGGTGGCCGTATTCGTCCCCGCCGCGTCCTATACTGACGGGCTCGAGGCTGTCGGTGTCCCGCTGAAGGACTTTGTGCGGCCTCTTATGTCTAGGTTAAGCCACTGGGGAAGCATTCTTGGCTTATTGGTCTCGTGGTAGAGTTTTTCGTTGTTTCCGTTTCTTACTTCCTGTCTCTCCACACTGCTTGTCGAAGTGAATGTCGGAGGGCTGCGGGGCAGCGAACCCCTTGGCCCGCTTCATCCATTTTGAGGAGGTCCTTGACCATATTCCTTTTTGTCTTTGTATTTCCGCCCTTATTTTTTAGTTCGTTTTCCATTTTTGTCCCACGATTAGGGTCGGTATGCGGTCCGCCCCCAGGTAACGCTCATCCTGAGACTAAGGCTATATACTGCGGAGGTCGCCCGGTGTCCGCAGGTTTTTACGACTTCGCTGTCGGTTCTTTTATAGAGGTTGCCTCCTCGTGGGCCGGCCGGTTAAGGCAAGTCCCCCGGTCACAGCTGCCACGCGACGTTCCCCTACGGTGCCATTTTTTTCTTTTCCGCAGAGGTCGTTGAAGCGTGGGCCGTGGTTACGGTTTTAAGCGGGTGAGTGGCACAACTCACCCGTGGCTCGGATAAACCCCGGGTTCGCCATTTCTCGTAGCCACGCCTTTACGGTGTGGATCCTGGGGCTGATATTAACTGCGAGATCTGCCGTCCGGCGTCGAAATCGCTCATGCCATTACATTTTGCATGCCTGATATATGCGATTTTGGCCTACATCCGCCCCCATAACGCTACGTTTTGGGTGCTGTACAATCATCTACGGCACTCGTATGGAGTAGGACAGACACCACTACTGCCTTACGTCCCCGGAAATATCAAGTCCGTTGTCGAGTACTTCTTGTTCTGACAGTCACGCAAATTCAAGCCAACAAGCGTGACATAGTCTTTCTTGACCATCAAAACAAGGTGATATTTGTTATCGAGTTTTCAGCAAAACATCACTTTGAAGGAGGGGGAAGAACGGACAAAAAACTCACTTCAAGTCACTTCAGTCCATATTTAATCATTTCAGATATTGTAAATTAGTAATAGGAGATGATTTTAATATAAACTTTGCAAGAACAAAAACGCCAAAGAGGTCAGTGACATATTCCACTCTTTTGATGTGAACAAATGCATAACAGACGTGTATAGACACTGGTTTTACTAATTTTAAAATAAACGATGCCATTATTGTTAGTGACCATTTTCATTTCATTTCAGATCATAAAGCGCAAATAATTACATCTAATTCTTACTTAAAAAAAACAAAACCTATAGCCATAAAGTCATGAATAAAAATAAATGGTCCAACTATCCTCTAACATTTGATGATTGGTCAGACTTCTATGCACAATTTCTAAAATGGGGTATTATATATTATTATCATGAGATATCTTTCCTAAATTTTCAATAACAACAAATTGAAAAGATCAAAATTATTTCATAAATCTAAATCCAGAGTTAGCCTCACTAAAAGAAGAATTAGTAGGTATGTCTAAATAATATTAGTAATAGGGTGGTCATTAAAAACCAATTTTAAAATTTACTCGGGGCACCCTCTTATTTTGTTCTATGATATAAAAAAAGGCTTCCATTAAAATTTCAGATTTTTAAATAATGTTTTAGGGGTCGCTATCAAGTCTTGAATTTTCAAGATAATCGAGGATTTTTGCAAAATTTCTATCAAAATAAATCAGTGGTGAACATCAAAATTCTTGAAAAGGGTGTCTCAAAGAAAATGAAAAAAATATGTTTTAGCCTAATTTAAGGACCACACTGATGAGCAAATGTAAAAAATGTAAACAAAGGAAATACGAATATGAGCAGATGTTAATAAAACTGAAAATATAGCAAGCAAATAAAAAAATACTGAAATCGCAAAATAAACAAAAAACTGTATGGAATATCATCAACCAAAATGTGGGAAACACTAAAAAACAAAATAATAAATCCTCAATATCTCCAATGTTTTCAATGATTTTTTTGTAAAAATTGGTAAAAATTTATTGGAAACAATATCAATGTCGAACATAACTATAAAATATCATCAAGAAATAACATATATCTTAATAGACCTATTTCCCACCTCTGAAAGAGAGGTAAGGAGTGCCATAAAATCTCTAAAATAATCATGGACTATGAACTTGTACAATCAGTCTATTACAGGATGTTTCTTAATGGACGTGCTAATATTTTAGGGTCTGATTCCTTAGGTCATTTTATGAAGAAAAGTTCATATAAACATATGTCCGTAACGGTTTCATGTTTTGCTACAGGATGTTGAATTTTTTTTATTGTTATTTTTTAATATTTCAGAAAGTACTTTAAACATAACAATGAGTACTTATTACAATACAGAACAGCCAACACAAATAAGCATACGTAAGTTAAATGAACATTTCTGAAATCTGAACAAAGAAAAGATATAATATGGCGAGTTAGTGAAAATAATCCGAGGCGTGATTTTTCTATTTATTTCAAAGAAACGAAAATTCTTCTTAACAGCTATCGAATTGACCATTTTATTTTGTCACTTTAGAACTCTAAAATGGTATCTTTTTTGTATAAAAAGCCGAATAATAAATTAAAAGTGCACTAAAATTTATGAAATTAAAGTATATATTTTTTAAAGGTATACATACATTTTAAATTAATAAAAATAGCAAAAGAAGATCATGACCCACAGAAGTACATAGTGTGACAAACTAAATCTTTTTTATTCTCAAAAATAGATGTTAGTTCACTGGGGTAGCCAGCGCTTCGAGATATTTGAACAAGTTGTTGGAACCAGACTATCAGGTGGATAGATGTCATTTTCTACTCTAGAGATTATCTTAATGTAATTTTCCACATTCGGATACTTTGAAATTTTATTGGCCTCGATCTTCTGCACGTTACGCGTCAATGAGCATGCGATATCAATGATGGCAGTACGTTTGTAAATTGACACTAAGTCAGTTGCAGGTATCAACTTGTTCTTTGTGCCATTCGATTTGTCAATCAATTTTGTAATAAATATTTTTTTCTTAATTGTGTTTCAAAAATTATCTCAAACAAAACGGGATCGTGTCACGGAAATATGGAAATTAAGGGTAAGCCAATTTTAACTTCATATATCTCAAGATATAGCAGATATAAAACCGTTCAATGCATCGTTGGAAAGACTATTCTTTTTAGAATGATTTGGAAGGTATTTAAGCCTTTTCTTTTAAAGTTGGAACAAGATAAAAAAAGAGATGTCAAAACCAAACTTTTTACTGTCGATATCTAAAAAAAACGATCCAGATATCGACCTGTGACCTATCCCATTCAATCTGCCTCATCATTTTACATATCCAGATTTTATTTTAAATTCTTTTGATAATCGAATAAAAATTTTCATTTTCAGAAAAATAATATATTTTCTAATATGTAAATATTTGTATATGACGCAGAATGTAAATTTCCATTCCAGTATCTAAAAATCTGAAGAAATTCTTGGACACGTAAGATAAGGAGAAGAACGGAACTGCATAGACCACCGTCCGATATTTCAAATAGTTCTCGGGATACTGACGTGAAAAATTGGAGCAGGATGCGATGAGTATATCGAATTCGACGTTTCACCATTGATATTTCAGAAACGAATGGAAATATAAACTTCAGGTTTACTCCAGTTTTCGTTCTTCAATTTTTTATAAAATATATTTCTCTTAAAGTCAAGCCTCCATTCGAGGAGAAAGTACGTAACATAAAACTCGGCGGTGTCACCAACAGAATAAGATTTCGGCCATACTTCAGATTCGCGACCTCACATCAAGCACCGTTGAGGCCACCAACTTGTTCTTTACGCCATTTGATTTGTCTTTGAATTTTATATAAGTAAATTCTCTCCTAATGCTGCATCCTGCACGAAAAGAAAATTATCACACATAGAACACAACCATGCCACGGCAAAGTAGGGTATCCAGCTTAAGAAAACTTCAACTGGATAAATCTTGAGAAATAATGCAGATAGAAAACCGACCCAATACATTCATGGAAAGAGCATCCTTTTTAGAATTTACTGAATATGAAGAAAGGAGAGTTATTCTTTTATTAAGTTACAAAGTGAAGTTGTGAAAATCGAATCAAGTCCCAACTTTCATTCGTCGATATGTGGAAAACGGATCCAGATATCGACTTACAGTTTATACCACTCAATTTGCTTCATCACTTTATATACCCATGAATTTTTGATTATTTTGTTAATCAATAAAATGTTTCATTTCCGAAAAAATAATATATTTTCTAATATCGCATTTCAAAAACACGAAACATGTTATCTCCATCCGGTTATCTAAAAATTTTAAAAACTTCACGAATACGTGGGATAAGGAGAAAAATCTAACTGCCTGACTCAGAATTGGGTATCTCGAATAGTCTTCGAGATATTGATGCGAGAGCGGCTGAAATTATCAAATTCGAAGTTTCGCAATATATATCTAAAAAATTCGAGAAGATACGAACTTACGAACACGCTTATCAATTTTCCGTTCAATTTTATACATAGGTAATTTTTCTTAAGTTCGAACCTCAATCAGAACAAAAGTGCAACTTCCCAGTTCATATCTCAAAGACGGTTGGAACTTACGATTTAAAGAATGCGATTTCACGCTTAATTTTACATCAAGAAAGTTTTTCTCAATATCTCACGATGAACAAAAATTATCGAATAGAAGTCACGACCGTGTCACGGCAAAATAGGAAATCGCGCGCAGGTCAAATTCCACTGAACATATCTCAAGAAATAATGTAGACAGAAAAGCGCTCGATGCATCGTTGGAAAGAGCATCCTTATTCGAAATAACTGAATACTAAGAAAGAGAGTTAAATATTATCTCTAGAAAGTTACAGCACGATAATCCAAGTGTCAAAATCCTACGAAGTCCCAACTTTCCATATCTCGAAAACAGATCCAGATATTGCCCAGCGTTCCACATATCCGTGATTTTTTCAGATTCTTCCTAAAATGTTAAAGACCTCTAGACATGTGAAATCGGAAGGACCCAAACAATTCTGAAAAGAATTGTGGATAAGGAGAAGAATCGAACTACGCAGACAAGAGATCGATATCTTTTCTGTTCTCGAGATATAGATGTGAGAATGGGAAAGGAGGCTGCGATGAAAATATCGAACCCGACGTCTTACTATCCGTGTATCAGAAACAGCTGAACATATGAACTTCCGGTTTGCGCCAATAGATTTTTTTGTTTAATTTTGTACTGATATGACTTCTCTTTGTGTCGAACCTCCATCAGAACCAAAGTTATGGAATATAGAATTCGACCATGTTACCTCACCGGTAGATAGGATTTCGTCCTTAACTCACCTTCGCCAGTTTATATCTCAAGAACGGTTGGAGATATGAATTTGCGAGTTTGCAATAGTTTGCTAATTTGAGGGTTTAATCTACATATAATCTATATATAGTCAGTATTTTCTCCTATATATATGCCGCTTAAAAGTTCTTTTTATTTATTGTTCCTCTATTTACTGGTATGTGATAGTAGTTGCTCCTTAGATCCCTGGTTCTTTTGTCCGCATCTCTTCATTATTATTTTTTTCGGTTTATCCATTGCGGGATAGGGTTTCCGTGCTTTCCAACAGATTCCACGCGGTAGCCGCCCCGGCGATAATTGCAGCCGCTCCCTGTGTGTTATTGTTATTATTGTTATTATTATTATCAACTAAATGTACAAATATTTGCTGTTTTATGAAATATTATTTTATTGTATGTACTTCTGAGTATCATAATATTATCTTTGCTGTAGTTCAATATATGTATAGCATTAATTCCTTGTCATTTTTGACTTTAAATTTGCGCCTAAAATAGCATTACCTATAAGCTCCTGTTATAAAAGTACCATCTTTGGCCTTGAAGATTAAAAAAAACGATATAAACAAAAAACATAATAAAACGTATCAATAATGCAGCTATTAGTCATTATTTTCCATTATTTTTATATTTGTTCTGGACAACGATTTTGATTTTCGCCAATCTTTGTTTTAAAATGAGACAATTACGTTTAGCTTTTTATATAGATTCTTTTTCTTTTATATGAATTTTGAAGTGTTCTTTTGGTGTTCTGTCTATGAAATCAGTAATTTCTTCTGTCTCATTTGATTCTATCAAAACTTGTCTTTGCTTTAACCCAGCATTTGTTTTATCAAATCTATCTCTAAATTGAAGTTAATTCCATCTAAATTCTGACAATCTCGCCCTATTTCATATGTATAAGAAATTTGAATATTCTGACCGTCCGGTAAACATTGTCAGCAAATCTATAAACTGTTCGACGGATTCCTGAACAGCACCAGTTTTTTCCATATCACCAAAGATAATTTCCTACTGGTACTGCTCTTGTTTATATGAAATATACTGAAATATAATAAATAATAATATCATTTATTTTACTTGAGAGAATACATTGTATAGGAATAGTCAGCGTTTCTCACTTACTAGGCATGTCAATTTTTTTATAAAAATGTACCTAAAGTGTAAGTAAGAACATAGTGAACTATTACATTTTCTCTTTCTAGAAAAAATAAGAAAGCTCACAAAAAGATATAAAACTTACAAACTAATGCGTACACAAGAAATCTGATATAGAATAAAAACATTTATTTAGTAAAAACTCTTTTTGTTTGATCTGCGAAATATGCGAAAGCGGAGAGCTGGGAGGGAAATTATTTTTGTTACATTGTTTGATCAAGAAACGCTGGCAACGTTGCCGGGCTACCGATCCACCGTGGTTTGTATATTATGTATATAATGGGAGACTGAAAGCTGAGAATTGGTTAACAAAATATACATCCGGATGACGCAAACACTGTGATTTAGTCGGAGGAGGTAAAGATCGCAACTTATATACAAATTTAAAATATTAAATTCGATTTTTTTGGTGGAATTGTTATGAAGGTGACTTAATATACTATATACACGAATTAAATTATATATATTCACTATTTCTGGGGGATGACCTATTGCTGCTTCCTATGAGGAGGACTTATCCACTGCAGGATATATATATATATATATATATATATATATATATATATATATATATATTGCTGTGTATCCACACTGTGGAACACTACCCAAGTATCGTGTTTGAAATCATAAATAAAATTCACAAATTTGTATGTATTTTAGGAATTAATCATAACAGTTTTACTTTAACGGATCATACACCGCTGAACAGCGAGCTGCGAAAAATATTCATCCAAGAATAAATAAATAAATTGAAAAGAAAAGAAAAGTGGTGAATAAATTGAAGGTTAGGATATTACAATCCAGATATATTGATATCAAGAATAAATTGTAAAAGTTGATGAAATATAAGAAGTGAGTATACTTTGAAAGTATTAAGAAGTAGATTATCCGGAAAGCAGATTTAGAAGAGGGAAGTATTTGTTAATTCAGTTAGCAAATTCATATGGTGAATAAATTTCAAACGTCAATCAAGTGATAGAAATATTTTAAGGAAATCTTGAAAATAAATTGGAGGTTATAAACAAACGTCAATCCAGAAAAGAAGAAGAAGAAGCCTTGAGAGGTTAAAAAGTCAGTCAAGTGACATAATATTTCAAGGATCATAATAACCAGTTAGAGGTTATAATATAACATTACTCGAGTCGAAAGAAAGACAAGGTAAAGCTTTACTATATCAGAAATCCATGGTACATATTTATTTTAAATAAAGGCCATATTTATCATTTTAGTTAAGTTAGATTTTGTTATTTAAATTTGTTAATTACATTCCAAGTTCAAATTTGTTAATAAATTAATACTTTGTTCATTCAATACTGAGTTTGATTTATTTAGATTGTTATCTTGATCGATGAGCATTTATTGAACCGACTTCGTTGGACCCTGAGTAAGAGTCATTCTATAGATTGTAGATGGTCATGCTAATGGTGTTCTATAGTCTATAATATTAACAGCTTTTAAGAAACTGTTTGGCGCTCAATAAAATCATTTCAATTTACTTTCAAAAGTAATTTCGAACGTATAAAAAATAAAATAGATATCAGAATATAGAACATTTATGGCTTGTTAACGTGGAGCGATCAGGAAAGCGATTAAATAAATACAACTTGAGAATAGTTTATCATTTCAAGCATACATTTGAAAGATAATAGAACAAATAACTTATTTTGATAGTTTTGACAACAAGGCATTGTCAAATTAAAAACAAATAATAGTTATATGAGGTTAAAGTCAGGTAAGACAACAACCATGAATCCAGAGGAAACTACACAAGGTACATCCACAGTTGCACAAACACAAGTTGGTGACACAAACACACAACCTGACCCAAACATGCTCCAGAAGTTGATGGAAATGATCACTGGAATGAATCATAGTATTGGAGAAAACATTGGCAACATTAAGGTACAAATGGTACAGAATAACCAAACTTTAGAAGAAAAAATTGGTAACATAAATACACAAATGGTACAAAATAACCAAACTTTGGAAGCAAACATGAATCAAAATAACCAGAGACTTGAAGAAAACATTAACAAAAAAATAGAAGAAAGCAATAAAGAAGTAAGAAATAAAATTGAAAATTTGGAGAGTAAATGGGAGCGAATGGGAGAGTCAGTCAACGAAGAAATTGGTATTAAGGTAAACGAGGCAGCAAAAGAAATAAGAGAGGAAGTTGTAACTATGTTTGAAGATGGAATGACTGCAGTAGATAGCAGAATGAAGAAACAGGAGGATAAATACGATAGCAAAATAAAAGAACAGGATAGCAAGATAGAACAGAACACGAAGTTGTTGAAGGATACCACACGTACACAATTAACACAATTACCCACACATACTTACACATGCAACAAAACACCATTTTATTTTTACGGAGATAACCGCATACACCCTAAAATTTTCATTTCACGTTTGAAACAACACATGGAAACACAACACGTAAATGCAAACCTAAAAGCAAACATACAAGACATGTTAAAGGGAGAAGCGGAAATCTGGTACTCAGTTATAATGGACAGATTTGAGACTATAGAGGAATTTGAAACTCTAGTCTTAAAACAATATTGGAGTGATTACACTCAGTTAAAAATAAGACAAGACCTATTTAATGGTAATTATGTAGAAAATAAAGGTATTTCTAGGGAAAACTATGTACTTAGAAAAGTATATAATATTAGACATCTAGAACCAAAATTCACAGAAAGTGAAATGGTCAGATATTTAGCTAGGCATTTTTCAGGGGATATCCAGAATGTCATTATTACGCAAAGAATTGCAAAGTTAGATGATTTGATTGATTATTTAAGAGAATTAGATGATTATCATCAGAGTTTTGATAGGAAGGCTAGTCAGAATAAGGAAAATAATAGTAGATATTATAATAAGTGGGCTTATGATCAGAATAGGAATGAGAATGATAGAAGAGAAAGACAAGGTTATGGTCAATATGATAGGAAGGAAAAGCAGGGTTATGGTCGTCAATATGACATTGATAGAAAGGAACGAGGAGGTTATGGTCGTCAATATGACATTGATAGAAAGGAACGAGGGGGTTATGAGAAACGTCAATATGACAATGATAGGTATGAAAAGCAGGGTTATGAGAAACGTCAATATGACAATGATAGGAATGAAAAGCAGAGTTATGAGAAACGTCAATATGACAATGATAGAAAGGAACGAGGAGGTTATGGTCAATATAAATATGACAATTATAGGAATGAAAAGCAGGGTTTTGAGAAACGTCATTATGATAATGATTGCAGAGAGAGAGGGGGTTATGTTAAAAATAATGAGTCATATGCACAAGTGGCTAATATCAATATTCAAAGGGGAAATAGAGTAGATGAAAACACGCACTCTAATATGAATAAAATAGAAACAGCACAAGTAAATGATAAAAATAGAAATCAGGATTTTTAGATAAATTTGTTTTAAATGTAGGTAATAATTGTAAAAAAATAGGCGAATATATAGAAAATGATGTTATATTGGGAGACGACATCTTATCAGAAAAAAAGGCAAATATTGTATTAGGAGAAAGAATCCTAAAAATAGAAGGTGAAAGAATACCTTTCTGTAGTGTTAATGATTTAAATGGCAAAGGTGCCGAAATAGTTAATGAATTAAATGGCAAAGGTGCCGAAATAGTTAATGAATTGAATGGCAATGATGCCGAAATAATTAATGTATCAAATGGCATAGAGTCCAATAATGATAATGAATTTTGCGGTGAGCATATAGTGGGAGCCACATGTGTTCAAATAAATAATGATAAGAAGCCTGAAACCTTTCTGATAAGTCGTTACTCCAAATATGATAGAATTTTTAAAAATTTGTCTCAAAAGTACAAAAATTCAGTAGATTATGAACCTACAATAGCAAAAGGCTATGTGCAACAACTTGAAGTAGGTAATATTGTAAATGAAAACGAAAATGTTTTAAATTATAATAAGGAAGAATCATTACCGGGAAGTTGTCACATGGGGATAAATTATCCATATGATCCTGGATAGATTACTCTTAAGTTATCCAAATGATCCTGAGTAGATCACTTTTAAATTGTAAATAAACTTTGACAGTGTGAATGTCACATCATGTTGTTAAAACTAACAAAATTTTCACATGTCAAAATTCTATTCTAGGGGGTCTTATGCTGTGTATCCACACTGTGGAACACTACCCAAGTATCGTGTTTGAAATCATAAATAAAATTCACAAATTTGTATGTATTTTAGGAATTAATCATAACAGTTTTACTTTAACGGATCATACACCGCTGAACAGCGAGCTGCGAAAAATATTCATCCAAGAATAAATAAATAAATTGAAAAGAAAAGAAAAGTGGTGAATAAATTGAAGGTTAGGATATTACAATCCAGATATATTGATATCAAGAATAAATTGTAAAAGTTGATGAAATATAAGAAGTGAGTATACTTTGAAAGTATTAAGGAGTAGATTATCCGGAAAGCAGATTTAGAAGAGGGAAGTATTTGTTAATTCAGTTAGCAAATTCATATGGTGAATAAATTTCAAACGTCAATCAAGTGATAGAAATATTTCAAGGAAATCTTGAAAATAAATTGGAGGTTATAAACAAACGTCAATCCAGAAAAGAAGAAGAAGAAGCCTTGAGAGGTTAAAAAGTCAGTCAAGTGACATAATATTTCAAGGATCATAATAACCAGTTAGAGGTTATAATATAACATTACTCGAGTCGAAAGAAAGACAAGGTAAAGCTTTACTATATCAGAAATCCATGGTACATATTTATTTTAAATAAAGGCCATATTTATCATTTTAGTTAAGTTAGATTTTGTTATTTAAATTTGTTAATTACATTCCAAGTTCAAATTTGTTAATAAATTAATACTTTGTTCATTCAATACTGAGTTTGATTTATTTAGATTGTTATCTTGATCGATGAGCATTTATTGAACCGACTTCGTTGGACCCTGAGTAAGAGTCATTCTATAGATTGTAGATGGTCATGCTAATGGTGTTCTATAGTCTATAATATTAACAGCTTTTAAGAAACTGTTTGGCGCTCAATAAAATCATTTCAATTTACTTTCAAAAGTAATTTCGAACGTATAAAAAATAAAATAGATATCAGAATATAGAACAATATATATATATATATATATATATATATATATATATATATATATATATATATATATATATATATATATATATATATATATATATATATATATTATTCTTCATATATATAAATACACAATGTCTTTCAAAAAGGACAAACTTATTATCTTGCATAAGATAGCAGATGCTATTTTGGTAAACTACCCCAGTACGGTACCTATGTGAGATAATTCACAGAAATTCCAATTTTTTTCATCTATTTAAAAATAAAGATTGTAATGATAACCATATAGAGATAATGCTAAAGACAACATTTTAAACATTATTAAATATCTAAATATCAAACCTACTGGATTGAAACATTTTACTAATTAAAATTGTCTATAAAAAAATTGTCAACTTCTTGGCCAAGGTAAATACTTTAAAAATGGGACAGAAAATGTATTATAATTGCAAAACATACTACAACGAATTTTACAAAAAAATGTCCTTATTAACACCTGGTGATATTGATGGCCAATTTGAGGATAATTCTTTCGAAAGCGATGACATGAAAATAAGTTTCATGAATATTGCTTACTGCTCTACACCTATCAATATTACCTGTTTTGAAACTAGTACTAATGTTTCTAATTAACGGAACTCTAATGAATCTGAGGAAAAGAGATTTAACATTTTTCAAGTTGTAACAATAAGCTAACCGTTATACTCTTCGCCGATTTACTGCACTTTTTATATAATTATTACACATTCTATAGCATACTCTTTGCAGTTTTTTTGTAAATAATATCAGTTTTAGACATTTTTAATTTAATTACAAAACATAAAAAAAAATATGTAAAAACATTTTTTTTTATTTAAAAAATCAATTTTGTCCAAAAATAGGGTTATTTCTCTGGCTAGTACTAACTTACTGTCCTAATTTCAATACAATCGGACTCTTCGTTCCTAATTTATTGCGCTTACAAGAAACACGTGACGGACGGATAGACAGACAGACGGACGGACATTTTGAAAGTTGTTCAGAATTCGATCAACAACACAGTGATATGAACATTTTTTCTCTACAAGCAATATTACCGGTTTTAGAAATGTGCCGATCGAATGCAATATACTCTTCGTTTTGTATTTACGAAGAGTATAATAATTTAAATGTTAACTTAGAGAATGTTGGTATACCTACTTTTTGCATCTATATGAGAAAGTAAAATGCTAATCACCTCTAATTAATAACATTATTTATATTTTGTTAATATTAATATATAAAATAAAACAATATGTGCTTACTGAAATATTAAATATCTATTTTTCTCAGAGAAAAATAGGGCCCTACATATATGTACATTCTGTTATTTAAACGACTTTTTAGCTCTCCAATCCAAAAATTCATCAAAATTATCATCCTCCACTTCGTCATTGTCTTCATTTGTTTCTATATTTTTAGATTCGTTTGATATTGAAATGATTTCAACCTTCTTCCTCTCTAAATCCAAAACCCTAAAATTTAAAAATATTAGACATTTTAAACGTTTTTAGGTTTAAAGTATAAAAGACATATTAAAGTATAAAAGACATATTTGTGATTATTTCACATATATTTATAAAATATTCAAATGTTTGGTTTGACATCCAATCACATTAGAATTTAAAATAAAACATAAAGTTTCACATTTATTTATTAGCAAATAATTTTTCTAGATGTTTAGCAAATTTTGCTAAAAAGATGCTTCATATACCAGTACTAAAAAATCGGTTTTAGTTGCGCCACGCCAAAATTTTTCTCATCATTACAATATATTATAATAACATGAAAATTATTATATTAGTCCAATATACAAAAAAACTATGACACAAAAGGTAAAGCATTCATGTTTCAATTTTAGAAATGTCATCTTATAATTTATTTATTGTTTAGTTATGACTATACATGTATATGGGACGAAATATCACTCAAAATGTATTACCTAATAGCACAAAAAACACTCACTACATGAACCTGATTCCAATTTAAGTGGATGCAATCAAAATTTCAGCACTATTGTTTTCAGTAACGGTTGATCTGATTGGGCAGAAAGAGTGCCTTCGTTGGGGCACAGATTCATTTGTTTAGTAAACCAAGTACACCTGCTAATTCATGTTTGTAGATTATACTTATAATTATTTCGGATGAAAATTATGACCATTATTGACCATTTTGAGTCACCTGATTTTGACACAGCCTGGAAACACACAAACCTCATCAAATCACAGAGGAATGCAAATGAAAACAATTATAGAAGAGTTGCTAACAGTTGCAGTTTAAACCTGTTATTAAAAACTAATAGCTTTTACCCATTTCTAGAAAACAAAACAATGAGTTGTGTGCCCTCCACGCCACCAGCGTGACGTCAACCGAAAATGGTCTATACACAGTATGAGAAGTTTGAGTGCACGATAACAGATGAAAAGGTTTCATCAGTCAATACTTGGTTTTTGTGTAAATCCCTTGGCTACTAACCAGGCTCTATACCACACTTTATTTTCACTGTCACTTTTTCTCTTGAACGCCCTCTTACATTGCACAACTGTACCTCATCTACTAGCTCTCATGTCTGATTTTCTTCAAAGGATTCCAATTCGTCTTTCATAGCCTGTCTCCATTTTTCTTTATCTGGCCTTAATAATGCATCTTTTACATAATTGGATCACTATCTAGATAAGACCTTTCTAAACAAAAATAACTGACATAATCTTCAAGTTTCGTTGGATTTGATGTGCTTTCTGATTTCCTTAAAACACTAGGAACTTCAAAATTAGAATCACTATCAGTACTTTCATTGTTTTCCCAAAGTTCCCCTGAGCCATTACTGAAACTGATATTCGTCACCATTGTCTATATCTGTGTTTATCTTATAATCTACCATTATAGTTTTTTTTTCAATATTTTCCATGGTGGTTATTCTCTGCTAGTAAACACTGTATTTCTTTTTGGATCATATACTCCATAACCCTTGACATGGTCATGACAACTAACTAAAATTCATTTTACTGCCTTTTTGTCTCATTTTGATCTTTTCTCTTTTGTTTATTATCTATATCTGAGTTTACCTTATTATCTACCATTACAGTTACGTCGTTTTCCATATTTTCCATGATGGTTCTTCTCTTCTAGTAAACACTGTATTTCTTTTTGGATCATATACTCTATAACCCCTGACCTGGTTATCATAACTCATTAGAATTCATTTTACTGCCTTCTTGTCCCATTTTAATCTTTTCTCTTTTAGGACTGTCACAATAACCAAGCCGCCAAAAATTCTTGAAATTCTTAACATTTGGCGTACTACTTCTTTACAGCTCATATGGAGTTTTGTCCAACCTAAAAGCTATCGATCTACTTCGCAAGTAGACTACAGAGTATTGACCTCCTCCACCCAAAACTCTTTTGTTAATTTGGCATCAAAAAGCAAATACTTGAATTTTTTCTACGACTGTCCTTTTCATTCTTTCAGACATCCTATTTTATTCAGGTGTGTATGGGTTGATTTTTTTTATAAATAATGTCATTAATTTTTAGGAATTTTTCGAATTCATTATTCCTTTGATTCTCCACCATATTTTTAAATTTGAAAGTCAAAAATCTCATTTTTTGCTTTTAAGAAGTACACAAAAACCATGCGACTAAAATCATCTTTCAATATAAGAAAATATTCTCAGCCACCAATAAAAATGTTGTCCACTTATCTGCATGTATCACTTCCAATAAATGTCTGGCTTGAGTACCTTTGTATGTTTACCTTCGCAACAAACTTCGCAATTCTGCTGTGATTTTTAACCACAGGTAAGTCCATCGACAAGTCTATTACTTCCACATCCACGCAGTGGATTGGAAGTATAGTAATCATAAAAGAAAATTCAAATTTTTTTTTTCTTGAAATAGGTTTAGAATGTCATGAAACGTCGAGATTTTAAATTTGAGCGAAAACAAAATTTCTATCTGTCGGTCTGTAACTTTCTTTGTTCACACGCTTTCTGCGGAACGGTTTAAGATATTGACTTAAAATTTTGTATACGTATATATTATAATGAGATCTGGAACCGGATTATTTTTTGAAGATATGCGGTGAAGGGTTAGGGGGTAAATAGGGGTAAATATGAGGAAATATGTAAAGCAAGCTGGTAAGAGTACAGAAACTTGAAATTTGATGTATGCACTACAAGCCAAGGCCTCAGATTTTTTATAATTTTTTTCAACCTCCCACCACCCCTAGTTCATTATTAAAGGGGTTGATAAAATAAAATTGAGATACTCATTGAAATTTGGTACACGTATATATTATAACGGCATCTGAAACTGGATTATATTTTGAGATGATTCTGTTGAAGGGTTGGGGGTTAAATAGGGAAAAATAAGTAAAGCAAGCTGGTAAGAGTACAGAAACTTGAAATTCGGTGTATATACTAGAAGCTAAAGACTCAAAATTTTTTATAATATTTTAGGGGTTGATAAAATAAAATTGAAATATTTACTTGAAATTTGATATACGAATGTATTATAACGACATATAGAACTAGATTATATTTTGAGATGATTCCGTTGAAGAGTTGGGGGTTAAATAGTGGTGGATAGGGGAAAATAAGTAAAGCAAGCTGGTAAGAGTATAGAAATTTGGGATTTGGTGTATATACTCGAAGCGATGGTCTCAGGTTTTTTTATAATGTTTTCCATCCCTCCACCACCTCCACTCCCTTATTAAAAGAGTTGATAAAATTAAATTTAGATTTTCACTTGAAATTTGTCACACGTATAACGATATCTTAAAGTTTCTGTATTGTAACCAGAATGCTTTACTTATTTTCCCCTATTTAACCCCCAATCCTTCAACGGAATAATCTATAAAATATAATATAGTTCTTGATGTCATTATAATATATACATATACCATGGGATGGAAAATATTTTTAAAAATTTTAAGGCCTTAGCTTCTAATACATACACCAAATTTCAAGTTTCTGTACTCTTGCCAACTTGCTTTTCTTATTTTCTCTTACTTACCCCTATTTAACCCCCAACCCTTCAACGGAATTATCTCAAAATATAATCTGTGTAGATTATATTTTGAGATGATTCCGTTGAAGGGTTGGGGGTTAAATAGTGGTAAATAGGGGAAAATAAGTAAAGCAAGCTGGTAAGAGTATTGAAATTTGAGATTTGGTGTATATACTAGAAGCGATGGCCTCAGGTTTTTTTATAACATTTTCCATCCACCCACCACCCCCCACTCCCTTATTAAAAAAGCTGATAAAATTAAATTTAGATTTTCACTTGAAATTTGTTACGTGTATAACGATATCTTAAACTAGATTATATTTTGACATGATTGCATTGAGGGAGTGGCGGTAATTGGTGGTAAATAAGGAAAAATAAGTAAAACAAGCTGGTAAGAGTACAGAAATTTGAAATTCGGTGTATGTCCTAGAAGCGACATTTGAACATTCATCCTGAAGGTGTCCCAGTTGTTTACACTTACAACACATTATTTTCTTAACAGTAGCATCTAATTTTTGATTGTTAACGAAGTTTTATTTTTCGTTACAACTTAATTGACTAGCGAATTCACTTCCAATATTGCCAACGTCAACTTCCATGTCTAACAACTTAGTTTTTATCGAGTTTGCCGGAATGTTCATAACCATTGGTGAAGAGTTATCCGGTAATTCAGCTAATAATAACGCACTGATACAGTCAAAACTTATGCTAAAACCCGTATCTCATAACTTCTGACCAATCTTCACAATCTGATTCACATAACTTGCCATTGAATCAATTTGCTAAACGCGTGGAAATTAAACTTCTCAATAGGTTTAATTTCTTTTGGCAAATTCTTTGTCATCAAATAAAGCTTTTTATTAGCTTGTTCCACAACTCAACTGTCATTGTAGCATCTCTTATATGGATACATATGTATCGGTTGTTGAAATCAACTTTGCCTTAGTTTTAGCGTCATCTGCTATCACCACTTCCGATATACACTTGAACAAGCCCACCAAAATCAGAATGTTTTCATGTCCTTTTAATTTCGGAACATCAACTTTTGCAGCCATACTTGTGCAATTACTTGACGAATATTGAAACAAACACAATATGCAGTGATTTCAAATGTTAAGTCGAATTTAGCAGCCTGGGCTCATAACTTGTTGAAAATGAAACAGACTTGTTGAATTATCAGCACAGACTAAAAGATATTTATTTCAGCAGAACTCTAACCACTGACAATATTGCTGACATAAGCAGTTGAAGATAGGCATAGTGGTTAAATACTAAACTTAACCTAGTAATATTTTGAATTATTTCAACACTTCAGAGTAACGGCCTTAAAGTGGTACGGTAAGTATTCAAAGCTTCTTCACTGATTTCATTAATAGTAATCCAGGTGGAAGGTTCTGATAGGTCTTCTGCACTTGTTTTGTAGTGGATAGTCTCGCCGATTGATGTAAGTAATCTGACATTTTCATTTTCGTTGCTCTTCTTTCAGTCAACTGCCACGATTTTGATAACAAGTTCATATCAGGTTGGCAGGTAAATTTGTATGTTCAAATGTAACATATTACTTATCATTAAATACTTATCATCGTTTTTTTTTAATGAACTAAATACATCAAAGTCATACCCAGAACAATATTCAGCTGATATTGGTGTGTCACAGCCATATTTCTGATAATTGCCACTAACCACTTTTTCAGAAATATTGGAATCATCACAGAATTGGATGAATTAGTACTTTTCAAGAATTAATTTTAAAAATTTGGGACAAATATTATTTATTGCAAATATAGTCAATCCGAATTGAAATTTAAAAAAACCGAACCAGCCCATTAAGAAAATATATTAATGTCTTATCAGCTCAGATAATTTAAAAATGAAAGGTTAATTATATTGATCCACAAAACCCCAACTAAAATATAGCATTGAATTTTGTACAATAACACACTAGAACTGTAAACATTATTCAGCACTACATCCTAAAAACAATTTTTGGTAAAAACAACATACTCCACAAGCCTATGTTATATCCATGATAGTTAATGTACAGTTAGATTAATTTAAGAAGGCAATTCTGCCGCCCTAAGGCTAAGCGCACACGGGTGACTTTTGTCACGCAACTGTTTTGTCACCTACCTCGGAGTCCATCGAGTCTTATGCAGATGCGCTCACGAGCGACGTGACTGTCACGTCGCTTCGTGAGCGCATCTCCATAAGATTCGATGGACTCCGGTGACAAAACAATTGTGTGACAAAAGTCACCCGTGCGCGCTTAGCCTAAGGAAAAACGTCCTATCTGCAAAAATTGCATTTTTCAGGTTATTACATTTTCTGTCCCATTTGCATGTATTCTAACTATTTTCTAGTTAAAAATGGCCGATATGCAACAAGCAGGTGAAAAACTCTTACATTGTTTGTCCTAAGTGTTCATAACAGTATATTTATATAGTTGATAGACTCGACCTTTACTTGGTGAAAATCCATTATCACTAATGAAATAAAAAACACTAAACTGTTTTTCACGTTTTCACATGTATTACGTCAACATGACGATCGTTTCGCTAAAACATTAGCTTCATCAGTAGTGTTACAGTGCGCTCATCTGATGAAGCTAATGTTTTAGCGAAACGATCGTCATGTTGACGTAATACATGTGAAAACGTGAAAAACAGTTTAGTGTTTTTTATTTCATTAGTATATTTATAATTCAAAATGTCCTATAGTCTGTTTTTAAACCAGGAGGAGTAAACACGAAAGTTCTTTTCACACCATAAAAGTAACTAAAAAATACACTAAAATCTTTTTGGCATTTTGGGCAACCAACAATACACGATTACAATGTTTTTGTATGAATTTTATTACATTATATAATGCATCGACCTCTATTTGACATCTAGGTATTTTATATAACATTCATACCATTTACGCAATATAAAGGCACCAAGTAATTGGCCACTCTTACCTTCAGATTTACACAAAAGGGATTAAAAACTGATATATACTGTGCAAACGATAAAATAGAAATTATAACCAAATAATTTATGACATAAAATCAAATTTTTTACAATATGTCAAAATTTAAGACTATTGCATTGTGAAAAACTGGCGGGGGCGTATCCAATCACAGATCTAAGATTTAGCGCGTTAAATTTAAAATGCTCCTCCTGGTTTAAAAACAGACTATAATTGCATTGTACTAAAAATATCTTTAATTCCAAAACTTTTTAGCTTTAGTAACACGAATAGCTGAACTGATGTTCTATCAGTTCCGCGATTGCAAGATGTGTTATAAACAAGGACAGTATTCTTAGTTAAAAAGCTAAAACCTTCAATATATCAAAACCTACAAAATGCTAGATAGGACGCTTTTCCTTAGGACGGCAGAATTGACCTGATTAGGCACAATAACATTCTCCTATCTTTTTACATACAGCACATATACTTACTTTTCTATTGCACAACTTTATTAACTTTGTTAGAAAACACTAAGTATACATTCGATGAACACAGGGATAGAGAAGGCGGAACTGCAAGTTCATCTCTTATATATTTGTTTCATACATAAAGTTGTTGAATGGGAAAGTATATGTACTGTATAAGAAAGAATACCTATAACAGCATATCTCTTATATACTTATGTATGAAACCGGCAAAGAGTATAATGTACATATGAATTGCTTGGGTTTATTATATTTCAATTAAAGAATGTTTTTCAGTAATATAGGTATACTGGATAGTTAATTCTATTATTTGTAGATTCTTTGTATCTTATTTTTACAAGGTGGTGTAGATGATCCCAGAAATAAAAAATTAAAATTAAGAGAACACCATTAACATTTAGTCAACATCACATGAATATGTGCATACAAAAATGTATACAATACAAAATTAACACAAATCTCAGTGCTTCTAATGAAACATAATAAATGTATGTACCTGGATAATTTCTTCATTTGTTCATCGATTTCATCAATTTGTCGTTCTGTAGTAGCTTCTTCTTGATCTTCCGCAATGATAGCATTACTTTCATTGTCTGCCTCCTTTATAGCTTTCACAAATTTTTCCCACTCTTCTTCCACTGGATCTTTGTACTCTTGGTTTCTAGCCTTTAAAATAAAATTGATCCTAATTATTAATTGAATGTTTATTATAATTATACTACCTTAGCGTCCAATTTAGGGTCATCAAAAAATCCCTCTGGTAATAAATCCTTAGTTTCAGGAACAGTTTCAGTTTCCATCTTTTCAACTTGACTGCCTTCTTTTGGTATATCAGCTTTCTGTTTACTTTTTGAATCAAAGAAATCATCTGGCAAATTATTACTACTCTTACTACTATTACTCAAATTGTTCACATCTATTTTGGTAGAATTTTTTAAAATACCTCTAATTCTCTTCTGTGGCATATCTGGCAAAGGAGGCGTTAGAGGTCTTTTTAAAGGCGTGGTAAAATTATTTGTTCTCTCTTTAAGTTTTTTTGCCAATTCTACATTTTGTTTATGTTGTTTTGCATTAATATGCACTGTCCAAACTGCTTCTGATCGTACAATGGATTTACACAGAGCACAGGTAAGCTGGCCTTGTTCATTATATGTACAAAGTGTTAAGGAAATAATTTTATATTTTGATAAGCACATAATTCATATTTAGTTTTTCTATATTTACAATTTTTAATGAAGTAGGCAAAAACGACAAACTATTTCGCGATTATAAAATAAAATATACAATGTATGATTAATACAGATTTGAAGAAAAACTTAAATGCTCTAAATGCCGAATCCGAGATTAAACCTCTATCCCTTACCAATGACATAGGCAAATTTCTGGTATTCGTTGATTGTTTCATTAACAAGCAACTCTTGCATATACCTACCTAGTACTTGATTGTGTTCATCGCTATTAGAAACTTAGCAAATTAATAATATTTAGCACAATAACTATTAATCATATTTTTCGAGTTTCCCCATTTATTGAGTATTGAATATATACACCAACATATATTTATAACAGTCAATCTAAAAATAATGGAGAACTATTACTATTACCATTTTTTAAATAAAAAGGATATTTTGCTAACGGTGAATCAATTTTCTTGACTTCCTTCTGCTTGCCTTTGTGATCATTCATAAATTTTCGAAGTTCTGATTGTGACAACTTTTTCTTTGCATTTTTAAACGTTGCAGACATATTGTGTTATGTGATTATAAACATAGGATGAATTATAACAAAATTAAAATATTTAAAAACAAGAACATAACCTTGCAAAATGTTTACAAAATTGGTCATAAATATGAAGTTAGGCAAATACTGAGCAATTTACTGTAACCACAGAGATGGAGCGAACCGTTGGACGCCTTCACGGTTCCTATTTGCAATTCGCGAAAATCTGTCACCAATAGGTGGCGCTGTCAATTTCAAAATGTCAGAGTTAAGTGTGAACAACAAAGTTTTGACATATAAGTAAATAGATATTTGTGGTCTTAAATAAACAGTTTAATATAGTGAAAATTGTGTTTGGTGGTGGTTATAAGCTTCTTAAAGTATTTAAAAAACGAACAAGTATGACAAAATGCCTAATATAATGTTATCAAGTGAATTTACTGAGATTTGTTTTGACAGTTTCAGGCAAAATGCCCAAAATAGAAATATCGATTTCGAATATTTTGGAGTATTTGGGAAATCGTGTGAGGCCCTTAAAAGAAGGGGAGGCTGTTTTCAAAGCTGGACATATAATTTTATGTGGCTTAAATACAGACCAACCGAATAATATAAACAGTGTTTGCCTCCAGACATCTGGTTTAACTAAGCCTCCACACGAAATTAATATTAAATTGGATACACCGTGGTCCTGTAAATGCACCTGCAAAGCTGGGCTATCAGGTTTCTGCAAGCATATTGTGGCAACTTTGATTTATATAAATCGGTAAGTTTTATAAGTAAACATATTTTTGTTGTCCTAAGAATTTCTATGGCAATAATTGATATTAAAATTTCAGCAATGAAGATTTAGAATATGTAAGCTGTACTGATACGCACGAGAAAGTAAGTTTGGTGTTGCCTATCATTTATTTAGGTATTGTAAATCGGTTCTTTCTAAAAGCCAGTTTATTATTATTAAATACTGTGATGTATTATATTACTTTTTTTATAATTTGGATGTATAATAAAATAAAAACCTTATAAAATAATACACTCGTTTTATTTATATATAGCATTTAATCATACATACTTTCAATATTCATTAAATACCTACATTACAAAAAAGAGATTAACATAAGTTAAAACAAACTTCTTTGGTTATTTACAAAACATTCTGACAACATAAATACAATGTTTATACAGACACAGACCACTCACCGTTTCGATAATAAAACTAGGTCAATAATTACAAAAAAAACGCTTTCAAATTAACCGTTTAGTTAATAGAATTCTTTAGAAAATTTATCTAGAATTTTTTTTCGTGTTGAATGTTAGTACTACTAAAAGCTTTTAAACAGACTAGTAAATTATATATAAAATCCTAAATGTGATTATCATATATTTATTTGTCAAAAAAGGCATATAAAGTAAAATATTTACTAATGTAATATTTTGTCCAACTCCTCTATAGATTTCCTTAAATATATAAGGAATTATAACCAGACGGCAGGAAATTAGTCTGGATAATAGCTGTTGGTTGCAGTCTGGTTTTTAATTCCTCAACCACTCCTTTTTTCAAATGTTTCCTTAAAGTATGGGGGGTAACTAAAATAAAAAAAAAGATTAGTTTAGAGAATAATTCTTGTAACACTGTAACACTTTTTGTTGTGAAAAAGTACATAGCTCACATCAAACAGTACTGAAATTTAGTATCCTGTGCTTTTACGAAAATGAAAAGAACAGTAGAATGTAAGAGTAAAAATTTTCTGACATTGGACTCTCTAATGTTTACTGTAATTACCTGGCATGAAGTCTTCTTTTAAGAAATGTTGGCTGCACACACACATAAATTTGCTAATAGGCTTTCCAATTTTTAATATTTCTTTCCATTTTTGACTTAATTTTACATCTTTCGGAAAGAAATGTAGGGAAATGTCTTCAGTCCTATAACTACCACACTGGGAAAACTTTCTCGATTTCGTAGGAACAGTTTTATGAACACTTTGCATTAAGTTATCCTTAAATACTATTATGTCGAAATAACACTTTAATACACCTTTTTAATCTAAAATCACGGGAATAAGTTAATTAAAGCAGCAACAAAGTTAACCTTCCATTAAATGTCAATAATAAACTGATTTGTTGTTCACACTTAGACAGGTTCCACTGTCAAAATGTAGATGTCGCCCACTCCGAGATTTTCGCGAATAGAGATGTGTAACACTGTGTTGAATGGCGCTTTTGTGCTGACACCTATTGGTGTGTCACATGTGTTGAAACAGCTTATATGACACAGTGACACTTTTATAACACTCAAGATGGCGGGAGCTGGAGGGTTCATATGACAATTGTTTCATATGCGGTATCACAGATCACGCAGACGCACGCGTAAGCTTCTACGCAGTTTAGTAGGTAAATGAAACAAAGCAATCACAAACATAAAAAACATATTCAAAATAAAACTATTTCTTTCATTCATTTTGGATATAACAAAACTTTGCACCAAGCTACACCAAAAATGAAATCGGACTAATCCTTATTGTTTAAACTGAGATTTATAAAAACCCCTTGAAATGTTTTATTTGTTTTTTGTCTCTTGTTTTTCATTAACTATCAATAACTATAATTTTTATTTCGCAAGCACACTTGTAGACAACAATCTCTGGACGGCAAACCGTTATGAAGCATTTTTTGTGTGGCTGTTAGTAGCTCTCTGGGAATCCGCGAATCCCGCATCGTATTATTAAGAGGAATTCTCGCATGCGGGAAATATACGTGAAATATAACAAACGCGCTGAGCTCTAGCAGCTTTATTTTTACAAGTATCACACTCATTTTTTTTTTAGAAGAAGTTAGCTACTAGTTCTACAATGTGACCGTTGCTTTTTCAAATTCGGTGAACCAATCTTAAGAAAAAAAATCACAAACTTTATCATTTGATTGTCTGATATTTATTTAATTTTCACATACTTCTAGATATCATTCTCAAAAAAGCATCGGTCAGATAATTCTATCATCTTTTGTTTACACATTCGTTTAAAAATAATTAAAAAATGTCAATTTTCTAATGAGTTATACTTCAGGGCAATTACGCATGTAATTTAATAATTGTTTAGGCATGTTTTCCATCTCCACCTAGCCAGAGAGGCGGATCATATACGCATTGGCTCTTTGTCTAACTTGAGACTTCTCATTCTCTAGGCTTTGACTCTTACTACAGTAGAGAAATATATAAACTGAGCTTGTTGCGTACCTATTTTAATTCAATTTTTACCGGAACACATTTAATCGCGTAATGGGTATAAATAATAGTTAAAGGCGCAAAGTGTATCAATGTGGTACAAGAAAAAAAAGAGGAATTACTTCCACATCCACGTAGTGGATTGGAAGTACAGCAATCGTAAAAAAAATCAAATTTTATTTCTTGAAATAGGTTTAGAACTTCATGAAACGCCGAGATTTTAAATTTCAGCGAAAAAAAAAAATTTTCTGTTTGTCGGTCTGTCTGCCTGTAATTTTTTTTGTCAGCACATTTTCTCCGGAACGGTTTAAGACATTGTCTTGAAATTTTGTACACCTATATATTATAACGAGATCTGGACTGGATTGTTTTTTGAACATATCCGATAAGGGGTTGGGGGTAATTAGGTATAAATGGGGGGAAATAGGTAAAGCAAGCTGGTAAGAGTACAGAAACTTGAAATTTGGTGTATGTATACTAGCAGCCAAGGCCTCCAATTTTTTATATTTAGAAGCCGAGGCCTCAGATTTTTTAATAACAAATTTCAACCCCCCCCCCCCCACCACCCCTACTCCATTATTAAAGGGGTTGATAAAATAAAATTGACTTATTCACTTGAAATTTGGTACACGTATATATTATAATGACATCTGGAACTAAATTATATTTTAAGTTTATTCCGTTGAAGGGTTGGGGGTTAAATAGGGGCAAATAGGGGAAAATAATTAAAGCAAGCTGATAAGAGTACAGAAACTTGAAGTACGGTGTATGTATTTGGAGCCAAGGCCTGAGATTTTTTTATAATATTTTTTACCCCCCCACCCCCCCTACTCCATTATTAAAGAGGTTGATACAATAAAATTGAGATATTCGCTTGAAATTTGGTACATCTGTATTATAACGACAATTGGAACTAAATCATATTTTGAGATGATTCCGTTGAAGGGGTGGCGATGTAAGTATAGGTATATGAATAGGGGAAAATGTGTAAAAGCAAGCTGTGTAGAGTATAAATACTTGAGGTTTGATGCGCACCTATACGGGAAGCCAAGCCCTCAGATTTCTTTATAATATTTTTCATCTGATATCTAAATGTATGTTCTCGCATTTTTACGCCTCGACGCCGACCGACGCCTAGCGTCATTTTTGTAAAACTCGTGTATTTGATAAATTTTAATTCCTACATTCATATTCTTACGTCTCGACGCTGACTGATGCCTAACGTCGTTGTTGTAAAACTTGTGTATCTAAATCTATGTTCTTGCATTTTTACGTCTCGACATCGACCGACGCCTAGCGTCGTTTTTGTAAAACTCCTGTATTTGACAAATTTCGATTCCTAGATTCATTTTCTTGCATTTTTACGTCTCAGCGCCGACCGACGCCTAACGTCATTGTTGTGAACCTTCTGAATTTGATAAATTTTAATACTGAGAATCATATTCTTTAATTTTTTCGTTTCGACGTCTAGCGTCGTTTCTGTAATATTCTAATTTTAATAACAATAGGTATGGATATATTAAATACCATGTGACAACAAGACTACCTTGTTTGATTTACCAATATACTTTCATTTTAATGAAAATCAAACTAGAAATAACCTTAGAAAAATGCAATGGAATATAATTAGTCAACCGCCCAACCGCACTAACACTACGACGCTGCGCGACGTGGTTGTGCGGTTGGCTCCGGCAATGTTGTATATTTTAATTATTGAATAAAATATGTTAAGGCAGTATTTTTTTTTAGAGATATTTTTTTATATTTTTCACTAAATGCAAATGTGAGCCTCGGCAATTTAAGTAATGTCCGGCGGCTTATTTGAAATATAAAAAACATTTAAGAAAACGGTAATAAATTAATAAAATTGCGAAAACTGACATTTGTTTTTAGTAAAAAGAATTTAGAAATACATTTGGGATAAAAATACTGGACATTTGCTAAGTACATATTACACTTTTTTTAATAAGATTACGAAAAAATGAATGTTTAAATCAAATACGTCCTGTACGTAATTTCTTAAAAAATAAATGCATAAGTGAGGACGTCCCTGTTTTTGCTGCCACCTGTCCTGGTAGGTGTATAACTGTATAATATGTTGGTAGGAAAATGTTAACATTCTTTTTCATAACTATAAAAGCAAATTTCCGGGTAATTTGTAAAAATGTTGATATTCAACAAAATATTTAAATGGGGGAATGCCACTCAATTCTGGTTTTTGTTCAATAATAGGTATAAAACAAACAAATATTTATAGAATGATTATTTCAGGATACTGAATAAAATATAAAAGTTATAGTGTCTGGCAATACGGTAAACTTTCGTCAAATTTCCTAAAAAAATTCTTTATTGTATTTTATATCTTACATAAATACCCATAATGTTTTTTTTATATATAAATGCCTACAACTTTCCTACGAACAAATAAGAAAAAAAGCAGAGGGCACCAGGTTTTGAACCCAGAACCCCGCGATTGAAAGTCTGACGCTACATCAGACCCACCACCTGTTCATGTCCAGTAGTTATCTGTTTACACGGTTTTCACTTCAAATGTGATCCGTATCATATAAATTATAGGTTCTCAGGTAATAATGCTATGAAATAAATCTCTTGCCCTCTTCTCACTGCGCCTGCGGTTGAAAGAGAAGACGTATCCGTTCTCTCTTCACTAGCAAATAAAATGTAAAGTAATTTCTCCTACAAATGGTGTTGCCGGGGGTAAACTAAACGGTAATCCTTGAAACTTCGCAGGGGAACTACTAAGGGCATTCCTCTTAAACAGTGCTGCTGTGTTGCATTTTCGACACTGATACTTGTAGTTGTTAATTGTAGATAAAAATACATACAGCGCCATCTATCGACTAGTTATGTAATAAAGCTTTCTCGCTGAATAAAGAGCGTGCAAGCAGTACGATGAAAACCTTCAACAGGTGTGTTTCATTTTCCCGGTTATCCGTAATAGTTCCCAAAAATTCCTAGTTTTGTCTATCAATAACAGGTTATGGTCCCAGGACGTTTAGGTTCCTGATAGACAATACGTACCGTGAGTTTTAAGTTGGAAATTGGACTGGTGTGTTGAAAATACGTTGAAAGTTCGTACTCGCGTGTCTGAAGAAAAATGGCGGTCAATTACCTTAACAGTGTACCAAGGTTGCTTGGGCGTGAGAATTTCACCGAGTGGTGTTTTGCAGTCGAAAACGTGTTTGTTTTGGAAGGACTTACTAAATGCCTTGAAGGTACAGAGACTGATACGATTCTGTTAGGTAAAGCGAAAGCAAAGTTAATCTTAACGTTGGATCCATCTATTTTTGTGCATATCAGAAATAAAGAAACGTGTAAAGATGTTTGGAATACTTTAAACAAGATGTATGAAGATCACGGATTTACAAGGAAAATTGGTCTCTTACGCAGTTTGATTTCTCTACGCTATGAAAACTGTAATTCAATGGAAACATACATCACGCAAGTAATTGAAACTTCCAGAAAATTGAACAGAACGGGTTTCAAAATAAGCGAAGAATGGATTGGTTCACTTCTTTTAGCAGGGCTGCCAGAGCGTTTTGCACCAATGATCATGGGAATTGAACATTCGGGCATTGTAGTGACATCTGATGAAATTAAGACGAAACTCCTTGACATGGAAACTGAGAGCGGTAGAAGTAATTTAGCAGGAGCTTTTGCTAATAAGGCAAGTTTCAAAGGAAAGTCGAAAGATGGCAGCACTCATTCGCAAAGAAGGGATCTAACCGACATCGTCTGTTACAAGTGTAAACAAACGGGCCATTTTCAAAATAAGTGCCCCAATAATTTACAACAGAATAAGAAAAAGGTTCGAGCAAATGCAAATGCTTTCAGTGTAATTTTTCTTAGTGGCGTCTTCGATGATGGTGATTGGTATGTCGATTCTGCAGCTAGCAATCATATAACTGCTCGAGAAGATTGGTTAAAAAATATGAAAGAGACTGACGTCAAAGAAATTACTGTAGCCAACAGTGAAAAACTATCAGTGAAGTGTTCGGGTCAAGTGGAGATTTCCACAGTTGTTGACGGACAAACATTTGACATTGATGTAAAAGACATTTTATATGTTCCAGAGCTGTCGACTAATCTATTATCTGTTGGACAACTTACAAGAAATGGTAATCGTGTAGTTTTCAGTAAAACAGATTGTCAGATTTATAATAGTGTCGGAGAATTAATTGCAACAGCTACTATGGAAAATAACATGTATAAGTTGAACTTAAATAAACCAAAAGAACATTTTATCGCAGCAGCAGCAGCGACAGTGGATGTGTGGCACAGGCGTTTTGGGCATATAAACTACAAGGATCTTTCCCTCATGCAGAATGTAGTCAATGGACTGGATTGTCAAGGTAACATACATGTTAATAAAGAAACATGTCAAATATGTTGTGAAGGGAAACAATGTAGGTTGCCATTTAAGCATGTAGGCACACGAGCGACACAAGTCTTGGAGGTTATCCATGCTGATCTGTGTGGGCCCATGGAGGTGGAGTCGTTGGGTGGCTCGAAATATTATTTGATCTTGACAGATGACTTTAGTAGAATGGCGTTTATTTATTTTCTTAAAACCAAGGACCAAGCACTCGATTACTTTAAAGAATTTAAAGCGATGGTTGAAAATCAAAAAAATGTCAAAATAAAAGTTTTTAGATCGGATAATGGGGGTGAATTTTGCAGTTTATTATTTGAAAATTTCTTAACTAATAATGGTATCATCCATCAGAAGACAAATCCCTACACGCCACAGCAAAATGGGATGAGCGAAAGGATGAATCGCACCTTAGTAGAGAAAGCTCGTTGTTTGCTTTTCGATGCAGGGCTTGAAAAGTGTTTTTGGGCTGAAGCAATAAACACAGCTGTATATTTAAGAAACAGATCGGTGGTGGCAGGACTTAAAAGAACACCGTATGAAATTTGGTCACAAAAACAACCTGATGTGAGTAATGTTAGAATTTTTGGCAGTGAGGTCATGATGTTAATACCTAAGGAAAAGAGGCAAAAATTTGATAAAAAATCTAAAAAGATGATATTGATTGGTTTTTGTGAGAATGTCAAAGGCTATAGGTTATTTGATCCAATAACAAAGTCAATTATTATGAGCCGGGATGTTATTATTAACGAAAAATTATCAAATGGATCGGTGGTTTTTGATCCAATATTAAACGATGGCAGTTACGGAGACATGCAGGTTTCAGTGGGGGATATGAGTGAAAACAGTAACATGGAGCTGAGTGTTGAACCAATTGAAGCGTTTTCAGAAAACTCAGATGAATACGATCCTCAAGAAGATTTGCCAGATAGTGACAGTACTAGTGATTTTCAGGACGTTGATAATTCTACTGACAAACCAGAAATAGTGAGAAAATCAACAAGACAAAGGAAACCTGTAAATCGTGATGATTACATGATGTATGCCTGCCAAACAAATGTCAGTATAGAGGATGTCCCCTTGAGTATGTCAGATGCCCTGTCAAGGCCAGACGGTGAGAAATGGAAGCAAGCTATTGACGCTGAGTTAGCATCCTTTGAAGAAAATGAGGCCTGGGAGGTGGTTCAGAAACCAGACAATGTGACAATTGTGCAGTGCAAGTGGGTTTTTAAAAGGAAGTTTGATAGTGACGATAATGTGCGGTACAAAGCTCGGCTAGTGGCAAAAGGTTTTACCCAAAAACCCGGGGTAGATTATGATGAAACTTTTTCTCCTGTTGTAAAACATTCCACATTAAGATTGTTAATAGCCTTGTCAGTTCACTTAAATTTGAAAACCACGCATCTGGATGTGGCAACAGCCTTTCTAAATGGTTCTTTGACAGAGACAGTTTTTATGATACAGCCTGAAGGCTTTAATAAATCAGTAGATAAAAACCAGGTTCTCAAGCTAAAAAAGGCCATTTATGGCCTAAAACAAGCATCCAGGGTTTGGTATGAAAAAGTGGAAAATGTTTTAAACATGTTAGGTTATAAAAAATCAAAATATGAGCCATGTGTGTATATGAAATATCAAGATAGTTTTAAAACAATTGTAGCATTGTATGTAGACGATTTTTTCATTTTTTCCAACTCTAATGCCGAAACAAATTTTTTGAAAAGAGAACTTAGTTTAAAGTTTAAAATAAAAGATCTAGGTCAGATGAAACAGTGTTTAGGCATGAGAGTTATTGTTGATAAAGATAACGGGTCAATATCCTTGGATCAAGAACAGTATATTGATGAATTGTTGTTACGTTTTAATATGATTGATTGTAAGCCTGTAAATACACCTATGGAAAATAATTTGAAATTAAGCAAAAGTGAAATTAAAAAGGATATTGTGTTTCCCTATCAGCAACTAATAGGGGCATTGATGTATTTGGCTGTGCTCACTAGGCCAGATATTTCTTTTTGTATTAGTTACTTGAGCCAGTTTAATAATTGTTTTGACGAGTCACACTGGAAATGTGCTAAAAGGGTACTGCGTTACCTGAAAGGTACAAAAAGTCATGGGCTGATATTTAGAAAAACAAGCATTCTAGAACTAGAGGGTTTCGTTGACGCAGATTGGGGCGCAGACATAATTGACAGAAAGTCGTTCACTGGTTTTTGCTTTAAACTTTCTGGTTCTACAGTGTCTTGGGAAAGTAGGAAACAAAGTTCAGTGGCTCTCTCTAGTACTGAGGCAGAGTATGTTGCCATATCAGAAGCCTCTAGAGAAGCTATTTATCTGCGTAACCTGCTTGGCGAGTTTACAGGAAAGATCAGATGCATAACCCTGTTCAATGATAATCAAAGCGCACAGAAAGTGTGTATCAATCCTGCTTTCCATAAGCGCGCCAAGCACATTGATATTAGATATCATTTTGTCAGGGAGGCAGTCTCAAAGAATTTTGTTATTGTAAAGTATTTACAAACTAATGACATGCCTGCTGATATGTTAACCAAAAGCTTGAGTTTTGCTAAACATAATAAATTTTCAGGTGAGTTAGGCATTACCGATGTATTATCTAATGTATAATGTATTTCTATCTAGTGGGGGTGTTAATTGTAGATAAAAATACATACAGCGCCATCTATCGACTAGTTATGTAATAAAGCTTTCTCGCTGAATAAAGAGCGTGCAAGCAGTACGATGAAAACCTTCAACAGGTGTGTTTCATTTTCCCGGTTATCCGTAATAGTTCCCAAAAATTCCTAGTTTTGTCTATCAATAACAGTAGTAAGGGGTCCAAAGCTTTAAAAATTGAAATGACCCATTCCGACAAGGTAAATGATTTTTGGAAACGAATTCAGGAAGAGGGTCCTTAGGGGCATCAGAAATGGCTTGTTGGACTTTTGTTGGCGCTTGCGCAACTTCTCCACAAGAAAAAAACATGGCCGAATGTTATTTCAAGAATTTGTGTTTTTAAACGTTTACCTCTTGCTAAAAAATTAACTACTTGCGATATCGATCTGATTTTTTACATCTATATACTGCAGACCCGAGCGCATCTATATGTACTAATAGACTTTCAAAATCACTTACGGTTTTTTTCGAAATAAATCCAAAATCGTGTGAACGAGTTTTGTGTGTTTGAAATTTCGACGTGCGGGCTACTATATTAAATATTCGAATTTTGTATATGTTACATGCGAATGAAATATGGTCTAAAGATCAAAAAAGTTTTTGAAAAAAAAATTAGCTGGATATCTTATACAGTTTTCGAGATACGGATTTTTAAATTCGACCGTCATAATGTCTTGTTATGATTGCGCGCAAACAGACAGCTACGGCAGGGCTCGCTCGGTGCAATTCTGTCTAGATAAATACAGAATTTGATTTAGGTGTTATATTATTCTTGATCATTAGATCACTCATTGTCTGAAAATTATTAGACAATTATTTCGGTGCTATAAATACATGGTTTTAAATTATGATGTAATTTGTACATGTAATATACTGCCGTCCTAAGCCAAAATGACGTACTTCAGTATACGCTCCTCTTGATATATTTAACATTGTATGTCGCTAATCTCAGCACATCTTGTTTCTTAAATAGTTTCATTCTATTTTTGGATTTAATTCTATGAGGCAGATGCAAAAATAATGGTTTATTGATTATTGAAAAAAGTCGGTCATTTAAAAAGGAAACTTTGAAGTACGTCCAATTTGCTTAGGAAATTTTAAGTTACGTCATTTTGGTTTAGGACAGTATATCTAGACTTGCAAATAGAGTACGAAATCGTTAATAAGTTTGAACAAATTGAGTTTAAAAATAAAAATTGACCTAAACTTCAGATTTAAAAAAAGTATGATATGACTTAGAAAACAAGCTAATCATATAAAATACATTTCTGAATATTTGTGTAAATAAGGACAAATGTTGCCCAACAATGTGAACTTGGATTCCTCCCGCCTAGCATAAAATTTGAAGTGCAGTCATGAACAAACGAACACAATAATGTTTACGAAAGGTATGTTTAATTTTTCCAAAATAGAAAAACTACAAAAGTTTTGGGGGTATTTTATAGTATTCACAGTATTCACGAAACCAATAAATAATTAGCTGAAAAATATGAAGAAGAAAACATTGTAAATATTGTTTATTGGCAGTCTATGTATGGCGTGACCTGTCAGTTATTCTTTCCGAAAGTGAAAAACTGAGCAGTTACAGTAGCCTTAAATCAAACAGGCCATCTAAACAGTTTGACTAATCTTGGAGATAACTGCGATGCAATTGGTGATCGTGTGATTGAAGATGGTCGTAAGACCTATGTGAATCTGTATGGCCATAGTGAGTTTAATTAGATTCACCAAGGTAGCATTTATTTTTCATAAAGTTATTAGACATACGTTCGCTAAGGTCTACAAGAGAGCTTACTTACTGCATTTGAAACGGTCATTAAGTCCAGTAGTTTGGTATGCTTAGCTTAGCTTGCAACTGAAGTACTTAGCGAAGCAGGGTCAAACCCTGCTTACTGCAAAATAATTTTAATTGTAAAAATTATTCACAAGAGGTGGTTTAGATTCTCCTATACTTTCCTTACCTAACAAAATCCTGGATTTTAAACAAATTACCTCGGTGACTTGAAAAACGGTTAAGAAAACACATCATCACACTCTTCCAGAAAATTTGGATATCTGATAGAGAATAACCAAATAAACTCACAAATGATGACAAAAAACCACAAGTGGTTAAAAAAAACGAAAAGTGGAATTGTAAAGTAGAGTGTGACTAAAAATGTTGATGTTCTGTTGCATGTGCATGTGGCCATTCCTACAATTGTTTTAAGGGCAGAAATAATACAGAGCAGTGTTTAACAGGCAGTAATTCTTACTAGTATAGTAGTGTTTTGTCGATGCTTACTGAGCTGTGTATAATTATGCATTATTATTATTATGACTTTTCACACTCCTCAGTTAGCAACTGGGAAATTTCACCTATCCCGCGATCCTGCAAGTCGCATAGGGATGAGGCTCAGGCGGATGTTGGGTCCTTCGCTAACTGGTTCTATCGGTTTTTCTGAAGGAGAAATTCATCTCATCCCAGAGAACCTAGGAACTTCCTGACAATGTGGCAAGTTTGCAGTACTGCAGCCTTTTGTATTGTATGTATTAAAATTTCAGGAATCTCTAATTTTTTCAAATTTTTTAGTAGATTTATAGACAAAACTCCGGTGGCAGAAATTACTATGGGTATAATCCGAACTTCACCTACACCCCACATGTGTTTAAGTTCAATGGCCAAGTTTTCATATTTATTTACCTTTTCTATTTCTGTTTTTATTATGTTGCGAGTTAGAGGGCATCCTATATCTACTATAACAACCTTCTTATTTTCTTTATCTATCAATACAATATATACAATTATTATTATTATTACTTATAAATTACACGTTTTGTGTACGTGTTTATATTTTATTTCTATATTGTATAATGATGGTATATATAATAAATATCTCCTTATACAACACCTTCATAACCTATAGATCTAATAAATCCTATGGCAAATGAGTTTCATTTTACATATTAATATTTTTGTAAAATTATAAATAATAATAACACAACATCAAAAATGTATTGGCTTACTATCTTGATGCATTACAATTAACCAGATAGCAGTACGTGAGATAATAGCCGCATGGTAATAGGAGTATCACGGACCTAAATTATGGTTTAATTTGAAAAGTCTGTAACTCAAAAATTGTAAAAGATATGGACCTAATTTTTTTTGCAAAGACTTTTTTGATCTTTAGACCATATTTCATTCGCATATAATATATAAAAAAATTAAACATTTAATATAGTTGATCGCACGTCGAAAATTCAAACACACAAATTTCCTTCTTGTGATTTAGGATTTATTTAGAAAAAAATCGTAAGTGATTTTGAAATTCTATCAGTACAGATATATGCGCTCATGTCAGTAGTATACAAATATAAAAAATCAGATCAATATCGCACGTAGTTAATTTTCTAGCGAGAGGTATATGTTTAAAAACACAAATTCTTGAAATAACGTTCCGCCATCTTTTTTTCTTGTGGAGAAGTTGTGCAAGCGCCAAAAAAAGTCCAACAAGCCATTTCGGATGCCCATTAGGACCCTCTTTCGATATGCGAGCTCAAACTTTATGTACCTTGCTGGAATGGGTTACTTGGCGATTTAGACGACTTTCGAAGGCGTGGACCCTCTACTATTGATACTGATAGATACTGTAGCGCCAATGACGTAAGGTACTTGAAACGATTCTGCTGTATTATGACACAATTGTGCTGATACTTTGTGTTGACACTTTAAGCAGTGTCAGTGTTATTGTTTCAACACAAGAAAATTTAGAGTGTTACCCATGACTAATTTGCAACAAAACATCTAAGGGCCGGTTTATCAATGCGAGATTAAAGTTATCCTATGGTTAAAGCATAGCATAGACATAGGCATGGAATTATATATGTACTTGATATCACCGTTTATGGTGTGTGTACGGCTCGAGTCATGCCTTGCTTTAAGATTTGTTCTCACTCATACACATATCGAGAGGTAAGCTATTCTAAGCCTACCACTTGCCACTTATAAAACTTCTACAATTACGTTCATCTCTTTCTTTCCTTCATGCTGTTAAACTCCATATAATGGGCCAACGTTTGTGCCCACTCATTTAGCATAGCCGTGCGGCGCGTTTTAACTGGTTGATCCGACACTGTTTGTCCCGCACTTCAGATTATCTTAGAGCATACGCTCTCGTGCCGCACACGCCATGAAAGGTGATTCAGACTGTATCGATCATAGGATAACTTTTATCCTCGCTTATCCTCGCAATGATAAACCGGCCCTAACCATAAACATATAAGCATAGACTTTAACCATACCTGCTTTCGTTCAGCAGTGATCCGTAATCATAAGGAACCTGTTTTATGTGTTGTCTCTGTCCGTACCATGCAATTTTGTATCATATGATTACTGTTCATTGAAATCCTGTTTATTATGATTACGAATCACTCTGCTGAACGAAAGCAGCTCATAGGATAACTTTTATCCTCGCTTATCCTACAGTTAAATCACAGTTTAATAATACATTAGGGTCACTTTCCCTACTGTGTAGTCCACACGTCGATGGCTTTACTCCTGCTATCGACGCGTGGACTACACTCAGTAGGTTAAGTGACCCCACTCCATTATTAAACTGTGATTTAACTATAGTACCTATAACTTTATCCTCGTAATGCGAGGTTAACGTTATCCTATGGTTAAAGCATAGACCTTAACCATAGGATAACTTTTTATCTTCGTTTATCCACTCGGCTTGAACATCTGCTCTTTCGCCCCCAGTAATTTGTCGAATATTTCGAAAGTACTACGATCGTTCTCCTGATCTCTACTTTTCATAGATTCACCTGCCACTCGAACGACATAAGGGGTGAGGCTGAGGCCCATAGAATGCCATAGATTAAAGAGTTATGTCACAGAGTAGATTTAGTTATGTCATTCTCTGTATATAGACACAGAGTAGTAATAATTAATAATAATTATTACTACTCTGTGTCAATGATATCATTGATGACTGATGAGTGATGTGATGATGATGAGTTATGAGTTCCTTTAACCTCAATGGGGGTTTACGAAAATTCACTTTGTGCGATTTACAAGTATCATTCTCTTTTTCTAAATCCTTACAAGTAACGAGGACAGAGATAGTGATCTGAGCACTCTGAGTTAATTTTCGTAAACCCCTATTACCGAATGTTGAACAGGTCGTGCAGTGTTACCAATGTGTGAGAAATTTTCGGTATTGCGGGAAATTTTGATGAGTTTAGGGAAATGCTGAGAAAATTTACATTTTGGGGAAAAAATCAAGAAATTGCGTTGAGTATATTTTGGAGAAAAATCTTTATTCCACTTGCTCTTCTTACTCTTTTCACTTTGTGAATATGTTTTTTAAATAAATTTCTTATTCCGTACCACCAGTCTAGGAGCGGAGTAGACAAGACACAGGAATCTATCTATGACAATTATCTAATAATAAATAATAAATTAAAACTAAGACTCCATGAAGTTGATGTTTCACGACTTTGGGAGTTTCATAATTTAGCAAAAAAACAATTTTCGTTTTTTTTATATACCTGCTTATCTATTGTTTTATTTTATCTTGTGCCCAAGGGAAAGATACGGACACGGACATGTGAACATTTTGTGTGGTAAATAATTAGGGGAATTCCGCACCACAGAACAACGTGTCTGCACGTAATGAGGAGATTCTTGGATTTTGCATTGGCAACACTGGTTGTCTGGCTAAAAAGTAACTACGTTCACAGGCTTTGAATTATTTATTAAATTAACAATTAACCCTCAAATCTCATCCTGTCGCTTATTGCATTTAAACTGATTAATACTTAAAATTAAGCAAAAAAATGGTATATCTATACTATATTTAAATACATTGAATTTATAATATATATATATACGTGCGTGTTATAATTTCACATTTTTATATTTCAGTATTCTGTATTACATAAAAAAGACAATGCTCATGAGGAGGGTATTTGGAGCTGTGCTTGGGGAAGGTATTCTGTAGAAAGAAAGAAAAAAACTGACGAGAAAATTGACGGCGAAGACGAAAAATCTAGGCAGGTACTTAGCCGAGTCTATGAAGGTTTTTACTTTAAAATCTTCAAAAACTAATCCGATTTTGATGCATTAAAAAAAAAATGTTATAAGTATTCAATAATCCAAAATCAGAAACATTCCAGCTGGGACGCTCAAATATTTATATTGTTTAAACAAAATAAAATAAAACAATTTTTTTAATGAATTTTTAAGTAGAATTGACCATATTGCGGCAGCATCGTATTGAATATTTGGAAGCGTCAGCAAAACAAGCAGTGAACGAGGCGGCGGAAGTATGGCTGAAAGTGGCTGTGTCGTCATCAGGTGTCATGGTGCTACAGGCATCAGCATCGGGCATCGTTGACCCACTTCTTGTTCCTCTAGTACATCCACCAGATTCAGTGGCGTCGTGACTACCCTGGTACAACTTCTAGTATTCACTGTTTACTTGTTTGAACGATATTCTTTACTTGTTTTTATGTCAATATAACAGAAGATGGGGCCAAACAGCCTCTTAAATGAGAATATTTGCAAGTTTAGCAGTGGAAAAGTAATTCGTCAATATCCCCTGAGCAATGGGGATGGAAGAATGATAATTTTGTATTGCTAATTAGCATGACGGTCTGCAGCACCAGACAAATTCTTGAAAATAATTTTCTTCTCTTGCAAACTTGGATGTGGTCTGGCATGCGGCTGTATTGGTCACCTGCATGTACTTTTGTTTGCAATGCAACAACCACTCACTAATAGACGACAATGAAAACTGTCAAATCATAAGTTTGAATAAAAATTTAGACCACTTTGTTTTTAGTAGTTCTGAATCATTTTTAAAGTTTTGTACGTAAAGGAAATGTCAGTGAAGATTCATTTATTCCATATTTCAGATATGTAATCTCTAACTTTAAAAATCCTCTGGAAAACTTAACATTTCTCCAAATATTTCTAGGGAATTATCAACAAAATCTCAATTCTGATATTAAATTTGTAATTAGCGACCTCAAAAACTCACTGGACCTATAATTTTCTCGAAAAAAATATTGTTATAATTTTAAAATTTCAGCAATAATTTTGAAAAGTGGAATATTTTGACAAATTCCTTTTCTGGCAATGTATTTATAATCAGAGACCCCGAAACTCCACCATGTTATTACTTCCAAAACCAGACTTAATATGTAAAAACTTTATATATATCAAATATTTTTCTAAAAATTTTAAAGGACTCCCACAAATCTAATGGGAAATTGGCTTACAGTGAAATTAGCCCAAACTTTGATAAGTTGTACATTTCGGTGTCCTGATCAAAATTTTCCACAGGCATGAAGCTTGAAAACCCTTCCTGGGAGCTGTAGCAGCATAAGGACTCAAATTCATATTCCCGATCCAAATTGCAATGGTCGTTATTCTTGCATTTGTCTCTTCTGAAGAATCAATTGTGCAAGATCCAGGAGTCGATGAAGTTTCTCTTCACACCCTAACAGACACACACATATGTGATATATATATACCGGGTGATCACGAGACCAGGTAAAGTCTATACGAGCAGAATTGAAATCGTATAAAAACTAAAAGCCGGAAAAAAACAGTCGGCAACTCTTTATTGTACATGGGCGGAGGTAAATAGAAATGCTTGTCATAAGAAAATGTTGTAATTTTTTGAAAATTGTATTAATTTTTATTATCTGTTGTTTAATAGACAGGCTATTTTTGTTAATTTATCCAATAACATATTTTTGAAGTATTATATCAGTTTTAGATATAAAGTCTAAATATTTAAATTTATTGGGTTTAGTTTTAAAGTTATCCCATTCTACATTGAAATATGTTATTATCAGCAAGGAACAACGAGAAGGTATGAACATATCCTTGCCAGGATGAGGGAATGGGACAGGTTAGATTGGCGAGTGGCAAGGATGTTAAATAGTAAAAATAAAATTTAAGTTTCTTCTAAAATAAAAATAAAAATGTTTGTTAACCAAAGCAAAGAATTAGTACAACAAAAATAAATACTTGTATAGATAAAACATAAATAAAAACAAAATTAAAATATGTCTCTAGAATGAAGTACCTAACTTAAATTAAAATTTCTTGTCAACTAAATAAAATATATTCCAAGAAATGTAACAATAAAAAAGTAAACTTCATACCTAATATAATAGCTAAATATTTTGTTCTGAACATATATATTAAAAAGTTAAATGCTAAAAGTTGACGCGTCCGAATCTAAACTTTCTGAAGAGGGATCATTATCCGGTTAATTATAATCGGCGCAATGGGGGGTAGTGTTGGATATTGATTTTCTTTTTCAATTACATGCTTAACGAAATTTTTCCATAAATCAGTATTGTCGAGGTCATTTAGTACTTCTCTTATATGATCAACTACTGCCGCGCTTAACGTTGGAGAGTCATTACATTTTCACAAACGATCTTTTAAAGTTGCTCAAACCATCTCGATAGGATTAAATATGCATAGTACGAAGGTAACCGCAAAACTGTATGACCGTGTATATTGGATAAGTTATCAATAACATATTCCCTTTTGAAATTCTGTTCTTTTATTCATTTCAGTAATTCGCGCTTTATTGGAACTTTTACAAGAATTTCCATATTTTTATCTCTCATGAATTTTAAAATGTCTTCCTTGTACTGGTGTTTGGTATTTTATTTAATATTCGCGAGTGATAGGAAGCATTATCTAATACAATTACCGAATTAGGCGGAATATTTTGTATAAAGTTGTTCTGAAAACCATTTTTCGCACTGCACTGGAGAAATATCAAGTCCACGTTGACTAATGATTGATATAACTCAAACACCGACCGACCAATCGGACTGATGAATACCCGGGTGCCAGCCAATCGTCGCGGCCCGTCCTCAAACGCAGGCCAATGACAACACATCTCACAAGTCCACGTTGACTGTTGAGAAAGGATTTACAAGGTTTTTTTTATGCTAGTGGATCTGCCCGTTTCATTATCTTTAAACTAGTGCAGTCGTAGATGGTTCATTCAGGCTGATTACATTGCCAGTCTTGGACTCGCCTGCGCAGTTTCAACTACTATTCGATTCTCGATACCATTGTTAAATACATAGGACAAAATATCAAGTTAAGTGCGCACGGTCCTGTGCTTTAACACAGACCAGTTTCAATTGACTTTGTAAACACTATATACTTCCACTTATTCTTTATTTTTCAAGATAAAATTTGACACAAAAATACACTTTTTGACCTAACCGGACTCAAATATTCACTTCTGGTTTAACCAGAAGTATTACTAATTTCTCTATTTCAAATAACATTGTATCATATTTTTTATCTTATCTGATTGAGGTTTGAATTACCTTTACAATGGTTTTCAAATCAGAAATGGACTTCCAAAGTAGTACCATGCTTGTAGTTAATTAGTGACAAAAATGTTAAATCCTCAATTTGTCATCTCCAACTTCAAACTGTTGTAGTTTCACATCCATTTATGGATCGATTTTAAGTTCAAAATGGTGTTGGAAAGCTAATTTAAGGCTCTTCCGGAAGAATGTAAAAAAACGTACAGAATGTCATTTGGTCCATTTATTTTTACAAGTTACTTATAAAAAAACGCCATAATTATTTAAATTACCAAAACAATCATTTGTTTTTGGTGAAAGATGTGTAAAAATGCATTTTAATTAAATACTGTGGGTATTTAACAGGTATTCTAAACTTAAACATGATTTTCATGACCACTAAATAATTTCATATAATTCCATTTTTAAGGTTATTTATTATTCGATGTTGATTTTCAAAAAACTTTTGCAAAGATAAATCAAACCTCTATCAGGTAAGATTAAAAATATATAAAGTGCTATTTAAAAGAAAAAAGTTGGTAGTATTATGAGGATTTAGTATTTTTATCATTAAGTACAAGCATAATGCTTTAGAAGGCCATTCCTGATTCGATTTTTATTTTGAACAAATATCGTAAAGTTCAAACTGCTATCAGATAAGATTAAAAAAAAAAAAAATAGAATGCTACTTGAAATTAAAAAATTGGTAGTACTTCTGGTTAAACCAGAAGCAAATTTTTAAGTCTGGTTGGGTCAAAAAATGTATTTTTATGTCAAATATCCTGTACCCTAATTTCAAACTTTTATCTTGAAAAATAAAGAAAAAAGTGAAGGTGTACCTGGTCTCGCAGGCACCCGGTATATATATTACATATGTGCGTGTCTGCTAGGGTGTGAAGAAAAACTTCATCAACGACTCCAGGACCTCGCTCAATCGATTCTACAGAGGAGAAAAACGCAAGAAAATCGAAAATTGCAGCTTGGATTGAGAATATGTATTTGAGTCCTTCTTTCGCTGCTACAGCTCTCGGGAAGGGTTTTCAAGTTTCATGTCTGTGGAAGGTTTTGATCAGGACATCGAAATGTACAACATATCAAAGTTTGGGCCAATTTCACTGTAAGCTAATTTCCCATAAGGTTTATGAGGGGTCCTTTGAGGTTCAAAAAATTATGTGCCCCATTACTCATGTTTCTGATTTTGAATATAAAAAACATTTAAGAAAAAATCAAAATCAGATCAGTTTTGGAGGGTTTATAAGTTTTAATGACTTTTCCACTTCATTGACTCGGCTAACTTAAAAAATATGGAATGAATTATTTTAATTCATTAACTTTTATATTTAGAGATTCGCTGATGTCAGACGAACCACCTACCGATTATATAGTTACTGGTGGTATAGATGATTTAGTGAAAGTTTGGGAACTTCAAGATGATAGACTAATATTGAAACATAAACTAGAAGGACATTCCCTTGGTGTCGTGTCGGTAGCAGTAAGCAATAATGGAAAACGTAAGAAATATAATTAATTCTTGTTACTGTTGAAACGATATTGATTGTTATAAAGTAGTAGCTTCTGAGGATAAAACTAAAAAGTTATATCCTTTGTAGACCATTGGTACAGAGGCGCAGAGGTGCCAGGTAGAAAAATATTTTTTTGTTGACATTTATTTTACAATAATTTGACTTGAAATTAATTTCATGATTATGGATGATAACGTCAAATTGATTTCACCTTAATTTGAATTTGTGTTTGGAATTCTACTTTGTAGAAACGGTTGACGATATTCTCCAGCAGCATATCTAGTAAAATCATAACATGCATATTCAAGATGTGAGTAGATGTGTAGCATTGTTAATCACTTTTCGGAAATGTTAGCGATCAACTGCAACTGACATGTTACTGTTTGACAATTAAATTTCAATTGTCAGCATATTTATGCTAGCTTATTAAGCCCATTTAACAAATGTTTTGATTATGTATTCTGAAAGAGCTTGACGAGTATAGTAACTTGTCAAACATTTAAGTTTTCTGATTGCTTCTTCATGTATAAGGATAATTATTGAAGTTGATGGCATTCTCCAAATCGCTCGGAATATTACATAGTCTTAATGTCATATCGTCCTAGTCATCCAGAGAACACATGTCTATTGAAGGCATGCAGATACTATTTTATTGTTCATCCCTTAATATCGCAATGTTAGTATAGCAAAGTGAAGTTGTTCATTTTGTTGTAATAATTATCAATACTCCCATTATTATACTCTTCGCAAATACAAAACGAAGAATATATTGCATTCGATCGGCACATTTCTAAAACCGGTAATATTGCTCGTAGAGAACATTTTTTTATATCACTGTGTTGATGATCGAATTCTGAACAACTTTCAAAATGTCAGTCTGTCTGTCTGTCTGTCCGTCCGCCTGTCTGTCTGTCCGTCCGTCACGTTTCTTGTAAGCACGATAACTTAAAAACGAAAAGTCCGATAGTATTGAAATTTGGACAGTAAGTTAGTGTTGGTTAGAGGAAGAACCCTATTGTTTTTAAACAAGATCGATCAATAAATAAAAAAGTTATTAATTTTTTTAAATTAAAAAAAAATTGTTTTGTAATTAAACAAAAAATGTTTGAAACTAATATCATTTACAAATAGAAAAAGAGTATCCTATAGAATGTGCAACAATTATATAACAAGCGTAGTAAATCGGCGGAGTATAATGGTTAGCTTGTTAACTTGTATTGAGTATATAGTTCCTAGATACATGACTTCAAATGTTACAATGCCAGATAAAATATTAGTTGTTTACCTCAAGAAGAGGCAACATACTATATGATGGAAAATAGTTATAAAAAGTGAAGTTTGTTTAAAACTGGGTTAATGTAGTTAGTGTACACTAATTACAAACACCTAGTGTAAGAAATCAAATATAAAAAGAAACAAAAATCATTGACAAAGCCAACAGGACACACCTTGCAAATTGTTTTATCTAGTAAGTGCTATGCGTATAATAGTAGTTCATCAATCAATTTTTTTCCCATGCAATTTTCTCAAAAGCTGCTAATTCTAGAAAAGAAAGGTTTAAATAAAAAATTTGCCTCTATTCTTTATCTTTATTACTTCTCGATATAGAATAGAATAGAATGATTTATTGGTGTTAAATACACAAAGTGCTTACACAAGTCAAAGTACAGATGAAAAAATATTTTATAGTACAAAATTAATTACTAAATGATAGTCATTTACACTACCCTAGGTTAAAATACATTTAAATACAAATTAAAAAGTGGAGAAACATATAATTGTATAATAGACAAAAAAATTGTGGAACAAACAAATTTAATATATATTTTTTTAAGTAATAAAAGACAAAATGCTGCTTGTTAGCTGCCCAAGGACTTAATTCTAATAGGGTTGGATGTATAGGCTTATTTAAGATACTGCAGATAATCACATACTCATGTTTTATTTTCTTTGTTACTTTCTTATTGATTTTAAATTTGAGCTTGTCACTTGATAAGAATTCATCAATACTATAAAAGGCATTTTTAAGTGGATATGTTTTTATTCTGGTTTTAAATATTGTGCCATTTAAAAGTTTCACTTTTGGCGGCAGCGCATTGTATAACTGGATCCCATGATAGCCTGTACCATCCCTAGTTTTAGTGAGGCGCAGAAAATTTTGATGGATGTCGTTCTTATTTCTGACATTATAACAGTGTATTTCATTGCGTGTTGTATATTGATTCACATTGTTTTTTATATAAAGGAGACATTGGAGTATATAGGTACATGGTACTGTTAATATGTTTAGTATTTTGTACTGTTCTCTGCAGTCGTCTCTAAACTTAAGTCCTGTTATAATACGTATGGCCTTTCTCTGTATGGAAAACACATTGTCCAATGAAGTTGCATGCCCCCATACAAGGATTGCATGTGATAATACCGAATGGATTAAACCATGGTAATAATAATAATAATAATAATAATTTATTAATCCTGTCGATCACAAATACATGATATAGGATAAGTCAATAGTACATAATAGAATATAAAATAAGTATGAAATATAATATAAATAGAATATAAAAAATGTATACACTAATAAAGTATGTCATTAAATAAAACGGTATGTAAAGCTATACATAAACACTTAAAAAATATCTACAAATAAGGGTACAATTACGAACACGCACAGAGTATAAAAACAATGGAAGAAAAAACTGTTAGCAAATACACGTTGATTACGGCAATAATAATATTAAAAAAAAGATCAAGAGAGAATGTACAATCACATACTTCTATCAGCATAATATTCATTTAAAGAATAATAGCTCTTATCTATTAATAATTTTTTAAGTTCTGATTTAAAATATTTAACTTGCATGTTCTTGTATTTACTTGGTAAATGATTGTAAGCTTTTATAGCCAGATATTTGGGACTTTGTTCATATTTTGTCAGTCTATGTATTGGTATTTCTAGTGTTGTGCTACCTCTTGTAGTATGGGAATGATAATTATTAAGAGTGTTCATATTTAGTTCCGTTTTAGCATACATTAATAAATTTAATAACAAAGTGCAGGGTAATGTTAATATTCCCAATTGTTTAAACAACGTTTTACAGCTATCACGCTTGTTTGATCCGGTAATAAATCTTACTGCTCTTTTTTGCAATTTAAATACTCTAATACAGTCACTTGCTGCTCCCCAGGCAATTATTGCATAAGAGATTAAAGAGCGAAAATGTGCAGCTACCAATGCCTTTTGGGAAATTTTGCCTACAATATTTCTAAGTAAGTAAATATTTTTGGAGATTCTTTTACATACGTAGGATGTGTGTTCATCCCATATTAGTTTTGGGTCCAAGTATAGTATATACTTGTTATGTATTTCAACAATTAAAAAATAATCATCTATGTAGTTGTTCATTAAACTAACATTAACTAGGTGTTATAAATAAATAATTTATTATAAATTAGTAGTAGTAATAAAAGAATATGCAATTTATTCCAATAATTAAAAAATTCTACTAAAGATTGTCCGTCGACGCTCATGACCAGAGATCGGGAATTTTATCTCGGTGCCAGAGACGGTTCTCATATAGACGTAATATTATATTGCAAACATTTACTGAAACAATCGGAAAAACGACAAAGTGGTGAAATATTTATTATTGCCAGCTACATTGTATTTTTGGTAATAAATTTATCTTAGAAATGATAATAGTTCTTACAAAAACATGTCTAGCAAATAAAAAGACAATTTTGAATCAAACACACACTTTCCTGTTCTGTTTAATGTGTGGCGTGTTTGTTTTGTTTATTTTTACAATAATTAAGTAAATGTGAAAACATTTTTCCCAATAAAATAAACCATTTTTATATAATATTAAATTATACATAACAAATAAAATTAAGGATTAATGACATAAAACTGCCATGAACCGTGTGCATCACGTGATAAAGTGAATTTTATTTCATTTTACATTGTTAATACGTATAACCTACTTTTATCGGAAATCTACTACATTTGTGAAACGTGCTGACAATTACCTAAAATCATAGTTAATTTTCTATATTTGTAGTGTTAAAGGCGTTCGACCCTGACCAAGTGTCAACATTAAATTCCAGTGTACGGAGGTACTTTAATGTTTTTTACTTATGCGGTTTTATCTTCTTTAATTATACGACGCCGCCGAATTTGTGAAAGATTTCAAAATCTGTTTTACCTGTAGTAATTATTGGCATTTACTTCAACATTTCATAAAGGGACAGGGTAGACCATCCCAGATCGCAGTTTTGCAAACCGTAGTATAAATTTAGCCATATGTATGTACAATGTACATATGTATCTACGAACCTAGTGTGACATACAGAGTCGGCGGTATACAAAAATGTTTAGTGCTTCTCAGGCTGCAATAAACTTGTGGATTCGCAATTTCCCAGAACTCTAATTTGATGGAACAAATCTTTATTGTAGTAGTTGCAACAAAACAATTTCTTGGACATCTAAAACAAATGTTTTAGACATATTTCCTCACAAAAGCATATTAGTGCTAGTGACTCTACTGATAGTGACAGTCAACGTAGTTTTAATCTAGATTTCGTGGAAGTGATAGTGGGATGTAACATATCGTGGTCAAAACTAGATAATCCACTTTTCAGACAAATTCGGAAAAGTGTATTAGTGGCAAATATAACAATATTCAGGTGCCGTTAGAAATGATACTCAGAAGAAAATATTTATTTATCAATGGAGTCCGATAATGTTAGACACAAAATTTCTTCTGAGCTTACTGGGAAATATATCTGGGTGTGGACGAAACCACCAATGCTTGTGGTGGGAAGGTAGCAGATCTTTTAGTGGGTGCATTGGAGGAAAATTGTTCAGTGCATGGACACTTGTTCGCCTCTAAAGTTGTAGAAATGATGCATTATAGTGAAGGTAGTGAATTCAAGTCTACAAGAGTTATGGGGTGACAAATATGTAGAAAATAATGACAAGGTCTTATTATTTCTTACTGATGGAGTGAATTATATGAAAGCTGCAGGACGAGTTATGGACGAAACATATCGCAATATGCTGCATGTAACATGTCTAGCACATGGACTCCATAGAATTGTTGAAAGTATTAGAGGGCGCTAATGTTGATAACTTAATATCTAGTGTAAAAAAAAGTTTTTCTGAAAGCACCACATTGTGTACGGTTATTAAAGAAATACTTCCAAATACACCATTATTTCCAGCGCCCATTAAAATACGGTGGGGAACTTGGCTCATTTTTGCCATTTTGAAAACATCAAACTAGTAGTACTGCAGTTGAATCCAGATGAGGCAGTTGTTGTTTCACAGGCTCAACAAGATCTGAAGACCATACACGGAAGTTTCTCGCGAATTCCTTTAGCCATACAGGACCTTCAACATATGCCAAGCACATCGAAATTTACTGCAGTTGATGCAATAAACGTCGTGTTCGATCTTCTGCAATATATTTTTCAATTACCTAGAAAAATCGCTGAGAGGGTTTAAACAAAATTCCAAAGAATTTTAAAAACCAATCCCGGATTTGTAACGATGTCATCTGTAATGGACAGTAAGGAAGTAGACTTTCCCACACCAGGTTTCAATATGTAAATGTAAATATACTTGAAACTCCAGGACACAGAATATCTAAATTTGAGAAGTGCCCAAAATATAAAGGGATCATATCATATAATAAATTATCTGACGAATATAAAAATCTGTCCATCAATAAATTTAAGCAAAAGTAAACAAACTGCTATTAACTCACTGCTTCTATAGTGAAGGAGAGTTTTTTCTGCATGATTTTCCATGAAAACATATTTTCTAAACATTTTAATATACAAATTTTTAATGTGTTTTCGTATATTGTGATAGCAATGTATTACCATAAATTGTTGCGAACTATTTTAAATATTTTTTTAGTAATGTGTTGTTTTGAAATTGTATTTTATAATTCTGAGATGCACCTTCAGTGCATCATATACTGTATCATATCCTATAACTGTGCAAGTTCCTTGGATGAATAAATTATTATTATTATTATTATTAATAGGGCGATTTTAAGAAATTTCACATATTTTAAGTATGCCCCGATGATATCTGTCGACGTTGAACGGTCTTTTTCTCATTATAAATGGATTTCTAATGACATGCGGAGAAGGTTAACTTCAGAACATTGAGAACTAATCTTAATAATATACCTTTATATTCATTATAGGTCGTGAAAAATTACATATGTGTGTGCTACTTTAAGGTAGTGAAAAATACATGTGTGTGTTTTAGTTCAATGTTACATCCCCCAATACCTCCTCTTCAAGTGAGTGTTTATAATAAACTGATCACATTAACTTTAGATCTTATGGAATTCCCTAAAAAAAGTACAGGGTAAGATAGATTATATCATACTTGCATAAAAATCTTTCCGCGCCGACAGTGCCAACCTGAGATCAAATTCCCGATCTCTGCTCATGACATTGCTGGTGTTATGAACTTACTTTGTCGGTCTACTTTATGATTTTCCAATTGACAGTAGACAAAGTATACTTGACTATGTAACTTATGATTAGTCGATCATAACCTGCTGTGTACCCTGTCAGAACATTTAATTACAAACAGTTCGTTTAAGTATTCCTTGCTGGGATTATTTGCTTTTAAGCTCTATTGACATTATATTATGTGTATATATACGTGCATAGCTATCATGTTCGTCTCCACTAGTCTATAAGGCGCCCAAGACTCCGCTATAGGGAACACTTCTAGATAAATGTTGTCGATGTATATTGTACTGATATGTTTTATTTATGTTGAGCAGCCAAAGAGGGGAAATAATTTCTCATATATGTTTTATACAAAAAACATATCCAATTAACAACAATGTTTGCATCCCAATGTTTAACATACAAGTTCAACTCAATTTGTATAATAAATATTGACCTATGAGTTGTGTACGCCTCCGACGACGTTGCCAATTATGTAGAGTTGAATATGTAAAATCTGCTTGTGGATATTTCTTTATACGTAAATAATGAATGTGATTTCTTAGTGAATAGCCTGTGTGAGCCGTTTAATATTAAAAGTTTCCCGGTGTTATAATAATCGGTGTCTTCGCACAATAACAACCTACATATTTTGGCATATTTAGATTCTAATGACCAGAATAGATATGATCTAATCTTCACATATTATTTTGATTTTCAAGAAATATTTTTTTTAGTTCTATTCATAGATGATAACGACTTGTGACTTATTCTAAATTTTAAAATTCGGTCCACAAGCATCTATAAAATATTATCTTTGTAAATCCTAAAATTAAATGCGATTTACTCTTCATTATGCATGAGAAATCAACCCTACTCGGGGCCAACTTATTCAGAATAATTATATTATGAAAATTGGATAACAAATATTTCTTCTTTTAATTACTGATCTATTTCAAAGAGAAAGTAGACATTAATGCATATCATTCTTTTCATAATTCAAAGGTCTAATTATAGAACAGGTTAAATAAAAACCCGCTGAAATTAATTAAGAGTTAATCATGTTTAATCCTAATATTTAAAGAGGTAATATTATTACAGGTATTTGCACTGTTTGAAGACCGATTTTTAATCATTTTGATTTAAGTCACGGTCATCTATGAATAAAATTCAATTTTTTTTTAATCAAAATAATATCTGAGTATTGAATCATACGTATTTTAGCCAGCAGAACTCAAATATGCAAACATATATAGGATGTCCAAATCAAGAATTTGGTTTAATGTAAATTGCATTGAAACCGAAAGTCGGCCGTTTTGGTTTTTTTACATCACATCACATAATTGATTTTTTCTCGATGTCTCTATGCCTAATTTGGAAATAATGCATTTTAATTCATTCAAAAGTTACAAAAGTATATCTATTGCCTGAGTCACCCGGTATATCATAATGAAGCATATAAAAGTATGTGAGGCCTATACCATGCTTTAGAGGTAGATTATTAGTCCCGATCAGAAAGCGTTCATTGGTAAAAAAGCTTTAACTAAAATTTAAGAAAAAATATTTCAAGAAATAGTATCCAACCTTTGAATACCCCATAAATGGGTGTTAAATTGGTAGTCATTTTTTCATTATAAAAGATACATATAAAATGTAGTTTCTTATGAATTTTAATTTTTTGTAATGTTATGCATAGCTGAATTTTAATTCGATACTACTAACTGTCCATTTCTCAAACATTATGATACAGTAACTTTAACAACAATTAAAATTTGAAGAAAACAATAAGACACCTTGTTATATACAGGTTGAGTCATAGTGGATGGAGTATTAGAAGTATATGGAGAACAAGTGAACATATCCTTTTGAAAATTTTGGGAGTGACTAAAGTCAGTGTGGCCAATCCAACCAAAATAATTATTTTAAATGGAACACCCTATATATTTTCTACTTATCAAAATCACCGTAAATTTCTGAGTTCAAGCATGTAGCACACCCTAAACCTAACGGTTTCGGGGACATTTGACATTTTATAATAAATTTGACAGGTGCAACGGTTTGCAAGAACCGTTCCAACTTTCTTCATGTAGGAGATCGTAGTTTTCTCCTTGGTACGTAGAAAGAACACAAGATGACCTAGTCCCTCTAATAAAAATAAATTTCATAATAGTATACCAAGTGTTCTATTTTTCACATTATATTCTGTCAAATTCAAACCTCAATAGCTTTTTTATTTCAAATGGAACACCCTGTATTTTTGTAGAATAGAAATAGCAATTCTGGGGTATTTTCGGGCCTTTCCAATTACATCATTAAGGCAAGCTGCTCTGGAGACATGAAGGTGACGATTATATCTTGGGAAATATATGGACAGATGATGCTAAATTTATCAAAAATGGACTTTTTAATCAACACAATTCCCATTACTTTCATAATTTGAAACCTCATGTAATTCAGAGAGCGAAATATTTAAGAACATTAGCGGTTTAGTGTTTACTGTGCCATGAGACAGAGTGATGTCATTACAATTTTTTGAGGAAAACTTAAATAGTAAGTTAGAAAGATTTCTTCTTCAGCTAACATGTCTAAGACTTTCTCCCTAAAATTCCTGTCTCAATAAAGCCAAATATTCTAAAATTATCCAATATGCGTTTTACAGTGCATGGTGATGGTTTCTGTTCTTGTGGGTACTGAGTAGCAAGTGTGTTACATGTTCTTGATATTACCTTATCACATTCTCGATAAATAATAAACAAATCTAAAGTCCTCGTGGGTGTGATTTAAACGTTATGGCCTTTTTTGACATAAGAGAATGACTGACATTCATAGTTGTTTCTAATCATGGCTAAGTTGACGGCAATTTTTATTATAAATTCTTGGACATTTAAAAAAATCGCCAATATTTAAAAAAGTTGTAACCTTAACTCCTACAATGCCTATACCTGAAAAACGGGAAATTAATTCTACATAATTTGGTGTAAAAAATACAGGGTGTTTAACAATAAAAAATTTTTATGGTTATTTCGAAAAGTCGAGAATATATAGTGTTCTATTTAAAATAAGCAAATTGGTGTCGACTTCCGGTATAACCGGAAGTATCACATGCTTGCAATTATTTTGGTTCGATTGGCCACACTGACTTTAGTAACTCCCAAAATTTTCAAAACAATATAAACATATCGTTTCTCCATATACTTCTAATACTTCACTATGATTCACCCTGTATATTCGTCTCTTAATTATCATGAAAAAATATTTACATCTTACAAATATGTTTAAACCACGAAGATTCCAGAGTATGCAGCCCATTTTGAAATTTTTATTATAGAAAGCTTCTTTTTTCCATTACAAACACTTTATATTGCGTCAAGTAAACACTCCAAAATATATATAAGTGCAGATTGTTTTCATTCTAGGGCTTAAATTTCTAATTGTTTAATAGACGTCTTTAGCCGGGCGCTCGCTCTTTCAATTTTTAATAAATAGATAACGGTCAACTTTACGAAAAAGTGATAGGAGCCCTATTTAGTTTAAAAGGACCAAGAAAAGCTAAAAAAATTCATTCGGGTAAAAATCAGACAATTTTTTAATTTGTTTAAAAAAATTGCCTTTTTTGACCCTAATTGTAGTTTTTCTTGGTAATTTTAAATAGTGAAGTTTTTTCGTAAAGTTGACCATTTCCGACTTATTAACAATTGAAAGAGCGCCCGCCCGGCTAAAAACGTCTATTGAATAATTAGAAATTAACGCTTTAGAATGAAGAAATCTGCACTTACTCTTCAGGATTTTGTTAATGGATGTTGAAAAATTGAATGAAAATTTTGGTGAACTCATTTTTTAATATTATATTTCAACTTTGAAAATGGCCGTTTTTGCGTTTTTTTCAAACATTAAATTGTTTATGAGTCGGAAAAGGTCAACTTCACGAAAAAATGACAAGAGACCTTTTTTGTTTAGAAAGAAGAAGAAAACCTAAAAAAATTCATTCGGGTTAAAAAAGCGATTTTTGTAATTTGTTTAAAAAATTAGTTAAAATAAATTGGGACCGGATTTTCACCCGGTAAACTCTTGATCCTTATTCAGGGGCACGTCCCGAATGTGAATATGCAAAGAAATCGTATGGGACATTTTTTTCATACGAAGGCGAAGGCCTTGTCTAGTTGCAGCGGGCTGATGCGTTTTAGTGGCGAGCACACTTTTCACGATGCCGTGTACTGGATACGATCCTCAGCTCTGACACTGACAATGTCAATGTGTAACCCCCTTCCGGGCTGCCTAGGCTTTGGATTTTGTGGTTGTCTATTATTTGTGGTATGTTTAAGTTTATGTCTTATGTAACTATACTTAAAACATTCAAAGTGGGTTTTCATTAACGCATTTTTGTTTTTCGTAAAAAAACTATTTAAAACTATATTTAATTACAAAATGTATTTAGGCGATGACTTTAGTAAAAATGAATGATTTTATGCAGGTTTCTTGGTTAACTTCGGTTAAATTAAAAATGTGTTAGGCAACTAATCTCTAATATTTGCCAGACGGTAGTCCTGCTAGGCTCTGATCTGGATACTGTTAAATAGAAACCAAAGTCAATTTTCCTAAATGTTGGTATTGTTCTAATATTGATCATAAACCAATCATAGTCCAGGAGCTCGGTGGCTTTTTTGGTACGTCACTGTTTTATGCTATATCAGATGTTTTCATCGTTTTATGAATGATCATGATTCATAGAATTGACTTCTAGCGGGCACCTACCGCCAAGTACGTCACAAATGGTCAAAGTTATAATTAGAAAGAAAGTTATAGCACGTAATCATTACAAGATTTTTCTTAAGGAGAGAATATTTAAGCATTCTGAATACAGAAAATTACTCCCAGAATGAAACTCCTGCCAATTAATTATCCATAAAGAAAATTGTTTCCAAATTTAGAAAAAGAAATCATATTTTTATTATATATATTATTCCAGAATTCCAGACTCATCGTTACAAGTCATATCTCTTTTTTGAACGTAAATATATGCTACCTTAAAAATAAAAACTTTACTAGAAAGTTATGGTAATAAACAAAAGCACTACAAACACTAAACTGAGGAATTTAACATTTTCCGCTGAGTTCCTACCGCATTTCAGATGTATTTTATCATTATTAAAATATTATTATTATTTTTAGTAATTTGTTGTAAGTTCCCCAGAGAAACAAATATGCATCTTAAGACTATATTCCCATCAGGATAATTTCTGTGCGTATTTAAAAACGAAAAATGTACGACTTTACGCTTAATAGACGTTTATCTTCAACTATGGATAAACTGATGGGATGGACATGCCAGTCATTTTATCGTGACTCAGGTTCGCCATAATTAATTATCTAATAAAGCTCTTGTAACTATGAGTTTTTGAAAAGCCACTTGGCTCCCTCACCATCAGATTACTAGTGAAAAATAGTACTAATATTTAAACGCTGATTACTCAGTATGCGCTAGGATATGGTTGAATCTGATTCTATAATTCAAATCTTAATAACACATTTCCACCCCGTACAACGTTGCCAAGTATATGAGGCAAAAACGCACTATAAGTTCAAGGAAGCCGGTACAACTGGTTGATATATTTCAGCGTATCTAATATAAAAACAGTCGCGCCCTCTGATGCGCGATGAGGTATACTACAGTGTATATGGGTATAGACGTATGGGTCATTTTCGACTCCACGCTAAAATCTGCCTAAATGACGTATAGACGGCGAACATCATTTTAAACCATAGATACACGGTCATTCGTTTTCGCCTCCGCTTTTTCGTCTTCGCCTCCGATTTCGGAGGCGTCGCCTATGAATACCTATGTATTCGGAGGCGTATATGTTGTTTTGCATGTATATATTTACACGATTAAAGAGTTGGTGGCCTGGCAATAGATCTGTCATGTCTTTCTATATCCAAGAAGATCAGTATTCGGTTATTTCAAAGAAAATAATTAAGACTGACAAAACATCACAGTAAAGAATCTGCAATCTATATGATAAAATTGTAGATTTATTTTTTAGATTGTTAAGTAAGCATTTTCTCATAAACACTGTAGCCTACAGTGTATATCTTATTGCCTTAATTAGAGTTGTGTAATTTATTTAAACTCTGCCTTGTGTTTATAAGACAAAGTTTATTTTTATAACGTGCACTTACGGCAAATATTTTTTTTAACTATGACAATCTTCTGAATCGACTGGGAAAAAAATTGTTGTAATGTAGTTAGAAAGGGTGTTGTACAAAAATAATCAAGGGCGTCAAGGGCAAGTCAATATAAAAAATAAATTAGAAAAATATTTTTTTCATATTTATTTTTTGTTTTGAAATTGGACCATTATATTTTCTTTAGTATATATCTAGTATAGCTACCTATAACATATACTTTTTTCAAAGCAATCGAAAATGCCGTTTTGAAGGAGAAAAATATTTATGAAATACCTTTACCGCCTTCTACCCCCCAAAGACTTTATTTCTGGCTTTTCGAAAATTATGTAGTCTAATGAGTTTCAACAGAATTTTTAACCAAGACAGTGCTGGGGCAATTTCACATTGTTTACCATGCTATGCCCTTTGTACATTTTATCAACATAACTTTGGAAAAAAAATCATATTTTCTACACTTATTAAAATTTGATGATCAAATGAAAAATTTTTATGGTGGATGCATGTATGATAATAGGGTGTAGTGAAAAAAATCAATTTTTGTACTTATGGTTCTAATAGGGAAAAAAATTGTTACTATAACTCAGTTATTACCCTGATTTTTTTTTACAGAAATCCGATAATATCTTCTGTCTTCTATGCACCTTTAAAATAGATGTGTAACCTGAGAAATATTAAATGGCACCAACTGGTGTGAAATGAGGTTAAAAAGCCGCTCTTTGTTTGATCTGGTAAATTTATTAATAAATTCAGAACTCAGCACGTGGCTACTATGTGACTTCGATCCCACCCACCCCTAACCACTTTAAATTTCTATTGAGTAATATTTTTTGCTTGTTAAAATCTAGCATTGCTGCTTGGATTTAAAACTAACTCTAATAAAGCCATCTCGGGCTTCGGAACCGGTTTTGTCTAACTTGAATTACTAACTTGATACAACTTTCCACTGCCTGGGTATGGCAAAAAGGGAATGATATCTACCAACTTTTTACTATTGATGAGGCTTTTAATTTCTTCATCGCGCTAAGATCATTCAGAAATAGTTGGGGTTGTTGTTTTAGTAGTTTGCCAATATTTACAGTCAACTATAGCAAGTTTTTTTACTATTATAACTTTTAATAACAAACACTAAAATTTCGCCTATAATAGCACTCCACCATAATGTATAAGTTTTAATATATTTTATGTAAAATAAAACATTGAGCATTATAAAGTCCTTTTTTATGAATATGCAAAATGCTGTTTGTTACCATGCAACTGACAAATAAACCACTACAAGGATGTTTCAACTATGCCTTCACTTGAGATTTGGCTCCGTTTTTCGATCCAGTGTTAACTACTGTCCTATCAGTTCCCACTGCTAACAAACTGTCCAAGTTAAAATTATTTTAATCAAAAAAATCTTAGTTTGGACTCCGTAATATTTTTAGTAGATCCCGAAGAAAGTATGGTATGTCTTATATAACTAGATCCAGGTTCTTCAGTCAAGGATAAGTGCTAATCCACTATAGTTTACTGTATTCTGTGACAAAGTGTGATCGTAGTAGGCGTTACTTTTGTAACGTCCACAGTGTTAACTTAACACAACTTTGTGCAGTAGATGAACCTTTTAATAGGGTAGTAAAGGGCAAAAGTTGTTAATATTTTTTTATTCTTTTTTTTTTAAAATGCATAATTACAACTAATCTAAATGCTAAGTTTAACGAGCAATAATTTTCTGATAATATCTTAAGTACAAGTTCTGTATTAAGGTATACTACCCCATGGTGTCCTCAGATTGTTTTATCAAGATGCACCTCACACGCGTGCAGTGCTCTGCTTTTACACCCACTAGACTAACTCAGAAGGCTTCATACTTTTGAGCCTTTTTATCCCAAGTTGATTAAGCAGCTGGAATGCTTCGATATTAACGTGATTTTGAAGTCACTCTTTATGACTGTCCAAATCTTTTGACTTCGTCTGCAACCATTTCCACACCCAGGTCTCTGTGTAGGTCGCTATTTTATACATACCAAGGAGCGTTGAATTATTATTTCAATGTTATTTGCACTAGCACAGCCCTAAAGTTAGATGCCGTATGTCTACACAGGTTTTAAAACTTTTTTGTTATGAATAGACAGCTCAGAATTTTTTCCTAGCAGCCAATACATTTTTCTATATTTAAGATCCATCTGTTCAGGGCATCTATTTGTGAAGATAATGTGCACCGATTTGCATTCGTTAAGTTTAATGCGCCAGTGTTTTGTCCATGCATTAACTATATTCAAAGCTTTTTGGAAATTTCCGTTAGCTTCTTGTTCAGTTTTAGCAACTGCCAATACTCCAGTGTCATCAGCAAAGGTGGCAATTGCAGTTTGTTCTGTTACTGGGATATTACTTGTGTATAATAAATGCAGCAGTGGAGCCAAAACACTGCCCTGTGGTACACCAGCCTTTATTGGTCTTAATTCAGAGTATTAATCCTCACACTTAATTCTAAACATTCTTTCACTAATGTATGATTTTAGTAAGAGACTGCATTGTTTTGGTAGAAGTTGTTCTAGTTTGTGTTCCAATCCCTCCTGCCAGACTTTATCGAAAGCCTGAGCAGCATCCAAGTTGTTAATATATTTCAAAAATATTTTAGGGTGTTACTTTGTACATATAATAAGTGTTTTTCACTATTACGTTTCAATAATAATAAAAAATGTCACCCCCTTTTGAGTGGTGGTAGAGGGCAGAAGATATGTTTTATTTCTAAAATGGTTTTGTAGCAATATTTACAGTCAACTATAGCAACTTTTTTTGCTATTACAACTTTTAATAGCAACCACTAAAATTTCGCCTATAGTAGCACTCCACCGTAATGTATAAGTTTTAATATATTTTATGTAAAATCTACTACAATATTTAAAAACATTGATCGCTATAAAGTCCTTTTTTATGAATATGCAAAATGCTGTTCATTCTTTATCTGGTCTTAATGCTTCACAAAAAAATACTAAATAGTGCGAGCATAACAGAACAATCAGAATTGACTCTCATATTGCCAGATTGTTATTTTGGGTACTCTAGTTGCTTAGGAGCAAAATATGAAAGTATAGACTTTGAGTACGTTTATTTGTATCAAGTTGAAGTAGTGAATTTTTGGTATAATTTTCAAACTAAACTTAAAAATCGAGAATTAACTCGCAAGAGCACCTATGTAACATGCACATTTTAGGAACTAAAGTTAAATTCAGTGTTCAACAGTAGAATTTAACATACTGTTACGTGTTTACACTCCCTGGTAAACAACCCCCAAACCGTGGGTTCGGAAATTATAATACAGGATAACACCAACACTTATAATAGTCCGGTGTACTTTAACTTGGCCGGTTCAAAGATCACTTTTTTTTTTTTTAACAATTTTTGGCCTTGGATGAATTTCATCAGCCAACTACACAAATGAGGGAAAAAGAAGGAAGTATTAAGGATAATAAGGATACACATATTTCACGTCCAGGGGTTCATCAGGACGACTTAAAATTACACATAGACTGAACCGCGGATAGTACGTTAAACCACAGAGGATATAAAAACAAAGGCATATTAGGAAATATCACAAGCAAAGACTGACGACCGCCAACTACTGTTAAATCACTATACCACATCGAGATAAAAAATTATAAATTGCCCGGTAGGCATTTACATTTTTGCTTGAAAGAACGTAGTTAAGATTCATTGGTAGCTGAAAACCCATATCTCTTAGTTCACTTATCAGGCTCATTGATTCAGGGATGTGTAAAGAGCAACTGAATAAAATATGATTAATATCCCCTTTCTGTCCACAAGCACATAGATCATTATTTATAATTCCAATTTTAAATAAGTGATCTGGAAATCTACCGTGATTAAGTTGCAGACGTGTGATAGTAGAATAAAATGGTCTCGAAACTGGAAAACTGTCCTGCGATCAGAGGGTTTAGAATAGAATAGAGAATAGAATAGTCTTTATTAGTTCAAATTGTGGTAAAAAAATAAAATAACCACTTACAAATACCCAGTGGGCGTTGAACATGTCAAAACATATACATATATATATATATATATATATATATATATATATATATATATATATATATATATATATATATATATATATATAAATACTAAAATATTAGAGACAATGTAAATAAACAATACTAAATAGGACAGTACAGGGTAGTTAAGATCTACTGACATAAAATTTACACAAACAAAATTTTAAGTAAATACGTAAACTAAGTGTCAAAAGTTACAGAATTAAAATTCATAGTTAACATCAGGTTAGACATCTTATGTCTTTGTCGTTAAAATATTCATCCATTGTATAATAGGCCTTATTTATTAGAATTTTGTGCAGTTGTAGTTTTAGGTTTCTATCAGGAAGGATTATAATTTCTTTTGGAAGTGTATTATATATTTTTATTATAGAAAATTGTACATTTTTCTGAACGTAGCTAAAGTTAGGCATGTTTGGCACTATGAGTTCATGTTTGTTTCTGGTGTTATGTGGATGTACTCTGACACAGTCCTTAAATAATGATTTATTTTCTAAAACAAAAGTCACAGCTTCTAAAATATACTGACCAATGAGGAAGGATTCTTCTTTCTATAAAAATTTGTCTGCAGCTGTCTGTCTGTTTCATGTTCAATATGTTTCTTATACATTTTTTTTTAATAGTGAAAATTTTATTTACATCTGTAGAGTTTCCCCAGAGTATAATACCATATCGTATGCGGGATTGAATGTAGGCATGATATGCGATAAAAGCAATTTGAACGTTAATGTTTTGTGATATTATTTTAAGGGCATAGCAATACTTTGCCATATTGTTAGATAAATATTCTATATGATTCTTCCAGTCTGGTCTCGAGTCTATTTTTATTCCGAAGAACGAGGTGTTTTTTACTGGAGTTAAGGATGTAGTACCATTTGTAAAGATTGTGTCATTAATTGATATTCTGTTAGCAAATTTAATTATCTGAGTTTTCTCTGTGTTAAGTTTGAGGTTAAGAGGAGTAAAGTACTGTTCTAATATATCTATAGCGTTAAATATTTTATTTTCCAAACTTCTCTCACTTTCTTCACTTATAATTAAAGAAGTGTCATCTGCATATTGGACTATATTGTCTATTACTAATGGTAAGTCATTGGTATACAAAATATATAACAGAGGACTCAGTATGGACCCCTGACGCACACCTCTCTGAATCAGCACTGAATCAGATTTTAAGATTTCGTTGTTTCCATCCATTTCTATCACACATTGGCTCCGATTACTTAAATAGGATGTAATTAATTGTAACGGAATCCCTCTAATTCCATAGTTTTCTAATTTCTTTAATAGGATGTCATGTTCAACACTATCAAAAGCCTTTGACAGATCTATATATAAAGCAACCGTATTTAACTTGTTATTCATTGAGTTTAAGATTTTACATAATGCCTGGTACGCAGCACATGTTTAAGAGATAATAATTTGTACCTCTCTCCGTGTACTTCTGATCATATTGATATTGCCATCTTTTAAGGAGCCTTTTCTTGAATATGGTAAATAAATCAGTAGCAGGTATTTTAACTGGAAGGGGAATACCACTTATCGAGGCTTCCTTAGCCATTTTGTCGACCATTTCATTTTCATACAGGTCACAATGTGCTTTAATCCAGACAAGGTTGACAGAAACCCCCCGTTGTGACAAGGAAGCCAGTTTAGCAACAATATTCACAATCACCGGTGACGATTGTTCTTTACAGTTATCAATACTACTCAAGACACTCTTAGAATCAGAATAAATAGTTATATTCGGAAAGTTAAGGAAATCTGCGAAGTTCAAAAATTCCTGAATAGCTATGGCTTCAACAAAGATCACTTCATCGGCTGAATTAAGCTTTGTTGACATATGTGAACAACGTTTTTAGGCTATTGCTTTAAGTTTGTGTGCAAGAGAAAATGAAATCATATGCGCACTTATTAACTCATAGACAAAACAAGTTAAAGTTTACTCGACTCTATTAACTTACGAGTCTATTTACAATACCTATTACTTCATATACAGATTCAGCAAATTTAGTTTAGTAAACTTGTTTCTGAGCAGATAAACTACGCCTTGTCGTAGAACAATGCAGGGCATTGGTATAAAACAATAGCGCCATCGCTTGACCGCCTCGAATTGAGAACAGCGCACCCATTCTGCTTTTAATAGCGTAGCTGTTTAGACGTGTGGGAATAAAATAAATTTATCTCAATTTCGTTATTAAAATGCCGTGTGTTTATACAACTGCAGAAAAAATGCAGATTGTGAAGTGGTACTTCGGGGGCCATTCTACGTGAATTATTGTAAAAAATGCTGTCAGCCCAAACACCGTCATCAACAAATGAGCGAAGAACGTGAAATTCGCGAAACTAATGTCTGTGCACTTGTTGAAACTAGTGAACCTTGTTCTAGCAGGCAAATTGCTGATGAAGTTGACATGAAGGAAAGAACTGTAAGAAATATTTTGAAAAGAAATCGGTACAGTTTTAAAGTTCAAACAACGCAAGAAATATTTCCCGAGGACAATTTCAAACGGATGGAATTTTGTAAATTCATGATAAATAAAGTGAATGAGAATGAAAACTTCTTAAAGAATATATTGTTTACAGATGAATCATCTTTTTCATTACATAGGAAACACAATCCATCTGTAGTACGATATTGGTCTCGGAAAAATAAACATTTGAGTGTTGCTGTGCGAACTAAGTGTCCTCAAAAGTTTAACGTTTGGACGGGAATTTTAGACATATTATAGGCCCACTGCTAATCGATGGCAATCAGCTTGTTCTATGATATTCTTTTTATATGGTTTTTATACTTTTTCATATAGTACTCGACATTTTCATTATACACTTAAAATTTCGTATTATTAACTTTTTCCGTTCTTGAGATATAAGAAATTGAATTTAGTAATAGTTGCAAAAACCGAGCGCTAATTTGTGACGTCACTATACGCAAGTGACGTAAGAAAAATGGCTTTCTGGGACCTTTCAAATTTAACCTGAAAAGTCGAAAAACATGGAATTTTTAAACGCTGGTAATTAAATAAATACGTCGAGGGGAAGTTCGTTCTATGTGTCTACGGAAAGGAGAAGGTTGGAGATGAATTCTAATCGTAAATTGCAGGGTCAAAATCGAAAATTCGTCCCGGCAGGAGCGAGAGAAAATTGTAATTTTTTGACATTTCAGCAAATTGTACTCCCCTACTGTCAAGTAGTAAGCAAAACAAACAATACTTCGAAAACACTTATAATTATAACAAGTAAGGAGCATCAAATCTATTGAGATCGCCGAGTCTATGCGGATAGTGAAGCATTACTCCAAATCAACTCAATGATATGAGAGGTTCATTGTATAATCGGTTTGGCTATTGTTTGGCACAAGAAGGTGGTTTGTTTGAATCCTTACTTCATTAATTTATTGTTTGATAATTATTAGTTCATTTTAGTTTCTGAGGTTTATTTCATTTTATTTTAATGTTCTATTTTTGTAATTTAATAAGAATAATTTATTTTTTGATAATTATTAGTTGATTTTAGTTTCCGAGTTATTTAATTTTATTTTAATGTTCTATTTTCATTTCGGTTTTAATAAGAATTATTATTTTATTCCCATAGCATTTACGGCTAAAAAGGAAACTGCAGAAATGCTTTCAATAGAAGAAATTATTTGTCAAAAATGTGAACTTCTTTGCTTTTGAAGAAGAGATATTGTCTCGTTTTGTATTAGAAATTATTACCTACGTCCGCACCCATCCTTAGTTCATGCCGTACTAAATTCAATTCATCGTGTGCCTCTACTTTCACGATTTATGGAACTAGCGGGGCGAAGTCAATTACATCGTTATTCCTATACCCTAAACTGCATTTTCCGAATCTGTATAAGACTAATTACTTGATAATTCACTTCTCTGATCACTTGTTCCCACTTTGTGTTTTCGCTCAACTAATCCAAACTTAACTGACTTCCATGGCTGATTGTCTCCTTTATATTACCCACAGATGGCAGCTAGAATATTTAGTTCTCCAACGCCATCTCTGAGCTGGTACCGGAACTCACACAGCTTTTAATGAGTACAGTGGTCTGCCATCTCTAATAATAATAAGTTCACCCTTTACGGATGAGGTAACAATATTAAGAAACTAAGAACATTCGTTTTCTTGCTCTGTTGATGAATCAACAATTGATTAGGTTAACAGTCAACTAAGAACTGATCTAAATCAGGGTCATATATCTAATCTGAGCTCTAGTACCTACACATAGCAAACATGGGTGCTGCGAGGGGGTGTAGGAAGATGCATTTCCATCCCCATAGCTGAGAAAGTGTAGGGGAGGTAAAAAGAAATGCCGGATTTATATTACAAGATTTAATTCTTATACATTTTTAACTTGACAATGAGCTTTCAACAAAGTGAAATGTACTGTTATCTGACCTCAATATTGATATTAGGTAACAAGGTTCAAACTGGGCGATAATGGAATATCATATCATATATTTTTTTAAGGTGGTTCAATTCTTCCATTTTTTTTCTATTGTGGTCTGAATATACACATCAGGAACAGTTTACCTTATCGCACACATATTAGTCTAAATTAAGAAATTAAAGAATGCATTGAATCATTGGGTTGTTTGATTCCACTCATTCCGTAAACCAATGTCTTCTACATATAGGAGTACAGATTACTTGAGATCTACTAGTGAAAAATGTTTGAATCGCAAACCTTCCATATGAAAACCAAACTTAGATAGCAATATCGATTCATAGAACTGGTGTGTATCCTCCTATTTATTGCATTATTTGTCATAAGGGTGTGCATAGACTAGAATGGTGCAAGAAAACAGGCCAATGAAGAATCAAAATTTATTTAGCTTTCTTTCATTGGCCAATGGTTGTGATCGCAACTCTTGCTCCTTACTATTAGGCTTAAGGAGTTGAGGAATTCACAATTAATAACACAAATACAAAATCGTATTATCCAGGTTTGTAAATTTTCTTATTTTAGTTTGTGCTTCAAGTTCATTGGATTCCAGCATGAGAATATGGGACTTGGAAAAGGGGGAAAAAATAGCCAATGTTGATGTTGGTCCTGTGGATCTTTGGACTGTGGCATTTAGCCCGGATGACAAATTTATTATTTCTGGATCACATGCTGGAAAAATTACATCTTATGGTGTGGAAACAGCTAAAGCAGAACAAACATTTGAAACTAGAGGAAAATTTACTCTTAGTATAGCTTATGTAAGTATATTGGGTAAAATGTATTAAATATGTATCTGAATTAAATAACTGCAGAATAAATTCATACATTACTGTTTCGGTTTTAACATTCAATACTAACAAGTGCAATGTTGTCTTCTTGTCATACATAAATTTTTTGAAAAAATAGAACTGCCTTAAAAAACGATCACTAAAACTTTATATTACTTTTATGTATTACACTGCCACGTAAAAAAAAAGTTGTCTGAAATATATATGGTTTCCGAAGTATTTTTTCCCGCTGAACACGATTCCTTTGTCAGAATTGCTCCATCACCCTTCAATCTTCAGCAAAATGCAGAAGAATCTTCAGACAAGTTAAGACTTTATGTTTACGAGCTGTGCTTTACATGTGATACATGGTTTCCGAAATATTTTTTTCCGCTGAACACGAATCCAGTGTCAGAATTGCTCCACCACCCTTCAATCTTCAGCAAAATGCTGAAGAATCTACAGATATTAAAACATTTCAGTATTTATAGGTGTTTGCGGTAGCGGCTTCATATGATCCAACTGTTATACAGATCCAACAATAGACTTCGGAACCCTCTCGTTCTTTATTTGGCTTACAAATCTAGATATTTTCCGTACTCTCACTATAGTTTTGCCTTTAGCTGCATTCGGGACACCTCCACGTGGTGACTGTGAGCAACGGACCTCACCATTTTACCCGCTATGTCCCCAGATAGCACGGCTCGTAAGCACAAAGTCTTCATTTTTCGGAAGATTCTTCAGCATTTTGCTGAAGATTGAAGGGTGATGTTACAACGTTCAGTTTTCATTACTTATTATTTTTATTTAAATTCCTAATCGAGCATGAGGTCAACAATAACAGGGCGTAGGCTATCCTTGACAACTGGCAGATCATTTACTTTCACTTACCGTTCAATAATTGCTCATTAAGTGACAGGCACCAACAATACATAGACTAATAAGGATGAATATAATGGACGCCACCTTATCCGATTAAGCGATTTTACTAAATAAATTCAAACAAATGCATATAACATCTGGACGGATAAAGAAACACCGAGTGTATTAATGTAGAGCAAAGAAATACTAAACCGATATAAAAAAATATTATTTTAATCTCACTGTTACACAAATCATTACAGGTAGGCGATAAACATCATAAAAATCGGATAGACAAAATCAACAAACATTAACATAGGGTCACAATTTAATCAAAACATAACAGTGAAAAATTCAAAATATTCTAATAAAAGTAAAACCATAGCTTAGGCATGTAGTTACGTAAAGGAATTCCCAATATTTCATAAATTAAATGATTACCTACTGAATAAAGTAGTCTAAAATGTACAACAAGCAGTAATAATTATTATAGTAAAACGAAATCAAAAGACTCTTAATAATCCATTAAATTATTATTATTATTATTATTATTACATTTATTAACTCCAAATATTAAATACAAAAATATATATACAATATTTTTAGATTAAGATTTTTAAAATATGGCTTGTAGAGAATTTCCGTCTTAAGAATATTGCACCTAGATGACTTAACATCCGTATGTGCAGCAACATACAAAAATTAAAACTAAAACTTACACTAAACTGAAAACTTACACTAAATTTAAGGTAAACTATATAGTTACACTACACAGATTATAATATAGGAGAGACAAAGAAAGACAATGAGAATAACGGTTAGAAAGGGCAATTAGGTCATATGTTAATTATATAGTAACAGCTATTAACTTGAATGCAGTATCTAGATACACAATACAACAATACTGTAATTAGTAATTCATTTATACCAGTTCAATCGTTGCACTCGCGGGCGAAAACACAGTTTACTCCATCTTAAAATGTCAGCCGTAGACAATGTACATTTGCCGCGACAACAAATAGAATAAAAAAAACTTACAGTTTGGTCCAAGGGTTATTCCACTAGTAAAAGGCGGTTTTAGTTTACTACGTACCAAACTACACTTCCGGATTTTCAGCCAACATCTTCAAAACATAGTGAAAGTACATTACCAAAACACTCGTTAAAACAGAGCGATAGACATACACTTCATACACTTGATTTATAGCGATTTTCGGCGATTTTTGGGTTTCAGCCGCCATCTTGGATCGGCCATGTTGGATTTCGCCAACCTACCTAATTAACTTATTAGGCCTGTTAATAACAAGCTTTGTGCACCTAAACTCGATTGAATTGGACGTCATTTTTTTGTTTTTTTGCTACTGTTTTACTGCGAAACCTTCATTTTTCCCTGATTTCCGGCGGCCATATTGAGCCGCAACTTTGAATTTTTTGAAAGGGCCACACTGGCCCATGAAGCGAGTTCAATAACCAACATTTTAAGCTCAAGATCATTAAAATTCATTGGCATGAATTTTGGGCAGAGCCTTGTTCCGTTTGACAAAGAACGTCCCATATATATACACATACATGCACTTATACATATATACACCTACACACATATGCATACACATGTATATATACATAAGGAAAAAAGACATTAAGATTTAAGTAGTCAAGAACATTTAAAAGTAAGAAGGATATAAATAATATATGAATTTAAATAATAAAAATAGAAATTAAGAATTTAGAAGATTTGAGATTCAGCAAAATGGAGCAGCAATCCCAGTGCACATAACACAATTTTTAAGATGTAAAAGTTGTATTCAAAAATTCTTCAGTGGAGTAGAAGCAATGACTTTTTAACAGTATGCTTAAATTTTTTTTTTATTTAGTTGTTTTATATGAGTGGGCAGGATGTTATATAACGATAAATTAAGTGAATTTTTAGCTGATTTTGAAAGTCTGTATCGTTGAGGTTTAAGTAGACTGGATACTCTTGTTATAATCATGATAATTGGAGTAGGTATCATAACTCTCACTGTTCTTGTGAATTTCCAACAAGCAGAAGAAAATGTAAAGGGAAGGCAAAGGCATAATTCCCAGTTTTTTAAATAATGGTTGACAGGGCTCAAGAAGATCAGCGTTTGCTAGGATAGAATGTGATGAGTTACCCCATAATATAATAGCATAAATTAAACGAGAGTGGAATAAAGAATAATACGTAGATTTTAAGGTGTGAAAATTGAGGACAGGTTTTAATTGTCTAATTAAGAAAATAATACTCGACAGTTTTTTGTTAAGGAAATCGATATGGCTTGACCAATTTAAATTATTATCTATAACAATACCCAACACTTTGGCAGTTCCCGCTTCAGATAAGCTGTTTTTATTGGTAAATAACAGTTTTTGAGTTCTAGTCTCATTTAATTTGAATTTATTGACAGTGAACCAAAGTTCAGCCTTCTCTTGAGCTTCATCAGATTGTTGTAATTTTTATCGGATAAAATTAAAGTTGTGTCATCAGCAAATAAGACACTTTTCGTAGGTGACATAAAATTAATAAAATCATTCATATAAATATTAAAAAGTAATGGTCCCAATACAGATCCTTGGGGTACACCATTTCTGACAACATTTAGTGAAGATGACTTATTATGATATATAACACATTGTCTTCTATCCGACAAATATAACTTGATTAGTAACAAAAGCAAACCCCTTATTCCATATTTTTCCAGCTTCTCAACGAAAATGCTGTGAGACACATAGTCAAATGCCTTGGACAGGTCATGCAGCACTATCAGTGAATGCTGCCTCCCCTCCAAGCCAGAGACTATACCACTCACAACAGCCTGAACGGCTTGGGTAGTTGATTTATTATTCCTAAAACCAAACTGAGTGATATTTAAGAGGTAATTTGTTTCCAAATAGAGGGAAATTCTATTTTTTTAAATAATTTCAATAATTTTACCAAATATGGGAACAATTGATATTGGGCGGTAATTGTCCATAAGGGTCAGATCACCGTTTTTAAATAGTGGTATAACTTTGGTGTGTTTAAGAATTTTTGGAAAGTATCCTTCAGCGAAGCATACATTGATTAGAATTGTCAATGGAGTAACTATTATATCAATCGTTGATTTTATTATTTTACTATTTAGGTCATAGTAGTCAGTGCAATTTGAATTGTTTAGACTGAATATAGCGGATTTAGTTTCATTCTCAGTAACAGGATTAAGGAAAAAGGAGTGGTTACACTTTGGAATAGTAAAAACAGTGTCAGCGTTATGATTATAATGGTCGACGTTTGGAAGGGAACTAATAATATTCTCAGCTACATTGGAAAAATAATAGTTAAAACTATTATGCGAGATATCAGGACCTATAGAAGGGTTTGGCATTTTGTTTCTGGTATAATTAACTAATTTCCAGCTATCTTTGGCTTTATTGTTTGAATTTCCTATAAAATTGTCATAAGCTTTCTTTTTGCAAATTTTTATTTCATTCTTATAATCTCTGAGTAAAGTTTTATATAAGGTCATATCATGTGGATCTTTAGTAACCATACTAACATGCTTAACACAGGATAGTGTGTCTCACATATGACGAATTGAGTCATTAAACCAATTTACTGGTGACTGATCTTTCACAAAACATTTTTTTAAAGGAAAATGCTTATGTACTAAGTTCTGATATGTTTTCACCAAAAAATCCCATAAAAAGTCTGTGTCATACTTGTTGCGTGTAAAAATATTCCAATTTATTTCAAATAGAGATAGTCTGAGCTTGGCTATCCCACGATGAGTTATGCGTCTTCTCCAAATTGTCTGTGGAAAATTGACTGTACCTGTGGTTACTATAAACTGAGCAAAATGGTCAGAGAGACGGGGATCGATTACTCCAACTTTATAATCGACATCTGACAAATTGGTTAAAATGTTATCAATGCATGTGGCAGACTGTGTAGTGACTCGAGTAAATTCTGAGATTATAACGATTAAACCAAAGGAAGATATTAAGCATATCAAATCTGTTAAATTACTTGAGGTCATTCTAAAGTTCACATTGAAATCGCCAGTGACAATTATTTTACCATAAATACTAGAAAGCCTGTCAAGTAAAGTCTCAAGCTTATCCAAAAATATATCAAAATCGCCGACACAAGAGCGGTAAAGAGTTAATATGACAGTCTTACTACCCAGAATCTCAATTCCACAGAATTCAGCGTCAAGTTCACAACTATAAGATTGTAACTCTAAGGTTTTAAATTTAATATTATTTCTAAGAAATATGGAAACACCACCATGCATATTTTCTGATCTACAAAAATAGCTAGCTAAAATATAGCCAGGTATTTTTATGTTATTTAAAGCATCTGAATCAAGCCAATGCTCAGAGAAACACAAGATATCATATTTATGTTTGTCTAGAAAAAGAGAAATTTGATCTGCTGCATGTCATTTCCAATAATATTATTATTTTATATCCCGGTCATAAATCTTATTATTTTTTAAGTTTGCTGGCGAAGTATTAAGTGATACTACATCATAGTTAAAATTTAGATTAGTTGATTTATTAACTGAGTCCATTTCTCTTGGCGCTAATTTGCAGTAGACAGGCTGCTTGGCTGAAAAGTTGAATTTTTTCGGAATGTGAACCGCTGAACAATGGCTCCGTCAGGCCAAATCGATGGATTATATATTTCATTTACCTTACTGAGTGGAAAAGGTAATATATAGGTATATTAGGTATTTTATTTCATAATTTTAGTGATCGGTTTTTTGAAGGTGGTTCAATGTTTCAAACAAAAATTGGTTCATTCCTTAGTGACCCAATTTCATGTACATCAGTAGAAGGTATGCAATTATGGCAGCTCTATTCGATTTGACTGTGACTTTTGACATCAGATTCGGTATCAGCTACTCCGGAACTATGATCATTTAACTGAAGCTTCAAATATTTTCGAATAAAAAGTATTTTCTGATTTTTGTTCACCTTATAGTAGACGTAGCTTGATGAAATTAACCTTTTCGTGACCTAACCTAACCTTTTTTTTGTGCAGGAGGGGAAATCCTCGTGGACACCCAGCGCTGCAATCTATCGCACTGGGTAGTGCCGGACTTCTACCTGCTAAAACCCCTCCATCTTATCTGCATGCATCCTGGAACCGCGTCAGCGTTACTTCAGGATAATCGGTTAGTTTACGGTTGCCCATTTCTCTCCTCCATGTCCTTAGTATGTATGATGGCAGTACATAAGTTAGTTGATGTGTCTGGCATAGTACAGTAACGACAAACGTCAGACTCTTTCTTGCCTATTTTGTACAAGTAGCTGCCAAAGCTCCCGTGGCTGCTGAGTAGTTGCAAGCTGTCCGTGCTAGCGATCGCACAGTTGAATATTAGATATGAGGGTCCTGGTCCAACTGCTTTCCTGCACTGTGCACCAGTGTTCTTGCCAGCGCTCCATAAGGTACTTTCGGTTATAGATTTTGGCAGCATTGTCCGCTCCGTGGTTCTGCGAGCGTTCCCTGGCCAGTAAGTTAATGGATAGAACAGAGGCAATGACGTGGTGACAATGGTGCGATATACGCAGCAGACTCGAATCAGTATGCCACCTTGAGTCCTAAGGAGTCTACTTCTATTGACGCCAGTGTTGAGTCCATCCACCCAAACTGGGGCAGGATATAGCACTATGGATGTGGCCACTGAGCAGATAAGTCGGCGAGTGCTTGTTTTGGGTCCTTTTGTCCTGGGCATTAGTTTACATAATGCCATAGTGGCTTTCTCGGCTTTTATTGAAGCCTCCTCAATATGCATATTCCAGGAGAGCCTGTGATCTAGGTCTACACCCAGGTATTTGACCTGCTTCTTGGCATCAACGTTTACGCCTTGTACGTTGACAGTCATCTCCTGCACTATGTTTTGGCCGGTCAGTACAATTATCTCCGTCTTCTCCGGTGCTACTTCCATGTCGTTGGCAACCATCCAGTTGCCAATGGTGGCGATGATGGAATTAGTTTTAGCCACAGCTTCATTCTCGAACTTGCCAATGGTGATTAATAGTAAGTCATCCACAAACGCTATCATATGATATTCGATGCTAGGAATAGGTGTGTCGAGGCCCAAGACCCCGTCATATAAAATGTTCCACAGGAGTGGTCCGAGGACTGACCCCTGGGGGACACCGCAGGTGATCGTTCTTGTATCGCCGTCTACTAGCAGACTCCTGTCCGTGAAATAGCTTCTCACTAGCAGCACAAGATACGCAGGGATGCCTCTGCATTCCAGCGTATCTATGATGGGCCTCCATGGGGCTGTGTTAAATGCATTCTTTACATCAATTGCCGTAGCTAGGCAGATTTCCTGCTGCCTCCAGTTGCCCGCGTTGGCTGAGCGGGCAATACGGACGAGCTCTTGGATGGCCTCCACGGTGGACATGCCCTCCCGGAAGCCATATTGACTGTCGGACAACCCCCCCTCTGTTATCTAGCTCCTCCAGCCTCATGGCTATAATACTTTCAAGGACCTTCGCCGCGGTATCGATGAGGCAAATAGGCCTTGGGGAGGAGTGCACCAGTTTGCTTGGCTTCAGTACTAAGACCAATTTTGCAGTCTTCCAGAAAGGGGGATGACACCCTTAGAAAATATGTCATTGTAGACTTCAGCATGATTGTTGACAGCCAGATTGATTACTTCAGATGGTATGCAATCAGGGCCCGGCGCCTTGCTAGGCTTCAGCTTTGTGGTTGCCTCGACTACTTCAATTGTTGTGATGGGTGGCGGGAAGAGATTCTCCTGCGCGGGTTCCCAGTCTATGGGGGGGCAAGTGGTGAAGAGCGGTGCCATTAGTTCCAATTTCTTAGCCTTGCTGAGCTTCACCTGCCCACGGATGCCGGTCCACTTGCAGGCGATACAATAGCCGTCGCCCCTGGGGTCGGCATCTATCGCATCGACTATGTCATCCCAGCATCTGTTTTTTGCGATGTCGATATTAATCCTTGTGTGACTTCCTAACCTTTTTTTTTTTTTTTTTTTTTTTTTGGGGAGGGGAAATCTATCATGGACTCCCCGTGCTTAGGCTCTATCGCCACGGGGGTGTGCCGGACTCCTACCGGCTAAAACCCCTCCCTTTCTCCGCCCTCATGGTACATCCCGGAACCGTCGTTAGACATATCTTCGGGGTGTGCCAGGCTTGGTGTTTGATTACACATCTTCATGGCCTTTCCTCGCTTTGTTGGTATTCCCTTTCCTCTCTTTCTTTGTGGGACATTATCGTAGCCAATAGGGTTTGTATCACTTGCCACAATCTTTTGCTCTCCAGCATGAGTGGGATGAGGTTTTCTGGGGTAAGCATCTGCCCTATCTCTCTTATAGCGTCCTCCCGGTGCCTTTCCCATCTTTCACAGCGGAAAACTGTGTGTTCCGGTGAGTCCAGAATGCCGCAGTATATGCATTGGTCGTCCAGAGCTTTCCCTATCCTATGTGTGTATTGCCTGAAGGATCCGTGTCCGGAGATGGCCTGCGTAACATGGTAGTTTAAGCTTTTGTGCTTACACTCGACCCAAGGCGCTAGCTGTGGGATAAGGCGCTTTGTCCATTGCGCCACCGTATGCTCCTCCCGCCATATGTGTTGCCACTTTTCCATCGTCCTGATTCTGGCCGCCTTTCTCGTTGTCGGTAAGTGGCCACCGCCGACCTCGTAGATGTATCTCCTTTCTTCTACTTGTAGCTCTATAGGGGGGATCCCTGAAATGACTTGGAGTGCTCTATTGGACACAGTTCTGTAGGCTCCTACTACCCGCAGCAGGGTCCTTCTTTGGGCTTTCTGGAGCATGTCCGCATACCTCCGTATTCTTAGGGCCTTATGCCATACGGGGGCTCCATAGAGTATTGTGGATTGTACCACGTTGTTTAGCATAGCTCTTTTTGAGCTGCTGGGCCCGCCAATGTTCGGCATCAGTTTCGCTAAGGCTGATGCCCGCATATCTGCTTTCTCGCATGTTTCTTTGACATGGGCTCCAAAAGTTCCTCGCACGTCAAGGATAATGCCTAAGTATTTTAGAGTTCTGGCGGGGGTGATTACCTCGTCTTTAATCTTGAACCTTATAGTCTGGTTTTTTCGGTGGCCTTTGAGGATGATTGCCTCCGTTTTTTCTGGGGCGAGTTTCAGTTTGTTCGCGTCGAGCCATTCGTCGATTTTCTCGAGTGCCGCGTTTGCGTTGCGCATCAGGCTGTCAGCCGTGCTGGCTTTTACTATGATTGCGAGATCATCAGCGAATGCGATAGATGTCGCTCCCCTGGGTAGTTCCACCCTAAGTACCCCGTCATATAGGACGTTCCATAGGGTGGGTCCTAGCACCGAGCCTTGTGGCACCCCGGTGGACATCTCTAGGGAATGTTCCTTTGAGACTTCGATCTTCCTGTCCTTGAAGTAGTCTTCTATTGTTTTAACTATGTAGTTGGAGATCCTTCGTCTCTTCAGTTCTCGGATGATCAAGCTCCAGGAGGCGGAGTTGAAGGCATTTCTGACATCAAGTGTTATGAGACAGGCGAGCTTGGGACTCGGGTCTCTTGCCATTTGGTGTATGTGCTCTACTGCCTGCACGGTAGATCTCCCCTTGCGGAAGCCGTATTGGTTTTCTGATAGGCTCACTCCTTCTTGGAGCTCCTGCTCGAGCCTGTCTCTGAGTAGCTCCTCATACAGTTTCCCGAGGGTGTTGATCAGGCAGATGGGTCTCTGAGAACCCGCAGCATCTACTGGGTGCTTACCTTTCCACACCAGTACGAGCCTTGCTGTCTTCCATTTCGCTGGGAAGATTCCCTTTATGAGCAAGTCATTCATTAAGTTAGTGAGCACGCTTGGGTCCACCTCTACAGTTGCCACTAACGCCTCGGAGGGGATTCCATCCAGGCCGGGGCTTCTTCCTTTTTTAAGACAGCGGACTGCCTTGCTCACTTCTTCGCTAGTGAACAGGGGGATTGTTCGGGGATCCACCTCTGTGATTTCCCACGTGTCTGCGGTGTTTGGGAATAAATGTCGCGCAATTTCCATCCTTTTTTCCTCCGTTAAGTCGAAAGGAGTGTCTGGTCCTTTCAGCCTTTTTGTGGCGATTTTGTAACCCTGTCCCCAGATGTCTTGTTCCAGCTCCTCACATAGGTCCTTCCAGAGTTGGCGCTTTGAGGCCTTGATCTTTTTCGACAGATCTTGCTTCTTTTCTTTGTAGATCACTATTTTTCTGTGGATCTCTTCCTGCGGGTGCCGAGCTTGCCTGGCCCTCATAGCCGCTCTTCTGGCTTGGATGCACCTCGTTCTTGCCTCCTCTATGTCGTCGTTCCACCAATAGGGTAGGTTAACTGGTGACCTGTTATTTCTGGTAATCAGGCTGGCTTTATATGCGTTGCTGATTATTTTGGTGGCTGAGTTTGGGGTATGAGCCTCTGCCCCCCTGCCTGTCAGTTCTTGGGCCAGGTTTGCCTTGAAGGCATCTATGTTCATGAATGGTTTGGTTTTTGCTCTCTCCCTCTTTAGCTTTTTTGTGGTGCCTATAGTGAACCCTATGAATCGGTGGTCGCTTAGCGATTCCTCCGAGAGGACTTCCCAGTTGGCCACACACTTGGCTAACCCTTGTGTAGAGCAGGTGATATCGATGAATGAAGTTTGCTGGCCCCTTTCCCAGGTTGGGGAATCGCCTACATTTTGTACAACCATGTTCAGTCCGGATAGCCATTCGCAAAGGTACTCGCCTCTCTTGTCCCACACGGGGGAACCCCATGACGGTGACTTGGCGTTCACGTCGCCCAGGAGAATTTTTTCCCCTGGCCAGTTTTCCATGTAACTCATGAGACCATCTATATTCTCCTTGAATGAGGCAAGTTGGATGTTTGGGGATACGTAGCAGCAGACGAGCAGGCATATGCCGATGTCTACGGCTACATAGCCCGCCGCCCTATGAACCTTCCTGATTTCTAATTTCCTGTTTGTGAGGTAGACTCCCACGTCGCTTCTTGTGTCCCTCAGCCATCTTGGGCCGTTCACTGTTCTTAGGTTTGGCTCTGATGCCACGATAATGTCTGCGCCTCTTTTGATTGCGGCTGCGAAGGCCATATCGTGGGCCCTCGCCTTGCGCTGCAGGTTAGCCTGCAGCACTGTTATCTTATCCTTAATTCTACTCCCCATTTCTGGGTTTCATGGGGTCCCCCGCCCCTTTCGTCCTTTTTTTACCTAGCTCTCTATATTTTGGGCACTTTGTTGGATTGAACCTGTGTCCTTCTTCCTCGCATGACGTGCAGTAGTCTTTGTTCTTGCAGTCTTTTGCCTTGTGGTTCCTATGGCCACATTTCAGGCACACGTCGCTCCTGTCTACTCCCGTGCAGTTTGTGGACTTGTGGCCGAAGTCCAGACAGCGGAAGCATCGTACGATGTTTCTCCTTGGTTTGATTTTGCATTGTAGCCATCCTATTTTGATCCTTCCCATCTTTAGGAGAGCATCAGCCGCAGGTTTCTCAACAACCACCACCGCTGATTGCGTTCCAAACTCGTTTGGTCTGCACGATTTTATGCCAATCGCTTCCTGGTCTGTTATGCCTCCTGCGTCCATGAGCGAGGACTTGATCTCCTCCGTGGTCGCCGTGATGTCGATGTCCTGGATTATAAGTGTGGTGCCAGCCCTCCTGTCTCTCATGTCTACCTTCACGTTAAGCTTTTGTTGTACTGCGCCTTTTAGGATTTTAGATTTCTCTGTACCCCCCTCGACTGTGATGAGGAGGTCCCCTTTGGTGGTCTTTCTCATATTTTTGACCTCGATCTGGTGTTCGTCCAGCGCCACACTATTTTTGACCTCTCGAACTAAGTCAGCATAGGTCCTCCCATTAGCATTTACTATAATGCCTGAGGTTTTAGTCCTGGGGGGTTCCGGAGCCCCTGTCTTCTTTTTACCGTCGTCCCTACCACCGGGTTGTGAGATTGTGACCTCCGCACTAGATCTGGCAAATATCACTTCCAGGGTTTTCCTGAGAGTGGCGTTTGTACTTCTCTCCTGCGCGGCGAAGCATATTTTCCTCCGGTTCTTCTTTCTCACCTCTTGTTCGGTCTCTTTGACCATTTCGAATATCTCCTCCTGGTTCCAGGTGTTATCCTCCGTAACCTTTCCTGGAAGGATGAAGGTTGTCCTGGCCTCGTTCTTCTGTTCGCAGTCGTTGAGGAGTAGTTTGATCTCGCATGCCCCGTATGCCACCTTGCCTGGGGTCAAGTTTTTAGTCAGCAGCTCCTTTGCAATAGGGCAACTTTCTTTGGCTTTCTTTGCCAGGCCCCTGTCTCTTTCCTCGGCGTTGATCAGCAGCGCCAGATCCATATCTTCGTTACCCCACTCTGGGTTCCCCTCTAATACTGCTACTTTCCTGAAGGCTTCTTCCGGCCATTCCTCGTTGGCTATTAATGCCTTTAATTCGGCCTCAGTTTCCCCGCTGTCTATGGCTTTAGTTATATGTTCAACTCTCCTAGCTCTTTCTGCTTCCTTTTTTCTTTTCCCCGCGGGTTCGGTTTGTACCGATGCATCCTTTTTTCCCCCCATGCTCCCCCGGCAGTATTTACACGCGTTAGCACTTCCAGAGGGTGCTTTTTCCCCCTCCGTGTCGACATCCTCTGTGCAGTAACTTGTCCGTGCCTCCATGCTATGGGTTTGCGTTCTTGTCGAATCTCCTTCGCTTTCTTCCAGCCACTTCCTGATCTCGGTCCTGTTTGCCCTGGTAACGCTCGTTCTGAGATTTACCGCTAGTTCCTTAATGTCCCTTTTGGTGTTGACATTAGCCCTGATTAAGGCTCCCAGTCTTTCGGAGTATGCCGTTATATCCTTTAGGGCGTCCTTCAACATTTGCACTGGGTCTCGGTCTTTCTTCTTGCTGGGTAGGGCCTCCCCGCCGCCAAATGAAGTTTCTAGGGCTTTTCTCTTCTTTCCCTGGCCAACAGGGGAGTTGCTGGGCTGCAAGGTGCTGAGTCCTTTCATTTTGTTCAGTGAAGCCTGACTGGGTTTGACCATGTAGCTGGCCCCCTGATCCTTCTTGGCGGCTGCCTGTCTTTTTTCCTCCTCGTCCTGGTTTTTTTCCGCATTGTGTCCCGTCGCAGCCTCCTCCCAAGGGAGGGGCAGTTCTGGCATGGAGCCTGCCCTTTCCCTAAGGGGCGGTGTTCGGAGGAGCGTCGACCTCCTCCTAAATGGGTCCACGCCTTTTGGCTCGCCTTCCGACGTTGCGCTATCTGTGATCCATATCATCTCCTCCTCTATATCCGTTTCCACGTTTTTCTCTTTAATATTGCTCATTTTTGTTCCCACAAGTATGGGTCGAACTGCGGTCGGCCCCCAGGTGACGCCCATCCTGGGGGTAAGGCTATATACTGTGGAGGTCGCCCGGTGTCCACAGGTTTTTTCGACTTCGCTGTCGGTTCTTTTATAGAGGTTGCCTCCTCGTGGACCGGCCGATTAAGGCAAGTCCCCCGGTCGCGGCTGCCACTCGACATTCCCCTGCGGTGCCGTTTTTTTCTTTCCCACAGAGGTCGTTGAGGTGTGGGCCGTGGTTACGGTTTTAAGCGAGTGAGTGGCACAGCTCACTCGTGGCTCGGATAATCCCCGGGTTCGCCATTTCCCGTAGCCACGCCTTTTTGGTGTGGATCCTGGGGCTGAGCTGTCCTTAGTATTCACCGCTCACCCTCGACCTTACCGGCATGGGTGTCCCTTCTGGGAGCTTTTTTTTTTGGGCGCTCCCACCGGCATTGCTCTCAGGATCATCGCAGCTACTTAAGCCTCTCCACCATCGTCAAGGTCTCACAGCTCCTTGGAGAGGTGACTTCCTAACCTAACCTAACCTTTTTTTTTTCAGAGGAGGGGAAACTGCCTATGTTTGGCGACGGGGTGTGTTGGGTTCATTCCCTTCATAGAGAATGCCTACCAACTAAAACCCCTTCTCCTCTTCCTGTAAACCGCCACCCTGGTATCATCCTGTGAGGATATTCATCATGGGTGTGTTCAGTGGTATTAGACTCTTTGTCTCCTTCTTTCTTCACTCTCCTTATTGGACATTATGTCGGTAATTAGTTTTGCTATGGTGTTCCATTGTTTTTTGTGGCCGATCATTGTAGGTATCAAGTCGAAGAGGGTGTGTTCCGCGGTGTCCGGTTCACCACAGTATATGCAATTCTCATCTTCGTGTTTACCGATTCTTTTTGAGTATGCACGGAAGGAGCCGTGCCCTGTGAGTGTTTGTGTCACGAAATAGTCTAGTCTTCTATGCTTGCATTCCACCCACTCCTTCAGTCTTGGTATCAGTCATTTGGTCCATTGAGCTTTGTCAGTTGTTTGTCCCCAGAGTTCTTGCCAGTTGTCCATTATGGCCGCTCTTACCTGGGCTTTTAGTTCTGTGATCCAGTCTTAAGGGACATTTTCCAATCTTTTCCGCTCCTACACCATTTGGTGTATTGGAAGGGATCCGGTGATCACCTGGAGGGCCATAGCAGATACAGTTCGATAGGCCATCGCGACTGAGGAGGATTTTCCTCTGTGTACTTGTGACTTTATCTTTATACCTGCCAATTCGTAAGGCGTTGTGCCAGACCGGCGCCCCGTATAAGATGGTGGAATGTACCACCCCGGCGAGGACTAGCCTCTTTTCCATGTTAGGTCCCCCGATGTTTGGCAGGATCCTTGTCAGGGCAGTGTCGAATATGTTAATAATAATAATAATAATAGTTTATTTATCTTTAAAAAACATACATTTTATAGATACGTCAAATTGGACAGACATCTACCATTCTAATTAAAATTAAAATAAAACTTAATTGGTTATTACCACTTAATTAAAATTATACGTCTAACATAATAAAAATTTAATAAAACTGATATAAGAGAAATAAATGATACATAAAATTGCTAGTTATTTGCTAAGATGTTATCAATATATATTATATTTTTACTCAAAAATACTTCCTTTTTCAATAATGACTTGGGTGAAATTCATCAATGGAGTATATACAATTTTCAGTCGTAATTTTTTTTAGTTTATTTTTTTTAAAATATGTTGAAGGGAAGATTACGAAATGACAAGGGCAGAACATTCAACATTCTAATTCCCATATTGTTACTTATCTGCAGCCTGGTTTGAGGTATTATTAGGTTGTCTCTATTTCTGGTATAATGTTGATGATGGTCAGCATGTGTAATGTAACTATTTAGGTTTCGTTTTACCATTAGAATATTATAATATGCTATACAAGAGAAGAGTGACATTATTTTTAGAGATCTAAACAGGTACTTTATTGTTTTTTGGGGGGTGATGGTGATACCCCTTATGTATATTTTTAAATTCCTCCCTTTTTCGTGGGCCCTTCATTATCATAGCCTCCGTTTTTTGCGGGGCAAGAGTTAGGTGGTTGTCCTCCATCCAGCGGCACACTTTCTATATTGCAGTGGCCGCATTTCTCCGGGAGTTTCTCAGCCGTTACGATCAGGGCCAAATCGTCTGCATACCCGACGAGGTGTGTCCCTCTGGGGAGCTGGGTCCGTAGTACCCCGTCGTAGATGATGTTCCACAGGGTGGGCCCGAGAACCGACCCCTGTGGAACTCCAGCGGTGATCTCGTGCGTTTTGTCTCCGATGGTAATCCTTCTTTTTTTGAAATAGTCTGAGATTATGTTAGTTAGATAACTAGGGATGTGTTTCCTCCTGAGGGCCCTGATGATGAGGCCCCAGCAGGCTGAATTGAATGCGTTCTTAACATTGAAAGTTATCAATATGCGCCAGGTTTTCCCTGGGGCCTTTGCCAGTTGTGCTACTTTTTGAGCCACCTGAACCGTGGACCTTCCCTTGCGAAAACTGAATTGGTTGTCAGCAGTTCCTTCATTTAGGTCCAGCTCGCGAAATATTCTCTCCCTGATGAGAATTTCATACAATTTGCTCAATACGTCCAAGATACAGATGGGTATGTGGGAACCCTGGTCGTTTAGGGAATTTACGGGCTTAAGTATCAAAATGATTTTAGTGGTCTTCCACTTCTCCGGGAAGGATTGGGTTTGCAGTAGATCGTTTAGGTTTTGCAGGGTCGTCTTGGTGGCTGCTGCCACACACAGTTTTATAGTTTCAGCGGTGACACTGTCCGGTCCCGGAGCCGTCCCATTTTTCAGTTTTCTGGGGGGTCTGGAACTGTTGGTGTCTCCTCCCACGTGTCGTTTCGGGTGGGGAAAAGTTCCCTTATAATCTCCGACCGTCTTTCGGGCGTGAATTTATATGGCTTAAGTCCTTTCAACTGCTTCATGGAGTAAGTCCTTTTAACTGCTTCATGACAATCTTGTATCCGTCTCCCCATATGTCCTCTTTCAGGCGAGTACAGAGTTCCCTCCAGTGCGTCTTCTTAGACGCTCTGATCAAATTTCTTAGTCTATTCTTCTTGTTTTTTAGGTCCTCCTTCAGGTCATGATTAATTTCTCCCCTGCGTCTGGCATGTTGCAGTCGTCTCCTCAAAGTAGTACAGCTAGACCATGCCTCCTTTATCTCCTCAGTTCTTGGGGTGTGCCGTATTTTTTCTATACAGCGTCTTTGTGCCGCCCTGATGTCCTCGACCCAAGATTCTTCTGTGGGTTTTTGCCTTGCTGTTGTGGCTCTCTGTTGGCATTCGCTCTGTGCTTGTTTGAGGCGAGGTTTGTTCACGTATGTATCAGTATAACCATGTTGGTTCGGGGAAATTATTTTATGTATATAAAGATATATAGTTAATTGATCATTTATTTATGGTCTACGGTTTGCCTCCCAGTTCTTTTTGGGGGGTACTTTCCTTTATTTTGAAAAGGATGTGTCTGTGTCACTGAGTGTGTCCTCCTCTGTTACCCTCCACCCCTTAAGTTTTCCCGTGAGGTGTTGGGTAGTGAGGGTGACGTCCACAAAGGATGATCCATTGTGTCTGACATGTGGGGGAGATGCCGTCATTGTATATTGTCATATTGTGTGCGTGTGCCAGGTCACAGAGCCGGTTTCCACGTGCGTCTGTGACCTGGGAGCCCCATTCGCGGGCCTTGGCGTTAAAGGATCCTAGGAGTAGGATTTCTCCCTGTCTTCGTCGGATCTCGTTGTCGATATCTTGAATAAATTGTTTGAACCTTTCAGTAGTCGAATTTGGGGAACAGTACCCGCAAATAATTGTGAAGGGTTTTAATTGGAGAATCACCAGTCCCTGACCTTTTCTACGTCGACCACTTCGAAGCCTTTGTTGTAAAAGAAGAGCGCCACATCTTTGTTGGTGTCCGTTATCCAGCCCTGTTTTTGGCAGATTTTTTTGTTAGGTTCACTTACGGTTAGAAAGTCGATCTCCTCTCTGAGGTTTAAGTTTGTTTGAAGAATTTTAATACTGGGTGTTTATGGGGTTGCTGTCTCCAGCAGCTCCGTCTTGTTTCTTTTGATTGTCTAAATGTAGAAAGGGATATTTTCGCACTTTTCCCATTTGTGGCCTTCCTGATCACAATTCAGGCAGAGCTTCTCCCTGTTAGGGCCTGTGCATGTCTTCGCGCTGTGTCCGAAGTTCCAACATCTGGTCTATTAGTTTCTGTGCTAGGTGTGTTGAAGCTAGCACTGTTGCATTTTGGGTTCCTCCATATGCTGGTCTTATGGAGGTTATCTTGGCCTCTCTTGGCATCAGAATGGCTGCTAGTGAGGAGCATGATTTATTTGAGGCTCCTAGAAATAAGCCTTTTAAATGTTGCAAAACAAAAGTTAGTTCTAGTGTAGTCTTTGTGAAATGTGGCAATATTTATCAGAGATCTTCCAAACTTAGAGTATGAAAAAGGTGAATTGTATCTTGTAATGTAACCTCAGATGAACCCAAAATAATTCAGCTGGAAATGGTAAATGTGAAGTTAGAAAATGAAATGTTGAAGAAACTACTCAGTGAAAGCGAGGATAAATATAAATTATTGCTAGAAAATAAAGCTCTACTAGAAGAAAACAACTTATTGTTAACCAAGAATAATAATCTGTTGGAAGAAAAAATCCAAAAACATAACAAGATATCAGATGAAGATAAAAAGAAGAGTACAAAAAACATAAACAGATCATACAATTCAGTAATTAGACAGGGAACAGAAAAAGATAACAAGGTCACCGATAGTTTAAATACCAAAGCAAATACAGAGTGTGCAAAAATAAATGAATTGTTTAACAACCAACAGAATTTAAAGAAAGGGCAAACCAACCAAGAAAAGAAGAATAACAACCCTAATAAAAATAAAACTGAAACTTTATCGCTGCCTGATGAATCAATCCCAATTTCACCGTCCAAAAAAATATCTGCCCAAATAACTGAGGAGTATGACGCAAACGAAGACCAAGGCTTCGAGGTAGTCCAGAGAACGAAAAGATTAAGAAAAGACCGACAACCAAGAAATATGGGACAAGCGGATGACAATGTATTTACAGGAGAAGAACCCAGAGTGTGGATGTACATTTACAGAGTAAAGCAAAACGTACTGAACATATTACGAAGTACCTAAAGACCAAACTAGACGAAAATGAAGAGTTTATTGTAAAAGACATCAGCCCAGAAAAGAGTAAATAAAAAATCCTTATGATTGGAGCAAACTTCCGCTTTAAAGAAGAAGTCTACGATCCTCAGCTGTGGCCGAAAGGAGTAGCTTTTAGAAGGTTTGATTTTCAGAAGTACAGAGACATCCTTAAAAGAAAAGAAGAAAACAAGAAACCGGTCAATTTTTTATAATTAATTTACTTAATGACTCGAGCACTACTAGTCATGAAAACTCTAATTCAGACTCAATATCCACATCTTATAAAATCAAAACTAAGCCCCAACACACAACCAAATCAATTAACTGTAAGTCAAAAAATTGTTCCAATAAGGGTTTATACTGTTTCAGAATACTACATTTAAACATACAAAGTATCAGAAACAAAACTAATGAGTTGGAAGTATTTCTAAAAGACCACTGCTATAATTTTCTATTAATTAACGAACATTGGTGCTCAGAAAACGAAATTAACTACGTAAGTATAAATAACTACAGCCTCATTTCAAAACATTGTAGAACCACATCATCCCATGGAGGCGTGGCTATTTAAGCATTGCAAGGCTATACCTGTAAAATTTTAGAGCATATTAATAAATTTTCTGTCGATGTCCATTGCGAGATAACAGCAATTGAATACCAGAACACTAGAATGATGAATGTTTATAGACCCCCCAAAGAAGACTTTAACTTATTCCTTGAAATAATTCACAAAGCACTTAATTTGCTTACAAAAAATAGTAAGCTAACAATTATTTCTGGTGATTTCAATGTTTATTTCCATGATAATACCAATCAACAATCCAAAATGCTAATAAATCTTTTTAGCTCTTTCGGAATTTTTCAAACATACTACGGATACTCTAGGAACATGCACTGCCTCGACAACATTTTCTCAAACATAGGCAATAATAATTTGCAGACCGACTGCATAGAAACTAGATTGTCAGATCACCTAGGCATCCAATTAGAAACTGACATTAAATTCGCTTCAACGTCCATCGCAGTATATGCAATTCTCATCTTAGTGTTTACCTAACCTAACCCAACCTAACCTAACCTAACCTTTTCGTGACGGCACTGGAACAACGGTTGCACGCTGTCCAAACGGACTCCGGACAAATCTCTGACTCGCGAGCAGTATGCGCGAATCGCATGATGAGCGTGTCAGTATGTCAGTAACCCGATAGCCATCGAAGTGTGTGTACCTAGAGCTTTCCTGTATTTTACAACATCATGGCTGCACAACGGGGATTGTCTGAAGAGCTGCAACAATTATTAGGCAATTATAATGATGACGAGTATTTACCAAGTGAATTTATCAATTCAAGTGACTCTGAAAATGAGGATATTGATGCCAGGGAACAAGAAAGCCATACATCTGATGACGACGATGATGTTTTGATACAGGGACGTACAAAAAAAATTATCAACCACCTTTATGGCAATTTGATGACAATTTTCTACCCAATGCTATTTTGATTTTGCCGCCTCCGGAATAAGAGAAAACTGTCAACTTCAAGATGAATCTCTCGAGCTAGACTTGTTCCTGACCTTTTTTGATGAAAACAACCTGGTATCTACGATCACAGAACAGACAAACATATACAGAAATTTATTTATTTTTTTTTACATTTAAAAATAAGGCGAATTGTCGATTCCTTGTGTGCCAAATTCAAAGAAGCATATTCTACCCTTTTCAACATTTAGCAGTTGATGAGAGTCTGATTCTCTCTAAGGGAAGATTGTCATTCAAACAGTATATTCTGACTAAGAGGCATCACTTTGACATCAAACTTTTTGAAATATGCGATGCGGAAATTGGATATAATTTGGATTATATCATCTACACCGGTGCTATGACAAATATTCAACGAAATGAAAACCTCGGAGTAAGTGGAGATATTGTGAACACATTTATGGAACCCTATTATGACAAAAATCATATATTGCATGTTGCAAGCCCTACATTATTTGAGTATCTCTTGAACAGAAAAACTGGGGGTTGTGGAACTGTGCGTTCAAACCGAAAAGGAATGCCTCATTTTGGGCCTGTTGAAAAAGGAAAATGGATTACTGCACACACCGATAAGTTACTTGCTCTCAAATGGTGTGACAGGAGAGTCGTTCATATACTCATATCAGTTTTCACGTCAAATGTTCAAGATATAGATAAAAAATAACTTCAGAACTGCGGAAAAAATAAGAAAACCCAATGTGGTAATTGAATATAACGAAAGGTAGGCGCTATCGATAAAGCAGATATGCAGGTTAGTTTTGTAGTGTGCTCACAAAACTTTGAAATGGTATGAAAAACTGTTTTTTCATCTATTAGATCTGAGTTTCTATAACGCCTATGTAATGCACTAAGTAAAAACTGGCAAGAAGTCTTCCTCTGCAGAATTTAGACTAGAAACTGTCTCTCAAATTATTGCGAAATTTGGTTCTGAGCTGAAAAAGTCTCAGAGACCAGCAACTGTAGCCAGTCCTTTGAGGCTAACACAAAGACATTTTCCCTCTTTGATCCCGCAGACCACTGCACAAGGAAACAGAACGCAATGCAGATGTCATGTTTGCAGCCACAAAAGACTAAGAAAGGATGTAAGATATACGTGCAAGGAGTGCGATGTCCCACTTTATGTGGTACCATGTTTTACTGATTATCATACAAAAATGAAGTACTAAGTTTCTTACTTTTAATAAGCGCCTTTTTCTGTACCTGATATAATTCAGTTGTTATTGAAATAAATAGGATTTTTATTTTCTGTTTTATTTTTAGTTATAATACATTGTACTGATTTGTTTTATGTTTTTATTGTTCTTGAAACGAAAGACTATTTTTCTTTATAAATAAATAAACATCCAATAAATGAGAAATTAGTATTTATTTGCAATTTATTTGGGTAAATAGTACTCTGAGCAAAGTATGGCAACCGTTTTGTTATGGGTATGTACTTGTACGGCACCCATTACACTACAAGCCGCTCGATGATGTAGCAGTATGGCGGTAGATAACCGGGCTTGTGAAATTCTGACGTATGGTTACGGCAATCGTTCCCTAAAAGTGCAAAATTTTTTTAAGCGGCACAGTGATAGTTTTTGATGTTTAGACTCTAAAACGTATATGTACGACAACAGTATGGTTAGTTGCAGATGCAGATCGTTAATGGACGGCAACCATCGCGAAAAGGTTAATATGTGACCACCGCTGTTTGAGAAAGATTTCGTTGAAAAGTTGGTTAAAAAAATCAACTCTTTTCTTTGAATATGTAGTCAGGGAAATAATCTGCAAATTCGACGATAAGAGGTTATCGTCTGCCAGTCAGTAATCGAAGATATCATATAAGTACCAAACTTCTTTCTATCTAGAAATTTTTGGTATGGTGGGCGGATAGGGAGGGGCACTTTTTTTAATCAAATGGTTACTGATATATGTCCCCATAGGTAGTTGGTATATGTACTTCACATACCCCAATTGTGCCGGCAGACGGAACTTCAGGTCAGTGTGCGGTAACTGAAAATTGAAAAAAAAAATGTTTCTCACCGAACCAAGCCAACATTTTTGTACTCTAGTGGCAGACATTTCTATCGATCGGTTTTTGAGCAATTTTCCATCAATGTGGTGAAAATTGGACCAAAACTTGAAATTTTGACAAAAAATAATTAAAATTGAAAGAAACACCTGCCCAGCGAGCTTATGGTTCACAAGACACTAAAAATCCCGAACCTTGGCTGGCAGCTCTTTGTTAAATTTAATCCCCTCAAACCACTCCTTATTTTTTGTTTTTAAGTTTTTCGTATCTATATTTTTCTTATAAATATTAAGAAACTTCCTTTGGATATGTTGTTACAGTAGCAAATACTAAAAATTTGAGCTTTGGTTCATTATAATTAGTAAAGTAATTAACAAAAAAAAACTTCTTTCAACTGTGCTTTGCTCCAAATATTTGCTGTAATAAGCCCGTCATTTTTTTGTTTCTACTAATCATTATGGGATGGAACAATGATATGCAAGTTTCATTTTCTATTTATTTCAAGGATTTCTCAGTGTTTTTGATTTTTCAAATCATACGTCGAGCACTCCACTTTCATCCTCAAACAGACAGTGACGTTCACTGCACGGCTAGCCCCCCCACCACCACTACCAGCAGTCTCGCTATGCTGTTACATTCACTTAAACATCGCACATATTTTCAGTAATAGTTATTGCTATTATTATTATTGTTACAAAATCACAAATAATTTTAATGACAAGTTTTCGAGATATTAGCCAAAGAAAGTCGTAATTTCATCGAAATTAAGACCTTCGGCCAACATCTCGAGTTTCTGTCATTAAAATTTTTTGTGACTGGAAACTTTTGATTAGCAAGTGATGAATTACCTTTGGGCAAAATTTTAGCTCCCGGCAGTGAAACCCAAATTGCATTTAAAAACTGTGGAGTCCAGGGACCCCGCACTTATTAGATGCAATTTTGGTTTCAAAAAGTACCTGCGTGCGGATTTTCAGCCCATTTGATTGAAACCTAATTTCTTTTATCAGAAAACTGCGGGGCTCTTTATGTTAAATATTAAATTTTCCCTCCTTTATATTGATTTTTCCACAAAACTTATCAGTCAAACAGTGCCAAATTTGTTTATTTTTAGAGTCCAGATGGAAAATATATAGCAAGCGGAGCCATAGATGGTATAATTAATATATTCGATGTAGCCTCAAATAAACTGTGGCATACATTAGAAGGGCATGCTATGCCAATTCGGTCTCTCTGTTTTTCACCCGATTCTCAACTATTATTAACTGCCTCTGATGATGGACACATGAAATTATATGATGTGTAAGTATTAAAACTGACTTATTAAACATTTTATGGAAAAATCACTTTTAGGCAGCATACGCATGTTGTTGGAACACTATCAGGTCATGGATCTTGGGTGCTGAGCGTTGCATTTTCTCCTGATGGAAAATATTTTGTTTCTGGTAGTTCTGATAAAACTGTGAAAGTATGGGATATTGCTTCCAAACAATGTGTTCATACGTTCAGTGAACATACAGATCAGGTAATTCTTTACATATTATAACAGACATCTTCTGAGTTAACTGAACTCTCTCAACGAGCATAGATGAGTCTTGGCTATACTCATATTTGAATGTGAATGGTCCAGCAATTCGAAGCACGGTTAGTTTTTGGATGGGAGACCACTCTCAAACCAGAGAAATTCAATGTTCTTGCTCCACTTTCTAATGACTTGTATAGCAGCGTATATGCACAAGATATGCAATTTTATATGGGCGTTGTATAGTGGATATGCCATCCTTCGGAAAGAATGTAAAGCAGTTGGTCCATTGTCCATTAAATGTTAGGCAAGTTAAAAATCGGGAGGATCGGAATAATTTCCAGGTTAAGGTAGCCCGTCTCCTGGAGTTGGTGATTGGCCTTATTATTTTTTATCCCAGGAATGTCAAAAAGATGCGATGGGATATTACATTCTACTTTTTATGTTACAAACCATTTTCACCAAAAGTATAACAGCTAAGTTTTCTCCTTAGCAATTGTGACAATTATATGCCAAATATTATTGTGTCCACTGTCTCCTAACTGTTTTTTATAGTGACCATCCAAAAGTATTCCCCCTTGGTACTTGTATCGATTGTGACAAATGTTATTTTCTCCCCTTAAAAAAATATACAGGGTGATCACTGATCATATTAAAAAGTAGTTAATTAAGAAAGTTGGTGGAAAATAATATTTGAGATATAGTTAATACTATTATTAATGAGGAAGTCTGATATACTTTCAATTAAAAAAATATGCAAGGTGGTCATCAAATGGAAAAATAATTACTAAATTAAAGGTGGCAGACAATTAAGCCATCATCGACGAAGTATTTTTTTTATGCAAAAAAATTATCAGTTTTGTTGATTGCGTAACTGACAAAACAAAAGCAAATTACAAGTAAATACAGAACTCAAGATTCCGCTTATCATCATATAACAATGTAATATTTGAAAAGGAATATCAATTGAGACGGTAGTTAGCTAGGCTCATGAAGGTAAATCTGTCATTCCAGCATTACAGGCTTTGCTTTTGACGGCTTGTGTTCCAGGGGATATTAGACTGATGATATTGTGGGACTAAAATTTCAAACTATATTATTTCTTTCACTAAATGAAATTGATAACAAAAATGTATTTAGATTAACACACATAGTGCTGTATCCCCAGCGGATGACGTTTTTTTTCACACCACGGTCAACGTGCCCACCAGCAACCATAATAATTTTTCAGGTTTACTTATGTAGTTGACTGATGGTCTACTAGCTTAATGTCTGTCTCCTTTCTAATAATACCTTTTTTTTATGATCCATCAGTGGTCACTGGGTCCCACAATATACTTTTATATTCACAAAAACGCTAAAGTGAATACTTTTTATTTTTAATTGTCTTATTTGTATTAACGTCCTGCCAGAGTCAAGCTATTCCACCACTGAACCGGGACACATACACGTAGACATCAATGCAACAACCATTCCCTGCGATATTGCCATCTATTTCAGCTGAGTCTCGAACTCGGGAGAGTTAACAGCGACTAGACATGTTGTGCCACTCAACAGCGGTTTAACCCACTGCTACCATCTCACTAACACATTAAAAACGCCACTGAACATCCATACCCTGGCCAGGATTCGAACTCGTATCTCTGTGGTTGCAAGCCAAACACCTATAAGCACTGCGCCGAAGGGTGATATATTCCTTTGCGTTTCCAAAAGCACATAACAGAATAAGACTACTAACGATAATAACCTAACCTAACCTAACCTAACGATAATATTTTGAGGAATATCATTTTCAGACATTGTGTTTCTTTGTAATTTTTCAAAAAATGTATATTACTTTCTATTGGTTCAATATATTAGTTCTAATCTCTTTCATGAAGTAAAGATTTTTAGTTCATTTTAGTACTGGAATCGAAATATATTCTTCATATGTTTTAAGTTTTATTTTTCACTTTATTTTGTACATTTTTAACATTATTATAACTATTTGTAAACTTTTCAATGAGTATATATGCTATTTCACTAGTAATTGTTTATTTTTTCCTACTGTGAAAGAACCATCCATTTAAAAAGTGACGTAAATTTACATCCTGATCCCAAACATTGGTATTGTTTATGCAATACCCAAATAAAACATTCCCACTAATCTGCATGTAGTGTGTCCGTGGGTGGTTACGTTGTCTCAACGTGATGGATATAAAATGATCACCGCTGAGCATGTAGTCATGCTCATTAACAACAGAACTGATCACCAGTGGACATGTGGCACTACAATACTAATCACGAATGTTGTCCGTGACGTCATCATCTTTAAATTTCCGAATTTATATTCATCTCTGAAACGCATCGTTACGTTTGGAACTACTGTCGCAGCCCTATCAGACGTTACTTTGTGTTATTTACATTCTAATGCAGTAGTATTTAAGCTGAGAGAAAAATCTCATGACAAAAAAATAAATTGATGACGTGAATAACATTCATAATTAGTATAGTATAAATGTTAACAAGTACTCTCAATTAAGCAAGTAAATACATAACATAACTATATTGCCCACTATTTGCTAAATAATTTATATATATGTATTATTTTTTACAGGTTTGGGGAGTTCGCTATAACCCAGATAGTAATAAAATTGTTTCTGTGTCAGAAGATAAAAGCATAAATGTGTACACTTGTCCTGTCTAATGTTTGTCTACTTTTAAGAATTATAATTTCTAGTTTTGATAATATATTGACTTTTATTGTTTGCAGTTGTTATATATTTCATAAATTAAGGTAAATGTACCAGTAGTTGACAGTTTAAGCGAATTATTTTAACATGCTGTCAAAAATTTATTTTTATTCTTACAAGCTTTTATCGAGTAAGATCACCAGACCTATGTTATTTTAGCAAAGCTAATATTTTGGCAATAAATAGTGTGATGTGTAGTTAAGAAGATATTTGCTAGTTTGAAAGCGGGGCCCTTTGACAGATAACAGGTACAAACGGTACAAAAAAACCTTACCAACCTACGTTAAAGTACGATAGCTGCTTTTCATATATGTTTGACAGAATGCTGTTAAATACCAACATTCATTATTGCCAGACATTTTCCGTGGGCCCTAAACTGCCACCAGATGTAAAAAACGAAACAAAACAAAAAATTTATTACGTTAGGTTCGGTTGCGTTTTTTTCGAGCTTTAAAGCATCTAGCGGAAGTTAGGGCCCACGGAAAGTATCTGGCAATAATGAATGTTGGTTTTTAACAGTATTCTGTCAAACATATGTGAAAACCAGCTATCGTTAGGTTTTTTATACCTTTTGTACCTGTTATCTGTAAAAGGGCCCTGCCTTCAAGCTAGAAAATATGCATACGTTCTTAACTACATATCACACTATTTATTGCCAAAATATTAGCTTTCCTAAAATGACATAGGTCTGGAGGCTCTGGGATCTTGGTCTATTATTATTGCTGCAGATATATGTATAACAAAATTAGCAACTTTGAAATGCACTGGCAAAACCAATTAAGGAGGTTGAGGCGTTAGACGAAAATAATGAAAAAAATCTGAAATAAAGTTTTTTTAATAGATTTTTATATGACACAATTTTCTGTAAAAAATCCAAAGTCATTAGGAAAGTCATAAAGTTAAAAATTTTAAAAAAAATGTACATGTAGTCTTATGGAAAATGTGTCAACCCAGCATTCAAACGGTGCATTTGAACACAGATAACTAAATAAAACACACTAGGTACTATGTTTTGGTTGAAAACATAGTAGTGCACATCTGTGCAAAATGATTAACTACCACAAAGTAACGGCTCCTTCAATCAATTTTTTGGTACATTTTAATATATAGCAAATAAATAAATAATGTCAGCAGTTCCGAAAACTAACTATGCATATTACGCATATTTTAATATTTTCAATTTAATTAAGAGACTTTTAATAAATAAAAAAAAATTATTAAACATTTGTAAACTGTCAAATTTCTCTTTTCGTTAATGATTTTATCTGATTTTTCAATTATTTAATTTTAATTTTTACTACTTCTCATTTTTTTTAAATTGTTTAGTGAAACAAACAGTAAAGGGGGTGACATTATTAAATATATAAAAAGTCAAAGTTTGACATGCCTGGAACATGTCAACAGAATGGAAGACTCGAGAGTAACTAAAAAAAATATATGAGTGGAAATAACCTGCTGGAAGATGGAGAAGAGGAAGACTAAGATGAGATGGACAGATATGATGTAGAAGATGACCTAAAGGCTATGAGTATTAGAAATTGGAGAAGAAATCTCATGAGAGAACAGAATGGAAGAAAATAGCCAGGCAGGTAAAGACCCACCATGGGTTATGATGCCAAAAGAAGAAGCTAACTAACAAAAGCAACAGTAAAATAAATGTAATAAAATATTCTTCTTCTTCTTTCTTAAGTCTTAGTAAGAAACAATAACAAATACATTTACTTCGATGTGCATACTGCACTATAGAACCAATCTTCATGTTGTAAATTTGACGGTTGTGGATCTTAACTCACAATATAAAAGTAGATAGCTTGACGGGTCTTTACATGTTTTAAAGCATTCTAGATTTTTTGGAAAACCTTATGTTTATGACAGAGTTGGAGGTGTTAAGTACTCTTAATTATTATGATTATTTTTATGAAGTATATTAATACGCACTATATTATGTGACCCGCACAGAAGAAATAGACCTTAATTATGACTAAAATCAACATTTCGAGAAAAACTAATTATTTAATAATAATAATAATAAACATTTTTTATTTTCAAGTAACGCCACAAAATACATTCTACATGTAATAGCAACATTAAGTAAAATAAACGTCGGCACAGAAACACTACATACTACATTTATATCTACAAGCAATATATTACATTTACTATTTAATTACATAGGTACTCTGATATAGTATAAGGTTTCAAATTTAATAACAACCTAAAAATTTTATTTTTAAAAAGAGGAAAGCTCTCAATAATTTTAATTTTATGTGAAAGTTTATTATAAAGCTTTATACAACTATACTGCACATTTTTCTCTGATAGTGTCAATCTGTGTATAGGATACACGTAATTAAAGTTCCTTGTATTATAATATTCTGTAGGTAAAAATTCACTAAAAGAGTTTTTGTTTTTAAACATAAAGAGTAGGATCTCTTGAATATATATGCCTGTGACAGTTAACATTTTATTTTTTTTTATTTTCCCCGGCATGACTCTCTTTGGTTCACTTTAAGTATACTTCGGAGGGCTCTTTTTTATATTGTAAAGATCCTATATATCTGTGTACTTTGTCCATAGAAGATAATTCCGTATCGGATTATAGATTCACAATTAGCATGGTAAACCATTTTTAAAGATGTTAAATTTATATATTTTCATTGAATTCTCAGACTGTAACATACTCCATTTAATTTGTTTTGAATATTTGTAATATGTGTATTCCATCTGAGAGTGTCATCAATATGGACTCCTAAAAATTTGGTGTGTTCCACTAATTCAATTTTTGTGTCTGTAAGGGTAATGTCCTTGGGTGTTTCAAAATTTCCTTGTTTAGTTTTAAATAGTAGTGTGTTAGTTTTAGTTTTATTGAGTATTAACCTATTATTAGCAAACCATTCTGAGATTGTAGTGTAAAAGTAGGTGGCACTGGTGAGAATTTCCATGAAATTTGGGGCAGCAACTATCGTTAATATTTATGGTGAGATCATTTACAAAAATTATAAAAAGCAAAGGTCCTAGAATACTTCCTTGGGGATTCCAAGGCTAATAAACAGGTTATTCGATTTACTTGTGACATTATCTTTGGTAATAACTACCCTTTGACGGCGATTTGAGAGGTATGATAGAAACCACTGCAGTAGATTTCCTTTCACTCCATAGTTATCTAATTTATTTAATAAGATCTTGTGATCAACACAATCATATGCCTTGGATAAATCTAAAAACAGGCCTAAAGCCATGTCGTTGTTTTCTAATGATTGTAGTATTTTCAAATTAAAATGATAAACCGCAGTATGTGTCGATTTACCCCTGAGAAAACCATGTTGAGTGGTAGTTAGCAAATTTTGTAGTATCATATGATTCATAAGTCTATCATACATTACTAATTCAAATAGCTTCGCAAAAGAAGGAAGTAAACTAATTGGTCTATGATTTTCCATTTTGGATTGGTCACCATTTTTATAAATTGGAATTACCAAAGCAGCCTTTAACTTGTCTGGGAAAATGCCATATTTCAAAGAATAGTTGATAATGAATACTAAAGGCTGCACAATTACTGGTATGCATAGTTTTACTAAACTAGCGGGGATACCATCTTCCCCGCTGCTCATTTTATTTTTTATTTTTTTTCCTATATCTAAAATTTCGTCACTGGTTACATATTCAAGGGACATGAGTTCTTATGGTTCATCAAAATTACAGTAAAACTGTTCAGGATGTAAGTGAGCTATTTGATTAGATGCAGCATTCACGACATACAAATTAAATTAATTTGCAATTGTTTGAGGATCACCCTATATACGAGTGTTTTTATCAGTAGATTTACCTGTTAATTCATTGACTATGTTCCATACACACTTTGACTTGTTATCCGAATCCCGTATTCTCATCTGTAGTTTAGCCGACCGAGCTTCTGCAAGTAATTTGTTGTACATTTTTTTTGTTTCGTTATATACAGCTTTATAGTTTTTGTCCACATTGCTTATCACATATAAAATATCTAATCTTAGTTTAAGCGGTACATCGAGAAAATCGGCAAAATCTGACGGTTAATGCAGAAAGCAAGAAAATTTGCATGTGATTTGTACACATTCATTGTATTAAATTTACCCGCAGCACTTCGATTTCCGGACAGGTAAATCCAAAATGGCGGCCAATTTGTAAAAAAGTAACTTTTATTACGATGTAAAAATTGCATTATAATTGGAGTGATGATGATATAATAGAAGCATTTGAGTATATTGCTAGCCCAGGTCTACCCCCTACCGAACGAATAAATATTATTCCCTCCTGCAAAGCACCTTTTTAACGAGCCCCAAGTAAGAACAAGAAATCCAGTTGAAAGGTGCATCGGTGTTTGGAAAATGCGATTTCCTGTTGTTTCCTTGGGGGATTCGACTGAAGATCGACAGTAGAAGCCACTGTTGCAGCAACTGCCATACTGCACAATATAGCATGTTTGCGGCATGAGGAAATACCACCAGTTGATGACCAACAGCAAGAAGCTATTAACATTGTCAATGAAGTGGTGGTGGAGAATATGGGGGATAACAGGGTGATTGGCAATGATACAGTCACATTACAGTTAATAAACTATTTTAATGGACTTCTGTGAAAAATGTTATGTAACAGTCTTTTAGGTTATAAACGCTCCTAACACCCATTGTACATCATATGGTGACGAGTATGTTTGTTCGTGAGTGTAAAAAATAAAGAAATATTTTAAAAATTAATTTTTTATTTTAAGAAAACTTAGCTTTTGCTTAATATCGTATAAAATGTGTAAATACAAATAAATAATTGATATAATAAAAAAATATAAAATGAAGGTAATTTTCTAGAACACGGCCCTCTGAAAATATAAGAGGTGAATATGTAACTTGTAATTTATAACTTTTTGTTAAGTAACGTCGCCTTTTGAATTTCTAATATTTTCAATTTTGCTCGATGATATTGTCTCATAATCTCTATTTCCACATTTGCTTTCCTCTTCATATTCATCATCTCCAAGTCATGCTTTTCTCTCATAAATTTGAGTTTTTGGTATTGTTCTTCTTCCATAAAACGTGACTTTGCTGCTTCTACAGCAGATTTTGCATCTGCCCACTGGGAAACTCTGCTAATTGCAGCTTCAGACTTGCATCGAGTATTCTACTTAAGGGCTTTAGATTTACTTGCCTTTATCACGGACACGGCCGGACTGTACTTTCACCAATTTCCTGATTGATTTTGACTTTGAGGCACTACAAAAGTAAAAAAAAAAGTGTAAGAAAATCTGTGACGTAGGTACCTATTATTTACTTTTGCTAATTTCTACTGTAATTTCTATCTGTAGCTGAATTTCTTTCCTGTTTTCGGGTAGAACTTCAGTATGGCGCTGCGATGAGCTTGAAGTGCAGGCATATACTGAAAAGGAAATTACTCGAATATGGACTTATATAAGTAGTGCGAACAACTTACTGTGGTCTTCTAAAACGTCCAGAGACACAGCTTCTTCAATAATTATTTCGTTCAAATCTTCTTGCCTTGAAACAGACTTAAGAGCTTGATTCTATCCATCGGATTGCTCCATTATTGCTGGAATAAAATGTTGAAAATGATTTGCAAAAGAAACTTATTATTGTAGACTAACAATTTTTAAACAGATATGTTCAAAGTATATTTTTTGTATCAACTTACTTGTATCTCCATCAAACTGTAAAATGTCTCCATCAATTTTGCTCGAGCCAATAAGTTCTTTGACTTCCTCATCCAGTATCGTAACTTTGGTTTCTCGATAAAGACCACCACCAGTACCTCGCACATACAATTTTTCAGCAGGGAACTTCTTTTTCGTTCTCTTTTTAATATTATCGTTTTTTTTTTTAGAACTTTATCATTACGGGAATTCTTTCCAGAAATACTATTAAATTCACTTTCTATCTTTCGCCAAGTCTCTCCTTTCTGGAAATTTGCTTGGGAATCAGAAAGCTTGAATTCGATGATATTTCTATATTTTCTTACCGAGGAGATTAATATAGACTCCTCTTTGGCAGAAAAGTTTGCAGATCTGTTTCTATCATCCATATTCTCTCAAAACAAAAACTAAGGTTCACGATTGTATTGTAAAACTCTTAAATATGAATCACAGGTAACTATAATGAATGCCGAATGTCTAATGTCCACAAACTACCCACTAGTTTGTGCTAATGTCACATCACAAATTCTTCAAAATCTACAGTGTGCAAACTCCGACACTACCAACTGACTTTTGAAAGTAACAGAACCTAGCACTACTGAACGCGGATGAATTACGCTTTACAGAACGGGAATGTACCTGAGCTCCGGTTCAGCTTGAGCCGTGGCTCAGTTGAACCTACGCTGAACCTGGTATTGTAAAACTGGCCCTTAGAGCAGCATATCAAGCAGGTCAAATCTAGGACAGATCTGATGTTTTAGAAAGTGCACCAGAGTCAAGTGAATGGGGATGGAAAATTATTGAAAATGGATGGAAGCTTATCTGGTCTGGTTGTAGAGAGCTAGAAAAATGCGGTTGTTCAAGCGATTGTAATACCATGCGTTGCCTATGCAGAAAAAATGATTTTCCCTGCACCCTTAAGTGCAAGAAATGCAAAGGAAAATGTAGCAGCAAAAGGTATAGGGCCTTCTACATTTATTAAAATACTTTCTTGTTAATTTCTTTTGTAATTGCAAGCCATATGATTCCAGTAGCGATGACGAGGAAACTGTTATGATTTTATTTTATATTTTGTTAATAGAAGCCATCTTTCTAACTTCAGAATTGTATTTTTGTTATAATTCCTTTAGAACTTTATTTTTTTGACATCACCATTGGAATCAGCGACCTCAAATTATACTTAAACGATACCTCACATAACATATTGCATTATTTTAAAAAAATGTTAAATGCTAAAGTTTAAAATAGCCGCCGAGTTTTTAAAATTCTATTATTCTTGCACTATGACTATTTTTGTTACATTTGCTAACCTTAAAGCTTTCACCTACAGTTTGATAACAGTCTTTGGATATATTCTTCTTTTGTTTTTAAACATTTTACCCGATTTTTTTAAATGGCGGCCATTTTTGTCTATGAGGTCAGGGGTCACAGTGCTGCGGGTCAAATTACTTCTATAAATATACAAAGCATACATGCCAAAGGACTTGCTTTCTGCATTATTCGTCAGATTTTTATGCGTACCGCTTATACTATCTGTTTTTGCATTCTTTAATTTCCGGAGTATCTAGGGAAACATTTGTTTTGTGTGTTACACATGCTTTAAATTTTTTTATTGGAATGGCTTCATCAAATTTAGAAATAAAAATAGAAAAAAATATTTCCCATTGTTTATTTACATTTTCTGGTGGAGTATCATATACCCCATCCCATTGTGTGTTAGTCAAGCTGTTTAAGAGAACTTCTTTGTTACTGTCATTAATGTATCTCCTATAAGTAAAAGTATTTGTGTGCTCATATTTTATTTCAAGAGTGATTTTTTGTGCTGTATGATCAGAAATTAGAGAATGAATAACTTTAAGAGTTATACACGACACTTTGATCTGTAAAAATATTGTCAATACATGATGCACCCTGTGGAGTGATTCGTGTATCCTCGAATATCGTTTGATGAAAATCATACGAATTGAGAAGTGAACATAATTCAAACTTGTTTGTATTATCATGGTTTAAGCTTATATTAAAATCTCCTACTATTACCTTTTTTGCACTTTCGTGACAAAATGAAGCTAGAGCATTGTCTAATTTCCTAAGGAACACTTTTAAGTCACCATGAAGTGGTCTATATATCGACAATATAATAAGTTTTTGACAAAGTAATTTACTTTCAATTGCTGAACACTCAAACACTTCCGATGTTGATAATGATTTGATATCTTCTCTTTCTCTCCTTGGAACAGTTTTATGTACATCTATTGCACTGCCCCCATGTTTGTTTTCATCACGGCAGAAACTAGATGCCAAATAAAAATTATCAATACCATAATTGAGTATCTGTGACTTGCTTTTCCAATGTTCTGAAGAATAAACACTCTTTATGATTTCGTAGGAAGACGCTTATTGCATCTGTCGAATTTCCTATGGACTGTGTATTTTGGTGGATAATACTAATTTTACAACTGTCTCTATCACTCTTATTGTTATTGTTCATTTTACTGTTTAGAGTCTTTGCCTCTTTGTTAAGATTGTTTAAAACATTTAAATGAAACTGTTTAAAATCTTCTTTTAGAATTTCCTGATTGTTCACTGTTTTCTCTTTTGCAGTGTTGTACGAATTTGGGTAAAGCCATTTTACATTGTAGGACATAAAAAAGTATTGGGCTGGGAGTTAGCATCTGGTTCTAAATCGGTGTGGGATGAGTCCAGAAAACACTTACCTCGCTTAAAATCGAAACGATCGAAAGCTATCTTTCTTGGCCAAAATTTCGGGTTGTGAACAGTAGTCTGCAGATTAGGCTGTACACCTATAAAAGATTGATTATTTGGATTCAAATTGAATGTTGGTAGTTTCTGGACATGTACGTCATCGGTGCCTGCACGGGTTTCAATATATTTTTTAATATTTTCATCGTTGACATCATCTGGGACTCTGGTGATAAATAACCAGATTTTCATGTCTTTTTCATTTTTGCCATTCAAAGCACCGTCACCTTCCCCATCTCTAATGTTAGGTCTCCTTTTTCTGAATCGTACTTCCCGGAATCCTTGTGTTTCATCGTTGGTTTTTATAGTTTTTATAGCGGCTTTGTCTTTTTCTAGGTTTATTAACTCTTCCATGATGGTTTTTTGTTTAGGTTTCAGTTCTCTCAGGCAGTCTTTTCATTGTTTTGGTTTTGCTGAAGTCATCAAATTTATGTTTTGCGGTGGATATCCGTACTTAAGAATATCAGCACAAGTAGGTTTCGACGAAACAGTTTGGTTTGGCATAAGTTGTTTAAATGTTCCAGGTTGACTAACTGACTTTAGTTTGGGGTCGTTTATTGGGTCGCTGCCACTTGTACCTGTCACGACAGGTGTTGGTTGTACCCTGTTATTTTGGGCTTGCACATATTCAAGTCTATCTTTTAAATCATATTCTATTTGTTTATATGACTGCACATGTTTTTCCAACAGTTCGATTATCTTATCCTTACTTTCAATTATTACAGCTTTATCATTTAAGTATGGTAGATAGTAATAATTTTATTGTGTTTAGGGTAGAAGGGGGGAATAGCGACCAGCGGGTAATGACGACCATAAAAAAACCTTGTATGAAACAAATTATTATACAGTAATACCTGTGATGCCATCTAGTATTCAACAGTAGAATCTAATTTCAATAGCCAGCGCAAAGAATTTCGCCGTTATATTCCGCACAGATCCAGTAGTGTATTTCGAGGTGAGTAAGTGTAATTTTATCAAGTACTAGATTAAGAGATTAAAAAGTAAATAAAAAAGTTTTGCTTTTGTCGCCTGTGTATAACTAAGGTACATACAATCATATTCAAGAACTGTACATCAAAATTTGCGAATGTTTTTGTTTTAATTTTCTAACCTAAAAATTAAATTTTTTTGACCGATCGGGCAATTGCGATCAAACTCGACGGGAAATGACGACCAGTGGTCGTGATTACTCTTATGGTTTTATACAATGTGAAAACAATTGAAGTTGTCTTTTCATTTATTATAGGCCCCACAATGCCAAAATCTTACAAACGAACGACAGAAAAAGCGAAATGGACCAAGGCAGACTTGAAGAACGCACTGCTTTTTATTGAAAATGGTGGAAAAATTCGAGAGTCTGCAAGGCGATTCGGAATTCCATACGGATCTTTGCAAACAAGAATTAAGAAAAGGGAAGCTACAGTGAGTGGTCCAAGAATGGGACGCCCATCAGTTTTTTCACCTGAGCAGGAAGACTCAATAGCAAGTCACCTGAAATTATTGGCCAAAATGTTCTATGGTTTAATGCCAAAACAACTCAGGAAGTTAGTTTTCGAATATGCAGATCAGAATGGTATCAAAAACACCTTCAACAAAACGACTAGGATGGCTGGGAAAGACTGGTTGTGTGATTTTAAACGACGAAATCCCACAATTTCTGTCCGGAAGCCCGAAGCTACCAGCATCAACCGGGTAACAGCCTTCAATAGGGAAGAAGTTAATATGTTTTTTGAAAATCTGGAAGCAGTCATGGTAAAGTACAATTTCCAACCTAGTCGTATTTTCAACATGGACGAAACGGGCATCTCAAATGTGCAACAGCCTGAAACAGTTTTGGCCGAGAAAGGACAGAAACGGGTAGGTGCTGCTACCAGTGCTGAAAGGGGAAAGACAGTTACCGTAATATGTTGTTTATCTGCGTCAGGCACATACATTCCTCCAATGTTCATTTATCCACGTAAGAGAATGTCACCACAACTTCAAAGAGATGGCCCACCAGATGCCATTTATCATGTCTCAAATAATGGTTGGAGCAATGAAGGCATTTTTTTGGTTTGGCTTAAACATTTCGATAGTCATGTGAAAGCATCTATCGAGGACCCTATATTGCTCGTTCTTGACAATCATGGAAGTCATATTTCTCTGGAAATACACGCTTTTTGCAGAGAAAAGGGAATCATTATGTTGTCTATTCCTCCTCATTCTTCCCATAGAACACAACCACTAGATGTCTCATTCTTTGGGCCACTAAAGAAGGCATACAGGCATTATAGTCCAGTAAGTGAGGGATTTTATCTACAAAAATTATTAACAGCAAACCGAGGTATGCAAGAAATCGCAAATTTTCCGTAGAATTCAATGAACTATTTTTAAAACAAATGACGAACTTGCGTCCTCTTTAAAATGGCGGCCAAAGTTTGCGAAAAACAGTTTTTTGCGTTGAAAAAGAAAAGTTGACGTCGCACAAAAAAAAGTTTAACAGCACAATTGTGTAACTTTTTAATACAGATCGAGGCCGCCCAGTCCGATCTCCGAAAATTGCAAAATTAATTAGTTATTGCAAAAAAGACGTTAAAAATCGCATTTTTTTGAAATAACTGTATCTCCGTGAAGAGAAAATATTCTTTAACAAAACTTGGTGAAAGCGTAGTCCAAGAAATTTCGAATAAGAACATTTATACAGATTTGCAAAATATTGCAAATTTATTGCAAAAATCCATTTTTTCGAAAAAAACGCGATTTTTTCAATGTCCAATAGCTCATACAGGCCATCATATTTCTATACCGCACCGGTCCGAAAAGTTTCTCTAACAGTTGCGCTAACCTGTGCAATTATTGCGCATATCACGAAACGATCCCTAATATGCGAAAAATCGGTCAAAAATCGATAATTTTTTTTACCCCAAAAAATAATTCAATATTTTTGAGATTTTAAATTATATTGCAATGTCGTTATTGCCAATAGATAGCTGGCATTTTTCTACAAATTTCCAAAAAAATAATTGCTCTCCGACCTTCTGAAGCCGAGATAATTTTTTTTAAGAAATTCTAGTGGAGCCATTTTTTTAAGTAAAGGGCTGAAAACGGATAAAAGAACACGTTACAAAAGAACAATCAGTTTGGAAAATAGAACAACAATAATTAATACTTAAATTAAAACAAAAGAAAATGCAACTTAAAAGATAAACAAATAAGGAAATTGGACCGTAGTCTCGAACTTAAGCAAGAAAAATTACTTTGTTAAAGGAAAAAATCATTTACAGTCAAATTCAAACTGATTGCCAGAAGGGCCAAAAAATACAATAGCCTTAACTAGCATTAAGTTAATTATTTCTTTATAAACTAGTGCAGAAACGCCAGTTGCCAGTGACAATATGAACGAGGTAACGGTTAATTTGAGAAATCTGATGACATGAAGTTAAATTTTATAACAGAAGCTCAAAAATGCAAATACCTATACCCGGGAATACTAAAGTTATCCCAATAAAAGTAGGCCGATGTCACACCACCAGTAGCTGATCGGAAAGTATCTTTCTTTCCGGACGGGATTATCCTTGTCAATTTTTAGTTAGTGGTCCTTATCCACCCCAAAGCAATCTAGATCAATGAATGAAAGTCCGCCTCTTTTTAGAGGCATCAAGTCATCCGGAAGGTTGCGTCCTCTATAGTAGAAATTATGTACCGACATAGTACTCGCCTGGCAAGTGGCGTTCTCTTTAGTAACTGAGGCCAAATTGGCTTCCCTTCAGTATAACACGTCCATTTAAACAACTTAAAATATTCTACATCTAAGCTAGCTAATTATACCTATTATTAAAAAACCTATTTGTTTTACGTGTGGACTTAGAAAAGGAAAAAGCAACTAGTTCCTACCTAATGTGCAGTTTGGGGAATTCTGGTAATCAATTACCCCTTTTATGATTTGATTATTTTACACATTCACCTCATTTAATTACCCGCGCGTTTGTTACATTTCTAATAAAAAGCAATTTGACGATGACATCGATCGTAACGGATTTTTATCAGTTTATGAGGGGTATTTTACTGGTAATAAAATATTTCCGATTTAGCAAATTTACTACAGATTACTTCATACCTATGGCTGAAAAAATCTAATAGTACATCGCCCGCCTCGATAACATTTTGGTGTTTGTCAAATATCGTCCCAAACTATCTACGAAATCGTGCTATTGTATGGCAAGTAATTTTAATTCCTTTACGCTTTATTACATTTGTTACATTACCAAAGAAACATCAAAATTTTATTATGTCTCATTTATGTATTCGAATTGTTTTTGTAGAATGCGTTGCATTAATATTTTTTTTCTTTTGCTTTTTAATAGGAGACTCGTCTTCATTACCTCTACTACTGTCACGGTAAACGTCATGTAATATTATTTCCGCGTTATCGTCATCACAATCATCATTATCGTTATCATCATTTGAAAATTTATCTTTCTAGCTCAGTCTGTGATATTTGGCTCGTCTATTTCTTCGTCGATATCATCAGCGACGACTCTGTTCTCCTCAATATTTGAGCAAATTTCATCGTCACACGTTGAACACACATTTGAACATTTTATGCCGTGTTTTCGGCAGCTGCAGGCGTACGCCACAGCATCGAGCTCCGAGTTTCATTGAATTTGCAATGCTCAGCAACGGCCGATCAAGTTGCGAAGATTTTTTATTGAAAATATAAGTATTGTACAATAAACACTGCAAATTTCAGCCCTTTGCCTTAAAAAATGGCGCCACAAGAATTTCTTAAAAGAAAAAAAAATTATCTCGGCTCCAGAGTCCGAGGGCAATTTTTTTTTTTGTAAATTTGTAGAAAAATGCCAGCTATCCATTGGAAATAATGGTGTTCCAATATAATTTAAAATGTCAAAAATATTCAAAGTTTTTTGGGGTAAAAACAATTATCGATTTTTTGACCGATTTTTCGCATATTAGGGATCGCTTCGTTATATGCGCAATAACTACACAGGTTAGCGCAACTGTTGAAGAAACTTTTCGGACTGGTCCGATATAAAAATATGAAGACCTGTATGAGCTATTGGAAATTGAAAAAAACGTGTTTTTTTCGAAAAAATCGATTTCTGCAAGAAATTTGGAATATTTTGCAAATCTGTAAAAATGCTTGTATTCGATATATCTTGGACTATGCTTTCACTGAGTTTCGTTAAAGAATATCTTTTCTTCACGGAGATACAGGTATTTCAAAAAAATGCGATTTTTAACGTATTTTTTGCAATAACTAAATAATTTTGCAATTTTCTAAGATCGGACTCGGCCGGCTCGATCCGCATTAAAAAGTTACACAACTCTGCTATTAAACTTTTTTTTGTGCAGCGCCAACTTTTTTTTTTAACGCAAAAAAACTGTTTTTTGCAAACTTTGGCCGCCATTTTGAAGAGGACGCAAGTTCGTCATTTGTTTTTAAAATAGTTCATTGAATTCTACGGAAAATTTCCGATATTTTACATACCTTGGTTTGCTGTTAATAATTTTTGCAAAAATACGCGATATTTTCGACAGATTTATTGGACTATTAGTGTGACTTATTTATGAAAACGAATCACTTTACGAAAATCACTCATTATGATTTGGCATCGATTTTCAACAAAGCGTATTCATCCGTGGCAGTAATTAATAAGGCTGTTAACGGATTCAGTGCCACGGGAATATATCCCATTAATCCTCAAATTTTCGGTGATGAAGATTTTCTTCCTGCTGACCAATTATTGGGACCTCAGAGACCTAACTACGGTACAAACAACATGATGCAAAATGATCACGATGATGGAAATGATGACGACGATCAAAATGATGATTTCAGTGATCAAAATGATGATGACGAATTGATGCCGATACCACCTCCTGAACCACAAGCATCATGTTCAAAAAGCAATGACAGCTTACTAGAAAACTCCCAACCAAGAATATTCAGGGTATCAATTGAGAATCTCTCACCCATTCCTGTAGTTTCCAAAGTCAGTAAAGTTACAAAAAGAAAACCAAAGAAACAACATTCGGAACTATTGACAAGTACGCCCATGAAGGAGATTTTGATTGAAAAAGAGAGAAAGAAAAAGATGAAATTGGAAAAAACACAGTCACGTCTGAAAGGAAAAGCACCTATATCTGTTAAAACAGCTATGGTGCAAAAGAGCAAGAAAAAAAATGTTAAAAATCCTATCCATCTGATTCTGATACAGAAAACGAAAACATCAGCGATATCTGTGACGATGACAGCGATGACGACATGAGAGCTAGTGATCAGGATGAAAACTTGTGCATGATTTGCGAAGAATTTGGCAAAAACGGCGAATTATGGTTCCGATGCATTATGTGTGGACGGTGGGCTAATAAGGAATGCACCGGTTTGGATTCTGCAATGGGCTACTGTTGTGATTTCTGCTTACCAACGAAACGTCTTAAACGTCGTCTGAATTTGTAAATTGCATTATATTCTTTATTAATAATGTTGCACTTGTGTTTCCTTACTTTTAATAAAAAATTATAATAAATAACGTTTATTATTAATACCAACCAATTTATCATACCATACCATATTACTGGTTGTGATTACCCGCCCTATGGTCGTCATTACCGTTAGCAGGTGGGTAATCACAACCAAACGCAAAAATCCAAACTTAATTTTTTTTTTCAATAAGAGTGATGGTAATTTTCGCTCTACTATGAGGGCAATTAAGCTATATAGTCCAACGTTTAATACAGACCACTTGAAACTTCTTAATCTTGTCTAACAATATTCTAACAGTCAAGTTATCTTAGATGGTCGCCATTCCCCCCCTCTACCCTAAGCTCAGGCCATCGTTACAGTAAAATCTCATAGTTCTTTCTTTTAGTTAAATCACTTTAGTTTCTGAGGCTGTGAGGTTAGAATATGTTTTACATAGGGATAATTTGCATCCATCGCAAGCAACTATTAGTTGCTCATCACTAGCAGTTTTACACTTACTGCATTCCATAATGTATATGTTATTTAATTTTTAAATCATTGTAGAAATAAAATATTTTCTTCCACACCACTAGGCTTGTAAAAACCCACAGCTTTTTATGGTACTACTAGATAAAAACTTTTGTTAAGAATTATATATTTGGTGTTCAATTCAATTTATTTATGTAATTTTGTTTCTTCTTGGAAAGAAAACTTGTGGTTTATGAGTAATAGTCCTTTATGCACCAACTAGTATGTTTTTTTTTATTTAAATCTTTTAGAACACTGCAATATGACACAAATTTGCACACGTGCGATTTTTTACTTTTAATAGCACATATAGCCTCACCTTATCTACTCTATCTGTCTACTATTTGTTGCACTATTTAGTCTCATTTCTCAACTAAAAAGTTTTGTGATTCTACAGTTTTGTACACATGCAAGATTTTTTCAACATACAAACGTTTTACATTTTTTACAATAATTAATACAAGATTAATGAAACTGGATATTTTTTTTTTTTGTAAAAAGTAGTAGTTTCTATTACCATTTTATAACAGATGACTTGATAATTCACAATGTGGTAAATTAGGTGGGAAAGTGGAAGGCTTGAAAATACTGAAACCAATAGAACCTGTAAATTGAAAATTTACTGATAAGATTCCATTCTTCCATGGGGGTCACATAACCTCTTGTGTACTTTGATAGAATCATGTATACATTAACTTGCTGTTGCTGCTGGTGCTTCTTAGGGCCACTGTTAAATAAAATGTTTATCAGTTTTGTTACAGATGAGCTGCGTTCGTGTACTTGTGTCTAGACGATTTTCACAATACATCAAATAGCATTCACCAAATTGACAGAGGTATCATTTATTAAATTAATTCACATACATTAAAAAAAAAGTATTTATATTCTAGTTCTAGTAGGTTACAATAGGCTAATGCAATAATGGGTTCATAATCAGGTGACTTACCACTGCAACCTCTGGAGATGTAGTTTTCATAAACACCAAAACTCTTAAACGCAATACTTGACGCGTTTCACTAACCCCGTTAGCATCATCGGGAGATGATTTGGTTTTAATCATCTCCTGATGATGCCAATGTGATTAACAAAATGTGTGTCAAGTGTTATGATCAAGCATGGTTTTGGAGTTTCGGAAACTATGTCTCCAGAGGAAGCATCACACTGAAGGTTTTTGTCCCTTCTCGGTTTCCCCTGCAACTAATATGATCTAGTGTGGCTCACATCTAATTAGTTTCATGCATTACAGGTCCTCTGGCAACAGTTATCCTTTGCCAAATAATGAGAACCGAATTCTCTCTGTAGTGGGACAAAGACATAAAATGTGTTGTGCCAATTCGTTCTTCTCTAAACACGCACAAATGCGCATCTAATTCAAAATGACGAGCTCTATAAACAATGAGAAATATTAGTCTAAATTAACAGTTGCAACACCCTCACTTGTTTTAGGCTTATCTACAGTGCTTGGAACAGATCTTAAACCTAATTTAACATTGCAAATGTAAACTATTGTGCTAATTATAGCTTTTAACATGTCAGCGGACATCTCGGAATTAGGAATATATACTATAAGATAACTTTATCTTTTATGAAATGATGCTTTGTATCTATGTGTTTTGTCACAATAAATTACTGTTTGCCGGTGTTCAAACCCACTTTGGTACCCATTCTTCGATGCCACACAACTTTTTGAGTCACACTAGCTAAAGCCCTGTGCTCGGTCTCAGTGGTTGGTAATGCGATGGTTATAGTTCTCTTTTGCTATTCCATCTGAATCCTATAGCTTAAAGGCATATCCGGTGGTCGACTTTCGTTCGTCAATGTCGGCACCCCAATCTGCATCTGCATAATCGATAACACCTGGTTTTGCATCCTTGCGAAATTGTAACTTCAAATCTATAGTTCCTTTCAGGTAGCATTACTGTGGTCCAGTATGCCTTACCAGGGTTAGAATTAAATCTGCTGAATTCTCCTACTGTGTGGGCTAAGTTAGGTCTTGTGACAACTCTAAGTATGTTTTGGTTCGAGAGGGGTAACAGGTGTATTGCAGTTGGCCATATTGAATTATTTGAGCACTTGTAGAATGTGTACTGGGACTAGTCAAGCCAAATTGTTCCTTTGGCATGGTCATTAGTAATTCAAATTCCTAGACGATTACTCACTTCATCAAGATCCTTCATCTCAAACATTTGAGCTAGCTTATTCTTCATCTATTATCTAAGGCTGTGACTATTGGTAAAGATTAGTAAGTCATCAACATTCAACATATACAGCGACTATATGATGATCAGTGATCAGAATTTGGGTTTAATTCCAGTGGCGCACATATATGAAATTTTACATCAAAATATTAAATTAAATCTAAGTTTGTCTGTCCTCTCTTATAAAATTAAATGTAATACATACCTTATGAGTTTATGATGTATTTTGGGATAATAAATGCATACACATATTTCACACACAAAATTGCTATAAATTCGCATAGCACTTTCAACTTTCAAACTCTGTACTTCTACTGAGTGTTCATAGTTTCACGGTTTTATGGTAAGTATTTTTTTAAAATTTTCATGTGAGAGACGATTTCTTTTAATAGTAAATGTCCACTGTAAGGTAGAAAATGACCTTTAGCATTCCACAGAAGTGAGAGAAGCATATCTAAAGATATTCATAGGCACCTGATCAAGGAAGGCATCTGGTTCTGTCACAATTTTTATGCTAATGGCAAATGCGACCGCCAAGTCTGGATTCCTTTGTAAAACTGCAACCCACTTTTTTGATAATTGCACCAGGAATATCATTAATTGTTTTTTTAATAGTGTCTAGTTTATTAAATGTTTCTTCCAAGGACAAATTTGGACACTGAAGGTTTTCTATAAATCGAAAATAAAGTTTAAATCGTTTTTAATATTTGAAATATTCATTAAATACTTTGCATGCTTAATCGCAGTAGCGTCTTCCAGGTTTCTACAACTTCCTTTATTCAGTTGAAGTTAACATAGTAGTAACATGTCACGTGTATCCATGTTTCCCAATGTGTGATCACTGGTTTTGGTCGAAGCGGCAAATTAGGACATTTTTCTTGGAAATGTTTTGTCCTAATAGGAGCTTTTAGAAAAATTTTCTTTATATTAACAGTAAGTTTGTCAATATTTGTGAAACAATCTCGTACTTTTTCGCATACACGGTGTAACGCATGCGCTAAACAAGAACCATGTAACACTTGTGGGTTTTTCTTTTTAATTTCTTTTCCAACACTTGACATATACGACACTGAATCTCTAGTAAAAACAACAACTTTCTTTAAATTTTGTTCAGCCATGTCTTGCCAAAGCTATTTTAAAGTGGTTTCAAAAAAATTAAACACTGACTCGCCATTAACTATTTCTAAAACCTTGGAAGCTATTAAATGGCACTTTATTGGACCAGGACTATCAACTTGTAATTTTGTAACTAATAAATTGGCAACTTTATTTCCCAAAAAGTCTGCCGTTTCGTTTATTGTACCCAGAACCAGCCATTTTAAAGATCACTCCAAATATCTTCCAGTTCTTCTGCATACATTTCGCTGAGAATTTTTTTACGAAGCAGGCTTTCACTTGGAACATGTTGCCCCACGCAATATTTGTTTAGAAATTGTGTAGTACATTCCATGGAAGATTTAAACGTATTAACAAAAGAGCCAAATCGAAATAAAACTCTTCCTTTGAAATTCTATTTTCCTTTTTCTATTACACTCGTGTGTGTAGCTATTTACATGTTTTAAAACAACATATTTCTCTGTATATACCTTATTGTAACATCACAAATATTACAAATTATTTTTTCGCCATCAAAATGTAGTTCTTTATAAGGCTTAATCAATTTTTCAACCGTAATTTTTCTCAGACTAAAATGTGGCATATTGATAATAAGTCGTTCTTTCAGTAAACATAATTATAAACTAGTCCATTCAATTTAAAGGCGAATAAATAGTAAATAATGTTTGACGTGTATTGCAAACGTATCGGCCACGTGTTGCAGGTGTGCATTGTTTACGCGCTCTGTTTCTTTAACTTAAATAGCATTTTTGTCTAAATAGATTATATAATTTATATTACACGAATAAGAAATCAAAATTTATTTATTTTTCAGTAAACTAAACATTTGTGCTTATTTATTTTATTTATTATATTTCAATAAATCCTTGTAACGACACACCTGAAAATTAAACCCAAATTCCGATCACTGATGATGCTATTTTTGTGGCAATTGTAGTAAACACATTGGTCATAAATGGATCATGATAGACCAATTTCCTTAAGAATTTTTTCCTGCTTCATTTTCCAAGCTTGATTTCCTTGCCTCAATGTTTCCTTGAAGAAAGGCAGTAACCACATCCATGTGGTACACAGTGGGGTTCTTCTCTGAGCAAAGAGATAAATGAATATCGGACTACTGGTGAATAGGTTTCCTCATGGTCTAGTCCTCTTTGCAACTAACCGGATCTTTTGCTACTAACTGGGCATTGTAACATAGGTACAGAGTCTATTTTTGTTTTGAAAACCCATTTATATTCAATAACTCGCATATCGGTGGTAATTGTGGCAAAGACCATGTGTCATTCTTAATTAACGATTCCATCTCACGTTCCATGACATCCATCCACTTGGGATCATCTGGTCAATCAAGAGCTTCTTCAACAGTGGTCGGATCAGCCGCATTCGTTGTTGCAGGGTATACTACATAGTCTTCTAAAATCCTGGGCTTTTGTGATTGTTCAATATATGGCTCAGATTTCGATTACACTTCATTCTATCCTTCATCTTCCTCTTTTTCGGAGATCTGAGATTATTCTAGAAACTCGTCATGTTCTTCTGTTAGCCCTTATTTAATTGAGTCTCAGTGTCAGGATAAGATAAAGTCGACATATTTTAGCCAAAGTTCTGATTTGATTCGTAAATCAGAGATCTCAATAAAAGTAATATCGTGGCTTTTAATTATAGTAGGGGAGGCAGCGTTGCTTTTTTGGTAGTGATTTCATACCGATTGATTTTATTTCAAGTAGGTAGTAGATTTGTGATACAGACAATAAGCCAAACAAACGTCAGACGTTGCACCCGTGGTGGACTGGGGTGGAATATCAATTATTCATAACTCCTGGGACCTACCCTATTTCTGCTTTTCATAAATGATTTACTGGATAATAATTATGAATGTAAAATCATATCATATGCAGACGACACTGTATTAATATGCTCGGGAGAGTCATAGGATATAGCGAGACAAAAGGCAGCTACTGCAAACAATGGAACCTATTCCTATTAACGGAGAAACAAATATTGTCTAAATGTTATTTGTGGCATTATCTTAGTTTTTTCCAATTCTTTAGGACTTCTTGCTACATGTATTTTTTCTTCTATTTAACTGGTGCTCAGGGAATGTAGAAAATATCACTATTAATCAGTATGTTACTGGGAAATAACCTCTACGCCTGTGACTTTTATGTCAAAGGATCAGTTAGAGGTTGTTTTTTTTTGACAAGTAACACAAATAAGTATAAAAAATTGAAATTAAATATTTCGCCGACGTTTCGGAAATCTAATCTGTTTCCTTTTTCAAGGCTTTTTTTTTGAAAAATCTTTTTTTTGCTGTGTATGATAAATACACAGCTCTAATAATGTTTGCTATATTCAATATCCGTAGATACTTACTATTTACATAGAACTGTTGATATAGTTAACAGTTTTTTAATTTTTTTATTTTATACAATGTTAAGTTTGTGAAGTTCTTCTTTTAACATTGGCAATCAGGTTATACAGACATTTACGGAACAATTCGACACGCATCTATCCTCGTTCAATAATATTATCGCTGATACTTTAATTTTTCTTTTTTTGCTATCCGTCTCTTTTGTTAAAGTTTTTGCTGAGTCCCAGTTTATTCTATGTCTGTTCTCCCAAGTGTGTTCGCAGATCTTGGACCTCTGAATTATATTTTTTCTGAGATAATTTTTGTGTTTACCCAATCTTACACTAAACGGTCTGGATGACTCACCCACATATAATGTTTGTTGCACTCACACGGAGTGAGGGTGACTTTACTTGTTTAAAAATATAAGATTGTAAAGTCAATTTACATGGAAAATTTATTCATGTGACTTTTAATACAACTAAAAGTGTGAAAACAACAATCATCTAGAGGTTTATAGTGGACGTAAGACTGACACGACAGTTGAGATAGTAAATCTGAGCTTCGTACAATATGATTTATAGTCTAACTAAGGATCATTACCGCTGTACACATTCAAGCTGACTACAATTTTCACAAATTAAAACTAGCATTAAAACTATTACTTCAATTTCAAGCAGTATTATATTAAGTTCATGCTGATTTCAGATTCATTGACCACTCAGTACGACATGCACTTATTTGCCTTATCTATAAGGTGTGGTTCATTCTTTCCACAGTACCATTGTGCTGCGGAGTATCGTTATCTGGTAACATACACCTTCCTTACGTAACATCTGCAGTTGCATTCGTTGGTTGACATATTCAGTGCCATTATCCAGATTTGTTTATAATATTTTTCAATTTTCAGTAACTTTTATACAACTATAGTTAATTTTACAAAAACCATTGGTATAACATTCAGAAACAATTTATTACTATTTGGTACTTTACCAGAGGATGAATTTTCGCGTCCATTTCAGTGCCGGATTTTATATACTGCTACTATTCACTGCATGTCTACTACATGTAGGCAGTGAAATCTAAAAAATAAACCTCAACATCAGTCTATAAATTAATACATACTTTAATAGCATTAGAAATTGCAGCATATCTGATTCTCTGTTTGTATGGAACGCCGTTTTTTAATATTTATTCACTATTTATCAATATGTATATATAGGTACTTTGAATTAGGAAATATCTGAAATGCACTTTAGAATATCTAGGTACTTGAAATTTCTATTTCAATTAAAAATATGTCTACTTAGTTGATATTTTTAAATCATTTAAAAACATATGAAGTAGATATTATTAAATCGAATTATTTACTGGTTTAAAAATATCTTCCATAGTCTGTTTAAACCAGGAGGAGCATTTTAAATTTAACGCGCCAAATCATATATCTGCAATTGGATACGCCCTCGCCAGTTTTACACAAGGCAATAATCGTAAATTTTGACATATTGTAAAAATTTTAATTTCATGTCATAAATTATTTGGTTATAATTTCTATTCTATCGTTTGCACATTGTATATCAGTTATTAATCCCTTTTATATACATCTGAAGGCAAAAGTGACTAATTAATTGGTGTGTTTTATATTGCGTAAATGGTATGGATGCTGTATAAAATACATAGAGGTCAAATGGAGGTTGATGCATTGTATAATGTAACAAGCTAATCGTTATGCTCTTCGCCGATTTACTGCACTTTTTATCAGAGATGGGTACAGGAAATTTTCCATATGGAAGTTGCCCGGAAGTTTCTGAAGCGAAGTTTTGATAATTTAAATTTCCCTCCATAATCGTTCATAACATAAGCTTAAAATAAATGAGTTATTTAATATTTGTTTGTTGTTTACATGCGAGGTGAATTTTCAATCCAATCTTTTTGGTCAAATAGCTAAGTCCTTTACAACCTCATAATGCAGTTCTATGCTTTATGTAACTAATTTAACGACTAATTCTTTTAATATTATGTATATAGAATGCCGCGAGATTCATTATGGAAGAGCTGTTTTCAACGTTACACACAAAACAGTCAGATATGTGTGCAATAGTTCTTCAGATATCACGTCCGACGTGATATCTCAAGAACTATTAAGCCGATTGCCCTGATAGTTGGCACATACATCGAGAACCCAACTGTCTTACTCATAAACTACGGAAAATAAAACATGCAAAACTTTTTTTTTTATCATAAAAAATGTGACGACATTTTAAGAGAAAAAAATAATTTTTTTTTCATACGTCGCAGTGTCCTCATTTTTTGAAGTAATAAGTTCTCCTTAGTTCACACCATACCTATATTCACAAGAAGTAGGAAATAGAAATTTGATTTTTTTTGTTTTAGATTCAAAGCCACAATTTTCATTATAATCACATACTAATTTGAATGTAGTTGCTTTAATAATGTATAACAATATATCTCAAAAATTTGAAAATTATTTGTCTAATAGTTTTCACAATAAAAATTCCTAAAAAATGCGATTTATCAGCTCGTTTGTGTGCTTTAAGTTGTGTTTCATGAGCCTTTGTTTTTGTTTGATATTATACTGTTATGTTTTCATTATCCAAATCTTAAAAAACTAAATATTATTTATTTCTGTTTTTACTTTTTTAATATGAGTAACTATAATTTATCTATACTATGAAAAGGAGAACCAATTTTGTTTTAATCCAAATATTTGTCATGACTAATTTGGATAACCGCCCCGTCTTCAATCACAGCATAATCATATATACTGGTTATTTGGTAAAATTCTGTAAAAGTCACTTAAAAAAAATATAGTTTAATGCACTTATTTATGGTGTCAAATTGAAGCTTGTAACATCACGAATCAGATTTTACGATAAAATAGGCTGACAAAACTTCCAATGGAAACTTTCCAGTAAAACTTCCTGGAAACCCTCTGAGTAATCAAAACTCCGGAAGTTTACCCGTCTCTGCTTTTTATATAATTGTTGCACATTCTATAGGATACTCTTCGCAGTTTTCTTGTAAATAATAATAGTTTCAGATGTTTTTAGTTTAATTACAAAACATAAAAAGAATTATGTAAAAAGCCATTTTTTTTTATTTAAAAAAATTTATAACTTATTTATCGATCGATTTTGCTAAAAAATAATAGGGTTTTTCCTCTAGCTAACACTAACTTCCTATCCAAATTTCAATACAATCGGACTTTTCGTTCTTAAGTTATCGTGCTTACAAAAACGTGACGGACGGACAGACAGACGGACGGACGGACATTTTGAAAGTTGTTTAGAATTCGATCACCAACACAGTGATATGAAACTTTTTTCTCTACGAGCACTATTACCGGTTTTAATGTGCCGATCGAATGCAATATACTCTTCGTTTTGTATTTGCGAAGAGTATAATAAAATACCAAAGAGTAACTCTTTGTAAAATACACACAATTTCACTGTAGTCATGTATTGTTGGTTGCCCAAAGCGCCAAGAAGGTTGTACTGCATTTTCTAGTTACTTTTATGGTGTGGATGGGATTTCCATGTTTACTCTCCTGGTTTAAAAACGGACTATCACTACTATCAGTGAACTCTAGTATAGAGTTCATTGTGGACTATAGATAATTTTAATTAATTTCAGATATCTGAATATGGTGCCATCTATGACGCAGAAGCTAAGATGTTTAGTTATGTGGCAAACTGCCTATATCTTGCGCCTGTGTTGCCAAATTGCCTACGTCATCACCTCCAACAGATGAATGTGTCGCAATGCGAAACTCTAGGTTATACCATTGATTAAGTAGAAATAGATACTTAACCAAAGAATTTGTACTGTTAGTTCCGGTCTTAAATTCATAGATGTCGTGTGACTTTTCGAGTCGAAGTTCAAGCTGGTGTTTGCAAGGCGGGTAAAATTAATTCATGAATGAAATGAAAGGTTTGGCGGGCGGGCCCGTGGGGTGTGGAGGGAGCTAAACGACCTAGCAACTAAGACAGCAGTGCAACCAGCGTTGCCAATTATTCGGCATGATGAGATTCACCTACTCGCAGAAAATTATCCGATTTTGTAAGAAATTATCCATTCTTGGCGTTTTGTACTTTTAAAAATAGCATGGAAAATACTTACATGTGTATATATTGCTTATAATACTATAAGCGACTAAAAACATTATGTTTAATTAGTCTTAGAAATTATTTTACGAAGAAGAGCTTTTTTATTGTTTTGTCTTGATGCAAAAAGAATAGGTAGGTAGGTATATGAAATTTATTTAATAGGAATGAATAAAAGTTTTTTTTTTCAAGAAAATACCAGGAAGAAATAAAATATGTTTTATATATAAAAGAAATATAAATACAATAACAAAATCACAAATATTTGGCAGGCATCACCATTTGTATAGCTACCTATAGTGTTTATTCCAAATGTACCCCGAAACGAAAAATGAAAGATACTTCACGTATAAAAATTGACTCATGTAAAAGAGGCCAAGAATATTGAATATCATGCTTTGGCAACACTTTTTATTTAGTGCCACATTGTTTAAATAATTCGCAAAGTTGAGAAAATCAGTTTTTCGTAAATACCCAAAAAATGAAGAATTTTAGAAAATAATGTTTTACATGACAAATGTTGCTACTAAAAAGACCTACAAAACCCAATAGGTTAATTTGTTTATCTGCAAAATAAAAAAAAAAACGTCAAAATGGCCTCTTATTTCAATTATTAATAACTTATGATAAATTAAGCCTTGTGACATCGAAATTATCGGAAGTTGTACGTCTCAATTTACTTTAAAAATGCTAAAAATTTCAAATCGATATCTTTTAAGGTTTTTTGCAAAAAGTTATTTGTTTATTAAAAACTTGCTTTCGTAAAATAATTGTCGTAATTTTTTTTTTTAGGCATTTTAGAGTTACAGATCAAAGTGGATTCACATTTTGACAAGTTGTACTATTATGTACATATCAAATTTAATTGATTTTCGCAAATTTCTTTATTCTCGATTTTAAAGAGTTCGAAAAACACGTGCGTTTTAAAGTTATAAACAAATTGAATAATTTATTTATTTTTAAGGGTACGTCGTTCGGGCTAGGATCATTTTAAAGCTACGATTTTTCTGCGAATTTAAAAAGAATAATAAATGCTCCAAGTCACTTGGGAACTGAGATAATTTTTTTGTAAAATTCTTAGTTTTTTGGTATTTACGAAAAACTGATTTTCTCAACTTTGCGAATTATTTAAACAATGTAGCATTAAATAAAAAGTGTTACTAAAGCATGATATTCAATATTTTTGGCCTCTTTTACATGAGTCAATTTTTATACATTTGGAATAAATCTATTACACTAATGTAAATTTTTGTCGCATCGGTATTCGGTAATTTAGCTCAACATGTTGGAGCGCTCGGACGTAGTTGTACGGTTGGCTCCGAGTCTCGATCCGGAGAGGCAATTTCCTGTATTAAAAGAACTAAATAAATTTGTTATGATGATGACATAAATCCGAGGGTCGGGGGATCGATTCCTACCCAAGACGACTTTTTTTTTTTCCTTAAAATAAATATTGTCATATAATTAAACTGCATCATATATTCATTTGAAATTGTCACACAATGCAGAGCAGGTCTTGATCTACTTAATGTGTTGATTTTAAATACAAATGCCAATAAGTGAATCAGCTATATGGGTAAAAGAAAAGTAAAAAATTATCTCAGCTCACAAGCGGCTTAAACATTATTTTTTCTTTTAAAATTCGCAGAAAAATCGTAGCTTTCAAATGGTCCTAGTCCCAATGGAATACGATTAAAAATAATTGAGTTAGTCTATTTGTTTATAACGTGAAAATGTACGTGTTTTTCTAACCCGATGTTAAACAATTAAATCTGCGAAAATCAATTAATTTTAAAATGTACTTGATGGTACAACTTGTAGAGAAGAGAATCCATTTTTGGTCATTAGTCTACGGTGCCAAAAAAAAATTTGGACAATTTTACGAAAGCACATTTTTAATAAACAAGTAACTTTTTGCAAAAACCTTAAAAGATATCCATTTGAAATTTTCAGAGTTTTTTAAGTAAATTGATACGTACAACTTCCGATAATTTCAAAGTCACAAGGCTTAATTTATCATTAGTTAATAACAGTTGAAATAATATGCCATTTTGACAGTTTTCTTGATTTTGCAGATAAACAAATTAACCGATTTGAAAATTTCTTACTGGGTTTTGTAGGTATTTTTACTAGCTACATTTGTTATATAAAACATTATTTTCGAAAGTTCTTAGTGTTTTCGTTATTTACAAAAATTGATTTTCTCAACTTTGCGAATTATTTAAACAATGTGGCACTAAATAAAAAGTGTTGCCAAAGCATGATATTCAATATTCTTGGCATCTTTTACAAGAATCAATTTTTATTCATGAAGTATCTTTCATTTTTCGATCAAACCCTAATTCGATTACACTATATACTAGGAGCGGTTAACAAAACAATGAATATTATAGTACATTATACACTAAGGGAGAGAAACGTCTTATTTTTCCTGAGGTGTAATTTGAGGCCCGAGGGCGAAGCCCGATCGAGGGCAACAATAAATACATCGAGGGAAAAATGGCGGTCTCTCCCGAGGTGTATATTTAACAATATTCTGAGTTCAAAGTCGGAATATAACAAAATTCCGACTTCAAACTTGGAATTTAACAAAATTTCGAGTTTGAAGTCGGAATTTAAGAAAATAAAATATAAAATTTATTGTGGCCCTTCTACGCTTTTATGATATACTATTCCTAGATGCCTACATTAATTTTAATATTTGAAAATATAATAATTCAATAATGTTTTTTCTTTGATGTAAGCTTTGTTGAACCTAAGTTCAAAAGTTACAATAAATTTAGTGTAGCGCGTCTGAGGCTGCCCACGCTACGCGGGCGTACTAGACCGAGAGCTAGCGTCACAAGGCATGTACTATTTGTAAATGGACAGAATATGTCTTAATACGTTGTCGATGAGGCACTGAATACCCGCCCATCAGTCTGCCGGGCTGGCGCTGCGTTTGGCGGCGAGGGGCGGTTTAGTCAATGACCTGACAGCGGTACTGTTACAAATGTCAAAAAAGCCGTTTTTGATTATCTCGTGCCGAGCCGAATTTCCGGTTTTACCGTCGCAATTTACGATACCGACAATATACCAATCTTTCTTTTTCCGTAGAGAATCACACGATCCTCCACCCGACGTATTTATTTAGTTCTTAACGTTTCAAAAATTGATGTTCTTGAAGTTTTGGCTTCTTTGAGATTATGGTCAATTGTAAGTTTGGGATCCGCCGTAGCCGAACGTGCTAAGCACTTTTCACCACCATATCTTTTATTCTGTATCTATCTCTTTCCTTCTTCTTGTTTGTCATATGTTTGTATTTTTGTAATTTTTGTTATTCTGTACTTTTTTGTTAAAAATTCAATTTAGACCGATAAACCTTTGTAAAAATTCTAACTATTTTAAACTCAATTTTCCTTTCCTACAACCAAAAATTCCCAGCGGCGAGCAGACTGTTGGGGTAACTTGTTTAAATGGAGCTTTTCCAATTGAGTTCGTCTCTATCTAAGCAATAAAATTTTTAAAAGTGTTTTGCCATAAAGTAGATTAAGTTTTTATTCATTGTTTGTAGTTAAGTTTTTTAACATGTTCAAATCTATTGATAATTTTAAGCCGCCACAGGCGGCAGGAGTTTTATCTCTTTTTAATAATTTTATTGAGCCAAACCGGTCACGACCCGTCCAACCGCACTAACACCACGGCGCTGCGCGACGTGGTTGTACGGTTGGCTCCGGGTCATGATCCGGGGAAGCATAAAATTTATAAGAAAAGCAAATAAATATGTTGATGATGATGGCGACTACTTCTAAGTGGATTCCCGACTTCGAATCCCGTCGAGGGCTACTTTTTTATTTTATTTTTTTTTATTTTTGGCAGATATTTTTGATTCTGTAATTGCTCTTAGCTTACTTCTAGGCGACTAACGTGGTAAAATTACAAATTTTTGTAATTTTTCCTGATTTTTTGGTGATAGATAGGTAATTAATCTTTAAATAATCTTTCTAGTCTTCCATCGCTCAGTAGGTTCGGTGGTGTAACAGCTAGAAATCCTGATTCCCAAACAGGTGATCCGGGTTCAAACCACGCACCCGGAAGTTCCTTTTTTACATTTCCGGTCATAATTTCATGCTCAAATATTACCTATATATCACATGAGTAATTTTTTTTAAATTTCGTATTTGCTTAATTAAAGAGGGTTTCTCGGAGCTTCATTCAGCTTCAAAATAATTTTGTTTGTCATATGTTTGTACTTGTAATTTGTTATTCTGTCCCCTTTTTGTAAAAAATTCAATTTAGACCGATAAACTTTGTGAAAATTCTAACTATTTTAAACTCAATTTTCCTTTCCTAAAAACCACAAATTCCCAACAGCGAGCAGACTGTTGAGACAAATTGCCTTGAATGGGGTTTTTCCAATTGAGTTCATCCCCATCTCAGCAAAAAAATTAAAAATCAGTGCCTCTCCCAAATATAGATTAAGTGTTTTATGCATTATTTAGAATTAAGTTTTAATATGTTAAATCTTACCGAGAATCTTAAGCCGCCACAGGCGGCAGGAGTTTTATCTTTAAATTTAATTATATCGAGCCAAACCGGTCATGATCCGTCCAACCGCACTAACACCACGGCGCTGCGCGACGTGGTTGTATGGTCGGCTCCGGATCATGATCCGGAGAAGCATTTTACTGTAAAAGATGAATAAATATGTTGATGATGATGATGATGATTGTCAAACAGGTGATCCGGGTTCAAACCACGCACCCGGAAGTTTTTTTTTTACATTTCCGGTCATAATTTGATGCTCAAATATTACCTATATATCACATGAGTAATTTTTTTAAAATTTCGTATTTTCTTAATTAAAGAGGGTTTCTCGAAGCTTCATTCAGCTTCAAAATAATTTTGTTGGAAATTGATACAAAAAATTGTGCGTGTCAGCCAAATTGGCGTATCCATTTAGAATTGTTGAGATTCGATTTCATATTTATAAACTACAACCATGACTACTTTCAGATACCAATCTTCATTCGAATCGGACCATGAATGATAAAATTTGGAAGCAATATTAAATTTTTGGATTTCGATCTCATGTCTGTAATGTGACCTTGATTTTCTTCAGATAGCAATTTTCCATCGAATCAAATGATAAATGGCAAAGCTAGTGCCCCATGATGTACGCCGCCATTTTGAGTTATTCACTTCCGATCATTTATTTTTAATCTGCGACCCTAATTACCTTCAGATACCAATTTTCAGTCGAATTAGACGACAAATGATAAAACTGATCCGTCATGATGTCGCCGCCATTTTGAATATTTTGGTTTCAGTCTCATATTTGCATTCTGCGATCATAATGATCTTCAGATATCAATTTTCAACCGAATCGGGCCGTAAATTATAAAATTTGACAGCCATGTTGACGCCACCATTTCGAATATTGTTAAATTTCGATCGAAAATTTGTGATCGGCGACCTTGATTGCATTCAAATACCGATCTTTAGCTGAGTCATTTGATAAATGATAAAACTTGGCATGCCATGTTGACGCCGCCATTTTGAACTTTTAAGTTCCGATCTTATATTTGTAATCTGCGACATCGATAATCCTCACATATCGAATTTCAGTCGACCATAAAGATCAAATGTTTTTTTTTTTTTCATTTTGACGAACCCTGTATGTTTTCTTTAACAAAAATGCATCAAGTTTTTGTAGGTTCAGCTTCTATCGATTGATTAAATCCGAATTTGATTTTGAAGCTGAATGAAGCTCCGAGAAACCCTCTTTAATTAAGCAAATACGAAAATTTAAAAATATTACTCATGTGATATATACGTTAATATTTGATCATCAAATTATGACCGGAAATGTAAAAAGGTAAAAAAAAAAACTTCCGAGTACGTGGTTTGAACCCGGATCACCTGTTTGGGAATCAGGACTTCTAGCCGTTACACCACCGAACGATGAATGGAGGACTAGAAAGATTATTTAAAGATTATTTCCCTATGCATCACCGAAAAATTAGAAAAAATGACAAAAATTTATAATTTTAACACGTTAGTCGCATAGAAATAAGCTATGAGCAATTATAGAATCAAATATATCTGCCAAAAATAAAAAAAAAATAAATAAAAAGTAGCCCTGGGCAGGATTCGAAGTCGGGAATCCACTTAAAAGTAGTCGCCGCTTAGCACGTTGGGCTACGGCGGATCCAAAATTTAAAATTGACTATAATCTCGGAGAACGCAAAACTTCAAAGACATCAATTTTTGAAACGTTAAGAACTAAATAAATACCTCGGGTGGAGGATCGTGTGATAACTCTACGGAAAAAGAAAGATTGGTATTATGTCGGTGTCGTAAATTGCGACGGCAAAACCGGAAATTCGGCTCGGCACGAAATAATCAAAAACGGCTTTTTTGACATTTGTAACAGTACCGCTGGCTCATCGACAACCTATTAAGACATATTCTGTCCATTTACAAATAGTACAAATTTCTGTGACGCTAGCTCTCGGGGTATACTGTTGTGTCGCCGCGTCGTGCGTTAAAGAAAATAATGTGGAGCCTAAATTTTTGATCGTAGGAAGAACTTCGAACTTCATACTTTCGATTGGCGCTATTAGTTTTTTTAAAGAAAAAAATATTTTAAGCAATTTTTGACAAAAAATTATTTGCAACTAATTTGTTTAACCAATGAAGGTCAAGGATTATTGTTGGTAACTTTTATGTTGTCCCTAACATATTCAGAGATGTTTTCTCAAAAGTTACCGCTTCCCGGAATTTTTCCGAAGTGAAAACCTCTATCGATTCCACTACACTTAATTCTGTAAAAGAACAAAAAAATAGTTTCATGTAGTAAGTAACTAGATGAAAATATTCGATCGACCTAATTTATAATCACTTGAAAATTATTTTACTCAAAGGCAGCTTTTTACTGTAAATATAAATAGGTATGTTTTGACATATGCCATCTTCTGATTGTATATAAGTACCCGATGTACCTATATTTACATGTTTAAATTTATACACAGAAAAATACGTTTTAAATAATATATATATATATACATATATACTTACCATTAATCAATACAGAACCAATATGATTATCACGCTTACTCCCTAATTGTATTGATTTAATGTAAATAGGTTGTTTTTGTTTTTAGTAATAAAAACTTAAAATACATTGGACTTATTTGGTTATTTGTTAATATTTGATGTACCTAAATGTAAAAAATTGCTCAATGTCAATATAATTCCTTTAGCAGAAAATCAAAAATATTGACGAAATTAACTAAAATACACGTAAGCATCAAGTCTATTTTTGTTGTTAAATTGATTACTTTAAGAAATTATCATAAATAAGCAGCAAGTACAAGTTTTATAAACCGTTTGTAGGTACATTTATTTGTAAAAATCGCTGAACAGTGATCACTTGACGCTAAGAAGACAGACACGTCTCTCTCTTCCTCTCTGTGATGAGTGTCCACTGGATGTTTTCAAAGATTAGTGAAAGTATTGATAATTATTGAATTATCAATGGTAGCAAGACGTGGCAATATCGTAATATCGCGTACTACAGTAGGCGGGGCTTACCAGAGGTCGGCGCTAAGACGTTAGCGGTAGAATAGAACGAAAGTCAACTGTTCGGCCGAGTGCAACATTATTATGGGATTACGTTGCTTCGGACATTCATCGCTAGGTACCGCCACTCTCCAATAATTACGGGAATGGGTATCTATTACTATTTAATCAATGGTTATACTTTGAAGCATGCCCCTGCCCAAGACTATTAAAGGAACAGGTTGCCTAGAAACTTGGAAAGAGATAGTTTATTGTATATACTTACGTCACAATAAAAGCCAGATTTGCCTAAGTTTATGATTTATGGATATTGAAAGAGAACATTATTTTTGGACCTTAAGTGTGCATCAGGTATCTATTCAATTAATGGCAATAAAGAATGGAAGTAAATCATTTTGAAAATATTTCTAAATTGTTTAAACTATTTCATAGTTTATTAATGCTGCTGTTAATAAGGACTACACGTGACGTAGCACTCTTACCATGAAACTTGTTCTTTAATATTTTAATAACCTTGGTTTAGTCTTGACTTTGTAATAACTGTCAGAGCAAAATTTTACTTGCTGGCAACAAAGAAGTTTTATGAAAGCTAGCAATGCAACTTGGCAACACGGAAACAAATTACATAGATCGCTCTAGACAAACTCACCATTAAATTATATTTTACTTCCTCACATAGAGATGGCGTCATATTCTGATGTCTCAAATGAATTAAAAATATTGACTAGATATTTTTAATCGACAGTTTTTAATGATTTAAAATTATCGATTTGATGTTTTTCATTGAAATAAAAACATCAAGTAGATATTTATAATAATGGAATTAGAAATATCTAGTAGATATTTCTAATTTCATTAGAGATATCTGAAATGAATATCAGATACCTCTAATTCAAAGTAAGTACATACCTGTTGATAAATAGTGAATAAATATTAAAACGGCGTTCCATACCATTTCCAATATCTCTAACTCAAAGTACCTACATATTGTTAAATATCTAGTGAATAAATTTTGAAACAGCCTTATACATACGTCTGCGAGTGTCTAGAACAAGCAAGATGATATTTTGTGCCATTTTAACGAATAATATCTTCGGATATAAAGATATGCGGATGAACCGCACTGGGCACTGTGTCATATATGATTACCTATATAGGTGGAGAGCCGGCTGTATACATTTCCTATGAATAAGATCCTATGTGACTATCTTTATGCCAGTGAGTATAAGTACCTACTACCAGAGACATATAGGGAGCCACTTTTCATTTTTGCAAATTTTGCCCGCTTCATGGAATTTTGACGTCACTTCCGGTCACGATTTTTTGTCATGGAATACATGAATAAAACTTACGTCAAAAATGTAAGTAGGTTTTAAGATATACAATGAGTGGGCGAATAGTGGGCTGTCAAACTTAATTTGCCCGCAACCCTGAGACACCCTCGATTAAAGTTTTTTTTTCTGTTTTCTTAAGATATCGAATACACGATTTTTTTTTTAAGTTAAAGACATCTAGTTATTAAAAAAAACAGGCTGCCTTTTCTTAATTGCCCACATCCTCCCATTTTGACGTCATTTCCGGTAAAATTCCATGACGCGGGCAAAATTTGATTATATGAAAAGTGGCTCCCTGCGTAGGCCTGTGGTAGTACTTACTCATTCATACAAAATTTTTCGTGTATCTTATTCATAGGAAGGCTCTCTGCCTGTTAGAGAGGTGTTTCAGTGTTTCAAAATCTCATGAGCTTTGACCTGGGTAGGTATGCGCAGAGACATACTTTCGGCGATCGTCTCAATTACACAACTTGCTAAAACCATCAGATTTAGGATTTGCACTTTATTGAGCTGTCGTTGTTTACAGACCTCCAATCCAACGCAGTGGCGTAGCGGACGGACCCGCAGGGCCCGCGGTGCGGGGGGGCCCCCAGCTCTTGGGGGCCCCCCAGTCTAGAAATTTATGACGCAAAAATATCATTGAAATTACAAATTACATTCATCTTAAACATCAATATTCAATAGTGAATATTACATATAAATATTTTAATATAATACTGGTTGATTAAAAAGTTATTTCGTATATAATTAATTTTAGTAGAGGCCTCGGATTTGTCAAATAAATGGGGCATAGAACAAGAATTTCAAAAAAGAGAAAAAGGCGTATTAAAAAGTTTTTGATGAATTAATAGAAGATGAACGACTTATAGATTCCGAAACATCTTTTAAAGTAGAGGTATTTTATGCCAACCTTGATATTGTCATTCAACAGATTGTTGGCCGATTTTCTGGGATGAGCGAAGTGGTAAAGAGATTTTCCTGCTTGAATCCCAAAACATTATCAAAGTTGAATGACGATCAGCTTTATTTGGAAGCTAGCAATCTTGCTGAAAATTATTCTGAAGATTCATCGGCAGATTTTCCTTCTGTTACTAAGAAATGTTTTGAGCACACAAATAATAGAAATTGCGGATTCTTCAGTCTTTTGTTTGGCTATATTCCCTATAAAAAATCATAAAACTTTACTGTTAAATGTTCCAAATGTTTTCATTGCCATAAAATTATTCTTAACACTACTAGTTACTGTCGCTACAGCTGAAAGCTGATTTTCAAAATTAAAGCTTATTAAGACGTTTGTACGAAATTCAATGACACAAGAAAGACTGTCAGCATTATGTGTATTAAGTATTGAGTAAGAGAGAGCAAGGAAGTTAGATACTGATCACATCACCGAAGACTTTGCTAAAGAGAATGTACGCCGCTGCCGAAAAACTTTATAATTTAAGTGAGTTTTTTATTTTGTGGGGGCCCGGACCATACATTTTGCGGGGGGGCCCCGAGATTTTCAGCTACGCCACTGATCCAACGGCCCTTTGAGATTAATTTAGAAACTAGTGAATTATGCGCGGGTTTATATCCATCTAATCCCAACAATATGTAAGTAAATCATTCTATTAAATTTCTGTGATAGCCGAGTCAATGTCAAATGTACTTATGCGGAATAAACTCCGCCTTTTGCACATCTCGCGGTTCATAAGAGCTGCTCTCGTTCAGCAGAGTGATTCGTAATCATAATAAACAGGATTTCAATGAATAGTAATCATATGATAAAAATTGCATGATAGGGACAGAGACAACACATGAGACAGGTAGACACCTTATGATTACGAATAACTCTGCTGAACGAAAGCAACTAAGATCATACGACTCTGAAAGTACTTAATATCTTGCCTTGTGCAATCCGTTAAATGATATTTGTAGCAGGACCGCCGCGCGCCGCGCCGAGGTTAAATATTTTTGTGGGAATCTTGATTAATCGGTTTTTGTACACACTTTTTAGTTCTTCAACCAAATGTTCAGAGCTTCTTGATTTTCTTGTCCTTGCAGTATACAGGGTGTAATTGGTTTCATGTTATTAAAAAAAAATAAAAGAAAAACTTGGTCCAAAATTCAAAACGGAATACAAAAAGAACGACCAAGTAAGTTGTGTCTGTACGTAATCAAGAATTTAGAGGTGTTTTAAAACCTCATGAGCTGTGACCTTCATATGCGCAGAGACATAATCCCTCATGTTGACTCAATTACACTTCTTAAAAATATTATATTTATTGTTTACAATTTATCCCGAGCTCTTGTTTAGGTATACAGCAAGGCAGCCTCCAGTGTCTTCAAAAACATACTTATAACTCAGAATAAACTTTGCCTTCTGCGTATTTCGCGGCTCATGAGATTCTGAAACACCTCTAACGACTTGAACGGTAAAGTCAATAAAATAAATCTTCACTATAAATAAATACACAGCGACCCAAAATTCAAAAATAACAAAAACAACGAACGGCGGGTTGGACGTGTGTACATAACGAAACACCCACAGAAACTAAAATATTGCACAAGGGAGAGTCATAGTATAATTTTCTTCAGATCAGATCTACTAAACACTTAGAAAACGTCGACGGCTTTCATTTTATTTACCGCACCGCTAAAGACCGCCGACATTTTATAGCTATCTACACAAATATTGAGTATCATAGGCAAAGACACGCGCGACGATCTAAACCTACCTCAATATTCCAGCAGTTCTCAAAAGATTTTATTGAAAATTAGCGAAATTTTTGTTTATTATTTTTTCTTCAAAACTATGAGCTTTAGACCCCATGTTATATAAGTTTTTTTTGTTTGTCTTGTCGTTCCCTACCACCAGTTTTTTTAATGACATGAAACTAATTACACCCTGTATATAGGTACATATATTTTTAAATGCCTATAGACCGAGCTCCCATGACAAAAAAGGTAGGTACCCCATCAAACACCTCAAATTTAAAAGGAGAAAATGGTTGCAAAACATGTAAATATCTTATGCCCGCCAGACCATAAAAAACTGTTCATTGTTATTTTTACGAATTTTTGAACTTAACTAAAAAAAATGATTTTACATTTCAAAACGCCTGCTTGAAATGTTCTCAATTTGTGGTAAATAATGAATCAGTTTTAAAAAAATTGGTCTGTCTGACAATTTTTGTTAACTAATGTGACAGGCTTAATTTTTTAGAGAGCATTTTTTTACGAACGTACATTTCATAAAACCTCCTTATTTTTGTTTTGAAATGAAGTTTAAGATCTCTCGTATCTATTACAACTGGCCTGTGTGACAATTTTTGTTAATTGTTACTAATTTTTCCTTTAAAATTCGAACAACAGGATAACTTAATTTAGAATGCAAGATGCTCCAATTTTCTATCACCGTGTATATGGTAAACTGCATACTGGGTACATAAGTAACAAATGCAGTTTAGACAACTTAATAACTCTTTATATTTTTTTTATTAGTTACTACTTTTCATACGTGTTTTTATTGAGAACTGTTTTTTTTAACAAAAAGTATTATCGGTTTGATAGCGATCGCCAAACCGAGCTACGATTAGTATTCTGCGGCGAGAAGCAAAGAATAAAAACTAGTCAAGGAATAAAATCAAAATTTACCTTTCAAACGGCTTTATCAATAGAATCTATATAAGGACGATATAATTAGGTGGATATTGGTAGATGGGTGAATATATCGTCCGTAAACATTAAAATTTGTGGATCTTTTCTTGAGAGGAATTTTTTTGGGTCTTAAAACGTCTCTTTTGTGCATAGGGCCTATCGCACGGGAGGTGAGTTTCCTTTTAATTCCTCATCTTACTTAAAATTGGCTTCATATGAAAGTTTTCGCGATATTATTTTGTTATGATGTATTTTAGGCGTTTTTTTATTGTTGTCTGGTCGGGTGTGATGGCCAGGGGTACCTGTTTTTAAAGGATAAGTTGTATGGTACTACCTCAATTGGGCCGTAAGGAGGAATAAGACGGGAGAAATTTGGTAGCAGTTGCCGCCCCAGAATAGGATCCCAGCATAAACCTCACGCCTTCGCTGCGCTGCGATAAGTACCACCTAGTGGAAATTTTAATATGCTAATATCATTTTGTGGATGATATCTCCACCTTATTAGAGATTTTTTTCATGATTTAATAGGCCTACAAATAGAGCCCTACGCTATATTTCTTTTAGATACCCACGTTTGGTATTAGACTAATTATTTTTAAATAGCTACCTAGTTAATTTTTGTAGTGTGTCAATCTGGGCATAAAGGGATTTTATAACCGATTATTTTTTTATTCATGGGTGGTTACCTATATCACGGATTGTCCTCTCGAGAGACATGGGAGTTCTAGGTTTTTTTTGTTGTTGTTTGTTAAGTAACCTAGATAAGTATATATGGATATATCTGTGTATATACTTTCGAGATTTACTTATATAGAGCGTATGATTTTATTCGGTAGCTGTTATTATATGTTTTTGGTGTACAATAAATATATAGTGTATTTTAATTTTGATTTGGGTTGTTGATTTATTAAAGCCTAATTAATATTTTGTTGTTTAGCCAGATCTAAGTTTAGTCATTTCAGTCAGTAAGTAAGGTAGGTATGTGATATAAGGAAATTACTTGGCGCCCATTACTGAAAGAAATTTCTGTTATCTATAAAGATGAATTGACTAACCCCTAATAAATATCTGCATTAAATAGGCTCCAGCAAGACTGCTCTGTAACCGCAACAAAAACGATCTTGCTAAAATGCATTTATTTACCGTTAATAAACTTATTATTTATTTGTTACTGTAGGTTGATAGCTTTGTTATCTGGAGTCACCACCTATTTTAATCTTAATAAGTTTTTTGTTATAGTTAGTAAGTTCCTATTTCTTACACCATTACTACCTTGTAACCGGAAAAAAACTTTCCCGCCGCTAATAAATGACTTTTTAACCGCTATGCAGCTTACATTATAATGGCAACGAATAATCTTTCTTTACCTAGTAATGTCACTTTGCAAGTACATACGTTACTTCTAAATTCAATATTTTAGTTTTATATTTTTTAGATATAGACTCAGACAAAGAATTATTGTTGGTAAAATTAAAATAAATGATTCGTTTAAGGAAACAAACGACTAATAAACAATTCAGGGTGCCTATTAAAAAAGGGAACTTTGACTTGTAAGAAGACACAATCACAGTTTACTATATAATAGCTGCTTTCGTTCAGCAGAGTGATTCGTAATGATAAGGTACCTACCTGTTTCATATGTTGTCTGTACCTATACCATGCAATTTTGTATCATATGATTACTGTTCATTGAAATCCTGTTTAATATGATTACGAATCACTCTGTTGAACGAAAGCAGCTAATATACAATAACATAAAACACAAGTTTTTTAATAAAAATTCTTTGCATAAAACCTTTCCCACAACCGTCTCGTCGAACGCCGAATTGCTTACTAGTTACTGCATGCGTCGCTGAGTCGCTGCATGGATGAAATGGCGCCCGATGATAAAAACTCAATTGCGCTTGCGCCACTTGTAAAAATAAATAAGTAAGACGTTACGATTAGTAAGCCATCTTTGCAGTTAATAGGTGACTTACCAACCATAGGTCTATATAAGTTTTAACCATTAAATAGTTAACTTTAACTTAAGGCACTTATTTATCGTAAGAAACTATTTAGTTACCGCTAATAAAAAGAAAATTTAAAACAATGTCTTACCTAGTTTAAGTAAGTGCTGTTATTGGGACAACTAGTCAAAGATTTACCGTTGCAAAATCTCATTAGCAAAACGGTTTTTCTTATGGTTAGATAATGATAATGTAGTCTTAACAAAAAAAATACTTATGATAATGCAGATCATCTTAGCAAAACATTCTATTTGGTCGATTTCTTTCAGTGCAGATAATAGTTTTTTTTTTAACTAACTAGAGAAATAATAACTTAATACCCACTCCCGACTCTACTGAGTGTCTAGTCGGACATACCTATTGTTACCAACGCTAAATAGCACGTAACATAATTAATGCGACAGACTTAATTTTGAATGCATTATTGCATCAGGATCAATCACTGGCATCTCACAACGCCTCCTTAAAAGACAACTGAAGTTTAGGATCTCCTCTATGCATAAAAATTTGTCTGTCATTGAAAAAAATGTGTTTCACCATGTCAAACTTAATTTTGAAGCGCAGTCACGACGTTTTGTATTTTATTAAAATAAGCTTTTACAATGGCCGCGTCGAAACCAAAGAGCTCAATAAACTCTTTGGTTGAAACACCACCTTAATTTTTTTCTGTAATTAACTTTAAGGTCTCTTTTATGCATAAGAATTGGTCTATCAGCGAAAACATGTTTTTCACTACGACAGGCTTAATTTTTAAAGTGCCGCGATCACACTTTTTAATTAAAAAATGTGGTATAACCATCGCTAACTTATATATTCAAACAGGTGTTTTGAAATGTAAAATCATTTTTTTAGCTAAATTCAAAAATTCATAAAAAATAACAATTAACAAATTTTTTTATGGTCTGGCGGGCGTAACATGATATTTACATGTTTTGCAACCATTTCACCTTTAAATTAGAGGTGTTCGATGGGGTAGCTGTTTTGTCATGGGAGCTCGGTCTACTACGATATGTATATACTTTATACTTATTTTTTAATGATTGTCTTTTCAGGTCATGATTTTATGGAGTTGGTACCATTAAGCAAATAAGATGACATCGAAAATAATTCTTATGTATATAGGTTAACATTGTATATAACTAATGTTTATTATTAAAATTTGTAATCGGCCATTAAAATCCATTGAACACACAGCTGTATTGTGTTCCTATACAGAATAACGCTTTAATAAATTAATTGAAATTTGATATATTTTATTAGATGTTAATACAATTGTTTAAGTCCTCCCCTGAAATGTCCAGGGAAAATATAACCTCGCTAATCAAATTCTTGGTTATATAGAGGCACAGACGTTTTTTAAAGAATGTCAGAAGTTTCTCATCAGTTTCATAGTGTGCTTATTTTGGTATTTCTAATAGGGATGCCATATGTTCGATCCTGTCGGTGAACGCCATACCGATACTTTTAAGAAAACTGTTGAAAAACAGCTTTCAAATTGAATATACTCAGCCGATACTAAATTTTTTGTAAACATATAAATATAATTATGTGACATAAGGCGGCCATGTACGTCCCGCATTATGCGGCATTGTCCCTCATTTTTATAGTGTATCACGCAATTGTCTTGAATTTAAGAATTTTGTTCCACAAAAACTCCGAGTTTCGTATTAATAAAATTATACAAGAAAACTTAACCAAGTTCAGCCTTATTCTGATTCCTTCATATTGGTAAAAGAGGAGTAGGTGCACTGCACAGCCAAAGTGCGTCAAGTGCGGTCAGGCCCACCACTCGGCTGAGTGCCACAAGAAAAAGGAGAGCCCTGCCAAGTGCTCAAATTGCCAAGGGGCCCACCCAGCCAGCTACAGAGGATGCCCCAGCTACCCCAAAAAACCAGCAGGTTCTCCGAAGACCAACAACCAGAGACCTAGCGCGAAGACCGCCACGGCAGAGACCAGAAAGGTCACTGCTGGGCGAAGTTATGCAGATACAGCAAGCGCCAAGGGCAAAACCGCACCTGCAAACGTCGCCAAGATAGCGCCGAAGCAGGGGGTCAAACCCCCAAATTCTGCCGTGGCTCATAGTTTCACAGCTGCGCTGGCACAGATACAGCGGGTGTGCTCAGCAATGAGTGCATTCTTCGCCCAAATGCCAAACATGCTCCAAGTGTAATGTCTAATACGCTGGTGAAGCCGAAACTCTTGCAGATCGCCTCATGGAATGTGAACGGCCTCCGAGGGAGGAAGCTGGAAATAGAAGAAATCTTGGAGAGCTACAGCATCGACGTGATGGCCCTTTGAGAAAACAAACATCGCCAGGATAATACTGAACTTCGAATCCTAGACTACGAAGTCTATAGAGAACAACGAAGAGCCAACGCAGGAGGAGTGGTTCTGCTCGTCAAGAGGACTATAGACCATCATCTCATCGACATGCCGGAACTGGCAAACTTGGAAGCTATCGCCATAGTAATTTCAATGGAACGAAACGTCCCACTCAAGATAGCTTCCTGTTACCAAGCACTTCAATGCCAAATCACCAGTTTGGAATGCAGACTCACTAACATCCGTGGACGGGCGATGCTGCGATTCCTAGAAGATCACCATGGCGCAGGGTCCAGAAGAACCGACATTTGACAATTGAGGACATAGGCCCGACGTGTTGAATATAGCCCCGCTCAACGGGATGACCTTCACCGCCAAACTTCATACCCAAGCTGAAGGCTCCTCGGATCACAACCCCATCTTCCTAAAACTAGGAGATGGAGTGCCTGAAGAAGAAACCTCCACTAAGAGAAGAACCAACTATGGGAACAGTTCCTAGCAATTTTGCAAAGGAACATTGCATACGTTCCAGAATCGATAGTGAGGAAGAAGTAGGCAGGCAGCGCTAGCGGAAAGCACGACGGAAACTGGGAGAACTCCCTGAAGATACCATGCAGCTCATTCGAGATAGAAGGAAGGTTAAGAAAGTAGTGCAGAGGACAAGACTCCTGCAACATCGAAGGGAATACAATCAAGTAACTCGAAGAGTTAAAGAAGCACAGCAAGAACACAGGCAGAACAGATGGCAACGTCACCTAGAGTCGCTGGACCCTCAGGACAGAAGCATGTGGACCAGCCAGGGAGCTTTGCGTGCCAAGCGAAAACCAGTTCCGCTCATCCACGGAGAGAATAGTATTATCTACACTCGACAGGAAGAAGCCGAGGATTTTACCGACAGCTTGGAACTGCAGTGTAGGGAAAATAAGATCGACGACGAGGGCGAAGACTGGGAGGACGGCGTAACACGTACAGTCAGACGGCTGCGACGCATGCCGGATGAAGAAATAATCCCCCCGACTTCTTCTGAAGAAGTCAGGGAAATCCTGAGAAGCCTCAAATCCCGCAAAGCGCCGGATTGCGACGGAATAGGAAGCGTAGTACTCAAGAAACTACCCCTCAAAGAAGTAGCAGCAATGTTGAACATTATCAACGCATCTTAAGACTACGTTATTTCCCCACCAAGTGGAAGAAAGCAGACGTCATCATGATTCCCAAACCAGGTAAGAATCTAACATTTCCTTTAAATTACAGGCTCATCAGTCTTCTACCGGCGATGAATAAAGTAGCAGAGAGAAAGAGACTTAAAACTCTGACCGATGAGCTCCAGATCTTCCCAGATGAGCAGTTCGCCTACCGAACAGAACATTCCACCGAGCTCTAAGTACTTCGTCTAACGGAGTATATCACGGAGGGTTTCAACTACCACCAAGTCACAGGAGCGATCCTCTTAGACGTAGCCAAGGCCTTCGACAGGGTTTGACACGAAGGTCTCCTGGCGAAGATGTAGATCGGATACACTGTCGACATTGTTAAGCTTGTGAGATCCTACCTTCACCGGAGGTAACTTCGTGTGAAGATTGCCGACAAGATGTCGAACTATAGGCCCATGAAAGCAGGCGTACCGCAGGGATCGATACTCTCTCCCCAGCTGTTGACCATCTACACTTCCGACGTGCCAAGAATCGCAAGGACCTCTTTGGCGCTCTACGCAGACAACACGGTCATAATCGCAAGAACATGGAGTGCACGACTTGCTACCAGCAACCTCCAGGAAGCAGCATCCCATTTGGAAGAGTGGTGCAACAAGTGGAAAGTCCAAATCAATGCGGGGAAGAGCAAGGCCATCCTCTTCAAGAGAGTCAGGAAGCAAACTCCCACAGGACATGTCTCCTTGAACAGCGAGAGCATCCAATAGCACGATACCGTCAAGTACCTTGGCGTTATCATGGATTGAGGCCTGACGTGGAGACAGAACATGGAAGCGATAACACAGAAATCGAGGACTCTACTTTACTCTATGATAGGTAGACAGAGCCAACTCAACCTGAGGAACAAGCTCACCCTTATTGCACCTATTCTGACCTACGTCTCCGTTGCCTGGGAATACCAAGCAACCACCCACCTGAAGAGAATACAAGCTGTGGAAAGCGTCGCACTTAGGTGCGCCGTTTGTCAGAAACGCCGACATTTTCAGAGACCTGGAATACATCCGGGACAGATCGAAGAATCTAAACACACGTGCGGCAGAGCATGGGAATCCGCTGGTCAGACAGGCGACTGACTACGACCCCAACGACTCTCCACAGCGCAAGAGGCCGAAGCTCCAGATCCTGGATGACGAGTAAATACAACTTAACCGTTTTTCTGTTTCAGCCCGACCGCAAGGAGACAATGACCAAAAACATCCAAATCACCCGATCCTAGGGGTACCAACAAACAACCAGCCTGGTACCCTTACAGTAGCCCGTGCTGGCCTCTGACGCCAAAATAATCGTCTTTGACCGAACACAATCCTTGAGCTACACAGTTCACACGTCCTTCCGATGAAACCGGAGCACATCATGCCAATTGGCTCCCTGGGCCTCCAACTAGTCAACACCCCCCAAACTCCGAAAGAGCTCGGCAACAGCCGTTCTCTCTCACGACAGATTAAAGACGTTCCCGAGAGCCGACATGCCAGCGAAGAAAGAAGACCAAGACAGAAGAGCGCCAGAAGAAACGACCCAGCTGGCAGGGTCCAACAGCCAGGACCAGGGGAGGTCTGCTAACATCGCCTACACCGTCCGCATTTGCGGGGGGATAGGCGAAAAAGCAGGCCCACCCCTTACGAGGCCGGTTCAGGTCTACAGCAATGATTGGGGCAAAGAGCTCAAGCTTGACCCCTAATCATCCTCACGTCATCTTTATTCAAGAATATTGGCGCGACGCAGATTCGCACCTCGCTTGCTCCACTACTCTACTTCAATAATGTTTTACGGAAGATCTGAGCATTTTTGATTTAGAAATGTATGCTCTTTCTGAAAATATATTTTATTTCCCCATACATCGACTCTTGTTAAAAATTTTGAAAATATACCGAAAAGAAGTTTTTGATTTCTTTTTAATGTTGCCTGTCTGGAAACCATGCAAACTTTAGACGATCTTAGTAACTACACTTCAGACAACTCATAAATAAATAAATCTTCTGCCTCCGAACATGTTTGAGATTTATAGATAAAATTAGCTACCTCGCCTGGGCTATACGCAAGTCAACGGTGCCAGCTTTGGTTGAGACAAAGTGCGCTTAATAGCCACTTGCATTTACAGTAATTTCCCCGTGCGATGCTGTGGAGCTAGGTTAAGGGTGTGCGGCATGCAGTGCACCAATAATAGTGCAGGTGCTCAGAGCATTTTCGTTTGCAAAATATGAGTAACACATGCTGTCTTTTTTATTGTCTACCTGACGGTTTAACCTTCATAAAAACGATGTTGCCCTTGACCGTCGGGGTCCAGTTACTCTGTACAACCCTAGTCCATGCTAGTATGTTAGACAACCCACTAAACATGAAACATAACTAAAATATTAAAAAACATTTTTTTGTAATATTGTTTTTATGTAATATATAATTTTAATATATCCAAAAAACATAATTTATTAAAACAGCTATGTTACAAGAAATCAATATTATTTATGTGTTTAAAATATAACATATATGCCATATTGTTCATAAACACTCTGATAATATTACTGGAATGTAACATAATGGAATATTATTCTCTAACAGCTCGATAATATTATGTAATATTTATAAAATTATATTAAAAACACTTTTCATTAACATTGTTGTTAAATTAAAGTTACATTTATAGGTTATAATTATAAATGTTATTAAACCAACATTCATCTATAGTCACGTGATACGCCTAAATGTTATTTATTGGCCATTTCAGACCGAACGTAACGGACGCATCCGAGACGGCTAAACAAAAAGAAAAGGAGAATCGTCAGTCACACGCCATTTTGCCTCGAATTTGTTTGCAAAGATAATAGCATTATAATACCTAATAGTTAATAGTGTTCAATATGTCCGAAAACAAAAGAGTAAGTATATTTTGTCCTGATTTCGTCATTAACAAATTGATTGTTGAAGTCCTGTTCGCGAAAACGACTTTATATAATAGTTTAGTCAAAGATTATCTTTGATTAGTGTTCAATATGTCGGAAAACAAAGGGTAAGTAAATACCTAAGTGTTTATTGTACACGTAAGTACTTGATGGTTATTTATTTATGCAACGAACGCGATACTTCTTTTCACAAGTGGGAATTTCCGATAATCCCAGTGAAAAAGGGTCATTATTATACACTTATTAATATTAGATTTAAGAAAATATAATTTTATATAGGTATTCTGCTACAAAACTGTTGCCTTCATCCTAAAGATGTACTGTGCTGCACAGGGCTACTTTGTAATTAAATTTCAGTAATATTTAACATTTTTTCGAAAGTTCGATTGCCTTAAAAATCAAAGCTCACATTGACAAATTACATTGAGAAGAGATGAAAAATAATTTGGTACTTACCTAGCTAACGGTTCACACTCATTGAAAATGTAAAAATGTGTTTTTATGTAGGTATATTTGAAATGAATGAACTAATGTTTTAAATCCCTATTTTAGGAAGCAATTAATCCAGATCAAGCAACTCTTATATAAATTCCAACTCTTACTTGATCTTGGCAATTAAAGCTACGATGCAGCGGATCTTAGAAGCAGTAAATGCAAGTGGTGAAACTACTGAAAGGACTTGTTGAAAGACGACAAAATTCGATGAATTTCGGCTAGTAAAAGAACTAAAAACAGATAATAACATGGAAAATCTGAGAAGTGAAACTAGGGTATTTAGTATTTAAAAATAAATTTTGGTTTTATATATATATATATATATATATATATATATACATGGAACAATCATTTTAAGTTTTTATATTGGAAAATTGTCGGTCAAAATAATTTTTCTTGATTTTCTGCTTTCCCATTAGTTCTGCCCTGAAATTAGTTATTACCAATATTGTAGGAAATAAAAGGTTGCAACTTTTATTTAAGCATTTTTTTCTCTATTAATATTTTGAGATTTACAACGACTACAAAGGTGAAAATATGTGCTTCGCTGTAGTTTTTTTTTGCTTCATTGCACCTGCGTATAATAATTAGTTCGGATCAACTGACAAATTGACTATTAATATTTACTAAAACAAATTTAATAAAAGTTTTTTGATTGCAAGAATGGTATTCCACATTTTTTTAATATACCTACCTACTCCATTAGTTCAGTATTATTATTGCATGGTTTAATTTTAAATATTCAATTTGTTAATAAGTATATGTTAAACTTATACTTAGGTTGTGTTGTGATAAATTTTATATTTAAGACACTATCCAAAAAAAACATGTTTGCAAAGGGCAACCCCCCTTTCTCCCTTGTATATTTATGGAAACCCCGCCCCCCTAAACGAGCGTTCGTTTCTAAACTTCCTCTTTCCCATGACACCGAATGTAGAATGTTCCATATACTATCAATAATTTTAACAATTTGCTCTGTTTTAATTTCAGATGCAGTTTAGAGTTGCTTCCCGAATACCACCAAAGAATGTTTCGAAATTTCGAGTGTCTACGATTTTCAAAGCAAAGAATGTCTACACAAAATATTTTATGCTATTTTCACACTATTTATAAATCAATGTTTATTTTTGCACATTATCTCAAAATACATAATACAAACCAAATTGATTATGATAAACTCCATCAGAAAAAATATTGTGTGGTGAATATTATTTTCTTACTTTTTATTGGGTATTTTGCCACTGAAAAATATTTAAAAATTTTAATGAAAAAACCTCTGCGCCAAACGAATCAGACAGAGGTTGGTTCTTGAGTACTTGACTGTTTCAAAAAATCTCACACCTTAAAATATATAAATTAGAACAATGTTATAAACTAAAAACTGAAAATCAAAGCTATAGGTAGTTAACGTTAATATGTGAATATTATATCATCCGTACTAATAATTTAACCGGGTTTGAGTAATAAAGAACATTTATAAATTTCTGCTGGTTTTATTCATAAGCTGGTTCAGAACAGGTAATACACTATGTATAAACACATAATTACACATACTTGTGCATTTTCAAATTTTTATTATATTTTCAATACAAAAACGTCTAGATAACTCTGTTTAGTTGTCGCACAAGTGATCTCTAAGATGTTTCTAATACATGCACTTTATTTGGTTTTAAAATTCGAAATATAACTAAATATATTAAGTAATTCTGGATTTCAAGTAATTAACTAATTTTTTAAATTCACCCATTCTAAACAACACTGAAGGGCACAAAAGTTATATTTGGTGCTTTGTTATTAATAATTAGCGAACAATTTGTAAAATGCAACCGGTTTTGAAATGCTAAGTGTATTGTGGCATACATGCACATATAATTGTGATTATGTTTTATAAATTCTCAAATTAATTTTTATGATTCTATGATACAATTTTATATTTTATAATTATTTACAGGGTGATCTTTAAATGATAGGTACAAGGTTCTTTCACATAATACGTTTCTTCTGCTTTTTCACTTGTTGTTTCGAAATGATTGAATGATATTTACACAATTCTAAAATTGAAGGGATGAAAAGTGAAAATATAAGATCACATTTAAAAATCTAACAGCACAAAGTGCAAGGAATGTAATGGCGACTATACTGTACAGTAGCATATTATATTCCTTGCATTTTGAGCTATTAGATTTTTAAATATGAGCCTATATTTCCACTTTTTATCAATTCAATTTTAGAGTTGTGTAAATGTCATTCAGTCATCTCCAAACCAAAAGTAAGAATATAGAGGGGGAAGCATCATTAAAGAATCTTGTAGCTATCATTTAAAGATCACCCTGTAAATATTTATAAAATATAAAATTGTATAAATGTTAACAAACAGTACATCAAAAGAACATTATTTAAATATAATTTTCATAATTAAATTATTTTTCTTTTAATATTGCTGAAATATTATTGTAGTAATCAAATTAAAACGTTTATTTTGTTACATTTAAAAAATGTAGTCATAATGTAGTATTTAAAATATAACATTAAAACATTAATGTAGATATATGTTGAGAGGATATTGCTTTAATGTTGTGTTTTTAATAATATAACTTTGTAACATTGCTGACTGGGACATAATCTATAACATACTTGTTATGTAAACGTTAAAATTATCTATTGAATAATGTTACAAAGTAACGATGATACATTACTGTTTTATTTCGGTAACGTTTTCATGTTTAATGGGAAGGCCAAACTCGTTTTTCTTGACCCGAATAAAGGCTATAAACGTCTATTTAACAATTAAAATTTTAAGATTTAGAATAAAAAAATTTTGGCAAACTGAAGAAATTCATTTTTAATACTGTATTTCAACCTTGAAAAAATGACCGTTCTTGCGATTTCAAACATTAAATTGTTTATAATTCGGAAACGGTCAACTTTACGAAAAAATGACAAGAGATCTTTCTTGTTTGGAAAGGCCAAAAAAACCTATCATTCGGGTAAAAAAAGCGATTTTTTGCCTTGTCTAACATACCAGCATGGACTGGGGTTGTACAGAGTAACTGGACCACGATTGACTGTCGTGGTCCAGTTACTCTGCAATATCGTTTCTTATGAAGGATAAACTCTCAGGTGAACAATAAAAAAGACTTAATGCATTACTCATATCTTGCAAATGATGATACTCTTAGCACCTCGTCTATATGGCCGTACACGTTGAGAAAAATATTACACAATAACTTTTACTTTTAATATTCATTTAAAAAAAAGTAATACAATAAATATTTTTTATTTTTATTCTTTAATAATTCTATATTTACTATTTACTAAACATTAAAATTATTTGTAACATTTTTCAGAATATAATTCATAGCAGCAGGATTGTCTCTCGGGACCTGCAAATAAAATTGTTGATTATGTATTTACCTACCTACGTAATAATAGAGCAGGTGGTATGGGAGCATGAGTTTCAAATATATTTTGGATGCAGTTTTTTTTACTGGGATCAGTTCAGGAGACACTATCGATTATGAAAATTGATATTTTCAATGTTATATTAATTTTCAAAAATTTAGTAATCGCCAATTTTTCATTCTTTGGCGCTCTAAAAGTATAATAAAAACATGTTTTTTTTATGATACTTAATTTTTTATAATATCTTTAGATCTTGCATATGAACTTCCAAAAAATGGACGCGACCACTATTCTTCGACGGTTCTTGAATAATTGATGTCGAAGAAAAGTTATCATATAGATTTCAGAGTGTAGGTAATTGTTTTATAAAACATTTTAAGTCAAGACATACAGGGTACACCATTTGAAACAATTGCGTTATGACAATTTAAAAATATAATAATTTGAATGATCGTATAGAAAATACCCTGTACAACTAATTCAACTTTGTACCCCTACACTGCAATGTAGGTCTAAAAATATTATAAGAGATTATGTACCTACTGTAAAATAACATTTTTTTTTATAGGCACCCATGCCGCCTGCTCTAAAAGGGGGGCCAATTTTCATATATTTCAAATTTTCAGTTTATAGTAATGACTCATGTATTTATTATTATAACTAAGCTTTTGAATTGTATCTCAATTAGGACAGTGAATCTTGACAAAACATTGTTGATTTTGAAACTAGAGGATTACGTAATTTAACTCATCTCTTTCTATATATATATACACCTTATAAACATTGGCGCTTTTTTAAAAAATGGTCACTAAAAATTATGAAATAGTTGCACTGTAGTTCGGTTAATTGAACTTTATTATTCAACATTCGTTTTTATTTGTTCATTTTTACACCTATCTCAATATTTTATATAGTACACGCAAACGAAATTCGGTCGCCGGGTTGAGACGCAAGACGCAAAATTCCTTGTACGCGCCGGCTAATTCCTTTGTCGGCATATCTGGCTGTACCCGGCGCTTTTGATATTTACTAAGAGCAAATACCTTATATCTATTACGTCTACTATAATAAAGCGCGTTCAATTAACTGAATGATGGTGAAATTTTATTTCCTAATTTTTAGTGTCCGTTTTCTTAAGGCAGTTCAATTAAAAAAAAAATCTTCACTGTTTTATTGTCCAGATTTCAAGTATAGTTGCCTTCATATTTCCAAGGCACATAAAAAATTCCCGTTAAAGGAGTCCGCGCGGCGGTATCATTGACTAGGTAAAGATGCCGCCTGCCCGCTTTGTAGTTACCGCATTTTTTACATGCCTTAAAATTATGAAGACGACAATAAATCTGTAATACCTAACTGTGCGATTATAGCAGCCCTATTATTGAATACGCCATTTTGAATATTTAACTTTTGGTACCAGATTGAGTATCAGCTACTCCAAAATACTATTCAACTTTAACACAATTTTATCTGGCTACTCCGCCATATTCTCGAACCAAAAATACTTCTTTTCGATTTTTACAAAAGATTTCCATAGAAATCGCCTAAACCATTCCAGAGAAATCAATAATATGAAAAATCATACATTCGAATTGAAAATTTTTTTAGTCAGTTAATGTTTTTTCACGATTTCAAGTAAAATAATATCAAAATTGGAAGAATTAATTTCTTATCCTTATTCTTAGAAAGAAGGGAATTGATGTGGCAAAAAATTGTGTTGAGGCTCCGTTTTCAATCTAATTGAGACTAAATTATATTCAATTGCAGATATTATCGTCTGAAAAAAAATTAAACAATTGTGTTATTACCATGTGACCAGCTCTATCCACCCAGTAGAATGCTAAGTTTCTAGCTGCTTTCACATTTCCTTCATAATAACCATTTACAGAGAATCCTTGTCTTTCTGCTCTGTCCCATTCCTGTCTTCCAGGCCACTCTAAGTTGTCGACCCATCTTATAGTCCCTGTAACAATATATACATATATAGAAGAAAATTTAATTATCTTCAGGTTGTAGGCAGAAGTGCAGAAATGAGTTGTTAAGGCCAAATATTAATAGAAAACTCTTTGTTATTTGCCAAGCTTTTTATTCCCCTTTTAAGGACTCTAATACAGTGGCGGCTCGTGATATTGTCTGCAGAGGAGGCTTGATATTCTGAAAGACAACTGATGTGCAATATGACTACAATTTGTACATTTCCCCACCACCCCTGAGGTATTACAACGGCGCGTTACATTTTTTTGCCGTGGGTTGTTCGCCAGGATACCGATTCACGACTTGAGAGAATAGAACTAATAAAAGAATAGAATGAAAAGGAAATAGAAAATATGATGAGATGAAAAAATCATTCTCATGAAATTCTCGTTCCTACGACTCGAGTATCGGTATCCAAAGGAGTCCTACTATCCCACTTGTAATTAAATTATATAAATTTAATAAAAATAAAAATAGTTTTGGTAAAAAAATTAAAGTGTTTTTCTTGTCATCGGCGTCGGCGTCGCGAACAAGTTATGACTTGTCTAGCGCGCTGTACTCATGTTTTAGTCTTCTGCCGAAACAGAAGTCATTTGAGCACAAAAAATAGTCTTCTGCCGAAGCAGAAGTCATTTGAGCACAAAAAAAGTCTATATAAGAAAACACTTTTTCTCAGCGAGCAAGTAGTGATCGATCCTTCAAGTAGTAATGTTCCAGCCTTCAGCAACTAATAGTCTTCTGCCGAAACAGAAGTCATTTGAGCACAGACGCCAACGCCAATGCTGATGAGGTTATCCCTTCCTCTTGTGTTGTAACCAGACAGTGTGTTTTAATTGAGTTTTATTGTGTTGAGTGTCAAGTGGCAATGCATACCCGGAGTGGCAAGGCAGTAGGCACTGGGGTCGAGAGCGACGTCTCCACGTCGGCCCCCCCTCACTGCACGACGCCCCTCACAGCATCTGACCACGAAGTGCTCCGCCAACACGACGCCCTGACAAGGGGTACGGGGGTCACGCCCGACGTCTCTACGACGGTGGCCCCACACTGCACGACAAGCAACACAGCAACCCGGCTCGGCGAGGTAAGCATGTCCTCTGATTTCTCCACAGGCACAAGTGCTACGCATGGCGTCGCGACGACGGCGCCCCACTACTGTGCGTCGCCGGGCTCAGCGCCTAGGCATAGCAAGGCAGGACTCGCCACCAACATAGGACACGACACTGGGGTCACGCACGACGTCATCACGACGGTGCCCCCTCGCTGCATGGCACGCAGCGCAGCCACCTGGCACGAAGCCCAGGCAACAAATATGGAATGGAGTAGCAACGATTCTCAGGCGATGCCCCCCTACTGCATGGAGCGCAACGCAGCATCGTGGCATGGAGACTCGGCGATGGAACAGAGATTGGGTGGTGATGATGATATGGTGATGCCCCCTCGCTGTATGGTGGACCCAACAGCATCCCGGGCCAACGACGATCCCTCGACGCTGGGAGATCGCCGCTTCGCTGGATTCGCTTCCACACATGGGGAAGCCTCCCACTCTGGCTCAGGGCTGCCCAGCGATCGGTACACCATTGCTGCCACACCCGACTGGCCCCAACTCTTCAGCGACGCCTCGCTGACACCGCGCCGCCAGCTGGCCACCCCTCACTGCATGGTACCACCAACAGCAACCAGCCCAAGTCCAAGCACGCCGCCCAACGCACAGTACTTCGTCACGCCTACCTCGTCGGCCGGCGCCTACCACGTCACCCCGCCGTACCAGACGGCAAGACCTAGTGCTACGCCCCAAAGACAAATAGTGCTCCAAAACCAAACGACTGGAACGATCCCAGTCCCCTCTGCCGCCATAACGGACCAACCCCAACCGAGCTTGGGACTACCCACTTATGAACAATTAGCGCAACTCCTGGCTCTGACCACTTCAAACCTAGCCTCCATTACCCGGCAACAAGAAAATTGCCGGCCACCCATTACTGCACGTAACGAATCACAGCCGTACGCCACGGAAAAGGCTAACTTACGTGGACATGGCGCCCAACGTGGGGCCAGATCTTTCCGGAGGGAAGAGGATCCACGAAGACCCGACTATACAGATTCTGGGGAAATGGACCCCCAGTGGCGCCCAACACAAAACCTAGCAGAGAGCATGACAAGACTAATGGAGGGAAGCGTTCAAGCCGCAATACACGCAATACAAGGTCATCACAGGATGCCCACAAGAAGAACGAGAGCGCTGCCCACTTACTCAGGCCTGGAATGGGAGGATCCAGTCAACTTCCTGGATGAGCTCGAGGAGGCGATGCTCCATGAAGACATCCACGGCAGGGATAAAGTGAGAGTAGCTATAGAACAGCTCGAGGGTCAAGCCAGACGCACCCTGGAGATGTGGAAGTCCCACAACATCACATACGAGTTCTTAAAGGAAAAGCTCTTGCGGCAGTTCAACGACACTGCCACCCTGGGGAAGCTACGCTCCAGGTTACACGGTGAGAGACAGAAAGACGACGAACCCGCCGCCGTTTTTATACAACGCAAAATTGGACTCTGGCTGAGAGTAGAACGATATACGCCGGAAGAAGAGATGGTTATGGAGGTGCGCGAGCTCCTGCGACCGGAACTAAGATTCGCAACTAGAAATGTCCCAGTGGCCACGATGGAAAGCTTGAGCCGAGTGGCTGAAAACGCCGAGGGTGACTACAGGGAATTTCAGAGGCAACTCCGACCGCTGCCGAGGCCAGCCACCATCCCGCCTGCGAGTAATACTACCAATAGTCTACCAAAGTGCCGCAAGTGCCCGGGATTTCACTATCACCGAGACTGCCCCACCAACCAAACTCAGTCAGAGCCCCAGCAAGGCAACTCCAATTTCCGCGGACACGACTCCAACCAGCGAGCCAACCCCAGTTTCCGTGGACACGACTCCAACCAACAGGGAAACCCTAACTTCCGCCAACAAAATGTCCAGGCAGGGAGCAACAACTTCAGAGGGCATGGCACCAATTCAAACAACCCTAGCCAACAAGCAGGTCAAACCAGTAATTCAGGCCCAGGACAGACATCCACGGCACCACCCCAAACAAGAAGTCAGGCAACCACCCGGCAAGAACCCCGCAACGCACCGCCATCGGGAAACTCCCAATGGGTCGGGCAGAACTAGGGCGCCCGGCCCCACCGCTGGAAATTAACAGCCTAGAATTACGAACCAAGACAGAGGACGCAGTGCTGCAACTACAAGCCCAGCAACAAGCCACAACCTTGGTGTCTCCACCACCGACCACGAAGAATGAGATTGACGAAGCTACAGCCAAGCAGGAGCAGGACACGCATCAACCACGCCCGTTGACACCACGGCAACAAAGCAACAGAGCCGCCGCCTTTGCTTTCCTTTGCCCGGGCCGCCTGGACAGGCGGTCACCAGTCAACACCGTGACGCAAGATGCTACCTCCCTCAGCTCAGACCAGTCAACCACGCTCATTCCTCAGCCTCAGCCAGGTGGACAGGAACCCAAGGAAGTGGCGAGTATGGACGCCTTCCCGGACCAGCAGGACGCTGGACCCTCCTGGAAGGATAAAAGGTCAGTATTGCCAACCACTGCCCCACTAATAGCCTCTGTATTCCTCGACAAGGTATTCCCGCCAATTCATACCCGAGATGTCAGCACGAAGCCATCTCCCCCGAGGTCACCTCCACTCGGCCTGCCAGGCCCCGAGCCGCCTCCCAGGATTCAGTCCAGCCAGACTGACCTACTCAGACAATCTCTGCAACAGACCACCGACATCGATGATGACGATACCGATGATGACGATACCGAAGATGACGATCCCGAAGATGACAATACCGATGATGACGATACCGAAGATGACGATACCGAAGATGACGATACCGAAGATGACGATACCGACGATGACGACAGCGATGACGAGGATGACGATCCCGAGGATCCAGGTCATCCAGCCCCACCAAGGCTCGCAGCTCCTACTATCACAGGATCAGTAGTGCCCGCTGCCCCAGAGCCAGCAGCACCCGCTGCCCAACAGCCAACCACGCCTACTGTCACAGGACCAGTAGTGCCCGTTGTCCAGAAGCCAGTCACGCCTACTATCACAGGATCAGTAGTGCCCGCTGCCCAACAGCCAACCACGCCTACTGTCACAGGACCAGTAGCGCCCGTTGCCCAGAAGCCAGTCACGCCTACTATCACAGGATCAGTAGTGCCCGCTGCCCAACAGCCAACCACGCCTACTGTCACAGGACCAGTAGCGCCCGTTGCCCAGAAGCCAGTCACGCCTACTATCACAGGATCAGTAGTGCCCGCTGCCCCAAAGCCAGATGCCAACGCACAAGTCTACATCCGTGGATCTGGTACCTACTTCCGTGGACATGGCGACTATCTACGTGGACATAGCACCACAGCCGCCGCTAAACCAAAATTTCCAGCCCGCCGACTGCCCCCAGTCGTGCCTGGTCCATCCACTTCAGCCAAGAGGAGACAAACAAACAAGAATGAGAAGTCCCCGGCGCTGTCAGCCGCACCGCCGCCGCCAGCAGACCCTGGGCCTTCTACGTCAAGACAAGAGCAGCCGCTCGACACGACGCCCATACTGTTCCCGATGCCGTTCTGGGCGAAGGCCGTGACCACGCCTGGCCACGACCGACAGCAGCCATCCGCCAGCCAGATGCCTGTCCCAGTCCGGACACGAGTATTCGTCAACTCGAACGCCAGCCCGAGCTCAGCCGGCTCTGGCGCACCGCTCCAGGATCCCGCTACCTTAGCACGTAGCACAGCAGGACCTAGCAGCCCCCACGAGGCGCTCCAGTATCTCACTGCCTTAGCCCGCAGTACAGCAGGACGTTGCAGCCTCAATAAATCGCTCCAGTCTCCCGTTGCCTTAGCAAGCAACACAGCAGGACGTTGCAGCCTCACAGGTTCGCTCCAGAATCCCGTTGCCTTAGCGAGCAACACAGCAGGACTTAGCAGCCCCCAATTCGCAACAGGATCAGGCAGCCCCGGGCGTCGCGGAGACGACGTCCAGAAAAACGAAACGTGCGATAATATACCATTGTAAATAATTCAACGCCACAGGGCGAAAACTTTGTTCAAACTAGAATACATTTATGATTTGTCACATAAAATACTTTAATTTTAAATATCTTGTTTTACCTAAAATATCTTAATGGACCTATTATTAGTTACTTATATAAAATATCTTACCACACTTAATCTTAGTCTATATATGTTAAAATATCTTAGTTGTTGAAATATCTTAACACTTACTCTTAGTTTATAGTTTTGAAAATATTGTATCCACTCACTCTTACATTATATAATTGAAATTATCGAACTGAAACATAACCTGTATGCCTTTATTAATGTTCAATAAAGTCACAAAAAAGGGGGGTGGTGTCATCGGCGTCGGCGTCGCGAACAAGTTATGACTTGTCTAGCGCGCTGTACTCATGTTTTAGTCTTCTGCCGAAACAGAAGTCATTTGAGCACAAAAAATAGTCTTCTGCCGAAGCAGAAGTCATTTGAGCACAAAAAAAGTCTATATAAGAAAACACTTTTTCTCAGCGAGCAAGTAGTGATCGATCCTTCAAGTAGTAATGTTCCAGCCTTCAGCAACTAATAGTCTTCTGCCGAAACAGAAGTCATTTGAGCACAGACGCCAACGCCAATGCTGATGAGGTTATCCCTTCCTCTTGTGTTGTAACCAGACAGTGTGTTTTAATTGAGTTTTATTGTGTTGAGTGTCAAGTGGCAATGCATACCCGGAGTGGCAAGGCAGTAGGCACTGGGGTCGAGAGCGACGTCTCCACGTCGGCCCCCCCTCACTGCACAACGCCCCTCACAGCATCTGACCACGAAGTGCTCCGCCAACACGACGCCCTGACAAGGGGTACGGGGGTCACGCCCGACGTCTCTACGACGGTGGCCCCACACTGCACGACAAGCAACACAGCAACCCGGCTCGGCGAGGTAAGCATGTCCTCTGATTTCTCCACAGGCACAAGTGCTACGCATGGCGTCGCGACGACGGCGCCCCACTACTGTGCGTCGCCGGGCTCAGCGCCTAGGCATAGCAAGGCAGGACTCGCCACCAACATAGGACACGACACTGGGGTCACGCACGACGTCATCACGACGGTGCCCCCTCGCTGCATGGCACGCAGCGCAGCCACCTGGCACGAAGCCCAGGCAACAAATATGGAATGGAGTAGCAACGATTCTCAGGCGATGCCCCCCTACTGCATGGAGCGCAACGCAGCATCGTGGCATGGAGACTCGGCGATGGAACAGAGATTGGGTGGTGATGATGATATGGTGATGCCCCCTCGCTGTATGGTGGACCCAACAGCATCCCGGGCCAACGACGATCCCTCGACGCTGGGAGATCGCCGCTTCGCTGGATTCGCTTCCACACATGGGGAAGCCTCCCACTCTGGCTCAGGGCTGCCCAGCGATCGGTACACCATTGCTGCCACACCCGACTGGCCCCAACTCTTCAGCGACGCCTCGCTGACACCGCGCCGCCAGCTGGCCACCCCTCACTGCATGGTACCACCAACAGCAACCAGCCCAAGTCCAAGCACGCCGCCCAACGCACAGTACTTCGTCACGCCTACCTCGTCGGCCGGCGCCTACCACGTCACCCCGCCGTACCAGACGGCAAGACCTAGTGCTACGCCCCAAAGACAAATAGTGCTCCAAAACCAAACGACTGGAACGATCCCAGTCCCCTCTGCCGCCATAACGGACCAACCCCAACCGAGCTTGGGACTACCCACTTATGAACAATTAGCGCAACTCCTGGCTCTGACCACTTCAAACCTAGCCTCCATTACCCGGCAACAAGAAAATTGCCGGCCACCCATTACTGCACGTAACGAATCACAGCCGTACGCCACGGAAAAGGCTAACTTACGTGGACATTCTACAAACAAAAAATTGTATTCATTATCACTGCCAGGCGTGTAAAATTATAAGTTTTAATAGAAATTAAAATAGTTTTGAGAAAGAAGTTATATAAAAAAAAATATAACCGCGGAACTCTATATTATGGAGAATTATAAAAAATATTTTCTAAAAAATAAATAACACAAATACATATTTTTTCTAAAATAACAACTACCTATATTAATCTCTGCTTTAAAGCCTGAATATTTTTATAAATGAGTGGTAACCTGCGATTTTTGGAACTAGCGAAATGGTTGATAATTTCATCATAAAATGAATCGCGTTTCCTCAATTCTGACAAAAAACGTTTTTCTATTGAAATAAGCGATACATTTGAAAGGCGGTCTTGACTCATTTTGTTTCTAGTAAAAATGTTTTTATGCGTTTAAGTGCTGAAAATGATCATTCTACAGAAGCTTACCGGAATTGTCTCAAAAAATAGTGGCGTTATTCAAAAAGTTCTCTAATTTTGGGTCATAAGTTTTTAAAAAATCTACCAGCTCTTTGAAATTTCCTTTATTGCACGATTCTCGTTTTTCGTCACGTCCTCGGAAAGAATTTTCTTGTGAAGATAACTATATAACGGCATCTATTAACCTCTTTAATATTTCCCTATTCTCACGGACCTTTTCGTTAACATTTTCTATTTCTCTCTTATGTGCAGAATCCAAGAAATTTACAATATTTTGTTTACCAAACATTTCGAATTTAATGTAAGATGAAATGTGCTCCTGGGATTTTTCGTGCCTTTCTAAACCTCGCGACAAATTTTGCAAATTCTTAAACCCGGCCCTGCCCCAAATTGAGGATTGATCATTAGTAAATAATAAACATCTCCAACAATATAATTTGTTTCTAACTGTTGATGCCGTTAACCACTCGACTTTTTTATAATTGTTATCACAAAACCCTCTGTTTTGTTTACCACTTTTAAAAACTAACGAAAGCATTACTGGTGTAGGCCTGGCATTTATTTTGATTCTTACCTTTTCGTCATAAATAAGAGTAGTAAATCCATTTAATAACAAATAATTCACCACGTCTGGACAACAAGACATGTTGTTGGGAATATTTTCGCCTAGAGCACTTATTTCTAGCCCGCCTATCAAATGTTTTATGTATTTATACGTCAAGTTGTTCTTATAACCGGCTAAACGCAACTGTCAGACGTCAGTTCGTTTTCTTTGTGAATCACCTGACTCTTGAATGACCTGTGCACATGCACTATAAAGAACTGAGATCTGGAGGCTAGCCTCATACTTGGCTATTCCAAGTGTTGCTATTTTACACAGCGCAAAGAAATTCAAGGTCACTCATGTCATAAGTAAATGCGGTAAAGTTGGAAGCTTTTTCGTATTAGCCTCCAGCGAACCGCAGTGTTCATTTAGTAAAAGACCGGCCGACCGGGAAATATGCATACAAAGACTATCCGGACTGTAACGTTATAGGTATGTTTGTGGAAAGGAAATGCAAAAATGTTATATATAGACTGAAAATTAATTAATGAATAATAAACAATAAAAAATATTGAAAATTGAGATATACCTAATAGAAATTTCTTAAGGTGGCCATTCCTTAGAAAGAGACATCCGATAGGGAAATATTTACTATTTTTAGCTATAACTTCTTTTTCTTAGTACGTATATTTAAAAAAACTATAAGAGTACCTAAGTAGAACCATAACAAGACTATTACTATGAATTTTCACTCAATAATTTTAGTGGTTTGCAAAATAGCTTGATTTAAATTTAAAAATTGTGTTAATCTTCCTATTTCGTAGTTTTAAATCGAGCTATTCTGCAAACCACTGAAATTATTGAGTGAAAATTCATAGTAACTTTTGAAGATATGGTGGTTCTTCCAAGGGGAGGATCAGCCTCCCCTGCCTCCCCTGACGAGCCGCCACTGCTCTAATAGGAGGATGTTTGCTGACCCAGGAAATTGAGATACAGATATAATAACATATATTAACATATATAATTGATTGGTGAACAATAAGTTTAGGCCAACTTCTAGCTAGAACTGTCAATCAGTACACAATAATCAGTGTACTGTTTGTAAAATTTCACTGTATTTAATGCACTAATACTTGCTGGCAAAGAAGCACAGACTATTCAATAATCTCATCATCAAGCCTTTAGATGAAGTTATTAAAATATCACTTTATATTTACTCTTAATTATAATAATTTCGATGCAGTATAGTGTGCAATATATTTATAAAAATTTATACTGAAATTCTGATATGAGTACTTAAATCAGTACGTTCAGTAAAACGTGAATGTCTGTTTTGAAAAAGTGTAGAACAACCACTGTTTTTTAAATTTTGATGTAAATTAGTAGATTAATAAAATTTTAGTGTCTGTATTAGAGGAGTATAGAATAATAATTCTACAAAAAAGATTAACATTTTGAAGAAGTTGAAAAATATCCTATTTCTAGGGAGGTGTTAACTTATGGCATCTCGATTTCCTAATGGGAGGATTCCCATTATGAAATTTTAGCGTCCGATCTATATTATGAAGTTATCAACTTTATTGGAATATAACTCTTTACTTGAACTAAGTTCAATAGCCAATAGAGGTCTATACTGCATCAGATATTATGAGCTTTAGGCTAACCAGGAAATTGAACCTATACGATGGTGGTATTTTACATACCTGGAGTATCAACAATGAGATCAAGTTGACCATTGTAAATTGCTACTGTAATATCGGTTGAATTTAGTAGTTCTTCTACTATATGTGTGACTGGTTTCATAAAATCTACTTGCAGATAGTTGAATACTAATCCTCCTGAACTCCAATTAATTGTAATATTTAAAGCTTCTTTAACAGCACCATTCATAAGTGCTTCTATTTTATCGTCTGTTGCATCTCTTAGTTCAGGTTTCTGTAATTCACCTGAAAATAAGTATAATATCGATACATACATACCACTAATAAAATTCCATGCAGAGGCGAACAAAATATACTTTAGCAATTAATTTTTTTTTTAAAGGGGTGTCTTGTAGTAAAAAATATCTTCATAATATACTAGTCTCTCTGAATCATTGCTTTTACGCTAGGATGATAAACATTTCTAAATGGAAATATAAATATAAGAAATAGTAGAAATTATTTAATTAAGAGTAGTACATGTATAACTGCTTTTCGGACCTCTAATTATCAGGGTTTGGATATCAGAACGTTATTTCACAAATTCTGATGGGCATATTCAGATGTTTTGGCTTTGTATCTACATATTTCATGTGCAAAAATGATACAATCATACCTGATGATGCTAAAGATTGGTAAAATATACACAATACAACACTTAGGACTTCAAAACTATTCCTTCGTCATGGCACAATACTAAAAGTTAATAAGTTAGGGTTGTTGTAAATGTCGAATACACCATTGCATGCAACCACGACACGTATTTTATCATCATCATGAATTGCGGATTGTTCACTTAATGCCATGGAATAATACATCCGGTCATCATTTTCACTAAATCTAAATTAGATTAGATTTAAAACGCAGGAGCTGGGTGATTGTCCTTGACCACCGCAACCCCTAAGGTTCTATTGTGGTGCTTCTGTTTGTTTTCTTTTCGGCCTTTTATCGAGCTTTGTCCTTTGAATCAGGCTCCACAGCCTTGATAAGGGCCCCTTAATATAGCTCTCACCTCTTGGTTTTCCTGATTCTAGATCACGTAATTTTTTAACAAAATGAAATGTAATGAAACATTTTTTTTGTAGGATTTTGCAAACAGTGGAAAGAAAAGCTATCTATGAGAAATGTTTCATTACTATAAGCAAACAAATAATAAATATTTCACTTTTAAACATGCATAGAGTATATAGGCTCCAAAATGAAATGTATTTAGCTATGAATGAATATCACAAATATACCAACTAATTTGTCGATATTCCTGTTGCTTCTCTGAAGTTCACAATATCATATGTAGAGCACCTTAATAAACGCATTTCCTTTATTGAATTGCACTGTGCAAGACATACATATCATGCGAGTGAAGGTTGCACTTGCCTTACTGCTATAACCATATAAATTATTATCATTTTTTAACCTGTACCTTCACAAACTCTCTCCGACTCTCTCCCTGAATTATCTATAAGGAACTGATCATTTCATCCTTACTGGTACTAAGAGCGAGTATCCATGTATTAAACTTAATCAAAATCTGGTATCAAATTAAAGTGTAATTTTTCCATTAAAGCATTAGAAGAGAAAATATTAGCTGTGGTTATTGTATTAAATTAACAAGTATAATTTGTTTTGTAAACAGCGGTCAAGTTACAGTAGGTATAATGAACAATTATTTTTTGGTAAAATTATAGTATATGCCTGTTCATTCGACAATTATTAGTGCATTCTGTAAGTCAGACAGGAATACAAATTTTTCCTAGCCTAGCGAGACTACGCCCCCGTTTTCGAGGATACTGAACACGATAGCGGTAGTTAAATCTCTCTCCGAGGTCACGCCCCCCCCAAATGACCAGAAAGTACCCCTGAAAGGGGTAAACCGCATATTCGCCGTCTCCTACCAGCCAAACATGTGTTACACTCGTGATGTCGAGACCCCTCCTCGACCCCCGCCAACCCCCCAAACGGTTAACAACCCCCCCCCGAAAGGGGTGAAACGCAGATAGGCCGCCTTCTCTCTGCTAAACCTGTGTTACCCCCCCGTTTTCGAGGATGCTGAGCATGAAAAAAATATCACGACCTCTCCTCGCTAAGCAAATGGACACAAGTATATTTACACTCCTACTTCTTGCTAAACGGGCAAAGTTATCATTATCCTCGTACTTTCTTGATTTTTTTACAGAAGAATTTAATTCAAAAGTACGCGGGCTCGCGGCGGCGAAGAATACACACAGATATGTTATCTGGTACACATCATCCCGCGCAGCATCTCCGCGTCGCCACATTTACTGTAGCTGGTCCACGTGTAAGATTCCTTCTTTGCGTCCACTGGCATAAAAACAAGAACTCAGTTACTGTTAATGTCTACACGACTGATCTCGTGGAGAAGATCCAACGTCACCATCGAGCTCAGTATCTTTGAAAACGGGGGCTAACATAAGATTGGCTAGTAGGAGACTACCTATCCGCGGTTTACCCCTTTGAGAGTGGTTTTTAACCGCTTGGGGGTTGGTTGGGGTCGAGAAGGAGTCTTGAAATCACCATCGTGCTCAGCATTTTCGAAAACGGCATGTTTTCGTGGGCTTAGCTGAGAGAAGACGTCCTATCCGCGTTTCACCCCCTTGGGGTGTGGTTTTTAGCCGTTTGGGGGGTTGGCGGGGGTCTTGACATCACCATCGTGCTCAGCATCCGCAAAAACGGGGGTAACACAGGTTTGGCTGGCAGGAGACGGCGGATATGCGGTTTACCCTTTTCTGGGCTAGTTCTTGGCAGTTTGGGGGGTGGGGTGACCTCGGAGAGAGATTTAACCACTGCCATCGTGTTAAGCATCCTCGATAACGGAGGACATAGTCTCGTTAGGCTACAAAAAATTTGTGTTTTTCGAGGTTCAATCCGACTCACAGAATGTACTAAATATCTTCGTTCATTTCACCGCAATAGAAACAAAAGAATACAAAAAAATTAAAGTACTTGTTTCTTGGGATTTATATATGTAGAAGATAATAAAATGTAATAAATGACACCATTCTGTTTTATTTTTAGTTCAATCGCGTTCATATATGAACAGAGAAATTATTTGAATCTGAGTTCAAATAAATATATCCTTTATAGGTACTCAATGCTAAGTATAAATTAACGTCCTTACCATCAAGAATTTTTGATCTACCACGTCCTGTTATTTTTGTAAGAATATTATAAAAATCAACTCCATAAGTATATCTCTCAACTGCTCTTTCCGTGTCTCCCCACAAACGTGTGGCTTCATTAAAACTATTTGCCTCTAAAGCTGCTCTTGTTCTTTCTGCCACTGCTGCAATAGCTTCATAACCTTTTTGATCTACAGCTCCCTAAAGAATAATTAACTGTTGTATATTAGAAGGATAACATGTTGATCGAATAATATTATGTAGAAAGGAAGCAAGAAATAAGAGTGCAAAACGATATGACCAATATCTGTAGCTATAGCAATAAGTATAGGATCGGCGTTTTTTGTTATTGCCTTACATTCCTATTTCTATTTTATATACATTATATTAGTATATTTATATTATTTATACATACTGGAAGGTATGTTTATACTTAGATTGTAAAAAAATGCAGTTTCTTTATTAGTAGGTATATAATATTTGGTAAAGTAGATACTAACGAGATTCAAGAGGTAAGGTGCCCAAGAAAGTACGGAATCAATTGGTGAAATCCATGAATCTCCAAGTCCAATCCCTTTAAAATTACTATCTATATTGCCTTTTTCGATTTCCTGAAAAGAATAAAACATAAGTACAATTTTAACAGTTATAATAACAAACTTAATTTTAGATATACAAAGTAGTCCTCAATTATTGCCTCCCGATATTTCTGCGGCTGATGGTACATAAAAAAAATCGGTAAAGGTATTTACACAGAACTTCCCTCGTTATTTGTGCATGGCAGTCATTCTAAAAAATTAATAATTACGAAATGACATTGAGAATAATAATCGGAATAGAGTTATTGCTATTATTACAAAGAAAACTTGATAAGTTTTGGTCAAAAAAATATACAGATTGCTCATTTAACAGCAAAAGTTCAATACTAAATAGCAGGTGCCACATATGGCAGGCTTGCGCAAATACCTTTACAAATGTCCACCATGACTGAATTATTTCTTGGGATGACCACCCTGTACATTTTTCAATAAAAGTATAATAGGTGCATATGCCAGATGTTATTGCCATCTGTCACATTTTCAATCCAACATTCACGTAATGGAGTGGAAGTATAGTGGTGGTTAAAAAATTTCATTTTTTTGAAATTTTTCAAAAGATGGTAAAATAATTTTCAAATTTTTTTCTTCTGAAATAGGTTTAAAATGTCAAAGGTAGAAATTTTAAATTAGAACAAAAAGGAAAGTTTCCTTCTGTTCTATAGTAGTGCTAAAAAAAGTTTAAAAATTAAAAATGATGTATTTTTAAAATAGGTTTAGAATGCTATGAAACGTGAAAATTTTAAATTTGAGCAAATAAAAAAAAATTCGATCCATTTTAGTGGTAAAAACTTTTTGAAAAATGTTGGTGAAAAAAATTTTCAAAATTTTTTTTTCTGAAATACCTAGGTTTAGAATGTCATTTAAATTTGAGCATTCTGGTGTTAAATTTTTTTCCAAACTGGTAACAAAATGTTGCAAATTTTTTTTTTCCGAAATTGGTTTGGAATATCATGAAACGTGGACATTTTAAATTTGAGCAAAAAAAATTTTTTTGTCTGTTCTATAGTAGTGATACATAAATAGATTAAAAATGTTTTCAAATTTTTTAAAAAATTCTTCAAAAACATTTTTAAATTTGTTTGAATAGTTTTAGAATATCATGGAAACGTGGATAGTTAAAATCTGAACAAAGAAAGAAAAATTCTATCCTAGTGATAAAATTTCAAAAAACTTTTTTTTTTAATCAGGCTTAGAATGCCATGAAACGTGAAAATTTTAAATTTGAAGAAAGAAAAAAAAAATCATTTTAGTAGTAAAAATTTTTTCAAAAATGGTGAAAAAAATTTTCAAATTTTTTTTTCCTGAAATAGGTTAAGCGTGTCATGAAACGTAGAAATTTTAAATTTGAGCAAAAACAATTTTTTTTCATCTTAGTAAACATTTTTTCAAAAATGTTTGAAAAAAATTTTCAAATTTTTTTTTTTCTGAAATAGGTTTAGCGCGTCATGAAACGTGGAAATTTTAAATTTGAGCAAAAAAAAAATTTTTTTTCAACTTGGTAAAAATTTTTTCAAAAATGTTTGAAAAAAATTTTCAAAAATTTTTTTTTTCTGAAATAGGTTTAGCGCGTCATGAAACGTGGAAATTTTAAATTTGAGCAAAAAAAAAATTTTTTTTCAACTTGGTAAAAATTTTTTCAAAAATGTTTGAAAAAAATTTTCAAAAATTTTTTTTTCCTGAAATAGGTTTAGCGCGTCATGAAACGTGGAAATTTTAAATTTGAGCAAAAAAAAAAAATTTTTTCAACTTAGTAAAAATTTTTTCAAAAATGTTTGAAAAAAATTTTCAAAATTTGTTTTTTTCTGAAATAGGTTTAGCGCGTCATGAAACGTGGAAATTTTAAATTTGAGCTAAAAAAAATTTTTTTCATCTTGGTAAAAATTTTTTCAAAAATGTTTGAAAAAAATTTTCAAAAAATTTTTTTTCCTGAAACAGGTTTAGCGCGTCATGAAACGTGGAAATTTTAAATTTGAGCAAAAAAAAATTTTTTTCACTATTTATTCCGTTTAGACGGTCCACCCTGTATATTTTTCAGTGAAAATTCTACCAGTTCTTCGCTGACAGTAGGGCTAACTACCTACCAAATTTGACTGCTCTCCGTCAAGTAGTTTTTTAGTAAATACACCAACAGACAGACAGACAGACAGACAGACAGACAGACAGACAGACAGACAGACAGACAGACAGACTGACGGAATTGAAAAACCTATATTTTCGGAATCTACGTGTTCTGAAACGTCAGAATCCGAAAAAATCTCGGAGGGTGATTTTTTCTCGAATACAATACTTCCCTTCGGTATGCGAGGGAAGTAAAAATCGGTAAAGGTATTTACACAGAACTTCCCTCTTTACTCATACAGGACGGTCCCTCTCAAAAATTATTAATTAAGAAATGACATATGAGAATTATAATCGCAATGTAGTTAGCCCTATTATTACAGTGAAAACCTGATAACTTGTTCCCATTATCTACTCTATAGTGGTAAGGGAAAAAAAATCATTTTTTTTCCCTTTATTATCAAAACATTTTTTTAAATAGGTTTAGAATGTAATGAAACGTGGAAATTTTAAAATCGAAGAAAACAATTTTCTTTCCATCATCTGTTTTCTTGTAGTGGCAAAAAAATTAAAAAACATATTTTTTTAATATTCAAAATAATTTTTTTTTAAATTTTTAAAATGTCATGAAACGTGAAAATTTTCAATTTGAGCAAAAAGAATTTTTTTTCCATCATCCATTTTATACAAAATTTTGAAAATTTTATTTTTTTGTTCCATTTTAAATTTTCTTTTAAAAAAAAAAAATTAAATTAAATTTTCTTTTGATTTAGGTATGTTTAGAATGTCATGCAACGTGAAGAAATTTTCAATTTTAGCAAAAAGAATTTTTTCCATTATCCATTTTATGCAAAATTTTCAAAATTTCAAATTTCTTTTCCATTTTAAATTTTCAGTTTTTTTTTAAATAGATTTAGAATGTCACGAAAAGTGGAAATTTTTAATTTGAGCGAAAAAAATTTTTTCATTATCTATTCCCTTTAGACGCTCCACCCTGTATATTTTCGAATAAAAGTCTAACCATTTCTTCGGTGGCAGTGGCGTCAGCTACCTACCAAATTTGACCAATCTTCGTCAAGCAGTTTTTTAATTAATGCACCAACAGACCGACAGACAGACAGACTGACGGAATTGAAAAATCTATATTTTCGTAATCTACATGATCTGAAACGTGAAAATCCGAAAAAAATTCGGAGAGTGATTTTTTCTCGAATACAATAATTAAATTCATATTAAATTTTAAATTTAGTCATAGGCCACCTGGACACTAGTGTACATGGTATCAGTCAAACCCTCTCTTCTGTTTAAGGTATAGTTTTAGGGGGTGATTGTCATAATTTTTAAATTTTTTTCAAATTTCTAAAAATTATTGTAAAAAACTAATTTTCAGATCATTAGAAATAAAAAGGGTATCCTTATTACGTTTCGATAAACCAAGCCGTTCTCGAGTAATTTGTGTTTAAAAAACAACATGCGTTTACATTTTATTAATAAATTATATTACACTTAGAAGAAGAAGAATACTTTGAAATATTACTTTCAGCAATTCTCTTAATTATTAGACTTTGATTCTTTTATACTATTTAAACATAGTGATTATACGTTCTCTGAATTATCAGACGCAGTTTTGACTTTTGGAGAATGTTTTGGTAATGCTGCTAACTTTTTTAAGTACAGAACGTCGACTTAAAGAAACAAGCCTTCAAGTGAAAAACAGATACCCTGGCCGTCCAAGAATCGCAAGAACTGTTGACGTTGAAGAAGAAATATTACTGTTGTATGGAAGATTCTATGATACGTACTAGAAGATTAGGTTTAAGAATGGATATATATTGCACCAAACTTCTTTAAGAGTACTACATTAACAACAATTACATCCGTTCCTGTTTTCTTTTGTTCAGTTAGAAGTCCCATGCTTTGTTCAATGCATTTTGTAAAAATGTATCAATATTTAAATGTGATCTTGAAAAATACTAGCGAAGGCAATCATGTATCCCTTTACTTCCAGATCCACGTAGAGGAAGAAGAAATCAAGCCTAATGGTCAGGCCCCAGGAGAGGGGGGAGGTCGGGTGTGTTTCCCCCCGGACCCGGTGGTTTTTGAGGGGGCCCGGCGATTTTGAGGGGGCCCGGTATTAGCTCGAAGTTGGAGATGTGGAGGTTAGTATTTTCATTAGGTAAAACGAGAGAGGGTATACTTGTAATTGATTGGTGTGATAATAACGAGTTTTGAATGATTTGTATTGTTTATAATGTAGTTATGACCCAGGTAATGTTGAAACCTAGGGAATATCACCCTCCCGTTCTCCAATTTTGATAGAGACAGATATTTAATTTTGAGGAATATCACCTCTCCGCTTTTCAAATTGCCGGCCGAGATAAATATTCAATTCTATGAAAAATTACCTCCCCCCGCTCTTCAAAACTTCGATTTGGAAAAATGTTCAATCCTAAGGAATATTCCCCCCCCCCCCGTTCGTCGAAATTTTTAGAAAGATAAACAATATACAATTCAAATGTGTTGACCCGTCACTTTAACCGCGAATACCTCGGAAACGAAGGAGCAGAAAAAAAATTAAAAAATTATGTGTTCATGATGAGTCTATTCTAAATCAATCACTGAAATTTGAATAATGTACAATTAAACATTTTTGAAGTTCTGCTAAGTTATATTGAAAAATGTATTTACTTTTTGGCTACACCAGTTTTAAATCCGCTATATCTTGGAAAATATGCATACTATGTAAATCATGTTTTAGACACCGATAAAGCACGGCATTTTTTGCACGAGGAAATTTTTTCATAATTTTCTATTTTCAAATTTTGCAGTTATTTTCAAAAACGTGACGTCATGTTAATTCGGTTATGTATCAAGTATTTAATAAGTTTTTGTTAAAATAGTAAATTTTACAAAATGTGAGTATTTTTAGAAAATATTATTGGTATGTATCAAATATTAATTTAGTTATTGAGCATAATAGATAATGTTATTGCAAACTTGCAATATTATTCTTTACGCTCGATAACTAAATTAATATTTGATATATATCAATTGTTTTTTCTGAAAATGCTTATATTTTATGCAATTAACTATTTTATCAAGATAATTTGAAGTGCATTGATAAATAACCGAATAAGCATGACGTCAGGTTTTTGACAATAACTGCAAAATTTGAAAATAAAACTTATGAAAAAATTTCCTCGTACAAAAAATGCCGTGCTTTATCGGTGTCTAAAATATTATTTACATAGTATGCATATTTTCCAAGATATAATGGATTTAAACTGGTATGGTCAAAATTTCCTTAAAAAGTAGGACAGTTTTCAATATAACTTCGCAGAACTTCAAAAGTGTCCAATGCACATTATTCAAATTTCAGTGATCGATTTAGAATAGGAGGAGGAGCAGAGAAAATTATGTGTTTATTATGGGTCAATAAACACATAATTTTCTCTGCTCCTCCGCTGAAATATTCGCGGTTAAAGTGAGGGGTCAATACATTTAAATCGTATATTAGTTTATTATTATGAACGCCCTTGCTCTTCGAAATTTATATTGAAGATTGGGAGAGTTGTATGTTACAACCTCCCGGGCCCCGACTTTCTGTCGACGGCCCTGCTAATAGTCTATATAGGCAAGGATTATTTCTGTATTTAATACAATGCAACCCTCAAGAAGCCTATCAACAATTTGTCTTGTTTATAGGTACTTATGTTGATGTAGCGCCTGTACAGAATGTCATGCAAACGAAATGTTTTGAGGCCGATAACTACATGAGCGATTTCTAACTTCTCCTTGTTCATTAGGTTAAACCCTGACTAATGTTACACCAAGGACGTATAACTCCCTTAGCAGTGCTGTTAAATTTAACTTATATTATAGGTGGGGAGCCGACTGTACATATTTCCTATGGAAACTTTGTGTGAGTGAGTAACTACTACCACAGACCTACAGGGAGCCACTTTTCATATAAGCAAATTTTGCTCGCGTCATAGAATTTTGGCGTCACCTCCGGTCAAGATTTTTTAAGTTTTCTTGTCGTCGAATACATGAATAAAACTTATGTTAAGACGTAGGTTCTGAGGTATACAATGAGATTATAGTGGGGTGCCATGCTTAATTTACCCGCAACCCTGATACAGCCTCAATGAAAGTTTTTCTATTGTGTGTTTTCTTAAGTCATCGAATACATGGATGATTTTTTTTAAATTAAAGGACAAGCCTTCTAGTTATTAAAAAAATGAAAGTGCCTCTTTTTATTTGCCCGCATCTCCTTCCCAGCAAACATTTAAGTATTATTTGACGTCAAGCCTACCTAAATTATGTATAATAAATTTAGTCGCAAAATTAGAATTAACCATATTTTGGTAAAATTTACGTTGATGCTACGTGGAATCGACATAAGTGGAGAATAAGACGACGTCGAAATTAAGTTATATCAACTAAAACAGGTAAAATTACATATAAATCTTACTTGTAGTCACACAGTACATTTGGTTACTAATACCTGTTTAGGTAAATTTTACTTGAATACAACGTCAATTTGACATCAAGTTGACTAGTTTTAGGTAGAATTTACGGACATATGTGAAATTTAAAAATGACACCAAGTGGAAAAAAGTAAGATTTTTACACTTATTTGGTATTTTTCTCTATATAAGTAGTCGACATATGGTTGTCAGTCACTTGCAAAACTGAAGAGATACCTAACTCACAATAACAATACAAGATGAATGCTGGTAACTAAAATAAACACAATTTATGAGGAAAGTATTTGCAGTTCTCCCTTATTGAAATCAATGCGCCGAAAATTTTTCTGTGATAATAGCAGCTGTACTCCATAAAATACTAATGCGCCTCAAAAATATTCATCTATAAGAAAATTTATGTTACCAAATAAAAAAATTATTGTAATATTTTGAGCTGAAAGTATACTATACTTGTTAAATATGAGTTTACAGGTATAATTATGTATTTTCTTAAACTTTTCGTCAGTTTGTTTCCATATACACTCATTTTACAAACTACAATTTGGAATCATACTTCAACTGCGCTGAGAAAATATGGCGTCTTGTGCTAATTAGACCTCCAAGTTAAAATTACCATGACAATCTACGTATTTTATAGGTGGAAATTATCACAGGTCAAGTTACACGAAAATTTACGACATTTTGGTTAACTTTACCTATTGAAAATATTATTAACTCTGTTGTTATATCAAATAATTACTTGTAGGTAAATATAACCTATTTATATTACTTTATTTTGAATATACTACCTATTGATAAATTCTACTTATTATGTGTAAATTTTAACTCGACTAGTGTATTGTGTTGACGAGTGAGTTGTCATAATGGAGCCATACGATACTGCCTTGGTATTCAACAGCGCCCGAAAGTTCTGGAAGCTTGGCTGACATTCGGCAATACCCTTTTATTGAAATTCTATAGGCAATTATTTCCACATACTAGAGTGCAAATATAGTCAAGCTGTTCTCCTTTAAAAAGACTTGGATGGGAAATCTGGATGCGGAAGTAGTGATTTCTTAAGCGGTGGTTTTTTACCTTTGGCATACTTCATTTGTACATTTGCACCACGAATTATCCAACCATGCTACGTTAATGGCCTCTTTTAATGACTGAAATAATTTTTAGATAATAACTATACCACCTAAGTACCTAATGGTTCAAATAACCTAAATAATATGAATTCTACAAACAGGTTATACGGGGGTTAGCTTCTGGATTACTATTTTATAGTGAAGTTTACTTTGAGGTCGATTTGCCAGGTTACTGCGACAAGGAGGTTTAGAATGTATTTTTTTAGAGTAACTTTAAGGTCAGTTTAAGGGTAATTGACTTAATTGGTGAAATTAGGTAGATAATCTAGGTAGAATTTACCGATGTTGTCTACCTAATATTACTTCAAAGAAGAGTAATAAAAGTGACCAAATAAGTTGCTATTTAGGTATACATTACGTAGGATTTCCAACAAAATCTACCTAGAAAGATATTCGACTATTAGAAATATTTTTAGTCGCTAAAAAGGTAAATACTACCTAATTATATTACCTATTTCGACCTTATTGGAAATTTACCCTTGACGTCAATTTTGGTAAATTTTTTTAGTAGTTTCCACTTGCTGTTTTCGTTAAATTTACCTTCAAAGAAAATTGTGTATGAGGTAGATTAATTGGTATTATTTACGTAAACTTAAATCTAAATTAAGACTAATTGGTCAATTTTTATCGGAGGTCTATTTTTCCAGTCAATTTTACGTTATAATTACTTTGATAAGTAAATTCGTCTTGTCCCAAGTCGAATTGGAGCTAATTTTGACAAAAATGTTTGTTGGGTTATGGCTGCTTCGTTTCTAATTACCATAAGGCCTATAAGCATAGGCTAAATCTGTGAATTTGAACATTTACGTTTTATATATCTAGGTAACTTATCATTCTCCATTTTTAATAATCTCAATTTAATTCATTTTAAATTAATTATCGGTTTTTATGACATACAGGGCGAGTCACTACCGGATGGTCAATAACTCCTCAGCCGTTTAAAATTTGAGAAAATGTTTCTAATAAAAATTGTCGGAGGTCAAAAGGGGCATATCATAAAATTGCTTTTAAATCGACAGAGTGTTTCTTATAGAGGAGGCAAGTTAACAGTTGATTCTTTTAAATGCAATATCAAACATTTTTTTCATATATTTATATTTGACTTTTAATTCTCTATCAAGGCATATATAATTTTCGAACTAACACTGCGGCGTTGTCACGTTATTCCACAGTTTTTGGTAAAAAATGCATTTGCCTCGTTCAAGAGTAAAATCTGTAAAAAACGTGTTTTCATAAATTAGATCGTCATTGCACTTCCAACATTAGTCAAGGCCATGTACTAAATTCAAGGCTTCTCATAGTCGAACCTCTTTCTACAGGGTGTTCTCCACGATGATTCAAGTTTTTACATTTCTAAACTGCCATTAGTAATTTTTTTTTCAAATGGAAGCCCATGTCTGTTTTTAGTCAAAATGTTTCAGCAATCAATTAGTTACAACCTCATAAGGCCAACTTTCTTCGATGGTGTTTTGAAAAATTCGAGGAAAAATTAAGGTGATAAGAAAGTGTAGGCAATTGATTACTGAAACATTTTAAGTAAAAACATACATTGGCTTCTATTTAAAAAAATGAGTTATGGAAGTTTAAAAATGGAGAAACTTGAATCATCATGGAGAACACCCTGTAGGACTATGAGAAGCCTTGAAATTAGTACATGGCATTGGCTAACATTGGAAGTGAAATAACGATCTAAATTTATTAAAACACGTTTTTTACAGATTTTACTCTTGAACGCGGCAAATGCATTTTTAACAGAAACTGTGGAATAACGTGACAACGCCGCATTGTTAGTTCAAAAATTATATATGCCTAGATAGAAAATTAAGAATCAAATATAAATATATGAAAAAACTGTTTGATATTCCATTTGAAAGAATCAATTATTAACTTGCTTCCGCTAAATGAAACACTGTTGATTTAAAAACAATTTTATAATATGCGATCTTTGACCTCCGACAATTTTTATCTCAGACGTTTTTTTCAAATTTCGAACGGTTGAGGAGTTATTGATCATCCATGCAGTAGTGACTCACCCTGTAAGTCAAAATAAATGACAATAATTAATTTAAAATGAATTAAATTGAGATTATCAATAATGAAAAATAATGAATTACCTAGATATATAAATAATAAATGTTCTAATTCATAGATTTAGTCTGTGCTTATATGCCTTATGGTAATTAGAAACGAAGCAGCCATGAGGGGATGCGGGCAAATAAGAAAAGGCACCCTCATCTTTTTAATAACTAGAAGGCTTGTACTTTAATTTTTTTAAAGAATTTAGCCTGGCATCCCACTATAATCTCATTGTATACCTCAAAACCTACATCATGACGCAAGCTTTATTCATGTGTCGCAAAATTTGCTTATATGAAAAGTGGCTCCCTGTAGGTCTGTGGTAGTAGTTACTCACACAAAGTTATTCATGTATCTTATCCATAGGAAATTTGTACAGATGCATGGCTTTCTACCTATTACTTATTTGACCTAATGAATTATAAACACCCGGTTGAACATGTTTGAACATTTTACCTGGAATAGGACTAACGCTATTTCAGCCGTCATTTTTCCTCCATAGGATTCGCAAAAAATGTAAAGAGGTACATCTTTGAAAAGTGGAAGTGCATCATAAAATCCCTTTAGAAGTTCTATGAAGTCTTCAGCTATTTGCCTGTTGGTTATGGTCAATGCATTAGACGAATCTACATAACTGTATCCTGTTCCAACAGGATTATCTACAAAGAGTACATTAACATCATTAGTCCAACTGGTTTCTCTTAAATTCAAATCGGCATCTAAAGGTCCGAGTTCTGCAAAATTTCCAAATCCAGTAGAAGAAGATCCTGGTCCTCCCTGCAACCAAATAACTAGTGGCCGGTCAGTAACTTTATTTACATCTGCAGTTGTATAATGTAGCCACCAAAACATATGTGCCCGTGCTCTCACTGTGACGTAACCCCATTCTTGATCAGTGGGCCCAAAACCCTTACGAGCTGAAAAATACATAATATAAGCACAATTAAACTTCCACCAGAAAAGAGTCAATGCGCTTAGTAATTTTCATATGCTTGTATTCCAAATACGAAGACAAAGAGTATATTCTATTTGATTGGCACATTTTTAAAACCTTAAATATCGGTGGTAGGGGAAATATTTTCATATCATAGTGTTCGTCATCGAATTCTGAACAACTTTCAAAATGCTTGCCTGTACGTCCATTACGTTTCTTGTAAGCACAAAAAATGTTCCCAACTGTTTCTCTTTAAATAAGCTTTTTTTTATTGGTACCCTATTTTGCTTATTTAAAGTACGCCTCAGAGTGTTTAAATTCAACTTTTAAAAACGTGCGTTTTAAAATTACAATGGAAACATCAATAACCCGACAAACGTGAAGTCAAAATGTTAACTTTTTAATTATTGATCTGACAGGAATTATTGCGGAATTAATCGCGAATCTTCTTTTCTATTTAAGTAATCAATGTTAGAACTCATTTTAAAGCAATATACTATCAGTAACAACTGTAGTGACAATAAATAATTAATCCTATATGTGATAGATTGCAAATTAATTTTTGAATTCCTCATTTGACACTGACAGGTATCCTGATGTCACATCACGAATTCAACCATTTTATATTTTTAATTCTTATTTCCATTTTTTGTAGTAATAATACCAGTATTTATGATTTCAAAGTGTACCAATAAAAAAAAATAGCGTAAAGTATTCGTGGATAACTAGTCTTTAAAACACTTGCTCTATTTCGAGCACTCCGGCTGCGCCAAAGCAATTATTTTATACCACCGATTCACTATTGCCCGCATAGGCAAGAAGGCCGTTTTTTAACATTGTTTTTTGCACAGCGACGGTGGTTTATGCCACGCTAGGCTTATATACTCATTCAAATGGTGGCAGCGACTGTTCCTTGAGTATTATTATAAACATTTAAATAAGTTTACACAATTAATACATTTTCAAGTACTTATTTCCAATATCTGTAATGTAAAAATAATTTCGGTAACTCCCAACTTCAGAAAAATTAAATTTTATAATACGTCACAAACGGAGATAAGAAACATTAATACGCATGCTAATATTTCAATTGAATTAAATATATAATTGACAGATATAAGGATATCTAGTAATAAGATTACCTTTCAAGTACCTACATACCTAAATTATTTACACACTATCGATATTTATCTCATGCGGTGCCATTCAGTTCATTTACTAACTGGCTCTATTCAATTCACATTATTTACTAAAATAGGATGTCGTTAGTTCATCTAACAATAATAAGTAATTTATACTTGTTACTACATTTTGAAAAAAAATGTAGTATACGTTTAGCATTTTTCCGGTGCACCGTCGAAACCCGAAAAAAACGTCGGATCGATTTGAAAGTCATAGCTATCGATTCGAGAGCGAATTTAGAAAATTCCGTCCGTCGGTCAGTCGGTCTGTCGGTCTGTCGGTCTGTCGGTCTGTCTGTCTGTCTGTCTGTCTGTCTGTCTGTCTGTCTGTCTGTCTGTCTGTCTGTCACGCCCAGCCCCCTTAATCCGTTTTCGGATTGCGATGAAACTTGGGTGGTTAATAGGAGGTCTTTAGAAAACCTTAACGCCGAAGGCTCGGCTCCGTTCGGAAACCGGAAGTACCCGATATAGACGTTTCGAGTTTTTCGGGAGAAATTGAATAACTCGATAACGGGTAGTCGGATCGAGACGTTTCAAAAAAGGAATGGTGCCGCTCACAAAGCTCTACAAATAAGTATACCAGAGGCTATGTCAAAAAACAAATGAAAATTGATGTTTTTTGCATAAAACTGGTTTTCTCGAAATCGGGCTAGGAAGCACGATAACTGTCCAGAATATTGATCGATTTCGATGAGACTTGGTGGGATTAAAGGTACCCGGCCACAAATCAAGCCTATTGCTGGCGGCCCGAATCCGTTGACCGCAAGTATGTTTTCCAGGGCCGAGTATGATTTTTCAAAGATATTAATAACTCCCGAACCGAAGGTCCGATTTTGATTTTCAAAAATGGCAATTGTAGGGCTCGATTAGATCTATTAGTTGACGTTTGGGAGAAATTTGAGAAAACAAAAGCGAATCTACAAATCTTGGAAAACTTGATTTTTTTGATAAATTCTACAAATTCCGAACAGTTTCCTAATAAAAATCGAAAATTAACTATTCCGTCGATCTATCTCTATAACCAGTAAAAGGAATGGACCTTTTTGGACAAAAAATCTGAAATAGAGTTTTTTCGAAAAATTTAAAATAAACGAGTTATTTACGAAAATGCATTCCATAGAATTATTTAAAAAAATATTACAAATTGATAAGTGATAATGTTGTATTTAAACTATCATCATTCATTTCCTTATTTTCATTTACTAAATAAAAATAGAGCCGATGCCCTTTCCGTGTTTCAAAATGTAGTTAGCTTTTACTTTAGTCAATGCAAAAAGAAAAAAAAAAGAAAAACAAAACATGTCAAAGCACTGAGTCATCTTGCGACCCTCTGCTGAAAATGTAATGAATCATCCCAACAAATTGAACAAAAGGCATATCAAAGTGTAGTTTTTTTCACTTGTTACTTATTACTTCCACATCCACGTAGAGGAGTGGAAGTATAGTAATAGTAAAAAAAAAACAAAAATTTTTATTGTTGAAATAGGCTTAAAATGTCATGAAACGGGATTTTAGATTTGAGCACAAAAAATTCTGTCTGTCGGTCGTCTGTCTGTTGGTCGGTCTCTCTGTCTGTCTGTAACTTTTTGTGCGCACGTTTTCTTTGGAACGGTTTAAGATATTATGACTTGAAATTTGGTACACGTATGTACCATAACGGTATCTGGAACTGGATTGTTTTTTGAACATATATGTAGAAAATAACTAGAGCAAGCTGGTAAGTGTACAGAAATTTGGGACTTGGTGTATATACTAGAAGCGAAGGCTTTAGATTTTTTTATATTATTTCCCATGCCCCCACCACCCCCACTCTATTATTAAAGTGGTTGATAAGGTAAAATTGAGATATTCACTTGAAATTTGATACACGTATGTATTCTAACGACATATGGAACTAGATTATATTTTGAGATGATTCCGTTGAAGGGTTGGAGGTTAAACAGGGAAAATACTTGGGATTTCGTGTAAATACTAAAAACTAAATCCGCATGTTTCTTTCTAATATTTTTTACCACCACAACTTCATTATTAAAGGGGATAAAAATAAATAAAGATTTTTATTTGAAAGTTAGTACGCGTATGTATTGTAATGACGTCTGATTGAGATGATTCCGTTTCAGGGGTACCAGGTAGGAGGTTCTAAATAGGGGAAAAGCAGAACAGTAGCTAATAAGAGATGTATCCTTTAAAGTGACTTCGTACTTGGATGTAAAATCTGGATGTGGAAGTAATGATTTCTAAGGCAGCGGTTTTACTTAATTAGGTACCTAGTCTCTTCTCATAAATAATTTAAAAAGAAGCAGTTTATATATGTTGTTTTTTATTCTCCTAATAGATAAGATTCCGAATGACTTATATCCCTCCAAGGGATCTAAAAATCCACTACGCAATTTTCGTTTAAGTTTGCATTAGAGGTGTTTTAAAACCTCATGAGCCGTGACCTTCATATGCGCAGAGACATAATCCGTCCTGTTGACTCAGTTACACTTCTTAAAAATATTATATTTATTGTTTACAATTTATCCCGAGCTCTTGTTTATGTATACAGTAAGGCAGCCTCCAGTGTCTTCAAAAACATACTTATAACTCAGATTAAACTTTGCCTTTTGCGCATTTCGCGGCTCATGAGATTCTGAAACACCTCTACTTCCGAGTTTGAGGGTATGTATACTGTATACAGACCTCTGGAAGAGGCCGGGCCGGCGGAAAGACCGAGCGACGCGGGCGCTTAGTGCAAGGGACGCCACACGATGAAAATTAAAATGTTTAAAAATACCAATCTGGACAGAACTCTTATTTACAAATAAGCACATCAATAATTACTGCCAAAATATTGGCAATTACCAGACCGTATCAGATTAAATGCTCTAAAATCTGCATAAACATTATTATTCATCTTACTTGTATCAAGCTAATAACCCTAAAACAGTTTAGTCAAACCCATTGGGATAGCCGTATTAATGCAATTACTCCATTACGCTATCAAATTGGGCAAATATATGTTGCTCTACGTGAGGCTTCCAATGACAATAATAAGATTGATGTTTTTGGTGAAAATACTGCCACAAATTTCACCGAAAAAATTAAGAAGATTAGTTTATTTGCTCTATCATCGCTTCATGTCAGATATTGTACAGAATTAACCTAGTTAGTAAAACCCCACTGGAAGAGGCGATTTATGAATACATACAAACAGCAACTGACTGCAGATCAAGGATTTGAAGAAATTTTAGTGGATGCTAGAGGTTTAATGGAAATTTTAGAAACTGAACCACACTCTGAGCAGCCCACAAGAATTCTCCATCTTAGACATGGTTATGAACTCATTAAAAGAAAGATTTAAGCAGCTTGAAAAATACAAGATATGTTTACCTTTTTGTACGATATTAATAGTGAAATGAACAGCAGAGTTATCGAAAAAAAAAAAAAAATGCGAAATAGATTTCCAACTATCGCTAACAGATAGTAACCATTGAGATGTTGATGGATTATAGCTTTACCAGGAGCCTACGGTGTTGTCTTCACTAGTTGCCCATGGCCATGGAAGTTCGCCAACCGATGTACTGAATTTTATACGTAAAAACTGTTTAATCGAGGATTCTGCTGCGAATGTTATTAACATTGCCCATAATAACCGTCGCATCAGAGGAAAGAAGCTTCTCTAAATTAATGTTAGCAAAAAATTATTAGCCGCCATCAATGTCACAAGATCGTTTAGTTGCGCTGGTGATAATGTCGATCGAGTACGACATATTAAGCAAAATTATCATTAAAGACTTTTCCGACGCGAAGGCTTGAAAGGCTGTTTTTTCTTAAATATATGTATATAAGTATATAAATAGATTTATTTTATAAAGTAAACGTAAACAGCTTATAATCTGCGTGTATTTTTTTTATCTAATTAGTAATTGGTGGTTCCAAAAAAAGTACTTGCCAAGTCTAAATATTTTCCTTCCGCCCGCCCTGGGAACAGGGGTGAATGCAGTCGGTCAAACCGGCCTGGCAATTTTAGTAAAAGGCCCAATTCAATTGTTATTAATATTAATATTATTATCTATTTAATAAATTTTAATATAGGTAAGATATAGTAGATTAGATATATTAGTAAGTGGAAAATTTATTAAAATTTATTAACATTAAAAAACAAAGAACGAAATAAAAAGAAAAAGCATTATAACAATAAATAATAACTACTACAAAGAAACAAAAGAAAATTAACTTTTAAGTTTTAGAGATAAAAAAAAGGGTAAAAGGTCCATTAAACATTAGAGCTTTCTTAAGCAAACTGTTCGAAATGCCAAGAGTGTTGATTACTTCCATGTTGTCAACATCATTCAACAAACACTTTTCTACACATCATTATAAAAGATTCAAGTCTGTTGTCGGATAAAAGAAAAATCTAAAGTAACAGCAATCACAAAGCCCTTTGCGAAACTGGAAAATATTATCGAGAATATTGAAATTCTCGCTAAAGACTATACACAGCATGACTTTATAATCATAATAGCTGGGAAAAATGACTTTAGCAAGAAACAAGTCCCATCCCTCAGATACATAGATGAGAAAGTCAAAAAATGTTGTAACACCAATATAATTTTTTCGTCAGTTCCATATACAAATAGTCTCATTCTAAATCAACAAATTTACAAGTATAATTGTAAATTAAATACGTATGTTCAAAAACTAAACATGGTGATAGAAGAAAATATAATATATTATGAAATAAATAAGGAAAATTATCATATTAATAAAGACATTATATCTAAGGATCTCCACAATCTAATTATCAATAAACAACCTAATCACAAAAAATCATTAATATTTATAAAGACAAATGGAACATTGGATCAACTAAGTATAGAATCTGAAAAGAAAAAAGAGGTGGACTATCAAATACTAAATACTGCTGAAAAGTATGAAAATGGAAAGGTAAATAAAAACAGCTCATCAAAATCTGAAAATGAAAAATTGGAAACTGAGATGGAGTCGTCATCAATTGCATCTCAAAGTAATTTAATAGGAAGAAATAAAGTCAAATTCATTAGTGATCAATCCCTCTCTTTTTTAGGTGTAATGTAAAAAACAATGCAGTAACTTTAGTTTTATTGAACATTCAGTGTATTCGCAATAAAACTGATGACTTGTATGTGTTCTTGCAAGACCTTGACTTTCCTGGCTTAGTCAATATATAGTAGATCTAATTCCTATCATGGGGGAACACTAATACTGATAAATAATACCATGATGAACTCCTTGTCCTTTATTAGTATAAATAAATTTGATGATGCCCTAGTAGAAAAACTATTTGAGTTTTCGATTGTATATTGTAGTGTGATTGATATGTATATAGTATGTATTTATAGATCTCCTTTAACAGATGTTCTTCTTCTTAGATAAGCTTGAAACACTTTTATTCAAATTACCAACTAAATCAACTATTGTATTAACTGGAGATTTTAACATTAATTTTAGTGACAAGGGGTCAACCGACACAATATCTTTAACTAATCTTCTAACCTGTTACAATCTCAATATGCATGTTAAATCTTATACCCGTGTCTCTCAACACTCGTATAGTACAATTGATTATCTTTGCAGTAATTTAGAAAATCAAAATGTATCCTGCTCAGTCATTTCACCTGGCTTATCTGATCATGAAGCTGTCTACTGCTCTCTGCAGATAGACTCCAATACCTCTAAGTGTAAACAAAAACTTGGGCGACTATATAGTAGGACAAATTATAATAGGTTCTTTCAATACTGCTTGGAGTCTGATTGGAGAAGTGTCTCTATTAGAGATGACCCCTTTCAAGCGTTCTATGAGTGTTTAACGCATGCTTTTAGTAGGGCCTTTCCCATTCAAAAGATTAAAATAAAAAATAAAAAACCTTGGATAACCAAAGGCATAAAAATCTCTGCAAAAAATATGAGAAGTCTACACTACATACGAAAATATACTAATGAGGCATTATTTTTAAATTATTATACAAAATACCGTAACACCTACAGAAAAATAATTAAAGCGGCAAAAGAAAGCTATTACAACACTAGAATTGAACAGGCAAATAATAAGCCTAAGGAAAGTTGGGCAATTATAAATGAGCTTACAGGGAAAGTCCTCCGTCCAACAAAAATTGATATAAATTCGAATGACCTAAATAACTATTATTGTTCTATTGCAGATAAACTAACTGAACATATAATTCCCTTAAACGATCCTCTGAGTTATATGATGGAAATAAATAATAATCAAGTATTACATTTATACAACACTAATATAGTTGAATTGAAAGGAATTATTAAGGACATAACAAATAAAAATTCTTCCGGTGTTGACGAAATATCCATAAAAATATTTGAAAATCTACCAGAATCTGCTCTGGATGTGTTGGTTTGTCTTATAAATATGTCTTTTCAATCAGGAGTTTTTCCATCGTTTTTAAAGACTTCCCTAGTTATCCCACTATATAAAGGCGGGGATGTTGAAAACCCATCCAACTACCGACCCATATCATTAATTCCCACACTAGCCAAAATTATAGAAAAACTAATAAAAAAAAGGGTTATGGAGTTTTTGTTATCTGTCAATTTACTAAGTGACTATCAATTTGGTTTTCAACAAAATAAAAGCACTAATGATGCAATGTTTTCCTTCCTAAATACGGTTTACACCAAATTAAATGAAGGGGAGTTTGCTGCTGCCATATTTTGTGACTTGTCAAAGGCCTTTGACTGTGTTCAACATGGAATATTGCTGCAAAAATTAGAACGCTATGGTTTCAGAGGCAGTACCCTTGAATGGTTTAAATCTTATTTGTCAGACCGTAAGCAAATTGTTAAGATTCCAAATAAGTCCGATGAACTTAATATAAACTGTGGGGTACCTCAAGGCTCTGTTCTTGGCCCAATTCTGTTTTTGCTATATATTAATGACCTAACAACAATTAATATTACAGGAAAGTTTACCTTGTTTGCCGACGATACCACAATATTGTGGCATTGCAAAGATAAAAACATTTTGGAAGAAAACATATGCAACGATATTAAGAAAATCAAAGTTTGGTGTGATTCGAACTTACTGTCATTTAATATAGAGAAAACAAACATAATTACTTTCAAATGTAATCTGCCTGATATTCCCTTAGGGAAACATGTTCTTGAAAACAAAACGTGCTTGAAATTTTTAGGATTGAATATCGACTGCAAGTTGAAGTTTAAAGAACATATTACGAGTTTAAGTAGAAACTAGCTTCTGGATGCTATGCAGTCAGAGTGGTTTCCAATGAATTAGGATATTCAGCTGCCAAAGCCGTATATTTCTCATTAATCGAGTCACACCTGAGCTATGGGATTGCCTTTTGGGGTGTATGTAGTAAGCTTCTCATGCAACAGATATTTGTATTACAAAAGCGTGCCATCAGATATTTGAGTAAGGCTAGGGCTCGCGACTCTTGTAGGGAACTATTTGTGGCCAACAGAATTCTGACTGTGATATCCATTTTTATATTAAGCACAGTAGTCTTAGTCCATAAATACAAAAATAATGCTTATGCGACCTCAACGTATAGCACTCGACAAGTTGGTAATGTTATATTACCAACCCCAAGAACTACATTTGTCCGGGATTCTGTTGTTTACAATGGTTCAAAAATGTATAATCACTTACCGAGTCATATTAGGAACATAGTCTCCAATCGGGGTTTCAAAGTCGCAGTGAAAAATTTACTTATTGGTAGACCCTATTATGAATTAAAAGAATACTTTGACGATACATTCTGATGTATATATATGTGTATATGTTTGTTTTTAATGTTTGTCTGGAAATCATGACTAGTGGTTTCTATGTTTGTATTTTATTTTATATTTTATATATTATATTGGACTATAGTTGTATATACCTGTAGTTTTATATATTTTTTCAAGCTTTGTCAACAAGATTTTTCTTTACGACAATAAAGTATATTTTGATTGATTGATTGATTGATTGATACACTATTTCGCAACCTCTTTTTTATAAATCTTAAAATTGAAAATGACCTTTCATATTTTACTTGGGCTATTGGTAACATCAAAAGATAGATAGATAGATAGGCGTTTATTTGACTACTTTACATATACAAATACATTTGTAGCAGGTCATTACATTGTTATTACCTATGAATAATATACACATAAATAAAGATGAGTCGTACAATGTGAAATAAATTAATAAACAGACATAATAAATAAAAACCGCCTAGAGGCGTACTGCGTAAGTTACACAGCATGTTATATAACAGTTATGGGGGTAGGCATAAAATCTTCAGTTGTATAAAAACAAAACTTGAAGATATGGTTTCTAATAATAGTTTTAAATTTGTGAAAGATGTATTGTTTTATATTTTCGGGTAGTTTATTATATAAGTTCAAGTTTAATGAGTTTTTAATTGATTTTGTTAAGCGATATTTAGGAGGTTTTAACAGATTGGCCGACCTTGTGTTATGGTTATGTAGCTCAGATGGAGTTACATACGGTATGCACTGGCCAAAGCAGAATAGGATCCTTGAAATAAATTATATTGTAGTATTGCCAGGTAACAGCATTTAGCACAGTTCTGACAGCCTTCATTTTTTTGCATTTTTTTACTTAATGTAGAGTAACGACTGAGCCAATTCTTTAGGGTAGCAGCCCGCAAATCCCATCTGGAGATTTATGTCGTTCTAAGTAAAAACTAAGTATACAAACAGTCGCCCTTAATATTTTTTTGTTCATCGAGTTTTTTATTAGAAGAATTACTTCGGCCCGGCCCAGCCCGACGGGTATTTGCCCGTTTGCTCCCCGGGCCCATCCACCCCTGCGCTAGAAGGTGGGATGAGATCGCCGTCTTCCTCTGGACGTACTCCATAGTACTCATCAAATGGTAGCAGCGACTTCTGTTACTAGAAGGTGGGACGAGATCACTGTCTTTGGAGGCACTCATTCAAATGCTAGCCCACTAGCCGCGACAACTGTTACTTAACGTGGCCATTTCCTAGAAAGAGATATCTGATAGGGAAATATTTATTATTTTTGCCATAACTTGTCTTTCTTAGTACGTATATTTAAAAAGCTAAGACTACCTAAGTATAACCATAACAAGACTATTACTATGAATCTTCACTCAATAATTTCAGTAGTTTGCAAAATGATTAGATTTAAATTTAAAGATTATGGTAATCCTCCTATTTCGTAGATTTAAATCTAACTGTTTTGGAAACGACTGGAATTATTGGGTAATTCATAACAATAGTCCTATTATGGTTCTACTTAGGTAGCTTTATAGTTTTTTTTAAATATACGTACTAAGGCAAAATAATAATAACAATAAATATTTCTCGATCAGATATCTTTCTCTTGGAAATGACCACCTTAAGTAGGTATTTTACTATCGAGTATGAATATGTATATTGTAATTGTAAGAAAAATAAGTCCATTTCCTATAACTATAATAATAAATGAATTAAACGGTCTGATATAAAACGCAACTTGGGCTAATTGTTCCATATAGAGTAAGGCTTATCAGTAGTGTGTATTTTTTTATGCCTTAAATTGAAAAGTAACCTCGAAAACGGGGGGGGGGGGGGGGTAGGGGGTTAGCCATAATATTTGGTTGCTAACCCTTGTTAGTTAACCCTTTTCTTACAACTTTGGCATGGACTATAATGGTATTATCGTACAAGAGCTGAAAAGGTTATGTGCAGATCGGGTGGTCGGGTGGCGCTTACACATATACCTTGTTTTCCACTCCGGTATGCGTTTTTATTATACTTTTCGAAAGTAGATGGTATTCTTACCTCAACGATGTATCTTTACTCTTTTCCGTTCATTTTCCGTTAAAAAAAGGACTGTTCAAGTCCTGTGAGAGCGGGGCCTTTCGAATATTATAATATTTCATCTACGTAGACTACAGTACACCATAGTTGATGTAAGTGTCAGAGCTTTGAGGTTGGCAATTTCAAATATTTTAAGAAGTAATACAACGTTTTGAAGGTTAGTCTAGTTTTGAATCTCCGTAACTATACTGTTTCGATTTATCTGCTTATATGATGGTACAAGAAACTTTTTAGACGATATCGGTAAATATTTCTTTTAAAAGAAATAAAATATCTTTTCAGTATGCTGTCGTATTCACGCATGTTCTTTTAATTAAGTTTAGGATAAAAACTTGAAGTATCAATGCGAAAAATGCCAGAATATGTTTCTTAACTTGTTATATTGGGCTTTAAAGAGCGTGATATTCGATTCGATAATCTTTATTTAAAGAAAATAGCACAAGAACTATTAAACTTAAAGGTCAAACAATAACTCCAATTTAATTATAAGAAATTAAGATTTCAGATTGATCTGTAAATATAAAATGACATCATAAGCAAGTAATGAAATTTTTTATTTCTTAAAATCATGTAAAAATTAAAATTGCAAATGCCTTTGTAATTTTTATATTATTGTTGATAACCTAATTTTGGCGGGGTACTCAAGTTCCGAATCCCACAACAGCGAGTCTTGAGTATACATTCTAGCACCTGCGGAACGAAGGCCTGCACGGCAGAAGTCAGCAGTAACAGGTCCGATTATTATTAACCAACTCAAGGAATGTTCCCAAACAATTGGTGGGGATGTTCCAGCCAGTTCCAGTAGCTGTCCTATTTTTATAATATATTTTTATGAATTACACCCCTTGAAACTGGAGATTGATACGCCTATGCCTAATAGTGAGTGACTAGAAAGAGATAGTTTTCTAGAGTGTGGTGAGAGAAGATTCTTGATTGTTTCTGGATGGATCTAGAGGATCAGAGTATATAAGGCGCGATTACCGGCGCAGAGGGGGAGTTTTATAAAAGTAAAGAAGTTTATTAAAGTGAAGTTTCGCAGTGAAAAAAAGTGAGGTTAAATATCAAGTAAACAAAGTGTAAAGGTTATTTTGAAGTATTGTATAGTCAGTAAATTATTAAATAAAGTGTTAGTGGTTTACCCCTTGTTAAAATTATTTAGAACCCACAGATTCATACAGGGTGTTTCCTAAAGAGGCGGAAATACGTAACAAACTGATGTCAGAAGCGGAATTTTAACAAGAGGATTTGAGAAGACTGGGAAGTATTCTCGGAGTTAGTGCTAACACAGGAGGACTAATTTACTGGACATTGTTCGAGGATTATTTTCGAACAGAAAAACAGTGAAGTGCATTTTTGAGACATTTTTAGAACATTTTATTAGGACATTAGTGATAGTGATTAAATCCTTTGAACTAAGAAGAGATAAAGACTTTAGATAAGACTTTTCTTCGAGCTGTTTCGAGATTTTTGGATAGTTATATTACCGATATTGACGTGATTGTTAAATTTTGTTGATTTTATCGTAATTGTATGCCGATAACGACCAGAAGCATGGCATCCGAAAAACAAATACAGGACTTATTCGCCCAAATGCAAAAGATGATGATGGACCAAGAAAAGAAACGCCTGGAAGAAAAAGAAGAACAGGAAAGAAAGCGCCAGGAAGAGAAAGAAGAACGAGAAAGAAAACGACAAGAAAAAGAACAAAAACGTCAAAGGAAAAAGAAGAACAAGAACTAAGACGTCAAGAAGAGAAGAAACGCCGTCAAAAGGAAAATGACGACTTAAGAAAAGCTATTGAGACGCAACAGAATGCTTTGTGTACAGTCGCTGAAGAACTCAAAAATAAGATCGAAGTAAAAATGGACAAGGTCGAGGAGGAATTAAGTGGAGTCAAAGAAGAAGTAAGCGAAGTCAAAGAAAAAGTAGACAAGGTTGAAAGAAAATTTCACAACGCTGAGGTAAAAGTAAATAAAGTCGAATCAAAGATGGACAAGTTTGAAGAAAAGTCAAAGGAGAAATAGGCCAGCTTAAACGACAGTTGAGGGATAGAGGAAGCCAGCAGATAGTGTCTTCAGGCCAACAATTTAAACTTCCCTCCTCTGATGGTCAAGTTCTTGGATAACGTACAAGAAACAGTTTGAGGCAGCAGCAAGTGCAAACAACTGGAATGACGAGGAGAGGGCATTAGTCCTGGCTTTAAGATGCCAAGCATTGGAGTTGCTCCAGACAATTCCGGCAGACCAACAACAGAACTTCAGAGTTTTAGAAGCTGCCTTAGATCTACGATATGGCGATCAACACCTTGCTCAAGTATACCAGACCCAGCTGAAATTGCGCGTTCAGAAAGCTGGAGAGAGTCTGCAAGAAAGACTGGCACATTTAGCATATCCTAGTGCGCCAAGAGAATTTAAAGAGCAATTGACAGAGGGGCCATTCCTAGATGGGATTAGGGACGAGGAGATCAGGCGAGTCCTCAGGCTATCCCAATATAACACTAGTAGTGAAGCTTTGGTGCGTGCACTAGAAGTAGAAGCCATCTATAGGGATACTTCAAAGTCAAGAGTGTGGGCTACGACGCTTGAAGAATCTGAGCCAGAAAAGGAGAACCAAAGCCCTACGTTGACCAAGATGGAGAAAATTATTACTCAACTACTGACTAAATTGGATACTGCAGGAAGACAAGGAAAGCCAGGCGGGGGTATTAAATGCTACAACTGCCGCAGAGCAGGACATATCAAATGAGGCTGTCGACATCGAAAGTCGAGAAATGTAAATGCTGGAAAGGTTGAAGAGACTCAGAATAGAAGTAGTGGAAGGCCAAGTGGACGGCGTATGAAATGTCATAGGTGCGGAGAACTAGGACATATCCAGCTAGAATATCCACGGAAGAGCTTGGAGAGAGTAGATGCCGACGCTGTGAAGCCGAGGGGAAAACCGAAAGAAGCCGATACCAGAGAGGCTGTGCCAGATAATGAACGTGGTGCCCCTAGAGAAGTGAAGATTTGCCAGCTTCGGGGCATTGCGAGAAGTCCACCACTACAAGGATATGAGAAGGAAATGAAAACCCAGAAAAATGCAGATATTTCATCCAGAAGAAGGTGCAAGGAAGGTTGCAAGTACTGCCACCAGGTGAATCTGCAGGTCATGGGAGCGGTCAACACTGTCAAGGTGGAGGTACCGGATGACAGGGAAAATGGAGCGCTAAGAAAAGATGAATTGAACGATGCGGAAATTGGGCCTATATTAAGAGCCAAAGAAAGGGGAATTCGTCCAAAATGGAAGGATGTTTGGACAAAAGAGTGGGACTGAAGGCACTATGGGCACAGTGGGACTCACTGAAAGTCATGAACGTGCTGTTGCGGAGAGCATGGGAAAGCCCGGATTGAAAACAGGTGGTTATGCGTCTAGTGATTCCCAGGTGTCGAATAGCAAAGGTGCTTCAGGAAGTGCACAATGGAACATCCGATGGACACTTTCGGTGTTAACAAGACCCTGAAGAAAATACGAGAACGATTTTATTATTTAACGAGATGTGGAGGCTTGGTGTCGCAAATGCAAGATTTGTGCAGCCAGTAAAGGACCACAGACTGGAAGTAAGGGTGAAGGGTTCAATGCCGGAGCTCCTTTCAAGAGGTTGGCTAACAATATAGTGGAGCCATCACCAGCCAGTGACCGAATGAAGGCTCGATATGACTGAAAGGGTAGTTCAAAAAGGTTCGTCAAGGTGGGAGAGCTGGTTTGGCTGTACAACCCGCAGCAAAGGAAAGGAAAGCCACCGAAATCACCTTGGGATGGATCGTACACTGTTATTACCCTAATTAATGATGTCCAAGATGAAGATCGTGCATTTGGATAGACTGGCGAAATACATCGATGATTCTGAGTTGCCTGATCGGGACGATCAGGCTTAAGGAGGGGGCAGTGTTATGAATTTTACCCCCTTGAAACTGGAGATTGATACGCCTATGCCTAATAGTGAGTGATTCGAAACTTGTAGAAAGAGATATTTTTCTAGAGTGTGGTGAGAGAAGATTCTTGATTGTTTCTGGATGGATCTAGAGGGAATTTCAGAGTATATAAGGCGCTATTACCGGTGCAGAGGGGGAAGTTTTATAAAAGTAAAGAAGTTTATTAAAGTGAAGTTTCGCAGCGAAAAAAAGTGAGGTTAAATATCAAGTAAACAAAGTGTAAAGGTTATTTTGAAGTATTGTATAGTCAGTAAATTATTAAATAAAGTGTTAGTGGTTTACCCCTTGTTAAAATTATTTAGAACCCACAGATTCTTACAGGGTGTTTCCTAAAGAGGCGGAAATACGTAACAATATTCTATTATAATACGACGTACCGGACAGATGCTTTTAAAGCTTCAAAAAGGGAAACAAACTAGATATTGAGAACTTTAGACCAATCTCTGTAATTTGTAACTTCTGTAAATTCTTAGAAATATTGCTTCATGATAGAATTGATATCATTCAATTAACAACAAAATCTTTATTCAACATGGATTTATGAAAGGGCGTTCAACATCAGTAAATTTATTCTGTGTAACTCAATATACTTCTGAATCCTTAGATGAACGTGGGCAGGTAGATGTCATATATACCATACCGATTTCTCCAAAGCGTTTGATAGACTTGATCACCAGTTGTTACTTAAAAAATGAGAAAAAATCGGCTTCTCATATTCTTTGCTCCTTTTGTTTAAATCTTATTTAATGAATAGGAGTCAGTACGTTGCATTAAATGGGTTCAAATCGATCGAATTTGCTGCCACATCTGGAGTTCCCCAGGGATCTTTCTGGGGCCCTTATTTTTATTAACTAAACTATATTTATTAACGACATAGTGAACGAAATTAATTTGCCTCACCTTTTATATGCCGACGACCTAAAAATTTTCACAGTAATTGATGAAATCAATGACTTTTTTCAACTTCAGACTTCTCTTGACAAAATAAACACCTGGTGTATAGTAAATAAATTATTCATGAATCCTAGTAAATGTAACGCAATGTCCTTTTCTTTAAAAACATCACCTTTTATTTTTGATTATAGGTTAGATAATGATACATACTTCAAAGACCTATAACATTTTGCGAACTCGGCGTAACTTTTGATAGTAAATTATCCTTCACTGATCATATCGATACCATTGTGTCTGAAGCCTCCAAAGCCCTTGGATTCATCGTTCGTACTAGTCGAGAGTTCACTAATACTAATACTCTGAAAATTCTTTATCAAACCTTCGTCAGATCGAAACTTGAGTACGCATCGCAAATTTGGAGTTCCAGTTATGATGTTCACAAGAATAACTTGGAGGCAGTGCAACGTAGATTTCTTAAATTACTGTGGTTCAAATCCGACGGTACCTATCCAGTGATTGGTTTTCCGCAAAGTAACTTGCTTGAAAGATATTCTATGACTACTCTTGAGGATAGGCGTACGTACTTTTCTCAAGTATTTTTGTTTAAATTATTACACAATGATTTTGACGCACCCGAAATATTTAGTAAGCTTAATTTTCACGTTCCCAGATTAACCTCTCGTAATCACCAAGTTTTCTATTTACCTACGCCGCGTACCAACGTACTAAATAATTCACTTTTGTATACGATTTGCAGTACTTCTAACAAATTATGTAGCGACTTCAATATTTTTAATTGCAGCCTTAGTGACATAAAACAAAATGTTCTGAATTAAATAACCAGTGAGTGTCTTTGTTTTTCTTAATTTACTTTGAATCACATATGTGTATATAGGTATATATAGTTTTTATATTTAAACATTTCCCATGTTATTTTTTTCTCTCTCTTCGTATCATTAGTTAATCATAGTTTGTACATTTAAGTAAATTTTGCCTTCATTTTACTTTCTTTCTATGTTGTTGTATATTATATAATTAATGCTTTGTATGCCTTTATTCCTGTTCTGTAATTGGGTATCTTACCTGTTGAACAGTGTATGCAATAAATAAATAAATAAATAAATAAACACAAATAGAGAACTATTACGCAAAAGACAAGACGTGGCTATGGGGAATGTTAGAAAAAGATAAAAGTCACTTTTAAAACAGTTTTTAGGTTGCGTTTCAAATTGGAAAGGTGTATAGACCAGGTGGTGTGGACGCATGCGTTTCGAATATATTTCGAACGCAGACAGAGTTTCTTTACTGGAATCACTTCAGGATAGTGCACCGATTATGAAAATCTATGTTACCGGGTGGTAGCCTTGTTTAAAACAATTTTGTTTATAAGAAAAGGGACTATTACATTTTTTGAACCCAACAATTTTTTACCGATTTCCAACAATAAATGTTTCATAACTCTTGTTCGGAAAGTTGATGTTTTCAATGTTTACAATTTTCAAAAGTTGAAAAATTGTCAATTTCTCGTTTTATCACACTTTTAGTGCGTCAAGCTCTAAAACACAATAAAAAATATATATTTTATAATAATTACAAAACTTTTTATAATAACTTAGACTTTGCATATGAACTTCCAAAATATGGAACTGACGATTTTCAATTTTATAGCTCATAGAGACTACTTTTCTTCGACGATTTTTTAAAAACTCATGTAGAGGAATAGTTGTCACTATGAATTTTAGCGTGTAGGTAATAAATTGCTGAAACATTTTAAGTCAAAACATATAGAGCGTACCATTTGAAAATGTTGAGTTATGACAGTTAAAAGTATAAAAATTTAAATAATCGCGAAGACCACCCTGTAGAACTAGGTTTACCTTTGAAAGGTCTGGAAACTGGTGCATGGCTTTGACTAACATTCAAAATGAAACAGGTCGTCAAATTCAAGAAAATACGTTCTTTTGTAGATGCCGTCCACGCGTGACTCACCTTGTATATATACTTCTGTGTATCCACACTGTGGAACACTACCTAAGTAACGTGTTTGAAATCATAAATAAAATTCACAAAATTGTATGTATTTTAGAAAATAACCATAACAGTTTTACTTTAACGGATCATACAGAAGCAGGAATATCTGTGGTTTATTTAATTGATTCAAGTTCACTTATTCTCAGCGAGTAGGATGCAGAGAATGAAACTTGATATTGAATACGAACAAAATATTTAAATAAACATAAAATGAAGTTAATTTAGTTTTAACAAGGTTATTCTAAATACTATATGATAAAACATGAACTTGCAGAGACTCACAGTCTCATTTTAAATGATTTAGAATGAAATTGGAAAACAATAAAGTAAAATTTATAAAATCTGACGTTCATGTCAAAACTTAGGGCTGAAAATTTAAATTGTGTAGAAACACTGTAAATCTACACAAAATGAATATTGAATGAAAGACTATTAACAGTAGTTGCATTGCAGCGTGATAAATTCAGAAATAGTAAGTCCATATAATACAAAACACTGAATGACATTTTAAGTTTTCAGATATTTTCAAATATCATTGCAGAAAGGTGTTTTGTAAATGATATTTCACATCATGCAGAAAGAAAGGACTAATAGTATGATGTTAAATGTTTGTTGGCGTATCAATTTCTTATTTTAGTTTATAATATCAGTATTCTGTCAGTATGAAAAACTGCAGTATGTTTTTAGCTACTAGCATTTTGTGTTTATCATTGCTATTCATCTAAATGTATGAATTAGTATTTATTTGAGATTGGAATTGTTAATTGTAGTTATAAGTAGATTTTAAAAAGTATATGTAATATGTCAATATATTTCGAGTAATTACAATTATTCACTTAATCCTGAAAAGTAGAATAAGAAATTCATCAGGAAAATTAAAGAATTAAAAACAGTATTCAATTAATATAAAGAACAAACAAAACTGAATAGTTTAAATTTTAAATTAAAATTAAAGCTTTACAATATCACAAATCCATGATACATATTTATTTTAAATAAAAGGCCATATTTATCAGTTTCAGTTAAGTTAGATTTTGTTATTTAAATTTGTTAATTACATTCCAAGTTCAAATTTGTTAATAAATTAATACTTTGTTCGTTCAATATTGAGTTTGATTTATTTAGATTGTTATCTTGATCGATGAGCATTTATTGAACCGACTTCGTTGAACCTTGAGTAAGAGTCATTCTATAGATTGTAGATAGTCACGCTAATGGTGTTCTATAGTCTATAATATTAACAGCTTTTAAGAACCTGTTTGGCGCCCAGTAAAATCATTTCAATTTACTTTCAAAAAGTAAATTCGAACGTATAAAAATATAAAATAGAATGAAAATATAGAACAATACATAAATGATTTATGCTAATAAAGAGCGAATACTTTTTAAACCTTTCATGAACAGAGTAATAATTTAATTAAAATCCTATATGAAATTAAATAGGTAATTAATTAATTAATTATTTATAAACAAAATTTCAATAGTTAATTAACAATAACAACAGAATTAATAAATAGAAAATAATAAATTAACGATCATGATACCATAAACAACAGAGATCCCACTATAGGTATGCTTAAGCAATACAGTAACTTGGAGAGAATTAGAACGGTTGGCATACGTGCGTGCGACTAAAAACATAGGATTTTTACATATAAGTATATAAAAATTTAATTTTTTGGATGTTCATATGAAAGGTCTAAAGATGTAATAAAAATTTAAGTATGTAAAAATCATATTTTTTTAATATAGGTGCTTCTAGAGTGTCAAAAATGAGAAATTAAAAAAATTACTAACATTAAAATTATCAACTTCACGAAACGATATTATTAAACATTTGTTATTGGAAATAATGGAAATCGCTCAAAAATATAAAATAATAGAGTTTGATTGAAAAAATTTAGAAATAATTTATGATTTGGGGGCACAAGAACAAGAAAAAGTGATTTTTATAAACGTCGGGGTGTATGTATGTTTGTATGGGGACACAATAGCGCCAAAACTAACGAATGTATTTTGATGAAAGGATAATATTGGTATCGTAGATGAGCTGAAAAGGCTTTGTACCTTACATCATTCTATTCATTTTTCGTTAAAAAAGAATTGTTCAAGTCCTGTGATAATGGGTCGTTTAAATATTATGATAATTATTATTTCATCTACGTATTTTAACAAATAATACCATGTATTAACCCTTTTGTGCCCGAATTGCGATTTAGGCATATGAGACATTTTTGGTGTGTGTTTTTCAATTACAAGCAGTTGGTGCTTCCATCCGCTTTCAGTAGCTGCCCATGCTTTAAATTGTTATCACCAATTTTATTTTTCAAAATGTAATTTTTTATGTGTAAGGCAAGGTAAACTTTATTTTACTTTTATTTATCACCCTACTCTTATTTGTTGAAAAAGATTTACATTTAATTTATGTCATTTTCAAATTCGTAATAGACCATCTCATAACCTAAAAACGTGTGCACACAATTTTCAAAGAATCTTTCTCTTTCGATTTGTGGTTTTGTTTAAAAGAAAAAGTAATTGAAAATAAAAATCGGTAAAGGTATTTACACAGAACTTCCCTCTTTATGAAAATAATAATCGAAATTTAGTTATGAATATTATTACAAAAAAACCTCATAACTCTTGGCCAAAAAAATATGCAGAGTGGTCATCAGATATCAAAAATTCAATATTAAATAAAAGGTGCCAAATATGGAAGGTTTGCATATATACCTTGAATTATTTCTTAGGTTGACCACCCTCTATATTTTTCAATAAACCTATAATAGATGTCTTCCTTGCCAACTGTGTTAACTGTATGCCAAATATTATAGGTATCTGTCATATTTTTAGTTGCACATCCACGTAGTGGAGTGAAAGTATAGTAGTGGTTTTTAATAGAATGCCATGAAACGTAACAATTTTATTTTATTATCGATTTCTTCTAGACGATTCACTCTGTATATTTTCCAGTGAAAGTCTAACCATTTCTGCGCCGGCAGTGGCATCAACTACTTGCCAGATTTGACTGTTCTGCGTCAAGTAGTTTTTTAGTTAATGCACCGACAGACACCAGACCGACAGACTGACGGATTTGAAAAACCTATATGTTTGCAATCTACATGATCCGAAACGTGAAAATCCGAAGAAATCTCAAAGGGTGATTTTTCTCGAATGCAATACTTTCCTTCGGTATGCGAGGGAAATAAAACTAAATTACTGTCGGTATTAGGTAATATGATCCAATAAACCGGGCGACGTTGAAACTTTATTTTATTATATTTAGTGGCTATTATTAAGGTGGTTCAAATGTTTCCAAACTTTCTTTTTTTACCCATTTTAGTAGCCTCTTATGTAGTTTCTACAAAATAAAAAACAATATCACCCATTTAAAATCTTTAAGCTTTAACATGTGACTCGGGCGTTACATCACTGATCTTCATATTCTCTAGTACTAAACTTTTTGCAAATCTGTACAAGTTTTACAATTCACTACAGTATTAGATTATTTTGGTTTCTTCTCCCGTAAGACCCACTGCATTAGTAGATTTTTGAGAATTTGAAAAACATATCATTTGCAATTTTTCTTAAATGTATTTTACATTTTGAAAAAATGCTACATGATAATGTAATAACCTTAATTTTTGAATATCATGCCCTTTTGCTCGTCATAATTTTATATTACTTTTATTTAGAGTTACTAAAATGTAAGCCTTCAATTAGTGTAGATTTTATCACGTGACACTGATTCCACAAAGAAGTTATTTTGAAGAGCTTTCCATCATCATCATCATAACAAATATTATTGTGAATTAAAGAAGAGAAGAGCTCTAGTAAAAGCTGTGACAACTCTGCTGCACTGCGTATTTTTCAGTAATTTCTATGTCCCACGTACGTAGAATGATGTACATCATTCTACATTTGGTGATATTCTAGAATACGAAAATGACTGACATAGTTGTATACAGTTAGAATCAAGATTCCGTTCCGGCTTTTCTCAAGATAATTTTACGACTACCTTGATAAGAAATTATAGTACTATTATAATTTCCAAACAAAAAGTGTATTTTTTTTTAGGATTTTGCGAACAGCGGAAACAAAAACTATCTATGAGAACTAAAAGAAAAACTATATGTAAAAAATTCGATAACCTCAATTCAGTAAAAAATGACTATACCGTAGGGGACGATGTTGGATGCTAATGTTATAAAGTGAATGACAAATAAAAATTTTTACTTGTTAGCATAACCAGAAGTCAGGTTATCGAAAGAATGCAAAGATTTCATTAATATTTTTACATATAGTTTTTCTTTTAGTTCTCATAGATAGTTTTTCTTTCCGCTGTTTGCAAAATCATATAAAGAATATGTTTCATTACTATAAGCAAACAAATAATAAATAATTCACTTTTAAAATAAGTGTATTTATTACAAGTCGCTAAATGTAATCGTTTTTGAGAAATCTACAATTACATTTTCAATCCAAGTGCTTAACCCAATTCGTCCAATATATTTCCTAAATTTGTGAAATATTACAATTTTGTTATTACAAAATTTGACAATATCGTGGAGCATATTTCTCAGTAACTTAACATGATATGAAGACAGAATTTGTAACAATGTTAATAAATATTGTAACCTTTGTTTATTTTTACTCTTACTAAAATTGTGTTACAAGAAATAAATATTTATAATAGAATAATGTTAATTTTTTTGTCACTAGGAATTAATAATACAATACGAAAATTAATTTTGTGCAACATTGCAGTTATTAAAATTATTAACTATCTTACATCTTACCAAGAACGACCACGAATAGTAAACAGATGAGAAAAACACTTTTCATTTTGTATGATTACACAAAACTGAGGCACCTGTCATCAATGTAAAATATTAATAAGAAAGTCTTATCAATAATTGGTAGCAAGATACTTAATCACTTAATCAGTGTTTATTTAGTAGGGAATTTAATGTTATATCGAAAACTTTACATTGCTGATATTTGATTGTCTGAATAAAATTAAATCTGTTTAGATAAATATTACTTACCAAATACGGTTGTAAACAAGACAAAAGCAGTAAAACAACTTATCATTTTCTATGATTTTACAGAATTATAATAAATAGTGAAATTATTCTAGCTTAAATAGAAAAACGCCTATCACCATTCGTTAGCAGGGTACTTAAAATATCGTACATAATTTACATTAAATTGAATTAAATTAGGCCAATACCCGTATTACTTTGTGTATTACACAATTACAACAATTTTGGCTACCAATATTCGGTTATACATTATACAAGTCAGTTGGCAGGACACTGTATGTTACATTTGGCAATGTAATTCCCCTGTAATTAGCGCAATCGACTTTATCCCCAATATTTATTTCCACATTCACGAGGTGAAGTGAAAGCATTGTAATCGTGAAAACATTTTCAATTTTTTTTTTGTTGAAATAGGTTTAAAATGTCATGAAATGTCGAGATTTTAACTTTGAGCGAAATTATGTCTGTCGGTCTGTCTGTAACTTTCTTGTGCGCACGGTTTCTTAGGAACTGATTAGGATATTAACTTGGAATTTGGTACACGTCTGTATTATAACGAAATCAGGAACTAGATTATATTTTGAGCCTACTCCGGTGAAGGGTTAGGGATAAATGGGGGTAAATAGAGGAAAATAAGTAAAGACAGCTGGTAAGAGTTCAGAAACATTGGATTTGGTGCATATATCAGAAACCAAGCCTTTCATTTTGTTTATAACAAAATAAAATTAAAATATCGACTTAAAATTATATTTTGAGCTGATTAAATAAGTAAAGCAAGCTAGTAAGAGTCCAGAAAGTTGGGATTCGGTGTATATACTAGATGTTAAGGTCTCGAGTTTCTTTATGGCATGCCACCCCCACCACCACCCCCACCACCACCCCCACTCTATTATTAAAGGAGTTAATAAAATAAAAATTTTAACTTAGTATTTGGTATACGTATCTATTATAACGAGATCAGGAACTAGATTATATTTTGAGCTTATTACGTTAAATGTTTGGGGGGGAAATAAATAAAGCAAGCTGGCAAGAGTCCAGAAGGGTATTAGATGTATAAACTAGAAGTCAAGGTCTCATTTCTCATTATGATATCAGCCAACCCTATTACTTCCTCTGGGCCGACGATTACAAATATTATTTTATTAAATTTCTATGAGCAATTATTTCCACTTACCAGAGTGAAAATATAATTTAGCTCGCCGACATTCTTGTCTTTTTTTGTCGGTCTCGGATGATTAGGTGTCGAGCTTGTAGCTCTTTGCCCCAACCATCGCTGTAGATCTGGACCGGCCTCGTAAGGGGTGGGCCCGCTTTTTGCAACGACCCCCTCCCGCAAATGCGGCCGGTGTAGGCGAAGTCAGCGGACCTCCCCTGGTCCGGGCTGTTGAACCCTGCCAGCTGAGTCATTTCTTCGGGCGCTCTTCTGTCTTGATTTTCTTTCTTCGTTGGCATGTCGGCTGTCGACGATTCCTCTCGAAGTTTGGAAGGGTTTGGAGTGTTTGACTCGTCGGAAGCGCAGGGCGCCAATCGGCGTCATGTGCTCCAATGTCGTCGGAAGGATGTTTTGGGCTATGTAGCTGAAGAATTGTGTTCGACTAGAGACGCTTGATTTAGCGTCAGAGGCCGGCATGGGCTAGGGTAAGAGTACCGAGCTGGTTGTTTGCTTGGTACCTCCGGGATCGGGTGATTTGTGTATTATTGGCCATTGTCCTCTTGCGGCGTGGCTTGAAGATCGGGTTGAAACAGAAAAATCTGTTAATTTTTACTTACCCGTTGTCCAGGATCTGGAGCTTTGGCCTGTTGTGCCTAGGAACGTCGTTCGGGTCGCCTGTATGACCAGCGGATTCCCATGCTCAGCTACACGGGCGGATATATTCTTCGCTCTGTCCTGGATGACTTCAGTTACCGGGTTGTATTCCAGGTCTCTGAAGATGTCGGAGTTTCTGACAAACCAAGTGCATCCACGGTATACCTGAGTGCAAAGTTTTCCACAGCTTCTATCCTCTTCAAGTAGGTAGCTGCTTGGTATCCCCAGGTAACGGAGGCGTAGGACAGAATTGGTGTAATGAGGGTCCTGATGAGCGTGAGCTTGTTCCTCAGGATGAGTTGGCTTTGCCTACATATCATTAGATAGAATAGTGTCCTTCTCGTCCTCGTCTTCTGTATAATCGCTTCCGAGTTCTGTCTCCACGTTAGGCTTCTGTCCATGATAAGGCTAAGGTGCTTGACGGTATCGCGCGATTGGATATTGTCGCCGTTCATGGAGACTTGTCCTGTGGGAGTTTGCTTCCTCACTCTCTTGAAGAGTATGATTTTGCTCTTCTCCGCGTTGACTTTGACTTTCCACTTGTTGCACCACTTCCAGAAGGGATGTTGCTTCCTGGAGGTTGCGGGTGGCAAGTCTTGCGCTCCATGATCTTGCGATGATGGCCATGTCGTCTGCGTAGGGCGCCAAAGAGGTCCTTGCGGTTCTTGGCATGTCGGAGGTGTAGATGGTGAACAGATGGGGGTAGAGTACCGATCCCTGCGGTACGCCTACTTTCATGGGCCTGTAGTTGGACAACTGCTAGGCAATCTTCACACAAAGTTGCTTCCGATGAAGGTAGGATCTCACTACTTTGACGATACCGACGGGATAATCCATCGACAGCATCTTCGCCAAAATATCATCGTGCCAAACCCTGTCGAAGGCCTTGGCTACATCGAGGAAGATTGTTCCTGTGACTTGCCGATGGTTGAAACCCTCCGTGATGTGTCCCGAACAGCTCATCTGGGATGATCCGCAGCTCATCGGTCAGGGATTTCAATCTCTTCAGGATGATCCACTCTGCCGCTCTGCTTATCACCGGTAGAAGACTGATGGCCCTGTAACTAGAAGGAAATGTTAAATTCTTACCCTGGCTTGGGAATCATGATGACGTCGGCTTTCTTCCACTTGGTGGGGAAATAGCATTGTCTCAAGGTGGCCTTGATGATGGTCACCAAAGTTGCTACTCCTTTGAGGGGTAGTTTCCTGATTATCATGTTTCCTATTTCGTTGCACCATGGCGCTTTGCGCGGTTTGAGACTTCTCAGGACCTCTTTGACTTCTCCTGGGGAAGTCGGGGGATTATTTCTTCATCCGGCATGCGTCGCAGCCTTCTGATCCTACGTGTTACATCGTCCAGCCAGTCCTCGTCCTCGTCGTCGATCTGATTTTCTCTACCTGCAGTTCCAAGATGTCGCCGAAAGCCTCGGCTTTTTCCTGACGAGTGTAGACAACACCCTTCTCTCCGTGAATGGACAGGATTGGTTTTCGCTTGGCACGCAGAGCCTCCTGGGTGGTCCACATGCTTCTGTCCTGTGGGTCCAGCGACTCTAGGTGACGTTGCCATCTGGTCTGCCTGTGTCCTTGCAGTACTTGTTTAACTCTTCGAGTTAGTTGACTGTATTCCCTTCGGTATTCTGGAGTCTTGTCCCCTGCACTAGTATCTTAACCCTCCCTCGGTCTCGAATGAGCTGCACGGTGTCTTCAGGGAGTTCTCCCATCGACATTACAACTCTTATCGTTACAGTTTCCGTCGTGCTCTCCGATAGCGCTGCCTGAGTGTGTTTTTCCAGAGAGATGATAGCTTCTACTTCTTCCCCACTACCGATTCAGGGAATGTGTGCAATACTCCTTTGCAAAATTGCTCGGAACTGTTCCCAGTTCGTTCTTCTCTTAGTGGTAGTTTCTTCTTCAGGGACACCATCTCCTAGTTTTAGGAAGATGGGGTTGTGATTCGAAGAGCCTTCAGCTTGGGTTTGAAGTTCGGAGGTGAAGGTCATCTCGTTGAGCAGGGCCATGTCCAGCACGTCGCTCTTGCGTGCATGTCTTCCGTTGTCAAACGACCTAATGTCAGTACGGCTCCCTCGTGATTTTCTAGGAATCGCAGCATCTCCCGTCCACAGGTGTTAGTGAGTCTGCTATTCCACACTGGTGATTTGGCGCTGAAGTCTCCTATGACCACCATCTGGGTACCCCGTGTTATAATGGCCTCCAGATCTTGTTTTAGGAGAGGATGTTGAGTTGTCTGGTAAGATGAAACTATATTGAGTGGGCCGTTTCGTTCCGTTGAAACTACTATGGCGATGGCTTCCACGTTTTCCAGTTCCGGCGTGTCGATGAGATGGTGGCATCTTGACGAGCAGAGCAACTTCTCCTGCGTTTGCTCTTCGTTGTACTCTATAGACTTGGTAGCATTCAAAGTTGCGTATTATCCTGGCGAAGTTTGTTTTCTTGCAAGGCCATCACATGAGCACAATTGATGCATCTGTGCGAGCGCAGTTGTGAAGTTTTTGGCGGCGGCAGAATTTGAGGGTTTGCCCCCCTTCTTTGGCTCTGTCCTGGCCTTGTTTACAGGTGCGGCTTTGCCCTTGGCCTTCGCCGCATCTGCGTAGCTCTTTCCAGAAGTGACCTTTCTGCTCTCTGTCGTGGCCGTCTTCGCTCTGGGTCCCTATTTTCTCTTCTGGGAACCTGATGGTTTCTTAGGGAAGCTGGGGCATCCTCTATAGCTGGCTGGGTGGGCCCATTGGCAATTTGCTCACTTGGCGGGGCTCTCTATCTTTTTCTGGCATTCCACCGAGTGGTGGCCTGTCCGCACTTCAGGCACTTTGGTTGCGCAGTGCACCTACCCTGCGCGTAGCTAAAGCGCTGACAGTGGTGGCACTGGGTGACTGTCTAAGTGGCTGTCTGCCTCTCTACTCTGACAACGAGGGAGTAGCATCTGTTGACTTCCAGGATTCTTTCCTGGTCCAGGGGAACTTGAGCAAGAACAAGGGGCGTCTCCCGTTTTGTTCTCCTGGAGGTCATCCTCTGCACTGATATGGGTGTCAGTCCTTGCTCCTTGTGGTCCTTCTTGTCATCTTCGCTTGTTATTCTGGTGGGAATGTCTCTGATTACCACCCTGAGTAATTTTATTCAGATAGGGCGTACGTATGGTATTCTCGTTTTACTGCCGTGAACAACCTGGTCATCCTCCTATAATCTTCGATCGTTTGGGGTTCTATGGAGATGCCTTCTGCGACGATTTTGGCTTTTAGGTATTTGATACCCACTTCTTTCAGCCTATGGCTAACTACGGTCCATGTCTCCTTTTTTATGAGGATGACGGGTGGGATTTTTGTTGTTTTCGTTGCAGTTTGGGCCGCCTTTGGCTCAGTGGTTGCTGCGGTCGTGGCTGGGATTTGAGTCTTCGCCTGTTTAGGCTCTTCTTCGTCCGTGTCGACAACGGATTTCTCGCGTTTCCGCTTGTACTTGTTGGTCGTCTCTATAGAAGCGATGGGGGCGAAGCCCTGGAGAGTGGAGACCTGGGGGAAAGAGCCCTGGTAGGTTGAGCCCTGGATGGCGGTGAGGAGCTCTCTGTGTTGGGCTCCTTGAGCTGTAACGAGGTAAATTTTCCGTTGCCAAAAATGCAGTTTACATTAATAATATACTTCGTTATTTGCTCCGCTTACATTCGAATCATAGGTATTGTAAATTAATATTATAGATTTCTCCTAATTTAGCTAGCTGAAACCGCGAAACAGATTTCTACTTTAAATAGAAATTTTGATAAACCTGGCAGTGAGAGGGCTGTCCATAATATTAACATTAACTACAAGATTTGATACTGAGGGCGTTAGTAAGTCAGCTGCGTAAATCAGTTTCATTAGAGCACATTTGAAATCACTTCTGTCCGATCCGTCAAACAGCCCAGTTGGGTATTATTCCGTATATCCAGCACATGTAAGTACACCGTTTTATCACCGCCGCTGGTTTCTTGTCGACCTTTTTATATTAACACCGATAAGAATAATTCACTGAAATGTGTGTTTTAAAGCAATAATTTGAAACCGATTCCGTTTAAATGTATCAGAATATAATTATTATTTCCCGACTTTGCCGAAATTAAATAAATTTATTAAATTATTACAATATAGTAAGAGAGTCCGAGTTAGGACATGTCAACTTCTCCGATTTTATCCAAATAGCCATGTTCGCAAGAATTTCCAAATGGGAAAAAGAACATGGATGATATTTCGAGAGAAAACTGTGTACCGTTTACCGTTTATATTATTTTAATCCAGACCATTTGTGATGGTACTGCGATAAAATAATATGTTGTTCTACCAAATGGGTAGAAGTTTTAATTACCGTATATTTTATTTTAGCTAGGTCGTAGCAAAATAAAATCTGTATTTGCAAAAATTATTTTTGTGAAATTTAGTGTAGTGTTATTGTTAATTTACCGTTCATTTTGTTCCCAATATTTCGTATTGATACGAAATGGAACAAAATTCCTTACTTTGAAATAATTTATAGACATTTATTATAGTCCGGGAATTGAGAATAAAATCTAGGCTACCGTAAATAAATTAACTAACATTATATTCTGATACATAGACATTTTCCGCATACAATCCGACAAGATACCACGTGGCCGAACCGAAATGCATGAATGAAGGCACCCAGCTGTGGGGTTTGAGGCGCTTGGCAAACACCGCATCAAGTGTTGATATAATTTCAACATTTCCGAACCGAACCGAAATACCACCGTTCTGATTATGGCTGTCTGTCCGTCTAGGCAGAATAATCTCCGCCGTAAGCTGATACCAAATCCGATAACCGTTTTATTTTCCGAACCGAGTGTAACCAAGGTTACACACCGCTCCGAATCCGATGACCGTTTTACTTTCCGATCCGAGTGTGACTTAAGTTACACGCCGCACCGAATCCGAAAACCGTTTTATTTATTTGGTATCAGTTTTATTTCATTTTGCCAAGTTCTTCACACCCACACTCTAATGCAACATGTAGGCATGATTATTGCTGTAGATAACCGCTTGCTTTTGCCTGGTATTTGCACGCTGTCCGTTTTTTTAAGTTACTTACTTGTGTAGTTTTTTCCGTTTACTGTTTTTTTTTTCATATACCGCTTTGCTGTTTTTCACTGCTTTCACCGTTTGCTTGCTTACCACCGCTTGCTTCCGTATTAATGAGTAACTAGTAGCTAACTAGCTTCTCACCGCCTGGTTACCCGTACGTCACAAAATGGCGCCCTATCTAATTCAAATTAAATTAAAATGATATATCTTAAGTTTTTGTTATTGTATTTATCAGAAACTCCGTATTTTGGTACCTAACCGTTTTTTTATTGCTTTGTAAACATTTCATTGTATGTTAATAAACTTTGTTATTTACCGACCTCTGCCTTTTACTGTTGAATGTGAGTGAAAGTCTAATCTGCCGTCCGGACCCCTGGACATACCGTGTCTCCACTGTAGCTATCCCAGCCCTACTGCAACAGGCTGCGTTTAGGAGGCTAATGTGGGACCTTTGCCCCACGTAAAAATTGCAAAGGTGGCGCTCGAGATTACCGAATTTAACCGAAATATAGCTAAGCGCCAAAGTGACGCTTCCACTTGCCTATGCGCTAGGCAACTGGAAGAAAGCACGTCACAAAATGGCGCCCGAGCAGGGACATAATTAAATGAAAGTAGACCTGATTTACCGAAGTAGGCTTAATTAAATTAAATTAGAGTTGATAAACAAACATTAGATTTTCTTCACATTCGGCAGGCACCGAGTACAACCAGAAAAGTACCAATAGACTCCCAGAGTCATGTGGGGTGTCATTTATGACTAAACCGAGCACGGGGAACCGATTCCGATTACCCCCGATCCGCTCCGACCGCACCCGAAGGCGTTATTAACCAATTAATAACCCCTTAAGAAATTTTCCAACCGAATGGCCGTTTCCGTGGTGTTGCCATCTAAAGAAGCTGCACTTTTTACCGAAAATCCGAATTCCGACCGAACACTTCCGAAGTCTCCCGAAGTTATCCGAATACACAAAATACCAAGTGGGGAGTCATTTTCAGGGTAATCGAACCCAAGGAGGCGTTTGGTAACAATAGAAAACCGACCCGACCAACCGTTCCGGCAAAAAGCGTGCTACAGCCAAGTTACGGGTCCGAATTGAGTAAGACCCATACTAGGTGATCAATAGCATCCCGATACACCGTCTGCACCGCCTTTTACCGACCGCCCGGATTTTGCCCGGAATACTTACCGACTCCGGTGTCCAGAGTTACTAGGCAAGTGACCCCTCGTTTAATAGTAACTCAAGGACCCTGAATCGATTGCCGTAGGTTTCATCATGATCCGACCATCCGTTCCGAAAAAAATTGTACCCTGGTGAAGGGGTAAGTTCAAATCCGTTAAATCCGATGGGAATCCGTAGTCCGCATCACTGGACGCCGTCCAGACCGAGTTTTACCGATTACCGAGCACTCAGATACCGCTCAGTACCGTTCAACACCATTCCTAACCAGCTATGACAGTACATCTTGAGAATGGGCTACTCTGAGATACCGCTCAGACCATTCACCGCCATCTGTCACCCGACCGAGCCGTTTCTAATTACTACCGAACCGATCCGAGTACTTCCGAGTACGTTATTAACCGTTTCCTGACCGCCTGCCAATTTTAATTAGTTCCTGTGCTACCAGCGTAGCGAGAAGCTTCTCTGGTGAGCTACCGATTTCCGTCCGAATACTTCCGAAGTCGTACAAAGAGACCCGATGTCACAAATAGGCGTGTGGTGTATCGTTTTCAGGGTAACCAAACCTGAGAAAACGAATAGTATTGCTGCGAACGCGATCCGACCGGCTGTTCCGAGAGGTGTTGATACTTTGGCATTTTCTTGATTAAAAATAAATTTGGAAATTTTTCGGCGAGACCGCGTCGAATAATTTTAGATAGTTTGAAATTAAGGGACTTTGTCATTTTTTTTTCTCGAGGAATAGATTTACGATGTAACCAAATTAGGAGTCCGTTCCCAGAATATTTGGTTGATAGCATCAATAAGGACCGTTCACATTTCAGTTTTACTGACCGACGACTCCGGAATATGGAGTTACTAGGAGTGTGACCACTCGTTTAATAGTAACTTGGTGACACAGAAGCGATTGCCGTATGTTGGAGTCCGATTCGAACTTCCATACAACGAGCACGTGTACCGTAGCAACCTGATAGGTTGCATTTACCGATTTTACCGTTTGCAACAATTTTGTTGTTGTTTTGTTGACTGAAACTTTACCGAATAGAGCAGGCGCGACAGGAGTCTCACTGTGCGCAGTTGCAGCTATTTCTAGCTGCTCCGTATATACAAAACCGATCCAAACCTGAGGAAACGACTCGAGCTTGAGACCGCAAGCTGTAAAGAACTCTCCGAATACTAGCAATACCGATCAATAGCCATCATTGCAGTATACCGTTATATGTCTATCCGTTATTGAATACTGACTAATAGATATCAATTCTATTAGTATCATTACATTTCACAGTTGATCCGAAATAAGAATATTTGGATTTTAACTACTATCATTGAGAAGCTAAAAAAATTATCTGATACGAATTTGTTTTTTTTCTTTCTCATCGTTTACCGTTTTTATTTAATTTTTTTTTAATACAAAAAGAAACCCGCACCGAACTTGTGTGTTCTTTGGATTCCTATCCAATACACACGTACATTAGAAACCGTTGTAATTATTTAATTTATATTTATATATTTATATTAATATTTTAAGTTATACTAATACCGTTACATTTATCAACTGTCAACGTTTAGTTTTGCAAATATTTTGTTTATTATCTACCAGTATCTTTTAACCGATACACCGCTACATACATATATTATTTTTAATAATTACCGAATACCGATCCGCACTTGTACCGATTATCCAGCATCAACATCATTTAATACAAGTACATTTAACCAACTGTCAAGGTTTAATACCAACCGATCTGCCATATACCTTTACATTTCTGACCGCTACCGTATACCGTTACATTACTAACCGTCTTCGAATAAACACCGTTTTGCAAACATTTTGCTTACCGTCTGTCAGTATCTCTTCTACTGTACACCGTTACATTTCCGACCGTCATCGTACATTGCCGTTTTACCGAACAATATTTTTTTACCGTCCGCCAGCATCTTTTCATCTGATATACCGTACACATTAACACGTTTTATGGTTAACTCCGACAATGCTGGAAAATGAACAGGAAGACCTGAAATAAGTGGACAATACCCATAACCAGTAACAACAAGAAGTTGCTGAATCTAGCGATATCCGTCTAAGTTGAATATACCAGCTACCAACCAAACCGTTCCGATGTCATGACCGTCCGCAGGCACATCAGAATCATCCGTCACAATGTCCCTAGGGACAACTGTCCACATATACATGTAGAAATACATGACCGTAATTTTTCCGCCCTAATTGACATCGAATCCGTCCGTTCCTACCTTGGATACCAAGTGTGAGGTTGCTGTTCCGAACAAGGGATACCCTCAGTTAGTATATCCGCTTCGTCTGCTCAACTAGCTGATGGTAACCTTGTAACCGTCAACCAGGTCTAGATTTTGCTATAAATCTGATCACTGGTACCGTCGATTTAAATCACCGTCCGATCTCAGCACCGTCTCCTACCAGTTCATTGGAAGTAATTATTATAGCCAAGCTAACCGAATTTCTGGTCACCGAATTGTCCCGTTTTGAGGCCGTCACCGAAAACTACCGACCGCAACCGCCAAACTTCCCGGGATACCGCCCAGGGAAGCCGCCGTTCTACCGATCCACAGTACTCGCAACGACGTACTGCTCCGCCAACAACTGGCAGGAATCCACCGAACATTCGTCCAGTAGCGAGCCCCGTTGTGCAATACCGCCGAAGCCCGAGACTACGTTTGTCCCGACCGTCCGTCTAAGTCAGCACGACTGACATTCACCACACCGACCGATCCTCCGTCTGGCGATGCCCTGCTACAAGGCATGTCGCTATGCTACCGACCGTTAACAATTTTCTATTTTTCATTTCTCCGTTTTTCTCTTTCATTATCCGTATTCTTCTCCACCGTTCCGACAGACAATTAAAGTCTGCCCACCGACCGTCCGTCCAGTCTGCCCGCACCGTTACCCATCGTTTCGACAGACAGGGAAAGTCTGCCCACCGTCCGTCCGTACCGTCCGTCCTCACCAACACGACCGACCCAGGGATCACTCCGCCACCCGAAGTGCCCATTCATCTGCCCGTCAACGAGTAGACACTACTTCCAGAATGACTCAGTATAACCTGATAGGTTGACGATGGAGCGAACCCCAGTACCGGCATACGCTGGAAGAGTAAGATTTTCATTTGGGTCATAACAAATTATGTTTCAGATGTTCGGATGGAGGCCGTTTTCTGTCGTTTTTTTTTGCTGTTGATGATACTCCGGTGACAGAGTCGCCCCGGAAGTTGTCCATGTAATTCATTTCTTTTGTTTGGGGAGAAGAACCGCCGTCACTTACCGTTTTCTTATTTTTTATATATATATTTTTTCTATTGTTTGTACGTTATAGGGATCCGTACCGCTAGGAGTAGGAATAGGAAAAAAATAATAACTGCTTTTATTATTTTTTTATTCGAAGTAAGAGGGGGGTGTAACGAGGTAAATTTTCCGTTGCCAAAAATGCAGTTTACATTAATAATATACTTCGTTATTTGCTCCGCTTACATTCGAATCATAGGTATTGTAAATTAATATTATAGATTTCTCCTAATTTAGCTAGCTGAAACCGCGAAACAGATTTCTACTTTAAATAGAAATTTTGATAAACCTGACAGTGAGAGGGCTGTCCATAATATTAACATTAATTACAAGATTTGATACTGAGGGCGTTAGTAAGTCAGCTGCGTAAATCAGTTTCATTAGAGCACATTTGAAATCACTTCTGTCCGATCCGTCAAACAGCCCAGTTGGGTATTATTCCGTATATCCAGCACATGTAAGTACACCGTTTTATCACCGCCGCTGGTTTCTTGTCGACCTTTTTATATTAACACCGATAAGAATAATTCACTGAAATGTGTGTTTTAAAGCAATAATTTGAAACCGATTCCGTTTAAATGTATCAGAATATAATTATTATTTCCCGACTTTGCCGAAAATAAATAAATTTATTAAATTATTACAATATAGTAAGAGAGTCCGAGTTAGGACATGTCAACTTCTCCAATTTTATCCAAATAGCCATGTTCGCAAGAATTTCCAAATGGGAAAAAGAACATGGATGATATTTCGAGAGAAAACTGTGTACCGTTTACCGTTTATATTATTTTAATCCAGACCATTTGTGATGGTACTGCGATAAAATAATATGTTGTTCTACCAAATGGGTAGAAGTTTTAATTACCGTATATTTTATTTTAGCTAGGTCGTAGCAAAATAAAATCTGTATTTGCAAAAATTATTTTTGTGAAATTTAGTGAAGTGTTATTGTTAATTTACCGTTCATTTTGTTCCCAATATTTCGTATTGATACGAAATGGAACAAAATTCCTTACTTTAAAATAATTTATAGACATTTATTATAGTCCGGGAATTGAGAATAAAATCTAGGCTACCGTAAATAAATTAACTAACATTATATTCTGATACATAGACATTTTCCGCATACAATCCGACAAGATACCACGTGGCCGAACCGAAATGCATGAATGAAGGCACCCAGCTGTGGGGTTTGAGGCGCTTGGCAAACACCGCATCAAGTGTTGATGTAATTTCAACATTTCCGAACCGAACCGAAATACCACCGTTCTGATTATGGCTGTCTGTCCGTCTAGGCAGAATAATCTCCGCCGTAAGCTGATACCAAATCCGATAACCGTTTTATTTTCCGAACCGAGTGTAACCAAGGTTACACACCGCTCCGAATCCGATGACCGTTTTACTTTCCGATCCGAGTGTGACTTAAGTTACACGCCGCACCGAATCCGAAAACCGTTTTATTTATTTGGTATCAGTTTTATTTCATTTTGCCAAGTTCTTCACACCCACACTCTAATGCAACATGTAGGCATGATTATTGCTGTAGATAACCGCTTGCTTTTGCCTGGTATTTGCACGCTGTCCGTTTTTTTAAGTTACTTACTTGTGTAGTTTTTTCCGTTTACTGTTTTTTTTTATATACCGCTTTGCTGTTTTTCACTGCTTTCACCGTTTGCTTGCTTACCACCGCTTGCTTCCGTATTAATGAGTAACTAGTAGCTAACTAGCTTCTCACCGCCTGGTTACCCGTACGTCACAACATGGCGCCCTATCTAATTCAAATTAAATTAAAATGATATATCTTAAGTTTTTGTTATTGTATTTATCAGAAACTCTGTATTTTGGTACCTAACCGTTTTTTTATTGCTTTGTAAACATTTCATTGTATGTTAATAAACTTTGTTATTTACCGACCTCTGCCTTTTACTGTTGAATGTGAGTGAAAGTCTAATCTGCCGTCCGGACCCCTGGACATACCGTGTCTCCACTGTAGCTATCCCAGCCCTACTGCAACAGGCTGCGTTTAGGAGGCTAATGTGGGACCTTTGCCCCACGTAAAAATTGCAAAGGTGGCGCTCGAGATTACCGAATTTAACCGAAATATAGCTAAGCGTCAAAGTGATGCTTCCACTTGCCTATGCGCTAGGCAACTGGAAGAAAGCACGTCACAGAGCTTCCAACAGTTCCTTGGTTTGTATATTCATCTGGTGGTTGAGAAGAGCTAGCTTCTGGTTGAGGCTTCTTATTTCTTCTTTGAGGCTGTTATTTTCCACCTGGAGCTATTAGCAAATAATCGCATCTTTGTTGTCCATTTCTGGAAACGGCGTGGTGCTCCTAGAGCTGACGGTGCTCGAGGAGTCGTCTTCCATAATACTGTTCTCCTCAGTATTATTTGACACTTTTTCCTGAAAGCGAATACCCATATTATTAGGGGGAGAAAAGTAAATAAAATAAATAAAAATAAAACACTGTGCATCTCCAGTGAGGGAGACTCTTATTTATCTTTCTATTCTATCGTCTTAAAAAAGACATCTAGAATTTCCTCTTCTCCGCAAAACCTGGCTGTGGGGCTGCCACTTCACTACTACACTACTAGTCACTTTTACTTTCACTGCTGCGCTGCTCTGTAGACACGCCTGCTCGCTTCAGTAGCTCGGGTAACTATATAATTTCAAGATGTTTTCATTTACAGAGACTTGGATGGGAGGTCTGAATGTGAAAGTAGTGATTCCTTAGGCAGCTGTTTTTATGTATAGGTTGAATGATACCAAATGTCTAGTCTTCAGGATCAAAGTTAACCATTTAATACTTCCACGAATGAAAAACTATCTAATTATTCTGATTTCTAGATACAATCCTTCCTTAGTCTTTCTTACACTTTTTGCCTCACCCATTAATCCATATAACGCTCTAGAAATTAGAAATGGGCTGATATTAGAAAACCGAGGAATGGCTTCCATCTTCTGTCTGTTCATTTTAGGGAGTAGTCACTGTACAGAAGCGGTAGTCCTACGTGGTGCAGCGCCGCTTCTCCCACTGCTTTCCCCGGTATGCTGTCGCATTACTACAGCTAACCCAGCAAGGCAATCGGCAATCTACTGTAGAGGCTGTTTTACCTGGACTGCCTCACCAGGTTTCCGAGGCGGTCGTATTTGACATTATCCCCATATTTTCCCCTTTTACGCAGGGGACACACGCCTCCATAACGCTGAGGGATTTCTTAACGTGGTTTACTCCCTGAGAAAGGGAGAGACAGAATCTGTAGGATAATGTAGGTAGGAAGGAGGTAGATTAGGATAGGTCACCGTTAGGGACTCGCTAACGTAGAGCCATTCATCCCTTCGGTACGGTACGTATCACATCTCGAGATTACAGTTTTTAGGACATTTTATCCTCAGGTAAAAAGGAGAGGTAGGTGCGAGTGAAGGTCGGGATAGGGGGGAGGTATGGTAGGAAGCATGGTGGTAAGACAAGTGCTCCAGTTAGTCGCCTCTTACAATAGGCAGGAGATTCCCTGGGTCTATTCTAGCCCCGATCCCAGAGGGGGGAATAAACATTGTTAAAGGTTATTTTATGCTGTAGAAGCGTATTCTAGTTAAAGAAAGTCTTGTTAATTGTCCAGTTAGTTAATAAATAGAATGTGTTGGTGCTTACCTCTTGTTATAAGTAAATTATTTTGAACCCATGGATTTTGTGAAGAGTTGTTTCCAAAAAGGTGTGGACACACGTAACAGTATCTTTTCCTATCCAAAATATTTTTGTGTTTCCTTTTCTGGACGTTTCAGTTTTTGACTATGATTTGAATTTAATGTTTGTGTCCCTCGCTTACCGAAGGGGAATATTGTACTAGCAAAAAAATCATTCTCCGAGATTGTTATAGATTTTCACGTTCTAGACCATATAGATTACGACAGGTATAGTTTAATGAAAGTTTGTAGCAAAAGAAGAAGTGGGAAATTAAGATCAGTTTAGCTTTTCGCCTGAGTCGCCGGTAATGTAAACACAACTTCGTTTCTTCCCCTATTTTGACTCAAATAGCCTATTTTCTATGGACTATATTTTAAAATATTGTATTGCCGTCGATACTACATAAGTATGCAAATTAGATAGAGATGCAGTAGATTAATTATAGTTCAAAATTGACTAGCAAGATTTGAATTAAACTGACTGACTGATGCCTGACTGATAAACATGCGAAGTTCAATAAAAGAATGTCAAATAGTATATTATTATAATACAAGTGCATAAGTAAGCCTTTAAAGCACGCACGGATTTAGGGCACGACGACCGTAGCGAGGAGGGTCCTAAAGGAGCAAATGCTTTAAAGTCTACTAATAAACGTGTGTTATAAGTATTTTTTTTAATACCTGCACTGAAAAGTAAAAATTAGAAAATTTAATTAATGTAGATTCATTTTACATGGAAATCTCTGAATTTCATTTTTAATCTGTAACATAGAGACGGTTAGAATTTTTTTGTTTGGTTGCTAAATACCTATGCATTTATCATTGTTTAAAATTGTTTGCTACCTAAGCCACTTTAAAGCACTAGTGCTTTAAAGGCTCGATTTTGCATGCTTTTCAGTTTAAAAACAGAGATTATAATTCAGGTATAATAAAAAATAATTTGATTTCATCAATTTAACAGACAAAATATTTCTCTGCGATAAAATTATCCTTAAGTAAATATTGGCAATGATTATAATTTAGAACATTTAAAAACAAATAATATTGATATCAGTCACACTTGATTAATATCACAGTTATTACAATCTAATACGTATTTTAGAATGTACGATAAAGCTAAATAATCGAATTGAATAGTAACAATGATCGTGACAAAGCTGTTTTTAATATATTTGTCAGCTGAACTTATCTCGGCTCTCGCAGAGATTATATGCACCAATTTGCTTATCGCGGGCAGATTCCACAGGGATAAATGGGATATGTTGAATTACATCTCCAGATTGACCAAGTCGAATCTTCATGGTGCGTCGGAGGGATCGGTCAATGTATTCTAGCTTCCGCTGAGAAATTGCGTCACTTAATACTGTAATAATAACAACATAAATATCGGCTCGGTGGCGCAGTACTAAGGTGTTTGGCTTGCCTTACCACAAACACAAAGCCCGCTATTCTTTTTCCCTCCTTTTCTCCCCATGCCCCCAGACCCGCCGAAACGTAAAACTTTTATACCTATTAGATAAATATGCTTTAAAACTTATTTATATCTTTTATATAATTGACCATTTAATTTATTAAAGCGGGGTTTTACTTTTATTTCCCTATGTGATCAGAATTAGTACTCTTTTTTCTTCTCATAAAATAAGTCTATGTATTAACACATAATCCCAAATTTCTTCGGAAAATAGAAAAAGAAAATAGACATAGATGTTTATAAGTGTCTGATTGCTGCGCATTTTCCTATAATTAACTGCTGTGGGTCATTAGCCATACCATCGGGCGCGCAGTGCATTTGTTTTTATTTTCCAATAAATTAAATGTATTGTTATATTATTGTATATATTTATATATTACATAAAATACTATAGCATAATGTTCATAATGTACATAGTTGAATAAAATAAAACAAATTTAAAGGTAAAAAAAGGTTTGGCTTGCGACTACAGAGTCCCGGGTTCGAATCCTGGTCAGGGTATGAATGTTTAGTGGCGTTTTAATGTGTTGCCGAGATGGTAGCAGTAAGCTAGATCTCTCTTGGGTGGCACAACATGTCTAGTCGCTATTACCTCTCCTGAGTTCGAGTCTCAGCTGCGGTAAATGGCAATGTCGAAGGAAATGGTTGTTGGGCTGATATCTATGTGTACGTGTCCTAGTTGAGTGGTGGAATAGCGTTAGCTAAACTCCGCCAGGACGTTAATATAAATAAGATGACTAAATATAAACAAATAAATAAATAACTAAATAAGTAAATAAATAAATAAAAGGTTGGCAGCAAACTATAATGATATGAACGATCACTTATCATAGAAAGAAAAGGTGCTTCATGTAAACTGTCCTATATCTCCAAACAATCAGGAGGTTAATAAGAAGCCCCGCTATTGTGACTGAAGGAAGGAAGCCTACATTTGGAGACCGAGAGACTTATTACAGTCATCCAGGACACGATCGTCCTTATCAAGAACTGAAAGAAATACACTCTGAATGTTCTCAAAATTATTGAAGATGTAATTCAATAAGGCCTCCCTCCGGCTTTGGTTAGCGGGATGTATTTAGCAAAATACAACGATATGGCGAAGATTATACAGAAAAAGTTAGCACCGAAGTTCGGTCTCTTGCTGATTTACTTTCCTCCTATAAATCAGCTTTTCTTGAAAATTACGAACTATTGATCTACTGAAACAGACCAACCAATACATCCAGGCAGCCCATAACCGCCCTGGGAAGACAAGAATGCATCATTATATAAACCCTCGGACCAGGAACATACAGAAATCGGGGATGGAAAACACGAACAAATGCCAAAACTTCCCTATCAAGCTTCAGAATGTAATTGGAAGCAGTTAGCCTTTCAGTCATAAGAACAGATACGGGTGTCGTGGCAAAGATATTCTTGACAATTTAGGTACAGACCTAGCAAAGATTATCTAGAGGATGGTGATATTTCAGACCCATCACATCGTAAAAAAAACCTTTCAAATGCTAAAGAATGGACGTTTGAACCCTATCTGTATAATGGAATGTATTATGGGACGTGATAAATTTTTCCTAATTGATCCAGTTAAATGTCAAAGGGGAGCGCAAGGGATCGGTAAGTATTTTCCAGTTTCATAATAATAGTAAAGTGTGAAATTCGGACAGGTAACCTACCCTCGGTGCACTCAGCAGAATGAGGACAATTTATCTCGCTCGGATGGAGATCAGATACCAGTTGAAGCCAGTTTAACAGGATAGTTTCAAAGGTGACAAATTATCGTACAAGGATGCTTTAACTGGATGCGGAAACAGTAATTGCGTAAGGACACCCAGTCAACATGAGAAAGCGTTCGTTGTACTTCTACCGTTACCAATAACAGCTGATAGGGAATATCCTATGAGGTGTAAGGAGATTGTCTTAAGGGTTAGTTCTAGTATTACTGAGCGATCGTGCTGGCCGACTGCGAAATTTTTTCCTCTCTATCGGAGGAGAGGAAATCTTCTATAAGACATCTCGCCGGGATATTGAGCAGCGAGTTAGTGTGAAGTTTTTACCCACTAGAACATCTCCTCTTCTCCACCGTCTCGCCTCGGAACCACGTACTTAATACTTCAGGGAGGGAGTTATCTGTTTTCTATGGCAGCCTAGCCTGCTCCTCCAAATTTCTATATTAAGCTGTAGGGTAGGACTTTAAGCATTAAATATGCTACGAGCATCTTCGGTCATCAATGAGTCTGCTATGATTAATCGTGTAGTTTTCGCCACCATGAGCTTCTTTAAATACTGTGCTGTCGCTTCTGGTCTTAGAGTATTCCTTCGCCGTATATCTTTTTTGTGCGTAAATAAGACGTTTTCTTTCCTGTTTTCTTTTCTTCTGGTTCTTGACATTGTTTGACGTTTTGTCCTACTTTCATATAGTTTATGCATCGCGGGGTATTTACTTTTTATCGGATCCTGCACCCAACACATCCTATCCTGACCTTGCCCTCAGTAATGAGTTTATCGGCTCCTCTTAGAGACAGTCACTGTAGCCATCTGGTTGCCGTTTTTGGCTGGATGAAGCGTCTTTACATTAAGCTTCCTCGTCTTCGTTATCAAGGAATACCGTGATACCTTCCCTAATTTACTCCTTGGTGGTGGACACATCGATGTCCGCTATATACAGGACTCTGGGATACTGAATTGTTTATCTTTATGTCTTTCATCTTCTGGATAATTTCTCTTCTTAACGGCTCCTCTCCGCCTTTGTCTTCAATGATTTCGCCAGTCCCGTGTACGAGTCATTTTCCACATTAATTTTGTTTGCTTCTGTGTCTCTGCGTTTATGGCTGTCATCGCTTCTTTTCCCCTTTTGTTATTACAATACGGAAGTACATAAGACTATATTTCCCTTTCATTTTTGTGGAAGATTATTTCTAGGGTTTTCTTCACTTCCTGTGGGTTATATTCTTCGGTTGCCCCCACGGCTAACCTTTGAAAATTTACGCTATCAGCTTCCCTGTTGAACTTCTACAGTGGCCGGAGTAAGTTTTCTCCTTGTTCAGCGAATACAATGTATACTCTTTTTTGGTTTCGCAGTTCACTTTTAGTTCTTGTTATATTATCCAGGCAAGGTTCAATTCCTTCTTTGCAGATTTTATTCATTTGTGGATATCTTTCTTTGGCTGTTTGTATTAGTCTGGATGTAGGACCTCTATGGCCATCTTTCTGGGGTCCCCATTAAATTGCTAATACTCTCGTTTTTCAAGGTTGTCTAGCATTTTCTGGATGTTTCTAGTCTCCACCTCCTCACTATCAACTTATTCAAGGCATCTACTGCATATTTGTGGCTTAGCCTTGTCGGTGTTGCTCTTAATATTTATTGCCTGCCTTTCACGTAACTTGTTCTGTTCTATTTCTACTTCTGTCTGTGTTTCTGCTTTCGAATTTTCGATTAAAGTAATTTTATCGTTACCCTTTCTCTCTGTACCCCTCTCGTCATTAATTGGCTCATGGCGCTTTTTACCTTCACCATTGTATCCTTTATCTCTCTTTTGGCGTTAACGTTTTCTCTGACTAGTTTGCTCATATCTCTGGTCTTCGTGTCCAAGTCGTTGATAACTTTTGACATCTTTTACGCCATTATTATTTCAGCAGGTTTTTTGGGCTGTTTCTTTTCTGTTCATGTCAGCATTCTAGTCAATGACCTGCTGGCTGACAAGAATCCGCTAATGTTTAGAGTCAGTTTAAACGGACTTCTTCCCCTCTTTGCTCTAGGTGCCTTTACGTGCGAATTTGCCTAGTTTCTTCGTTTCTCGCCGAGAGTATCAGTGTGGCCACCTTGGTTAAAATCTCCTTAATTTCTTCCCTGCTTCATTCTATTTTTTTCCTGTTATCCATTTTGCTCCAACGAGTTGGGGTGTTTCGGGTACAACCACGGCAGTGCACCCTTACCGTGGAGGTGGTATACGCTTCAAGTATCTGAAGGCTATTGCGACTTCGTTGTCGGTTTTTTGGAGAGGGTTGGGAGTCATGATTGCCACATGGCATTCCCCTGCGATGCATTTTTTCTTTTCCGCCGAGGTCATAATTACGTTGTTAAGCGAGTGAGTGGCACAACTCACCTGTGGCCATTTCCCGTAGTCACCCCTTACAGTGTGGGTTCTGAGGTCGAGCTGTCCTTTGTTTTTCGACGATCAACTTCGACCTTACTGGTATGAGTCACTCTCCACCTCCTGTTGTTTAAAGAAGAAGACTGCGAAAAAGTGAATTTCAAATATTAGATATTTTTACAGTTATATCAAACGTTATCTCATGTTTTTTTATAATAGTAAAAAAAATGTAAAAAAACAATGAATAATCAATAATAACGAATAACAAATGCCTACTTTTCTGAGTTATTATTATTGATAATCATACCTTGCTGGGAGGTTGGCCATGTGGACCTCAAGGGCCGCACTTAGTTACAAATGCCACCTTTGTAGACTTATTACCCGACCCAGTAATGTGACACCCGGAATCACACCCACCTCACGATTTAAATTTTGCATTATACACTTTTAATAAATACGTTGTAACTCAGTTTATTTGCATCAACATTACTCAAGTTCAATTTTTTTCATCTATAAGTAGAAGCTGAAATTAATTGATTTGAATCAAAATTAAATTAATATGAAAAATAATGTAACGTTATGTAATAATGTTGTTTATAAAAACATAATAAAAGTTGTTTATTTAAACTACAAGAAATTTTTGAAAACATTGTTAAATACTGACCAATAACAAGCATTAAAATTATGGCTGCGGTAAGTAATAACTTTTTACAACAATTAGTCAGATAAAAGTTAATATTTCGTCCAGCTACCCTGAATTAGAAAAAAAAGGTAAAATTCTGTCCATTATTTGCTGAGAAAATGCAAAATATTTGCTCGATTTCAATTTGAAGGCGCGCGACGATTTTTTCCCAAGCTCGCCCGCAGCGCCCGATCTCTTTCCCACAACCACTTGGCCGTGCACGTTAGCAGAGATCAAGAATCGATTCTCACAATGACGATGAATATGAGGAAGATATTTTTATGCTATTCAAGGTAAAATTTTTAATAATCAACTTCACCTCTTCTTTAAAAAAAAATATCTCGGCGCCCACTGCACTTAGCTAGTTCTTTTTTTTGTAAATTCGTGAAAAAAATGAAACTTGCGATAACAGTAATCGGAAAAAACAATCTAGTCCACAGCGAAAGATATTCTATTTGTTTATAACGTATTTGGCAGCCTCAACTTTAGGGCTATTTTGAAACAATTTGAATTTAAAAAATGATCAGACCAGTACACCTGAGTTAAACTACAACTGTTAACGAAAAAAAAAAACGAGCCCTTGCTGGCAACTGTACGATTTCTCTGCGGCACGAAATTAATTTGCAATAAAACAACTTTTTTAACAACAATAGCTTTTGCATGAAACATCGTTATGAGCGGCTTTGTGTCTTTCTGATGAGCTCAGAATAAGGGCGAAAAACGTTTCAAAGGCTAAGTATTTCCAAGAAACTGAATGAGAGATTTCATGAAAATGTAATCCATTAGAATGAAAATATTTTTAAGACAAAGAAGACAATTCATTTTAGACCTTTGTCCTCATTTTTAACTGAATCTTCATACCGTAGGGGGTCATGTAAATACTAGTTTAATCTGCATAGCCGTAGGGGTCTATGTTGGATGCTAGTGTTATAATGAGAATGTCAAATAAGAAATTGGCCAAATTTATTTTAGGATTTTAATTTGCTAGCATAATCAGAATTCAGGTTATCGAAAGAATGCAAAGATTTGATTAATACTTTTACAGATAGTTTTTCTTTTGGTTCTCATAGATAGTTTTTTCCGCTGTTTGCAAAATCCTATAAAGAATATGTTTCATTACTATAAGCAAACAAATAATAAATAATTCACTTTTAAATAGCTTTTACAGAAAAACTTATCAATATATTTTTTTAAATTGAACCATGCCATTCTCGCATTAAAACGCACATTTTCTATAGTATTAGAAAACAATATCTTGCAAATTGCAATAGTTATTAATTAATTAACAAATAGCTTATTTTGATAGATTTTTTGTAATAACTCAAAAACTATTTATTCGACTTTAACGTACAACGATTCATTTTGTAGGTATTTTTAACGTCGAAAAAGAGTAGAAGTCACGTTAACTTTTGCATAAACTTTCATTATCAAAATATGAAAGAACGACATTTTCACCTGTTCTTCGCTAATTGTTTATCCGCGCAACCTTTTTTTGTTTGGATGCCACACTTTCCTGTTCAGTATCGCACTCTCCACCTTTTCTCCAAGGCGTATACCCCTTTACAGTTTTCCCAGATCATTCTGCTAGAATGCCTGTACTATTCAGTTCTCCATTAATTTTATGCATTACATAACCTAATATGTTAGGTAATATTAATGTTTTTCCATCAGTTAATAATACAATAAGTATCTAACATAAAGAACTTTAAACCGTTGTGTTAGATACTTACTGTATTATTAGCTGATGAAGGACTGAATCGCATATTTAAAATCGATAATAATTAATAAATAGCAGCCATATTCGCCTTGCAAATTTTACAATCATGCTTAAAAGTAGCCTATTTAGCTAATTTTTTGATTTCCATTTTGGATCCGCCATCTTTAATTTCTTACTGGAACTTAAAACTGAGACAATTTGAATTTAAAAATGGTAATCAGTAATATTTGAAACTTTTTTATCATCGTTAGTACTTTATAGCCGCCATATTGATTCCGCCATCTTGCAGGTTAGTTCACGACTATTTGGGTATCAGATTCGTGATTAGCGACCTCGGAAACCCCCGAGAAGCAAAATTTATGTAAATCGGTTAAAATAGTATATTATGTAACCAGTTTTATAAACGTCATTTTAGTCACGAGTTTTATTAATCGCGAGCGACGCGTAGCGGAGCGAGTGTTTAATAAAATGAGTGACTAACAAGTTTATAAAACGTGTTGCATACTATACTTTTTCTACGACAGCAAATATCTAAATAAAAAATTTGGAAGTTATTTTAATATTTCATTTATTAACGTATCAATAACATGGTAACAGTAAAAAATTACTAAACTGTTGTTCTACTTATTGTGTATATTGGAAACATTTGGCAATTACTAAAAAACTAAGCGATTTAGGCTCATTTTTTTCCAAAAAATACAAAATTACTTGTCTCTTGTCACAACGCATCGATTTATTTTGACAGATTGATGACAAGAATTACGGAAAACTAACTTGATTTTTGCCATTAAAATATCTAGAATTAACCTCAGCCGTGACTAATATATCGTTGCTAAGTTCAGCCTGTGACTAAAATGCACGAAGTCACGGTTTGTCGAAAGCGTGTTTAAAGGATTATTTAGCGTCATGGAAACGTATACGATAAACGCCATTTTAAAGATGGAAGTAGAAAAAATATGTTTCTGTCAGATTTTTATAAGAAATGGCCATTTAGACACATTAACCGTCTTCAGGTATTCGTATTTTGTAAAATCGGCCATCACAGATTTTTTCGTAAGTAAATTACGAACATTTAAAAAATATATCCCAATCGGTTGCAAAATAAGAGCTCTAGACAATTTCGAACGCCTAACATGACTCATTAAAACCTTCCAGGTCCTATAAGCATATCGGAACTGCTACTCTGAATTAACAAAAACAACAAAAATTATAGGCACAAATTGGATACTTCTTATGCTTTTTCGTCAATATCTATTTTACCTGTTTGATATAGCATAAAATTCTCTAAAATAATGATCACAAGAAACACAGCGGTAGGTACATACGATAACTAAGTTGCTACAGGTCGTCAAATTCGCGTAGTTGGTTTCCGAAGCGCTTGTCTTTCGTCATTGGGTTTGATAGTAATCTTACAACTTTTCTCGATCATTTAAAATGCAATTAAGAATTTAAAAAAATCATATGTCATTTGTGAACTCTAAAAGACGCTTTCCATGGCACTACAGATTTTTTTACTTTTTGTGTTTATAATTTTGCTATACAAATAAAGGCAAGTGACATTTTGTGCTGTCATAGTTCCTTGCGGTTTTCAGGTCTTAGATATTATCTGAGACAATTCTCGTGCTACAGATTTAATTTGTCACAAAATTTTTGATGAAAAAGGCGTTCATTATTATTATTATTTATTTTATAGAACGAACGCTGTATATTTTATTCACGCAAGGTGAGGTAAGATATGCGTATTTTACTAAAAAAAATAGTTTTGCATTATAATTTGAGGTTTTCTAGCTACAATATGTGCATTTTTAATGATGTTGATAGAATGCCATAAAACGTCGAGATTTTACATTCAAGCGAAGAAAATTATGTCCGTCTGTCTGTCTGTCGGTCGGTCTGTCTGTAGCGTTAAATTTAATACACATATGTGCCATGACGAGATCTGGAACTAGATTATATTTTGTGACAATTCCGGTGAAGGGTTGGGGGTTAATAAGGAAAAATAAAAAGCAAGCTAGTAAGAGTACTTACAGTAACTTGGGATTTGGTGTAAATACTAGAAGCCAATACCTCAGATTTTTTTATATTTTCAGCACCCCCTGTTCACTATTAAAGGGTTTCATAAATAGGTTTAAATAAGGAAAAATAAGTAAAGCAAGCTGGCAAGAGTAGGTACATATTTCCTTGTAATAATTTTCAACCACCTCACCACCTCACCACCTCCACTCCATTATTAAAGGGGTTGATATGATAAAATTGTATGTGTATGTGTATGTGTACTGACGTGGGGGGGGGGGTAAGTACAGCAAGCTAATAAGAGTCCAGAACTTATTACTTAGATACGTTAGGTTGGGTATACCTGTTTAAAAGCTGTAAGATCTGTTTAAACTTGTACAGCCCTGTTTATAAATCTATTTTAAAGCTATTTAAGACTTGTTTTAAAACACCTTCAGCAGCGTTTGGACACTTCTTCTCCTTCGCCCAACCACCCCCGGCCATCCACAGTGAACTCTTATAGCTATACTACTGTCGTAGTATGGATTCGGTAACGTCTGGAAATTACCTCGGTATTCGGCAGCGCCGGAAGTTCTGTCAAGATGTGTTCCTTTAAAGAGACTTCTCTTTAACGATAAAAAGGTTTCTCGTATTATAAAAAAAACAAATTGTTAACTAATAGCTAAAAAGTAAAGACTAATGATTTATAAATGTACAAATACGTCGCACGTCGTAAAATTACTATTAAAGAAACAAGCGTATCGTTGTTCATGTTATTGCCATTATTATAGAGAATATTGTGCTCTACCAAAAAGGCCCATATAGTATTTTCCCCTATCTCTATTGGTTTTCAAGATAGTGTCGAAAAAGCGTAAGAATTGCCCAATCTGTGCCTATATTTATTTTGTTCTATCTATCTATTATATTCAAAGCGGTGGCTAGGGTAGCGTGACCATTCGTACAGTGCCATGTTAATATGAAAAATTGTGGAGAAGTGTACTTTACTTTATTAGCTCCCCCGCCTTGCGGCTTTGAGCAAACATAATCTCTATGCTACAATACTATCCAATAAAATGTTTATATATACATATATATACAGATATACATTATCTATAATACCTGGAAGGCAACCCTCACACATGCAATTCTTCAGTCATCATCACTCTCTCTGCCCACTCGTTCCATTTCCTCACTTGTTCCTCTTGTACTACCTTATTTTCTCTCATTTGTACTTCCAGATGACCCCATTCATTCCTCACAAACCTTCTCCCTTCTTCCCTATCCATTCTTTCACATACAAACCTTACATGCTCACTATTTTCCTCTCCTCTTCCGCATTCGCACTCCCCATCTACATCCCTCAGGCGAAACCTTTTAAGGTATCCCAGAAAATTTCCATGTCCTGTCGCCATCTGCACTCCTTTAAAGGATAATCCCAAGGCGGTATAACCCACTTCCGAACATACCCCGAAGAGGGTTCTTCCAGTTTCTCCATCTTCCCATCTTTTCTGCCATTCCTCTATTACTCTTTGTCTCGTTCTTGCTTTTCTCCCTCTCCGATCAATCCAAATTTCTCCCCCTTCTATTTCTTCTCTCATTCTTGCCCTTTTTGCACTTTCATCCACCATTTTATTTTTTCTATTTTCCTCGCCCTTTCTCCTCCACATGATAATACATTCAACTCTCATCCTATTCAGTCTCTCGATACTCAATTTTATCTCAACTATCTCTCTTTCTTTCGCCCCTCCTTTCTTCAACCTCTCGAGAGTCTGCAGGCTATCCGTGACGATGGATACCTGCATTCTCTCTCGTGGCCTCATTCCCTCCTCATTCACTCTTCTCTCAATCATCTGGATGGTTTTTCCCATGGCAATGGCTTCCGCCACTCCCACGGGGATGCCATCCGCAATTCTTTCTTCAAATCTTCCTTCTCCGAATATTCCCTCAATTACTCCAGCTATTCCCACTCTCCCTTCTTCGTCTCTACTCGCGTCCGAATAACCCACAATCTCACTCTCATTTTCGATTTGTGCCTCCCATACCCTCTCTGTCCTCACTCTAAACGCTGGGTGTGGCCTTAGTGCTCCTTGTGTTTCTTTTCTCTTGATCTCTTCTGTTTTGTCAAGGTGAAGGACCCCCGCTAGTACCTCAAGCGGCGGTATGCCACTTAGGACCTCCAGAGCGGCTGTAGGAGTTGTCCTATAAGCCCTCTGGAGACCAAGAAGTACCATTCTTTGGGTGGCCCTTAGGTGTCTCACTATTCTGCTGTCATTCGCTCTACTCCCCCAGATCTCAACACCATACATTATTGCCATTCGCATCACCCTTTCATATATAATTTTTATCAAATTTTCATTCGCTCCGTATTTCCTTTTCAGCATCGCAATCACCCTGGTACAGGTCTCTCCCACTTTTTTCCTCACACTCTTAACATGGTCGATGAATCTAAATGTCTTGTCCACCACAATCCCCAGGACCTTCACTGCATCTCCCATGTCCACAATCTCGCCTCCCATTCTAATCCGTGGTTCTCTTATTATTCCTCTCATTCCCACAAACATTGCTTCGGTTTTTTCCGCATTATAGCGGAGCAGATTTTCCCTCTCCCACTGCTCGCATTCTTCTTTCGCTCGTTCCCATCTACCTTCAATCTTCTTTACGGATTCCCCGCTCAGTATTAGAATCTGGTCGTCAGCGAAAGCCTGCGCATGACAGACCTTGCCTCCTTCCAGATCCACTCTTCCTACCTCCTCTTGCATCAAGCTATTTAGCTTGTTCATTCGTCTAAACCATCCTTCCATCACTATCAGCCATAGCGTTGGTCCTAAACTGGAGCCCTGTGGACATCCTCTATCAATTTTGGAAACCACTCCCCCACTTTCAATCACTCTGTTTCCTAAGAAATCCTCACATACCCTTCTTACATTTCCATACATTCCCATTCTTTCCATTTCCTTGTCGATAGAGGGCCCCCATGCCATATTAAACGCATTGCTCAGGTCCAGGGCCACCACCATACTATGTCGCCCTTCCCTTTTATTCTGCTCAATCACTTCAATCATTCTCTTTACAGCCATCCCCGTATCTCTTCCACTTCGGAATCCATACTGCTCCCTGTCGTACTTCCCTTCAGCCTCCATGAAATGCTGGACCCTCCCGTTGATCAGCCTGTCATATACTCTTCCCAGAGTGGGTAACAGGCAGATCGGTCGAGGATCCCCATTCCTTTTCGGTATCCAGGTCACAGTCGCTCTCTTCCATAACTTGGGAAAAATTCCCTTCCTCATGCACTCATTGTACAGTTTCGTTAAGAAACTGCACTTCTCTTTCACAATCTCTTTCATCGCTTCATTCAGAATCCTATCACCCCCCACGGCTTTGCCATTTTTCATCTCTTTCACTACCTCCTGTACCTCCCATTCTTCGATTTCTCTATCATCCCGATTATAGTCTCTTGCTCTGTCCTCAATCCTCCTGTGCATTTCCTCCTTTACCTCTTCCACTCTGGGGAAGTATTTCCCAATCAGATATTCATTCTTCTCCCTCACACTCGTCGTGTACCTGCCATTTTCCATTCTCACCATTCCTTCACCATCTTCGTTTATCGGTCTCCTAATCCATTTCCAGACTTTGTCCCAAGGGTCCCCCTCACAAAGCCTCTGCAGTTCCCTTTCAAGAGCTCCTTCCCTCTCCTCCTCTATCATTCTCTTATACACCTTCCTCTCTCTTTTATATGCTTCCTTTCGCCTCTCTCTCACCTCCTCATCATTTTCATCTTGCCATTCTTTCCTCATTTTTTTAATTTTCCTTCTCAAGCTTGCTAGTTCACCGTTCCACCACCTTTCATTTCCTTCAAACACTCTAATTCGTCTTATATGTTTCTTACAAGCTCTCTGGCAGTAATTACTGAATCTCTCCACCACCCGTTCAATTTCAGTCAGATCATCATCTTCTTCGTATTCCGCAATTTCCTTTCTAAAATCTATCCAATCCGTTCTTGCAAAATCATACAGCCATTTTGTTCGTTCTTCTTTCATACCCCCTTTTACGTTGAAGTGAATGTATCGATGATCACTCATGGACTCATCCTCATTCACCCTCCATTCGTTCACTTCCACTTGCCTACTCACAGTAACATCTATCCAGCTATTTCCTCTCGTACTGGAAAATGTGGCCAAACTTGCCGAATCATTCTCCAATACGAGTCCTCTCATGGTCATCCATTCCATAAATTTTTCACCCCGTAAATCAGTTTCATTCCCGCCCCATGCTTCATTTTTTGCATTCACATCTCCACCTAAAATCACTGCCTTATTCCAATTATTCAATATCTCTTCTACTTCTAATATTCTCTTATTTTCTCTTCCACCCGGTTCGTCATACACACTTAACACCATCACGTCTTTTTTATCTTTCATTTTTATTTTCACACATGCGACATTCTCTCTCATTCCTTGCGTCCACCCAGTTACTCCTTGAATTTTTTCATTTACCCATATCTCGGCTTTACTTTTCCCATTTTTTCTATAACGTTTATACCCTTTCCACTCAATATCTCTTGCATATGGCTCTTGAACGAGAACTATATCCACCTCCCATTCATTCGCCCTCTCCCGCATTAACTCAGCCGCTACCCGGCCTCGTCCCAGATTTATCTGCAAAAAAGTTAGCTTATCCATCACAGTAATTCATAGCTCTCCTAGAACGCTGGGCTTGCCTGATAAAAACCGGGCAGCTTCTATCATTTGCCCTGTGGTCCCTTGGGACTCTGTCCAGCTCTCTACAGTTTACACATTCCTCCTGTCGTCCTTCACAGGTTCTCCCCTCATGACCACCACCGCAGACGAAACAGGCCGGACTCTGCTTGCAATACTTGCTTACATGCCCGTACCTGCTGCACCTGAAACACATGGCCACGTCCACATACTCTTCCACGCATCTAACCACCAGATCTACGCTTACCCATCCACGCTTAAGCAGATATCTTGCAATTCCACCGCTACACTGGACCACCCAGTTTTCCTTTTGGGGGTTTCTGCACCTCTTCCTCGCTATAACTTTTATGTTTTTCCGCTCTTGTGCAGTAAAGTTCTCCCTGAGTTCGGAATTTTCCTCAAAAAGTAGTTCGAGGAATTCTTCCTCCTTTAGCCCTCTCTCGACGCCCGTAATAAGAATTTGGGGTAAGGAGTCTTGTCTATCTTTAACTTTTAAGTCCTCCTTCTGCCTGAGAATCTCCCTAATTCTCTGACCGTGTTCACGGGATTGCGGCACCAAGGCCACCCCTCCACCGTTTGTAATATAGACCCCTCTCATCCCTGTATTTTCTTTAGCTCCTTTTAATTGTTTTTTAACTTCCTCCCAAACGGTTTTACCTTCTTCCACACCCTCCTTTCGTACTATAATCTCTGATTTTTCCTCTTTAGGAGGTGTCCTCCATCCTGTTCCCTTTTCAAGCCTTTCTTTAACCCCCACTTTAGCTGCTTCCGCAAAAGTTTTCTTATTCCTCTTAACCCTCTTTGTGTTCCACTCGCTCTCACTTTCACTCTCTCTCTCTCTCTCTCTCTCTCCGTTTCAGTGTCGCTCCTTGAAACCACTGCGCCTGTGGGTTCATCCTCTATTTCCTTACAGATGGGATGCTTACTTATTGCACCTTGCGACACTTGCCTTGCGAGTTCCGCCTCTCGAACCACCCTCTCTTTTGTTTCGTTCTGCGTTTTCATAGGCGGACCACCCATGCTCCCCTTATTTAGTTTTTCTTCAATTCCCCTCATCCACTCTTTTATTTTATTTCTTTCCCTTTCATTTTCTTTTTTCATTTCAATCCACATCATGGCATTATTTTTCCATTCCCCTTTTCCTTTCATCTCCTCTTCCAGTCTTGTTTTACACTCTATCCACTCTTTAAACATAGTCATACATGCCCGTTCTATTTCTTTCATACTTTCATTCACACATTCTCTTTCACTTTTATTAAATTGAAACTTACCACCAGATACTCTACTGGTTGCCTCCCTCACATTTTCAATATTACTCCTAACCGTATTCATTAATCTCTCTTGTTTGTCCTTTTCTTCTCGTCTCTTCGCCTCCTCTTCCCTCTTGTTTCTCTCATATTCCAGTTGTTTCCTCTTGTTGTCTTCTTTCTTCCGTTCCCCCTGTTCTTTCAGTTTTCTCAATTCTTCTTTCCTTCTTTCTTCGTCTTGTATTTCTCTCTTTTTCTCTTCTTCCTTTCTTCTTTCCTGTGTTCGCTTGGGTCTTTTTTCTGTTTTCTCTGGCTCTCCCTTGTGTAGTATCGCTTTTATTTTTTTCTGAGTTGCCTCGGCTCTTTCTGTTTCTTTTTGAATTTCCTGGAAGGATCTATCTAGCCCCTGTTCGTCTCCGATTGTTCCTGGGCAGGACATTTTTCTAGGTTTCTTTGCTTCAGCTCCTGGTGGGGTTCTAGCGATAGAATCCCTCCTCTCTATTTGACCTTGACTTTCGTACTCCTTTTCAAGCTTCCTTATCTCCCTTTCGAGGCTGTCTTCTCTCTCTTTCCTCTTGTTTTTATCACTTTTTCCTTCTTCCATCATATTAATGTCATTCAACTATGTCCGATATTTCTAATTCCAAGCACAATACTAGTCTGTCATGCAGCATGCATCAAGTGCAATACATGCATAAACTTATCAAAAAAGAAATCTGCCACTGGTATTTCTGAGTCCTGTCTCTTCTTACTCACTACACTAGTAACTCTATGTCTCTTTTCACTTTTCACATGCAAAAAACCGCACCTTTGGAGCTCTTTTCTGTCTCTTTTCCGTAAATTCTTTATATTTCACCTATGTTAGTTTCTGGTTAATATCTACATATGACCACTTCACTTATATACCTATACTGCTATTCCTGAGTCCAAATCTCTCCTCTAAGCTTCACCTTCCAACACTTATCTCCAAACACCACTACACAATCCCTAGTGTCCATCCACTTACGGATATGTCTCTATGGCTCCACAGCAGCAGCAATACCACAATCAGAGTTAACACTATGAAACTGAAAAGTCGGGATCGCAGTGATTCCGGATCACTTCAGGGGATCCTTCCACTATTCTCCACGATTATGTCAGCCTCCAGTAAACTCCTCTGCATATGTACTCCCCTCACGGGCCTCCTCGGAGATTTCACAGTGCACTAGGGCTTTGACCCTCACGTGATTCCCCTATAATAACTGTTCTAAGCAGTAAATATTGAATCTTCAACTACTCGGGTCGACCGTAGGTCTTAATTTTAAGTGCAAATGATAAACATGCTGTATATGCCGATAGTACTATTGGATTATTAGACCTATATTTGTTGGTTGCTATTATTGTTAACAATTTTTTTTATAACAAGAAGGGGGAGGTACAATGTTTCAGAATGACTTCGGTAGTTTAAGAGAATTCAGTTATTATTGGCAACTTGTGAAGACTTATTTCTGTATTTGTATTTGACTAATTTGATTGGGCTATACAATACACCATACAGTATGACTCGGTGGTAGTAATTTCATTACGCTATGTGTGGTATAAGGTGAGTAATTTTTTTTCTCTCTAGCTTTTTGGCCTTGGAAACTTGTCCTTTAACCATATAAGGTGAGTAAAATAAGAAAAAGTATTTTCAATTTGGCTAATGTGACAAAGGTAAATTTCGGTTGACTTACATTAAAACTGATAGTTAAGTATAGGGCTGTTGTAATTGCAAAACTTTGCACATTTACAATATAATTTAGTATTTTGTGGCATGAGAATTCACTGATAACGAGCTTGATGTCAAAACTTATGAGAGGTAAGCAACTTTTACTAGCATTTTTTCCCGTTTATATATTGAGTAGTTTAAGGCTTATAGTTATAGCTGTTTTATTAATATTACACATAAGCGGTATTTTGACTATTATACCGAAGGGAAGAACCTCTTTCCAAGAATAGCAGATTAAACGAAATATTACGATTGTCAATGCGCGTTATAAATTTTTCATCTAATCTTATTTCACGCACTACCAAAAAAGTGCTGTAAGACAGCAAGCCTTAAAACTATGACACGGAACCACGACAGAAAATGTTAAATACAGGGTGTACACGTGTACAGTGAACATTGCATTGCATTTTGCAAAACTTCGCTGGTTCCTACAACGTAAAAATATAATTTTAACTGTCAAATTAGAATGCTTTCGAGAATGATTTATAACTTAACTGTGGTATCTTTTATTTTTGCATATTTCGATTCATAAACAAATTGGAAACACATTATTTTGAGTTCCGTTTTGAGTAATTTACTATGGTTTACGCAATTAACTATATCCCCAATAGTGAATATTTCCGAAACTTAAATGAAAATTTTTAAATTTGTATTGATTAATTATTTATCATTTGGCGAAGCACTGAACAGGTATCTGTATTTAATGTGTTACGATTTCGAGTAAAATGTATTTGCTTCACTAACTAAGGAGTAGCAAGTTAGCATATAAAAAAGTTACTCAGTTAGTAGGTCTGTCTTTAGGAATACCAACGGTATAAAAAGGTTGCAAGGATTCTAATGTACATTCTGTATATAACATCTTCTAAGGTAGGTCGATGTGAAATTTACTATTTAAAAGTGGGTTATTTTACGTTATTAATTGCAAGTGGTCCGTAACATAATTTAAAGCACTGGTCTTTTGAAGCACAGTTTTTAAAGCATTGCTTATTTTAAAGTCTATGGTAATTATAAGTACGCATGCTTTAATTTACTAATACTACGTAGATACATAAAATTGATCAATATATCTTTTGATAAATAGTTGGTCTTCAGTTTTATTGTAAGACCATTAAATTCTTGTATTAGGGTCCGTATCTTCTTAATCAAAAAATTCTTTAGTTGCAAACCCTCCTCTATAAAATTTTGCCAAGTTATGGACGGCACATTACTTACATATAAGAGCAGCAAGACATAAAATTAATGAAAGTTATATCAAATGAGACTTAGCGAAGCAATATTGCGGACGTAAAATTTTTAATACGCCATGTGTACATTTGCAATAAAAGTTTTATTCGAAACAACGTCATTTCATTGGTTATCCCAAGCACGAGGAAATAAAAGGAATAAATTGGGGAACGGAAATGGTTGCATGCCACCCTTATAAAGTACACACGTCTTCTCCCTTCGGATGATAAAATTTTGTGTCTGCATCTATGAAATGGCGGATGAAAATTTCTATTGAGGAAATGCGCATGAAATATAAAGGAATAATGCATTTAATTCAAATACATTTATACATTTTATAAAAAATGTAATATTCCCACGGTATTCCAAGTACCACAGTTTATATAGGTACAATAAATGAATAGATACATAAGTTAACGATAAATCTTTGAATACAAAAGTTAAGGCTTGCCTACACATTTCGGTGATATATTTATGTACATACTTGTTTAAAAAAAATGAGGTATACTGCTTATATGTTTATATTCTTAAATACATATAATTTTTCTAGAACCAAAAATACAATAATAAGTTAAATAGTAAATTAAGAAATCCCCGGCACAAAAATTGGCTAAATAACTGAAAACTAAATATGGCTTTAAGAAGTAATATACAATATGGGACATTATCCTTAATTTGAACAAGAATTGGGTTTCATTTTATTAGTTTAATATAATCAGCTCTTATTTCATATACAAACTATTACTATTTAGCCACAATTTACATTTTATATTTTCTCGATTTTCCTTGTTATAGGTCGGGGGCTGCTGTTTTGAATATTACTATTTAATAGTTTAGTACTATAGTCGTATGAGTCTACTTGATTTTTGTTTGTTGACATTTCACAGCAGCCCACGACATATTCACGTGTATAAGAAGGCAAATCAAAAGAACATAAAAAAATGTAAACTGGGTGTAATTCGCGAAAAGGAACAAACACATTCCTTATGGAAAGTGGCCCTCGTTTAAATTGGTTAAAAATCTAGTATGGTACAGTTTATAACTCACTGATCAAAAGTTGTCAGAGTCACAAGGCCCCAGAAAGTATAATTTTTTCTTATACAGCCGTTTGAAGCGCTCCCATTTCGTCATTGTACGATCTCAGAGAAAATAATTTTCTTCTGTTCTATAAACAATAATACATTATTGAAAATGTTCTTACGACGAATTGAACCCCGTTTGTAAAAATGTTCTATCACGTCCCATTTTTGAGATGTTGAGGCTCAAGCATAGCAACAATACTGTTTTCGACAAATTTTGACATAATTTTTAAACCGAGGTATCTTAAAGAGCTGTGACACCTGCCCCTCACCACCACTAACCTCACTCCAATATTAAAGGGGTTAACAAAATAGAATTATTGAGATATTCACTTGAAATTTTGTACACGTATGTATTATAACGACATCTGAAAAACAGATTTGATAAATTTATTCATATTATGCCGCAAAACAAAATGTGTCATCGAGCTTTCATTTTATGCACAAAATTATCTAAGGTACAATCCTGATAATTTTCGTTCAATGATTCATTGTTCATGAATTTTTTTCAACGTTTTCTGGCGTTAGTTTTGGATATAGGGTGAGGGACATCAATTTTTAAGCGTTTTCTTTTTTAAGTGTTAGGAAAAAGGTACATGAAAAATACAAATTATCTCAGCTGTGATAGATGGCCAAATATCACTGAATAGTTGTTGTGTTGATGTCTGTGTGTATGTGTTGGGTGGTGAAATAACTATAGCAAAATTTTAAATAAAAAGTAATAATAATAATATTCCATATCATGTTATACTCTAAATTTAATTTATTTATTTTATAGTCGTATTTGTATCGTTTCTTTTTATTCTGTAACTTATTAGTCGCTTTATACTTTTTAAACTCACCTAATATTACGGTAATAATTTTTACTAAAATCCAATAAGCACTTTCTAACCTACATAAGGAGTTACTTAATTAATAAGAGAAACTATAGCAAGCAATCAAACTAGCACTATATTTCGTTCCCATTTCAACAGATCTTTAACGTTCCGTACCAAAATTGGCAAACAGAACACTTATGGGATCACCTCGGTGTTTGTCAGTTTGTCCGTCACAGGTATTATTCTGAGATTGTTTGACGTAGAAAGCTGAAATTTGGAAGTTGTAGGAAGCTGTTGCCCAGGTGTGAGGTTCAAAAAGTAGAATAATGATTTTGGGAGTTCGTTTCGAGGTGTAAAATGGGAAGTTAAATACAATATATTTCGAAGGTCATCGTGTCAAGTGAGTAGTATGGGGGACACTGGCCTTGAAAAGTGAAAGTTAATTAGGTCATTAACATTAATGAGGCAATTAAGATAATGACGTAATCCGCGGATTTTAATCACCGCGAGATAATTATCTTATCTGGTGGGTGGCCCCGGTGATTAACGTTTATTAGATATACGTGCCTTTCAACATGTGCTGGAATTTTTGAGCGATTAAAAAAAATTTAATGACGTAACAAGCTGACTGGGATTTTGGAACTTGATTAAGACTTGTTTTCATAATATAAAAAACACACTGTTGTGAGCAAATAGTATTCAGTGTTCAATTCTGACGTTTCCACGTCGATAAGAATAATATTTTAAATAAGTTTGCATATATTTAACAGATTTTACAAGTTTCGGTGTTTAGAATTATTTTAAAAAAAGTGACACATTTTCGAAAACTTAAGATGACTATAATCGTCAAGTTTTGTGTTTAAAAGTGGTATGGATATCAGCTTTAATATTCGACGTTCACCAAGGCATCTTAATCATATTCCAAGAGAAGAGATACCCATTAAACCGCAGTGCAAGTAAAGTTGGTGGTGGCTGCCCCGGCCCCCGACTCATTTTTTAAATATTACAATATTTTTTCAACACAATTTCTCAACTGGATAATGAAATGCAGCAGGTATTAAAAGCTCAGAGTTAGACATTTTTTCATTGAATGAATTAACTTTTCAAGAAACGTAGTATTCGGTTCTCAATAAGTTTTTTAAGAAGTTCTTAAATCATATTCCAGGAGAAGAGTTGCCAACTAAAACTGGAGTGCAAGTAAAGTAGTTTCTGGCGACGGCCCCCGCAACTTTTAAATTTCTGTACATGTATTAATTTGTGATTCTTTTCACCATCGATTAAACTGGCAGTTATTTCTGCTTTAAAATTATTTAAAGTGGTATGAATATAGACATCAACTTTAACATTCAGACATTTTCGGTATACACAAAAATTTTACCAATCATCTTAAAACATATTCATGTATCCGGCTAATTGGTTAATCAAGTTTGGTTTATTAGACAAATAACTTAAGGTGACTCCATAGAGAATGTATAAGTTTTCGTGTTAAAAATGATATGGGTATGGGTTTTAACATTTACACTCACACATTTTCGGTTTTCACAAAAATTCTACTAGAGGTATCTTAAAGAAGAAGATGTACCAACTAAAACCGGAGTGCAAGTAAAGTAGTTTCATTTTACATTTTACACCGTTTTTTCGCGAAAGTCTCATTAACGATTGAAAAATAGTGGTCATCAAATTTGTAGCTTCATCACAAATTAATATATGTACAAAGAAAATTAAAAGTTACGAGATATTTCACAGGTGTGCTTTGTCAATTTATGATTACTAATGATATAAAAGACTCAAAATAATAGAAAAATGTAAACTAGAAATTTTCACTGAATGAATTAGTACTAAATAACAGTTATCAAAAAAAATCTTATTCGCTGTATTGTTTGAACATTGGTAATCTTATTTTAAAATTAAATATGCAGCAAGTTTTTCGTTTTTCTTACTTAAAGGCACTAACATTCCTAAATAATAGGGAATGATATTGTTTAAAAGGGTGCCTGCGAAACTTTTCGACGATGAGTTTATTTTAAACTTTTTAGAAACAAAAATAACCAATATAAAAATGTTAACTATATCTATGCAGACTTGTTATTTAATTTTAATAATCTTATTTGTAAATCTATACGTAAGGCTTATATCACATATGTTGGAAACAAACCAGTTCTATATATATAACAATGTATGTATGTTTGCAATTATGCATTCTCAAGAAATAAAAATGATCTACAAACTTACCTGTGTGTTTATTATATTATAGCAAATAAGAGAAAAATGACCACTTTGATATTAAACACCAAGGTGTGCATATTACAGCTAAAAATAATGTGGATCATTTAAGTTCCAACATAGAAGCTGTATCAAGCAAGTTTGAAAAGCCTACGTCTGGGCTGCTGTACTTAATTTGAACTCTATTTGCTTCAACCAAGAAGTACGAATTCTACAAGAACTCATATCATTATATGATGAAAGAATAATCATTTGCCATAAATATGTGTATAATTTAAAAAAATGTGGTAAAATATGTATTCAAACGCCTACAATAAAAAGTGGCGTGTTGTACAGCGTGCGAGAAAAAGTAAAACATATTTAAGAGCGACCGATAGAAGTAGAACTACATTAGAGTTTAAAATGAGGCTAGAGAAATACTGCAAAAACTTGGAAGAATTGAAAAAACTCATACATCTTTATGAGGGTATACAGAGTGTGTTCTTCAGCTTCTCAAATAAAATGTACATTTACGGGTAGTGAAAATTAACGGTTTTCTATAAAATAATGGCAAGATGCAAATTTTCTAATTCGTTTATTTGCTCAATGAAAAATTTCTCTGCGTTTAAAATTTCCATTATTTTGAAACATTAATATCAGAAATAAATATTTGTTCATCAAATCTTTGAACAAATACTTCTACTTTAAAACAAAAAAAAACTTGCTCTTAAACATAAGCGAAACTTAAAGAGGTTTTATATATATTTATACAAATACTTCTACTTTAAAACAAAAACCTTGCTCTTAAACATAAGCGAAACTTAAAGAGGTTTTATATATATTTATATATAAAAAAAATGTAAAAGTGCAATTGTGTATTCACTAGAAATAAAAAAATAAAATATTTATAAAAAATACATGTGTTTTATTTATTATAATAATACAACATTCAGAATGTTTTGAAAAAGAAGAAAAGACAGCTAAAAATAAATCAGATTTATATATATAAAAATGTATAAGTATCTATGTATTCGCAAGAAATAAAAAAAATGTTTATAAAATTATATGTATTTATTATATAATAGCAAATAAGAGCAAAAAAAATGTCACACTGTTGTTAAACATTAATCTAATTCGTTTATTTGCTCAATGAAAAATTTCTCCGCGTTTAAATTTTCCATTATTTTGAAACATTAATCCGTTAACGAACCACAGGCATAGAGGCTATTTTGTAGTAAATAACTGTATTATTTTGTAGATTCCTTGCACAATATTTTAGAAAAGACATAGGTAATAGGAAATCTCAAGTAGAAAAAGACAGCTAAATGATATAGGGAGTGATATTGTTCTTTAACATCCAGACATTTTCGGTATTCACAGAAAAAAAATTTCGCCAATCATCTTAAAACATATTCATGCACCCTACTAAGTGGTTAATCAGGTTTGGTTTGTTAGACAAATAACTTAAGCTGACTCCATAGAGATTGTACAAGTTAAAAAAATTTTAAATAAAAATATACAGAACAAGTACTACAAGTCAAAAATAATGAGATTTAAAATTTGTTAATAATGTATAATGTATCTTCATAATTTTTACACTACCCATGCGGATAAAAATAATCCTACATATTTTCAACATGTTTTTCTGCTACCGTGGATATTTGAGGCTTCAAATCTTTCGTGTTGATAGACCTATTTTATAACTCGTCTAGACATTTTAATCTGCTGTAAAGATACATTACCAAAATGCGTTTATTTCAAAGTCTCCATATTCATAGCTAGATTAAAGGTATTTATTTTACAAACTACCTGCCCATTTAATCTTATACCTAAATTACAACTTTCACACTGCCAGCTGGGTGCCTAGGTAATTACTTGCACTAGGCATTATCTAAAACATATTAATATTTTATTACAGTTGGAATGCATAGGTCAGACAGATATTCTTTAAAAACCAATTTGCCATGTTCCTGTGACAACAAACGTAAAATACCGCTAATATACGAAAACTTTTGAAATAACCATATTATGTTAATGTAAAAATGTCTTGATGGGGAGAGACATCTCTTAGTCTATATATCAATATGAAAGACTTTTTGCAGGCCCCAACTTGTGATTTGATAAAAAACTCCGGAATTTAAACGAGATACCAACCAACAATTATTTCGCGCAAATACTTTTTTTCACTAGAAATTTTCGTGTTTTAAAATTGAACGGCTTCAACATTTATTACACCCGTTTTTTAATGATAACAGAAAATATGTTAAAATTTATTCCTAAAAACCACTCATAGTTTAAAACATTCCTAAGCGATATAGGGAGTGATCTCGTTGAAAAGGGTGCTTGCGAAACTTTTCGACGATAGGTATATTTTAAACTTTTTTATAAACAAAATAACCATCATAAAAATGTTAGCTATATCTATGCAGACTTGGCATGTCTTTAATTTATTTCTTCGAATACTAAATAACAACAAGCTGCAAGATTTCTATTTCACGACAAGACAAAAAACACAAAATTGAATATGTACAAAATTAAAAGGTAAAATGACGAACCATTGCCTAGTTATGGTAATACCAACAATAGGATTACTTTATCATAACACGATACAGAGAAATTTATTTTAAAATTCAGGTTTTTTTCTTGCGAAACTTTTCGACGATAGGTATATTTTAAACTTTTTTAGAAACAAAATAACCATCAAAAAAATGTTAGATATATCTATGCAGACTTGGCATGTCTTTAATTTTATTTCTTCGAATACTAAATAACAACAATCTGCAAGATTTCTATTTCACGACAAGACAAAAAAAACACAAAATTGAATATGTACAAAATTAAAAGTTAAAATGACGAGCTATTGCTTAGTTATGGTAATACCAACAAAAGGATTACTTTATCATAACACGATACAGAGAAATTTTATTTTAAAATTCAGGTTTTTTGGTTTTCTTACAAATAACAATGATCAAAATTAAAACCACGCGGCTCAGTGATGGGCCTCGGTACGATTTATTGACTTCTCAATATTTCTTGTTAATAAAAAATATTAATATTTGCAATAGAACTTGTTCACTAAGAAAACGTTTTACAATCGAAGGATAGGTACTCTTGGATTAAACATTTGCTGCATCACTGAATGTAAAAAATATTATTATTAAACTCTACTCCTTTCTTTTTTATTTAAAAAAAAAACCATCAACTATATTTACAGGCAGTGAAAATTAATGGTTTTCTATAAAATAATGGCAAGTAGAAATAAAATATTTATAAAAAATACATATGTTTATTTTATTATAATAATACAACATTCAGAATGTTTGTGAAGGAAATGACAGCTAAAAATAAATAATAGTTTCTAACCGAAAATCTTGACGTGTGCAAATTTCTTATATGTACAACATTTAAAAAAAAGTTAAAACGGTAGTGAGATACGAAATATTGCTTATTTTCATGGGGTACTTTGCCATTTTAGATTCAGACAATTTATCTCTGATATTTACACAATATTTAAAAAACAATTAATGTAAGAAAAATAAAATTTACTTAGGTATTCACCATGTATACTGAGACAGTTTTTTAACCTTATTCATAGCTTAGAAAAGTGTAGGTACCTGTTTGATTTGTTATTATTATTATCATGGGAAATTATACACATGGTGTTTACCTTCTGACACTTCAGTTTTATTTTGGTTATCTTTAAATAAAATAACTAAGCTTGATTACAAGACAGTTTTAATTAATAGTTCTTTAAACTGATTAGTTATGATACAGAGAGAAATTTGTAGAACTCTCTTTAAGAACTATTTCAAATAACCAAAATAATGCTTTTTTCTCTTTTTATTTTGTATAATGACGGTGTGGTTTTTGCAAATAAGTGTACGTAGCTAATTTATTTTGAACCATATATTAAACGTGGAGATATTTAGTGTAAGAAATTATTATTATAATTTCGATATAGTCAATTTTAACTCAAAACCCCACATCAGATTCATTGTGGTTAGAATGTCTTTTTCAAAACAAGAAAGAAAAACATTATAGCTCCCCGACAGACGGTCTGGCTTAATGTATTTTGAAACACTATCGTAACCCAGCTGTAATAAAAATATTAATATACTCTAGCTTAGTGCAGATAACTACTGAGGTAGCAATGTGAAAGTTGTAATTTAGACATAAGATTTCTAACCATTAGTCATATTATTTAAAATACCTTTTAATATACGAAAACTTTGAAATAACCACATTATGTTAATGTAAAATGTCTAGACGGAGTTCTTAAACTGGCAACTCTTAGTCTATATATCAATATGAAAGACTTTTTGAAAGCCCAAATTGTGAATTGATTTAAAAAAATCAGTACAAAACAATAATTATTTCACAGGAATACTTTTTCACTAGAAATGTTCGTGTTAAAAAATCGAATGCTTTCAACATTTTTATTACACCATCTTTTAATGATAACAGAAAATATGTTAAAATTTTATTCCTAAAATAGAATCAACCGGATTGTTACGTTATAAATCAAACATAATAATAAAGCAACCTTGATTAACCAAATAGCAGAGGGTGCATGAATATGTTTTAAGATGATGATTGGTAAGTTTTTTTGTGAACACCGAAAACGGCTGAATGTTAAAGCTGGTGTCTATTACTATGCAGCTTTAAATATATCTATATTTTAAAAAATAAGTATTTTTTCTTGAGTGTTTTTTTAAATAATAGTCTACATTGAAAAGCGAAGCGCCTGCGAAACTTTTCGACGATGAGTTTATTTTAAACTTTTTTCAGAAGCAAAATAACCAGTATAAAAATGTTAGCCACACACTTGTTATTTAACTTTTTAATAATTTTATTTGTAAAACTATACGTAGGACTATATCACACTTGTTAGAAACAATTATCTGTCATAAATATTTTAAAAGAAACGTAGTACAATATGTATTCAAACGCCTATAGCTACCTTCATATTTCCAAGGTACATAAAAACTCCGTCAAAGGAGTCCGCGTTAAAATGAGCTTAGAGACACGCAGCAAAAACTTGGAAGCGTTGAAAGAACTTATACACACTACGGGAATATACAGAGTACATTCTCCAGCTTCTCAAATAAAATGTAGGACAGGCTGTCTAAAACTACACAAAGAAAAACTTTGCCCTGCTTTAAAAAAGGTGTGGCTCGTGCTTAAACACGTATTGGGTTGACAAAAAGAGACTGCACAAGTGTGGTATTATATTTTGTACTGCATGTTTGGATGATAAACCTGTAAGACACTTCTGCTACATGAAACCGCATACACCATCAAAAATACAGCAGGAGAAATTAAAGAATAATTTTCTTTTCGTGTTTTATGATTTTGAGTGTAGACAGGAAAAAAGAAAATATGCAACAAGATTTTTCTGTATCGTGTTATAATAATAAGTAATCCTCTTGTTTGTATCCAATTATTATTAACCAATAGCTCGTTATTTTAACTTTTAATGCTGTACACATATATTAACTTGTGTTTTTTTCGAACATCTACATTTATAAGTTCTTGTACAGTAGGGTTAAGAATATTTTTAAAAATTTTTATTTTAACGGGTTCACACTTTCAACACTTAAAATAATTGCTGTACAACACGCGTTTTTATATTTCATATTTTAATATTATTTCCAATTTAATTAGGGACTTAATAAATAAAAATTATTAAGCGTTTGTAAAACGGTCAAATTTCTCTTTTCTTTAATGCTGTTTAACTAGTTTTCAATTGTTTAATGGCTTAACTTTTCTTTAATGCTGTTTAACTAGTTTTCAATTGTTTAATGGCTTAACTTTAACTTTTACTGCTTCTCATTTTAGAAATTATTTACTGAAACAAAAAAAATGTAAATACACAGATATTTACATAAAAAAACCTTGGAAGTCACACACAATCTCCATGTTTTATCAATGAAAAATGTCTAACTCTGAGTTTTTAATACCTGCTGCATTTCATTATCCAGTTGAGAAATTGTGTTCGTTGTGTGTTGAAAAAATATTGTAATATTCTTTAATGCTGTTTAACTAGTTTTCAATTGTTTAATGGCTTAACTTTAACTTTTACTGCTTCTCATTTTAGAAATTATTTACTGAAACAAAAAAAATGTAAATACACAGATATTTACATAAATTAATTTTTAATAAGTTCATTCAGTAAAATAATTAATTTATAATAATAAACATGATTTTATTTTATGCCTTTACGCTAATGTTTAGTTCCGATAGATGTATAAGGGTTTCAACGACGCTTTGTGGCGGGGGTAGTCATCGGTTATTTAAAAGATGATTTTCCGTGCCGTAACGGCATAGTTTGTACTACCTGTTATCATCGGTTTTTGAAAACAGTCTTCCCCGTGTCGTAACATAGTTTGTACTAAGTGTTAAACATTGTAGCCTGTGTCACGTTTTTGGGTGGAACCAAAACTAGTTTAAAATATCGTCATATTGTGATAGGTACTAAAACTTTTTTAATAAAATAACGGTGTTGCTGCAGCCTGTGTTTAAGTGATAGTAAGAAAAAATGTTCCCAAAGCGTCACAGCCGGTTGAGCCTTAAAAAGAATCCCTCCGACCTGGACATCTCCTTCGATACGAAGGTTAAGATTGCGGCTAATGCAGCCCGTTTGACGGAGGAGACGGGGCCTTTAGAAGCAGATGTTTATGCGGCTGGTAGTACTCCTAGCTCCAATGCTGCGTGTTTAAGTGATAGTAAGAAAAAAATGTACCCAAAGCGTCACAGTCGATTGAGCCTTAAAAAAAACCTTCCGACCTGGACATCACCATCGATGCGGAGGAGGTTAAGATTGCGGCTAATGCAGACCATTTGAAGGAGGAGACGGAGCCGTTAGAGGCAGATGTTTATGCGCCTGGTAGTAGTAGTACTCCTAGCCCCGATGCGACGCTCGTTGCACACCCTGCGGGTCCACCAACCGAAGTTGCACCCAGTGCAGACCCGCACCCTGTAGAAGACCCACTCTCTGCAGACCCCATCAATCAGGAGCCACACGAGGCTGTGTTCATTGCAGACCTACATCCTGCAGAAGAATCACGCCCTGCAGAACTCTGCAACGATGTTAGCCCGCCTAAAGAAGAACCCTGCTCTGAGATGTTAGATGACGACCACAACAACACAGATCCGTGGGGCATACCGCTATGTTACGAGAACTTCCGCCCTGGGAGGGGGTCGTCGTCCCAGTATGGAGAGTACAGCCATGTGGTAGAAGAAGAAGCTGGTACTGAGGGGGCTGGTGTTGCAAGTAATGTGGCTGTATACCTAGGGGAAATCGCCGAGGACGATGATAGGTTGCGGGAGAGTTTCATCGCCGATAAAGACGAGTACCTGGCAGCATCGCGGCGTTGTATTAGGAGTGAAACGGAGGTATATGTGGGCAAGTTAAGGCGTAGCAGAAAAAATGTTGCACGCAAGATTTCACGCCTGCGGCAACTACGAAGAGACATTGATGTGTCTTTAGCAAAATTAAGCGGTCGAGCAACTGTGATTGACCGGGAAGTGCGAAAGGTCATTCACTTCAGCGAGCACTACCCGTTTCAGCTGCCTATAGACGGCAACCTCTTTAAAGTGGCCAGACCCTCCTGAAATTTTTATTCTCCTCTTTAAAGCGGCCAGACCCTCCTGAAATTTTTATTCTCATTTTTTTTTAGTCTTAAGTTATTTATTATTTAGTGACTTTTAACCTTTTTGAGCTTTTAAAAGATATGCACAAGCTGACGTATTTTTTTTTTAAAGTACTGTTCACACACCTCGGTGTTTAACGACTTTTGTTTATATATTGATTATTTATTATTATTATTTAGTGACTTTTAACCTTTTTGAGCTTTTAAAAGATATGCACAAGCTGACGTAATTTTTAAAAGTACTGTTCACACACCTTAATGTTTAACAACAGCGTGACATTTTTTTGTCTAACAAACCAAACCTGATTAACCACTTAGTAGGGTGCATGAATATGTTTTAAGATGATTGGCGAAATTTTTTTTCTGTGAATACCGAAAATGTCTGGATGTTAAAGAACAATATCACTCCCTATATCATTTAGCTGTCTTTTTCTACGTGAGATTTCCTATTACCTATGTCTTTTCTAAAATATTGTGCAAGGAATCTACAAAATAATACAGTTATTTACTACAAAATAGCCTCTATGCCTGTGGTTCGTTAACGGATTAATGTTTCAAAATAATGGAAAATTTAAACGCGGAGAAATTTTTCATTGAGCAAATAAACGAATTAGATTAATGTTTAACAACAGTGTGACATTTTTTTTTGCTCTTATTTGCTATTATATAATAAATACATATAATTTTATAAACATTTTTTTTATTTCTTGCGAATACATAGATACTTATACATTTTTATATATATAAATCTGATTTATTTTTAGCTGTCTTTTCTTCTTTTTCAAAACATTCTGAATGTTGTATTATTATAATAAATAAAACACATGTATTTTTTATAAATATTTTATTTTTTTATTTCTAGTGAATACACAATTGCACTTTTACATTTTTTTTATATATAAATATATATAAAACCTCTTTAAGTTTCGCTTATGTTTAAGAGCAAGGTTTTTGTTTTAAAGTAGAAGTATTTGTATATATATATATAAAACCTCTTTAAGTTTCGCTTATGTTTAAGAGCAAGTTTTTTTTGTTTTAAAGTAGAAGTATTTGTTCAAAGATTTGATGAACAAATATTTATTTCTGATATTAATGTTTCAAAATAATGGAAATTTTAAACGCAGAGAAATTTTTCGTTGAGCAAATAAACGAATTAGAAAATTTGCATCTTGCCATTATTTTATAGAAAACCGTTAATTTTCACTACCCGTAAATGTACATTTTATTTGAGAAGCTGAAGAACACACTCTGTATACCCTCATAAAGATGTATGAGTTTTTTCAATTCTTCCAAGTTTTTGCAGTATTTCTCTAGCCTCATTTTAAACTCTGATGTAGTTCTACTTCTATCGGTCGCTCTTAAATATGTTTTACTTTTTCTCGCACGCTGTACAACACGCCACTTTTTATTGTAGGCGTTTGAATACATATTTTACCACATTTTTTTAAATTATACACATATTTATGGCAAATGATTATTCTTTCATCATATAATGATATGAGTTCTTGTAGAATTCGTACTTCTTGGTTGAAGCAAATAGAGTTCAAATTAAGTACAGCAGCCCAGACGTAGGCTTTTCAAACTTGCTTGATACAGCTTCTATGTTGGAACTTAAATGATCCACATTATTTTTAGCTGTAATATGCACACCTTGGTGTTTAATATCAAAGTGGTCATTTTTCTCTTATTTGCTATAATATAATAAACACACAGGTAAGTTTGTAGATCATTTTTATTTCTTGAGAATGCATAATTGCAAACATACATACATTGTTATATATATAGAACTGGTTTGTTTCCAACATATGTGATATAAGCCTTACGTATAGATTTACAAATAAGATTATTAAAATTAAATAACAAGTCTGCATAGATATAGTTAACATTTTTATATTGGTTATTTTTGTTTCTAAAAAGTTTAAAATAAACTCATCGTCGAAAAGTTTCGCAGGCACCCTTTTAAACAATATCATTCCCTATTATTTAGGAATGTTAGTGCCTTTAAGTAAGAAAAACGAAAAACTTGCTGCATATTTAATTTTAAAATAAGATTACCAATGTTCAAACAATACAGCGAATAAGATTTTTTTTGATAACTGTTATTTAGTACTAATTCATTCAGTGAAAATTTCTAGTTTACATTTTTCTATTATTTTGAGTCTTTTATATCATTAGTAATCATAAATTGACAAAGCACACCTGTGAAATATCTCGTAACTTTTAATTTTCTTTGTACATATATTAATTTGTGATGAAGCTACAAATTTGATGACCACTATTTTTCAATCGTTAATGAGACTTTCGCGAAAAAACGGTGTAAAATGTAAAATGAAACTACTTTACTTGCACTCCGGTTTTAGTTGGTACATCTTCTTCTTTAAGATACCTCTAGTAGAATTTTTGTGAAAACCGAAAATGTGTGAGTGTAAATGTTAAAACCCATACCCATATCATTTTTAACACGAAAACTTATACATTCTCTATGGAGTCACCTTAAGTTATTTGTCTAATAAACCAAACTTGATTAACCAATTAGCCGGATACATGAATATGTTTTAAGATGATTGGTAAAATTTTTGTGTATACCGAAAATGTCTGAATGTTAAAGTTGATGTCTATATTCATACCACTTTAAATAATTTTAAAGCAGAAATAACTGCCAGTTTAATCGATGGTGAAAAGAATCACAAATTAATACATGTACAGAAATTTAAAAGTTGCGGGGGCCGTCGCCAGAAACTACTTTACTTGCACTCCAGTTTTAGTTGGCAACTCTTCTCCTGGAATATGATTTAAGAACTTCTTAAAAAACTTATTGAGAACCGAATACTACGTTTCTTGAAAAGTTAATTCATTCAATGAAAAAATGTCTAACTCTGAGCTTTTAATACCTGCTGCATTTCATTATCCAGTTGAGAAATTGTGTTGAAAAAATATTGTAATATTTAAAAAATGAGTCGGGGGCCGGGGCAGCCACCACCAACTTTACTTGCACTGCGGTTTAATGGGTATCTCTTCTCTTGGAATATGATTAAGATGCCTTGGTGAACGTCGAATATTAAAGCTGATATCCATACCACTTTTAAACACAAAACTTGACGATTATAGTCATCTTAAGTTTTCGAAAATGTGTCACTTTTTTTAAAATAATTCTAAACACCGAAACTTGTAAAATCTGTTAAATATATGCAAACTTATTTAAAATATTATTCTTATCGACGTGGAAACGTCAGAATTGAACACTGAATACTATTTGCTCACAACAGTGTGTTTTTTATATTATGAAAACAAGTCTTAATCAAGTTCCAAAATCCCAGTCAGCTTGTTACGTCATTAAATTTTTTTTAATCGCTCAAAAATTCCAGCACATGTTGAAAGGCACGTATATCTAATAAACGTTAATCACCGGGGCCACCCACCAGATAAGATAATTATCTCGCGGTGATTAAAATCCGCGGATTACGTCATTATCTTAATTGCCTCATTAATGTTAATGACCTAATTAACTTTCACTTTTCAAGGCCAGTGTCCCCCATACTACTCAAGTGTCAAATGAGGCTTGTTAAAGCAGGAACTCAAGAATATATAATTTGTATTTTTCATGTACCTTTTTCCTAACACTTAAAAAAGAAAACGCTTAAAAATTGATGTTCCTCACCCTATATCCAAAACTAACGCCAGAAAACGTTGAAAAAAATTCATGAACAATGAAACATTGAACGAAAATTATCAGGATTGCATTATCTTGGATAATTTTGTACATAAAATGAAAGCTCGATGACACATTTTGTTTTGCGGCCTAATATGAATAAATTTATCAAATATATTTTTCAAATGTCGATATAATATATACGTATACAAAATTTCAAGTGAATATCTCAATAATTCTATTTTGTTAACCCCTTTAATAATGGGGTGAGGTTAGTGGTGGTGGGGGGCAGGTGTCATAAAAAAGTTGAGGCCTTGACTTCTAAATACACCAAATTCCAAGTTTCTGTACTCTTACTAACTTACTTTATTCATTTTCCCCTATGAACCCCAAACTATTCAACAGAATCAGCATGAAATATAATTTGGTTCCATTTTCGTTGTAAAATTTCAAGTCAATAGCTAAATTTCATTTTGTTAACCTCTTTAATAATGGAGTTAAGGTGGTGGTGGGGATGGAAGATGTCAGAAAAATTTGACACATTGTCTTCCAGTATATACATCAAATCCCAAGTTTCTGAACACTTGCTAGCTTGCTTTACTTATTTTCTTCAATTGAGTAACTTCAATATATCATCTGGTTCCAGATCTTATTATAATACATACGTGTACCAAATTTCACGGCAATATCTTAAGCCATTTCAGAGAGAACGCGCGCGCGCCGAGAAAAGCTACAAACAGACCGACAGACAGAAATTTCTTTCGCTGAAATTAAAAATGTCGAGGTTTCATGACATTCCAAATGTATAAAAAAAAACAATTAGGAATTTTTTTCACCATTTCTGTACTTCCACTCCACTACGTGGATATAGAAGTATTTAAGATATTGTTTTGAAATTTGGAGCACGTATTCATTATAACGAGATCTGGAACTGGTTTATATTTGAAGCTTATTCCGTTGAAGAGTTGGGGGGAAACTAAGGGTAAATACGCAAAGGAAGCTGGTAAAACTTCAGAAACTTGAAATTTGATGCATATACTGAAAGCCAAGGTCTCAAATTTTTTTCTTGGACATCTGTCACCGCTTTCACTATCCCCATTCCATTATTGAACGGGGTAACAAATGTAGTTTAGTGTGTATACGATAGTAAAAGTTTTAAAAACAGTTCTCAACATCAGCCACCCCCATTACCACCTTGGGGCAGCCGCCTTCAAATGTTGCATATATCTATATATTATTTCTATATATTAGAGTGCGATTATAAGATCAAGATGTTTTCCTTCAAAGTGATTTGGATGGGAAATTTGGATATGGAAGTAGTGATTCCTTAGGAAGCAGCTTTTAAAACCGATTTCTAAGTTTTCTTAAAAGAGGGGTATCTTCAATTCGACCTCTAAGTTTGTTCAATTATTATTATTTCTCTGGATTGGTTTACGTGATGTCTATGAGTCTTATTGCACACTCTAGCGTAAGACACGGCGCGGCGCGGTGGCGGTGGTTTTTTGTAGTTTGGTCAATGTACATCTAATATAAGGTACCTAAGCAAAAGTCGAAGCTGTTTTTTAATCGAAAAGTTGATGAATATACCAGTGATAATGTAAGAGACCCATAAAAACAATATTTTGTAATAAAAACCATAGAATATTATATTGCTCGGTGGTGGTTCGATTCCAGTCTACTGGAATGGGCCAATATTGAGGTCGGTATAAAACAATATCAAACTTATATTTAACCGATATGTCACTTCTAGGGACTGTTTTTTAAAGCAGTTCAATTAAAAAAAAACCGCTGCCCAAGGAATCACTACTTCCACATCCAAATTTTTCATCCAAGTCACTTTAAAGGAAACATCTTGACTATATGTGCACTCTAGTACGTGGAAATTATTATTGGTCATAGAATTTTAATAATGTTTGGGACATACGTCATAGAAACATTTGAGGTGTTGGTATCTATCATATACGTTAAAAATTAAGTTTCTAGACTCTTATTAGCTTGATCTATTTATTTTCTCTAACCTCCCACCTCTTCACCGAAATCATCGCAATCACATGTCATTATAATACATAGGTGTACTAACTTTCAAGTGAATATCTCAATTTTATGTTATCAACCCCTATAATAATGGAGTGGAGGTGGCGGGGGTGGGGAATTAAAAAATAAGGAAATCTGACGTCTTGGTTTCTAGCATATACACCAAGTCCCAAGTCTCTGTACTCTTACCAGCTTGCTTTACTAATTCTTCCCTATTTATCTCTACTTACCCCCCACTCCTTCAACGGAATCATCTGAAAATATAATTTAGTTTTGGATGTAGTTATAATACATACATGTTCCAAATTTCAAGAGAAAATCTCAATTTTATTTTATCAGTCCTTTTAATACGGGATTGGGGGTGGTGGGGGGATGGAAAAGATTATAAAAAAAGCTAAGGTCTTCGCTTCTAGTATATACACCAAATCTCAAATTTCTGTATTCTTACCAGCTTTCCTTGCTCATTTTCCCCTATTTATCCCTATCTAACCCCCAACCATTCAACAAAATCATCTCAAAATATAATCTAGTCCTAGATGTCGCTATGATACATACGTGTATCAAATTCCAAGTGAACATCTCAATTTTATTTTATCAACCCCTTTAATATAATGAAGTAGGGGTGATGGGGGGGGTCGAAAAATATTATAAACAATCTGAGAATTTAGCTTCTAGCATATACACCAAGTCCCAAGTTCCTATGCTCTTACCAGTTTGTTTTACTAATTCTCCCCTATTTACCTTTATTTAACCCCCATCCCTTTAACGGAATCATCTCCAAATATAATCTAGTTCTAGATGTCGTTATAATACATACAAGTACCAAATTTCAAGTGAATATCTCACTTTAATTTTATTAAATCCTTTAATAATGCAGAGCGGGATATGGGGGGAGGTGTTGAAAATATTTCAAAAAATCTCTTTTCTTGGCTTCCAGTATATACACCAAATTCCTAGTTACTGTGCTCTTACCAGCATGCTTCACTTATTTTCCCTTATTTGCCCCTATTTAACCCTTCACCGTAATAAGAGCAAAATATAATATAGTTCCCGATCTCGTCGTGATACATATGTGTACCAAATTTCAAATCAATATTTTAAACGGTTGCTGAGAAAACGTGCGCACAAAAAAAAGGTTACAGACCCACAGACCGACAGACAGACAGACAGTCAAACAGACCGAAACATTTTTTTGCTCGAAGCCTATTTCAACAAAAGAAAATTTTGAATTTTTTTTTATGATTACTGTACTTCCACTCCAATACGTGGATGTGAAAGTAATAAAAAATCAATCATTTTTATAATTGAACCGCTTCTTGGCTGTAAGAAAGAACTATCTTCTTTATATTGTATTATACAAATCTACATTTAAATTTTTCCAGCTCATGTTTAATTAATACACCGCATTGTATTCTATCAGTTATATGAATATTTCTAGATATTAATCATTAATTTGTGGTTATCCTAAGATTTCTGTCTCAAGTGGTAATGATATCTGGTACCTACTAGATCTACAAATATTACATTGCTGAGATGAATTGAAAATATTTTATCTTATGTAGATTAGATTCATGTACAAATTATGAAACAATTTATATTATGCTAGATTCCCTATCTACTATTCCATTAACAATTATAACGCATTTAAGTATCCTTAGATTTGATTAAAATTGTGAAACTAATATACTGAATTAATCAGACGCTAAACAGAATTCTGCAGATTCTAATAGAACGAGCAGTAGTGTTTCACTAAGTCAAGACTGCCCTTTGGTGTGGTCTTGATCTTGTCTTCAAATAAAAAAAAAATCGAGACAACAGTAGAGATGCGAAAATCAAGACAAGACAAGAGTTGCTCTGTCGAGACTTGTCAGATCTACAACGTTTCTTGAAATGATATTTCTTAGAATATTATACTGAATTTACTAAAAATAAAGGAAACTAAATTCACAGAAGAATGTGGAGATAACAATGAAATCATAAGAAAATATAAATTCAAAATCTCTTTAAGAAAATCATGGCTCAACCAACAGTTTCAGGTAGAGACGATATCTGAAGGAGTTGTCGTTTAGATGGTTTCGATATTTTCTGATGATGAGATATCAAATGAAGCTAATGTCGCCATAATAAATAAAAAATATCTGACCATTTTTGAAAGACATGAATAATAAAACAGATTTAACATCACCAAAATCGACAAAATTCGCCTACGCCCCTGAAAATAATCAGCTACAGAGCCGATTTGATCGTTCAAGGTTGTCGCGTGATGATATTAAAACCAGGAAACGCCCTGCGTCTAAGTACTATGAACAATATGATTGTTTTATACACAATAATAGAAAAGTAATGGCAGGAATGCCTTGACAAAGTAATACTCCATGATGTTTGGATGTTTGGGATGCAAACGAGGATTGATCACAACTCGAAATGAAGAAAAATGATTTCTTAATTACCTTTTTGAATAATAATAATAATATTCATTTATGTGGAGCTTTACATTATACAGATATGAAACGATAGTACAGTAATTATAAGTGCAAATCACATAATATAAACTAATATAACCAGTGTGACATAAATAAGCATTAAAAACCCAATAATATAATGTAACAGTTAATCAAAGGACGCAGATAAAGATTTATCAATAATATTAAAAGATCCAGTGTCCATTTTTATACAGTTTTCGAAATTTTATTATTTATAGAAACGTACTAACAACTTCCATTGTAGATACATCATACTAAAAAAGCCGCCGCTATTACTTTCACATCCAAACCCATTCAAATCTCTTTAGACGAAACCATCTTGATATTATATTTGTACTTCAGTATTTGTAAGTAATTGCTCATGGAATTTTAATAGAGTGAACATTATACTCTTCGCCAACTTACTGCAGTTTTTATATAATTGTTGCACATTTTATAGAATAGTTTTCGCAGTTTTATTTTCTAGTTTCAGATATTTTTTGTTTAATTACAAAACATATAAAACAATGTTTTTTTTAAATTTAAAAAAATTATAACTTTTTTACTTATTCCTGCTTACAAGAAACGTGGGGGGCGGACAGACGGGCGGACGAAGAGACAAACTAACAGACGGACGGACATTTTGTTGACAAGTTGTTCAGAATTCGATCATCAACAAAATGATGTGAAAATATTTTCTCTACGAGCAATATTCCCGGTTTTAGAAATGTGCCAATCGAATGCAATATACTCTTCGTTTTGTATTTGCGAAGAATATAATTATATAATATTTGAAGTCGTCTGACTCGAAAACCCATAGGACGATGTGCCCCTTCAATACCCATTCGGCTGATCGACGTTTAATGGGGGTGAGGGAGGCTGATGCCAAAATATTTTTTTTTGAAAAACTTTGGTCTAATTCAAACTAAATCACAATTTTATTAACCTCTTTAATAATGTAGTGGGGGTGGTGATGGTGGTGGCAGAAGTAATACAAAAATTAAGAACTTGGTTTCTAATATCTACATCAAATTTCTAGTTCCCTTTACTATTTTATCCTTATTTACTCCCCAACTCTGCAACGGAATAAGTTCAAAATATAATCTAGCCCCAGATCTCGTTGTAATGCGCCAAATTTCGAGTCAATGTCTCGATTTTATTTGGTTAACCCCATTAATAATGGAGTAGTGGTGAAGGATAATAAATGCTAAAATAATTTGAGGCCTTGGTTTGTAGTATATACATAAAATTACAAGTTTCTGGACTTTTATCAACTTGCATGACTTATTTTCCTCTATTTACCCCTACTTATGCCCCAACCCTTCACCGAAGTAAGCTCAAAATATAATCTAAGTCCAGATCTAGGTGTAAAATATAATGTACCTATTTTAAGTCAATATCTTAAACTGTTCCGGAGAAAACGAGCGCACAAAAAAGTATGACAGACAGACAGAGCGACAGACAGGCAGACCGACAGACAGAAATTTTTATCCCACAAAATTTTAAATCTCGATGTTTCATGACATTCTGAATCTATATAAAAAAATAGATTTTTTTTACAATTACTATACTTCCACTTGATTTTAATACCTTCTGAATACCTAAATATATATCGACACTATCCTGGATATCAATTATACCTGAACATTTCTGTCATCTCCAAGTCTTTAACGTTTTGTAATAAACAATAGTTATAGAATAATTAAATCTAAGAACAAAATCGTTGGTAAAACCCTTTGTAGTCTAATCGAGAAGTGAGTTTCTTGTGAAAAATAGTTCTGAGTTCAAATAATATAAGCAATAGCTCATTCGATTCGGAAAAATACTCCGAAAAAGACGTTTTCTTATTTTTTTTCGCCAACAAAAATCGCATTTGTTATTAACAAAAAAAGAAAAATAAAAAAGTCCCTCAAATTTTTCGCAATTACTCAAAGACTATAAGCGATACTTAACGGAAATTGAAAAAAGATTCTAAAAGAGGCGAAAATTTCCAATAAAAAAAGTCCCACCTCCCGGAACTCCATCTCTATTATTAATATTTTAATTTAATGTTAAAAATCGGGTTTCGCGCGGCCGTTATAGTTCGAGCGGCACCGCCTCTTGAGATAGTACACCACATAAAATAATTTTATTGTAGTATTAATAAACAGTTTAAGAACTTGAATAAATTATGGTATGATCTTAACACTTGAAAGAATAAAGTTTCGTTGGATTTTTTTTTTAATTAATTTTTGAAAACTGAAGCTTGTTATCTAACTATTTTTTTTCGAACCTCCGTTTCCATTGAAAGCAACAAAAAATGTTTAAATAATTGGCCTATAAATTTTTTGCTCCATGGAGCCCTTCTTACATATATACTCAACAAGATTAAGTTATATAAATATTTAAAAGTTTTTTGTTTTGTTTATTATAAATTTTTAAAGTTAAAAAATGGAAAATCTATTAAATGTCGTTAATTATTTTTTTATGTATGTTATGATATTGCTGGTTTCATGTCTGATAAAGGCATTAAAAAACTATGTTTTCAATTTTTTAAAGTCATTTGTTTATTTATTTATAAACAAATTGACTGGTTGAATATTTTGAAAACATTGTTTTTTTGCTAGGTATTTAATTATCTGCATTAAAAAATTTTTTTTCTTAAAAAAAAATTCTTGTTTATAATCAGTTTTTTTATATATCCACTATTTTCTCTTTAAAAATCTTAATTGGCAATTCTCAATGGATTAACAGAAACATTTTTTTTCATCAATAATTTCTTTGTTTATTAAGTTTTGTTTGACAAATGCAGTGCCCGCTTCAACTTTGGTATCGCGTTATATTTACAAACGCTATATAAAATACAAAAAAACGTTTTTCAGCATTAGGTTGCATATGGTTGTTTTTGTAATTTCTTTTAGTTTTAGAAAAAAAATACAACCAGAATCTGAAATTGTTTACAACAATCTTTTTGTATTAAGTAATTTAGACGCAGAAAATAATTTATGAATAACTTTTAATTAATTAATTGAAAAACGTGCAGCATATGTCAGATTATTATTTATTGACAACCACAATTCAAACAACTAATAATAGAACATCATAAATAATTATAATAAACAAATCACGGGTGTCTTGCATTATATTTAAATAATTCCAACACACCCCCTCAAGACATACGTTATTGTTATAATTTAAACAGTTTCAAGTCCTAATCCTTGAATACATTTGTCATGTAATTCTCTTGGAAGTGCCTTTGTCAAAATATCTGTTACCATTTCATTCGTAGATACATGATTTAATTTCACAATCCCATTTTCTACTGCTTCTCTCACAAAATGATGACGAATATCAATATGTTTCGTTCGTGCATGATAAACTGGATTCAAAGTCAGTTATTCAGCTCCACGGTTATCAATTAATAATTCTATTTTCGAAAATTTTTCTTGTCCAAGTTCAGTCAATAATCCTTTTATACGTATTGCTTCTTTTACAGCTTTTGATAAACTAACATATTCCGATTCAGTACATGAAAGAGCAACGGTTCGTTGTTTCTGTGATTTCCAGCTTACAGCACTCCCTGCCAAGATGAATATCCAGAATGTGATCGCCTATCTTCAACACAACCTCCCCAATCAGCATCGCAAGAGCCGTACATTGATTCAGTTTCTTTAGTATAAAGTATCCCGAGTTCTTTGTTCCAGCTAAATATCTTAATATACGTTTAGTTGCTAACCAATCTTGCTGACTTGTTTATTTACAAATTGAGCTGATCTGGAAACAGTGTTAGAAATATCAGGTCTAGTTCCAACCACTAAATACATCAAATATGTCAGATTATTATTTATTGACAACCACAATTCAAATAACTAATAATAGAACATCATAAATAAATCTAATAAACAAATCATGGGTGTCTTGCATTACATTTAAATAATTCGAACAAAATTGTTAACTTAATAAACAAAGAAATTATTGATGAAAAAAAATATTTTCTGTTATTCCATTGAGAATTGCTAATTATGATTTTTAAAGAGAAAATAGTTTCTTAACTAATTATTTACATACATTATAAACATAAGAAAATTTTTTAAATAAAAATTTGTTTTTTTAACTCTAGACAATTAATGAAACATTTTCTTTATAGGATTTTGCAAACAGTGGAAAGAAAAGCTATTTATGAGAACTAAAGGAAAAAACTACATATAAAAATATTAATGAAATCTTTGCATTCTTTCGATAACCTGACTTCTGGTTATGCTAACAAGTAAACATTTTTTTTATTTGCCATTCTCATCTTAACACTAGCATCCAACCTAGTCCCCTATGGCTAAGCAGGCTAAACTAGTATCTACATGATCCCCTACGATATGTAAATTCAGTTAAAAATGAGAGCAATGGCCTGAAATTAATTTATTTACGTACCTTGTCTTTAAATTTTTTTTTCATTCTAATGAATTACATTTTCAGAAAATCTCATTCAGTTTCTTGGAAATGCTTAGCTTTTGAAACGTGTTTCGTCCTTATTGTGGACTCATCAGAAAAGCCTAAAGCCACTCATAACGATGTTCCATGCAAAACTAAGACAATATCCATGAATAAAATAATTATAATTGACATTGACTGATAAAAAACAACAGATCTTCACCTATCTATTAGCTAACTAGTATTGGAGCTTATATACTCTATGCATGTTTAAAAGTGAATTATCCCCTACGTAGGGGACTAGGTTGGATGCTAGTGTTACAATGAGAATGGCAAATAAAAAAAATGTTTACTTGTTAGCATAACCAGAAGTCAGGTTATCGAAAGAATGCAAAGATTTCATTAATATTTTTATATGTAGTTTTTTCCTTTAGTTCTCATAGATAGCTTTTCTTTCCACTGTTTGCAAAATCCTATAAAGAAAATGTTTCATTACTATAAGCAAACAAATAATAAATAATTCACTTTTAAATCTAGACAATTAAATTGTAAAAATATTTTTTTTCAAAATATTCAACTAGTCAATTTGTTTATAAATAAATTATAAACAAACGACTTCAAAAAATTAAAAACAAAGTTTTTTAATGCCTTTATCAGATATGAAACCAGCAATATAATACCATAGATACAGAATTTTTTTTTAACAGCATTTAATAGATTCTTTATTTTTGGTTAACTTTAAAAAATTATAATAAACAAAATAAAAAACTTTTAAATATATATATGACGTAATATTGTTGAGTATATATGTAAGAAGGGCTCCATGAAGTAAAAAATTTATAGGCCAATTATTTAAACATGTTTTTTGTTGCTTTCAATGGAAACGGAGGTTCGAAAAAAATTAGTTAGTTAAAAGTTAGTTAAAAAATTAATTAAAATTTTTTTTCCAACGGAACTTTATTCTTTTAAGTGCTAAGATGATACCATAATTTGTTCAAATTTTGAAACCGTTATTTAATACTACAAAAAAATTGATTTTATGTGTTATATTCTGTAGAGGCGGTGAACCCGATTTTCAACATTAAATTAAAATTATAAATAATAGAGATAGAGTTCCGCGAGATGAGACTTTTCTATTGGAAATTTTCTCCTCTTTTAGAATCTTTTTTTCAATTTCTGCTATCGCTTATAGCTTTTGAGTAATTTTCAAAAATCTGAGATAATTTCTTTTTCGTTTTTTGTTGCAATTTTTGTTGGCGAAAAAAATAAGAAAATGCCTTTTTAGGAGCGTTTTTCCGAATCGAATGAGCTATTGCTCATATTTTTTGAACTTTTAGAACTATTTTCACAAGAAAGTCACTTCTCGTCGAGACTATTGATTTTACAGACCTTGCAAGTTGTTTTATTCAATAAGTAATATGCGTACAACAGCAGTTAATTAGTCAGATTTTTTCACATACGATTTTGTCGAATAGTATTAATCTTAGAAAAAATGTTTCAAGTAAAGAAGTTGCCTTCATTGCAAAAGATATCGTTCAAATCCACAGTCTTACTTGATATAATAACTAGTCGAGTGGCCCCGTGTATATCCCTGTGGTGGATAGATTTGTACTGTAGACATAGGTGTATGTATGTGTGCATTTACACATCTGTATAGTGTATATATACATTTTTATATAGCTTGATTTTAGGGTAGCGCATAGGAAAAAAAAGATACTAAAAATCAGAACACGCTGGATTAATTTTGTTTGCATGTGCATCAGTATATCGCAAATCAAGAGCTACGAGCTGATAGTTCATCCAAAGTCAAGGGGAGAAAAAAAATAACTGGTCATATTTTCATTATATAACTGTGTTCTTTAAACAACCATGACCAGTGAAGTTTGTAAGAGTTCCTGTTATTTGTATCTAAAAATCAAAAGAGAAAAGAAATTACTAATTTAGTTAGCACACGGTGTATTTCTAGTTTTATATTATTTATGTCGGCAGATATGTATATTTATGACTAGTTGTCTGTATGCGTCCATGAATTTATTGGTGTGTGATTTTCTCCTGCATTGAATTCTGCCACACAGCGAACTTTTCTAGGTACAGTTTTTTATTACTTTCATTGTTGGTACTTTTAATGGTTTTCTGGCATTCAAAGACTGATTTATTTAGACTTGTGGAAGGTTTATCCTTGGTGTTAGTGCACCAATAACCAAGCACTTAATATCTTCCTATAATTTATGTTAGAAGCGTTTCACGTTGCTCGTAAACATAAAACGACCATAAAAATAAGCCACATACAAAAAAACGACCTCATCGAATATGTAACCAACATGTAGTAAATTGCTTTCAGTTAAGAGAAATACATTTCGCAATAATAAGAATATCTAAGTTTTAAGAAATTTGAGGAATAAATTGCGTTCCATAATAGTGTAGTCAATGAAGCTAAAAAATTTCGAAACCCACAACAATAAACCCATTTTTATTAATTTTATTAAAATTTTTTTGTTATATTACCTTACATGAAATCAGAAGCATTCCGGCTGTCGGACTCCAATATTTATATTGTTTAAATAATTATATAAAAAACGTGTATAAACATGTATCTTTTTCTTGATATTTAATCAGAAGTAAAAGATTTTATTGCGAATTTAATATAAGAAATATAAGTAAAAAAAGAATAATATTTTCATTGAAAAATGTTAATTATCAAGAGATATATACGTGGTTTATTATTAGTGTGTGTTACATATCTATAAATTATGTGTCCTTAAGTCTGTTTATCAACATAAAAGAAAAAAGTTATCATTAAGACAAGTTCATGTGCTGTAATAGTTCTTTACAATGTTTTTTCTACAAACGCCATTAAGAGAACAATAAAGTTTCCTTAAACAGATTTCAAATCCTTTTAATGGTTACCTTATAATGCTAGTAGTTTGTAGGATTTATGAAATAAATAAATCAGGTTTCCCCGTTGTTTGGCACATGCTTGTCAAATGTGAAAAACTATTGCAATATGATGAGTTCCAATACAATTTCTTCTTGTGAAGTAGCTTCCTCACAAGGGATAAATATTACTAATTGCTCCAATTGTACAATTAATATAAATATTTCTAAATAACTTGTAAGTATTTGTTAATAGATATATAAATGTCACTATGACAAACAACTTGTCATTTTACTTTTTGCACTAGTGTTAAAAGTAAATCATGTGATCATTTTTAACGCGAGTTTATTTAATATTACATTTTTAATTTAAGTATGCCATGTTAAAAATATAGTTTTTAATGGTGTTTGTAGAAAAAATTATATTTTTTTATTAATTATGGGCACATTTCTTGCACTATTTTTCACTTTACAACATTCCGCATGGATAATCTGAGGAAAAATTACCCATGTAACCAAAGGTAAAAAATGTTCTCATCATATTAGATAATGTAGGTATTACATTGAATATTTACATTTGTTTAATAATAAATGAAGTAAGCAATCTAGCTTCCAAATAAATAAACTAAAAAGTCTTTCATATGGAATTTGAAAGAAAATAAAAGGAAATTAAGGTTACTCTCAATGTGCATGGTTGGCTCCATTTTGAAAACTTACCACAAAAGTAAATTCTTTGAAAATATTTATTTCTTTATTTACTTATTGTGTCACAGGTGAGATACCCAATTACAGAACAAGAATAAAGGTATATAAAGCATCATTAAAGTAAAATACAAGGTATACAGCAAAATAGAAAGAAAGTGAAATAAAACAATGAAATTAACATGTATATATAAGCATCATATGATCTACGAATAACTAATACGATGAAGACAGAAAAAAATATATGGATAACATTTAAATAAGAACAAATACATACATGTAAATATATCCATATACACTATATACATGCATATATTGGATAGTGAGTGTAGATTATAATTAAATTAAGAAAGATAAAGGTAATCATTAGGTATTTAACTTAGAATATTTTGTTTTATATCATTATGGCTGCAATTAAAAATATCGAGGTTGTTACATAATTTGCTAGAAGTACTGTAGATCGTAAATAAAGGTAAATTATTTAGTACGTTAGTACCTACGTAGTAGGTAAATAATAAAATTATATAAAAAAACATTGATTGAGCAAAGTAACCGTGCAATAGAGTTTCATGACCATCTCCAAAGCTTTTGGTTTCCAGATTTACGAATTTAAAAAACATGTTTTTAATTAATTACTATATTTCTTAAATAAAAACTTTTTTTCAAAATATTTCTTTATATAATTTTATTTTTACATTTTAGTCTTATTTTAAGGCAAACAGACCGACAAAACCCTTTCATTTGATATCCGTGTCAACAGGCTTGTGAAGAAAATTATGATCCGCCTACTTGCGACGTCCGCCTTGTTGGATTTTGAACGATAATAGTTACACTATATTGCATTGTCACCGGACTTATATACGTGTGTATAATTTCAAAGCTCTAGCTTAATTAGAACTAGTGAATATTTTGATTGCAACATTTGACCTAAACATACTAACAAACAAACAGGTGAAATTAATAAAAGGTTTTAAAAACTTGGGGATTACGAGACCATTGGATATGAACCATAGTAATTTAAGAAATCTGCATTGTACTGCCTCCAAGTTATTCTTGTTATCATAATTAGGACTCCAAATAAGCGATGCGTTCTCAAGTTTCAATGTGACGAAGAACTGATAAAGAATTTTCAGAGTACCAGTATAAGTGAACTTGCGACTAGTATGAACGATGAATTAAGGGCCTTGGAAGCTTCAGAGATGATGGTTTCGATATGATTAGTGAAGGATAATTTACTATCAAAAGTTAAACCGGTGGCGAAATGTTATAGGTCTTTAAAATATGATATCTAACCTGGAGTTAAAAATAATAGGTGATGTCTTTAGAGAAAAGGACATTACATTACATGTACTAGAATTCATGAATAATTTATTTACTATACACTAGATGTTTATTTTGTTAAGACATGTTTGAAGTTGAAAACAGTCAGGGATTTCATTAATCACTGAAAACTTTTAGATCGTCAGCATCGAGGCAAATCAATTTCGTCTACTATGTTGTTAATAAATACGTTGAAAACAAAGCCCCAAAATAGACCTTTGGGGAACTCTAGATGTGGCAACAAAAATTCGATCGATTTGAACCCATTAAGTGCAACATACTAACCAATTAGATTTAAAAAAAGGAGCAAAGAACATGGGAAGCAGATTTTTTCTAATTTATTCAGTAGCAACTGGCGATCAAGTTTATCAAACGCTTTGGAGAAATCGGTATATATGACATCTGTCTGTCCACGTTCTTCTAGAGATTCCGAAATGTACTGAGTTACACAGAATAAATTTGTTGTGGTTGAACGCCTCTTCATACATCCATGTTGGATAAAAGAGATTTTGATGTTAATTGAATAATACATTCTCTCTGCATGCAGTAATATTTCTAAAATTTTACAGAAGTTACAGATTACAGAAATTGGCCTAAAGTTCTCAATATCTAGTTTATTTCCCTTTTTGAAGATGGAACATACTTTGGAATAGACAGCTCTTTAAGATTAAATAATAAATATAATCTTGTAACGATCACCTGCTCAAAAATTATACGCACACCAAAGTGAATCTCATAACGAGAAATTTCTTTGTATTTTGTATCTTGAATTATGGCAAAACTGACGGAATGACATATGCCAGAAATTTATTTTAGGATGATTTAAGTATGTTTGAAAATTAATCAATTAACAGAAAAAAACTTGTATTGATGAGTTTACGAAAAAGCCACTTAGCTCCTGGATTATGACGTTTTCATCAAATTTTCCACACGAAGGCAGTATAATTAATTTAAGAGAGTCAATGGATCAAATTAGCACAAATTGTAATTTTTTTCGGCACGCAATGAAAAATTTGAGTATCGCTCAGAAAATTCGTGGATTCATGGAGTAATATCTATGAACATTAAAAATGTTTTCGAGAATCAAAATAAGGAGTTATTCATTACTGAAATGAATAAACAGGAAACAAAAACTGCATGAGACGTGAGAAAACAATTGTAAACGTTAAAGACAAATAATCCTCGAAACCGGATCGTTTTATTCGTTTCAAACAATGGTGCTTTGTTGGAAATTGTTTAAAGAATTTAAAGATGTAATTATATCTACGTCAAACCTGAGAAATTAAAATCATTAGGATCCTACCCCTGGCTTCCTAGACAAGATACTAAAGGCGCCATATTTATCAGCCACAGAAACTTGAATGAATTTATTATTTTTTTCAAATTTTATTACAACCGATCCGATGGTTTGGAAGTCACAGGCAAAAAACGTTCAAGACATAGTTTTTAGGAATGAATAGCCTCGTTATCCTAGGAAAACAGTGAATAACATTTTTGTTCAGTTTGCGTCACAGAAGCGTGCATGAAAAGTCAAAGTTAACGCTTTCAGGAGTAAGCTGTCAAATATTATTGGAATATGTCCTTCAGTGACAATTAATATACAAAGCATTAAATTGATCATTAAATTGACATTTAGCTTTCCCGCATCTTGTTATTACTCCTAATAGAAATCATGTTCTAGAAATGTAAAAAAATACTTCATCTGATTAAAACCTAGAATATTCAACTTCGGCACCTACACATATAATTAAATTGTTAAAATACAGATTTTCATGTTCGAAAGAAATTCCGAAAGATCACAATTTCCATTAAAATAATAAATAATACTGTTCAACATTTTCCTCTGTTTAAAAGTGGATTATGTATTATTTGCTTGCTTATAGTAATGAAACATATTTATAGGATTTTACAAACAGCGGAAAAAAAACTATTTATGAGAACTAAAAGAAAAATTATATGTAAAAAATATTAATGGAATCTTTGCATTCTTTAAATAACCTGACTTCTGGTTATGCTAGCAAATTGAAATTCTAAAATAAATTTGTGCAATTTCTTATTTGACATTCTCGTTATAACACTAGCATCCAACATTATTTAAAGATTGCAAATATTCCATTAATATTTTTACATGTAGTTTTCCTTTTAGTTCTCATAGATAGTTTTTTTTTTCGCAGTTTGCAAAATCCCATAAAGAATATGTTTAATTCTTCTTTGTTCATAAGAATATCTTTTTAGTGATATAAATTATACTTGTAGGTATATTGTTAAAAATATCTAAACACATCACAGAGATTTGTAATTTAGTGTAAAATCAAAACGCTCAAAACACACCCGAATTATGAAACTGCCCCCGTAAGCGAAATATTTGGATATATTGAAATTTAAAAAAGATATGTCAAGCTTGATTCTGACTCAATGCACATCAGTACATTATAAAATGTGGACGGTGCACTTTATAGCATTGCAATGCTCAATGGCTGCATTTCAAAGCATTGTAATGCTCAATGGTTGCATTACAAAGCATTGCAATGATTGACAGGTGCATTTTGATGCATGGTAATGCTTGATAGTGAATTGCGGTGCATTGTATTGCATTTAAATGCTTCACCAGCGCACTGCGGTAAATTATGTGTATTGCAATGCATTTTCGTGTACAAATTCTTGCCGGTGGTTTCACTCTCGCATAAAAATATCCGATTTATTTATTATTTATTATTAATACAACATAAACATTGCTGGAGAGGGTTGGTACCTTCGATGTGAAGTAGTGTGTTTAGGGTGTTTGTGAAGTAGTTTTCACAAACACCGACCCCTTCAATTCTAGACTCGAAGACTTGTCACGCGAAGTGCGTTTCGTCTACCAACTTGACAGTATCAGGAGATGATTAAAATTAAAGTAGAATTGAATATGTACCTATATTTGCACCAAGACAATGTCATGGTTGAGCTAGTTCAACCAATCCTGTCATGCTTCCTTAAATCTGTCTCGATTTGATGAACTGTGACCTAGTAACCAATAAAGCAGACTATTTGGGATATGCCCTTTGTCACTAATATTATTTTTACATTTTGCAATTTCTAAAGCTTTTAAAGGCATCAAGATGTATTATTTGAAATATAATAAATAATAGAGAGCTGTATATTTATGTACATAAGCTTACGACATAATTTCTATTATACAGTATACTCTATGAGCAACTGTACATAGCTTAACGACAGACTAGGCATCAAGCTGATTTCAAGACAACTCTAGCAAAGATTCTAATCTTTGACTCTAGTATGTTTTCAAAGCGTGCAGGAAGGGGCCAGAAAAAATATGTTTTTTATTAAGTAAAAAATTTAGTAATAAATATAATTAACTATTTTTAAGAACGTTACATTAGGTGAAATACGGAAGTAACATTTAACCAATAAAATCCTATCTAATAACACGATTCTTAAATATATGTATAAATCAACACTATTGTTAGGATTTTTGGCGAGTGTATTAAGACAATTAAGAAAAATAAAGCAAATTCAGATAATGAAAACAAAATAACAATCGAAAGAGAAAAATGAGAAAGATTCCTGAAAACCAATTTTTCTTTACCGGCGTGATTTTTCAGTTACCCATGTTTAATGAAAATTATGTAAAAAATATCAATAATTCATTTCATGTTAATTATTTACTAAACTGGTTGCAGTATTATAAAAATTGTTTTAAAACAGTTGGTTACGGATAAATAATACAATTTAAGGTTAAAGGACTTCGGTGGATGGCCTTTTGGTGAAACCAAAAAAACACAATAAATAATAATAATAACATAATTTAATTTTTGTGATAGTTAGTCTCGGTAGATTATCTATTTGTGTAATCATCTGTTTAGTTCTAACGAATAAAGATGTCATGTGACATGTCGTTGAAAAGGGAGGAAAATATTCTATTTAATAATGCGACTGTTTCCGACTATTTCGTATATATTGTTCTTATATAATGTTCGTCCATTATTATTGCCGCCAAGTCATATCTATCACATATAATTTTTTTAGAGAAGGTATGCAACTTTTAGCAACAAGCAATATCCTCCTTTTCTAGGGGACATAAATAGTTACGCCTCCTGTAAACTTGAGAAATATGGTGCAGCAAACATGGTCATCCTGTAGTATATTGTAGGGCTCATAGGTAATTATTTCTGTTTCAGCGTTTTCCTAGCCGCCATTTTTATGTTCGAATTCATTGTCGACCAGTTAAGTTCTCTCCTTGTTAGTTGTTTTTCTATTTTCTTCTGGAATCTCTTTTTAAGTTCTCCCTTCTGTAGTAGGGGATGTTCCAGGTGTCATTTGTGTTTTGTTGTATCCTTTACATACTTCCTGCTTCTTTAACTCTAGTTTTACACGTACTATTTTATGGTTTGTGTTAACTTTGTTGCTCTTTTTGCCTTAATATTTTTATTCTTCTTCTTTATTTCTCTACCCATCAGGATATGAACTAGAATTAGAATTTCCGTTGCTCCAAGCATCAAGACAGATTTGGTTCCATATGTTTCTTATTGTCAGATCAAAGAAATGTGCCAAGTTTTTAGCGAGCTTCCATTTTCGTTTGACAAAACGTGGAGTTAGGATTTATTAATGATGTTCTTATCTTCAAGCGTCTTTTCCCATTTGCGCGTTGAAGTCTCCACATTATGGTAGCCATTTGTATGTTCCCATTTCTCCTAGTTTCTTGGGTAATCTGCCTGAATACTCATCCTGCCCATTTGTCAAGCGGCACACGTGCTCCTAATAAGCATATGTTTTTCTTTCCAATTTTCCTGTTTGCCGTAGTCATGGTTTCGTTAATTTTTCTTTAAATCTGTTACTTTTAAATAAATTCAACGCTGTTAATATTCTTCTTAAAATGTGTCCACTAATGAAAATATTGTGATTTACAGCTAAGCAGGGAAGTGTTTTTATTTGTTGAAGGTACAAATTAAAGAAAAATAAAATAAGATAATTAAGGAAGTGGCGTGCAAAATCGACGACGAAAAGTTACCGTCTGCTACTCAATAGTCGAAAAGAGCATATAACTACTAAAGTTTCTTCTCTCTGAAAATTTTTGGTATTGTGGGAGAATATGGAGGGGGTGAGGGGCATTTTTTTAAACGAATGGTTTTCGATATCTGTTCGCATAGGTAGTCAATATATGTACTTCACATACCCCAATTACACTGACAGAAGAAAATTCCGCTCGGTGCGCGGTAGAGGGAGTTTAAACATTTTTTTTTCTTTTTAAAATTCCTACCGTGCACCGAGCGGAATTTTTATCTGCCAGTGTAATTGGGGCATGTAAAGTACATATACTAACTATCTATGTGGTCAGATATCGATAACCATTCGTTTAAAAAATGCTCCCCCCACCCTCTACATATTCTTCCACTATACCAAAAATGTTCAGACAGAAAAAAGTTCCTCAATTAGTGAGTGGCAGACGGTAACTTTTCGTCGTCGATTTTGCACGACATTTGCTAGACTAAGAGCATCCATTTCATCAAATAATCACTACACCTCTCTCAACTATGACGGAAAACACGTTAAATTTGAAATGATATTCTTTACTTTAAAATCCCATTGTTGAATTCCTTACTTACTTACTCCCTCCCTCTCTCCTTACTTAACAATTGTGAATATCGACTTAACAATTGTGAATTCCGAGATAAAATTATGAATTCCATGAATTCCGACCATTGTGATGTCCGACTTATAATTGTGAATTCCTACTTACAATTGTGAATTACAAGATACAATTATGAATTTTGAGGTACTATTGTGAATTACCTATTTTACCATTTCTTTGGTATGTGGACAATTTGTATTTCTTAAGGCAGAGTCTGACACTGTATATTCCATGCATAATACTGTACTATGTAAAAAGTTACCTTCTCTTTGCTACGCTAAATATTCATATTCAGATTATTACATAGAAAGACATTTTTCTTTCAATTTAATATCTACATTGAGTACAAATATCGTTATCATATTATTTTGTATATTTTATATATGTATACGATTAGATCAATATAGTAGGTACTTCGTAAGGCATTCTAAGACTAATCATTATGTTTCCTAACTTACAAAGTTTAACATGTAATGTATGGACATTACATGCGATAACATGAATATGGGCGGGCAGAAAATGTGTCTAAAATAATATAACTCTCTATTGCACTACTGATATTGTGTTAATTATTGTTTAAATAAAATATGGTTGTATTAACATAGTACCTATTATAATTACGTGTAGCGCATATTATATTTTAATTAGGTTTGTGTTTTCTCCTCAAATCTTATTGAAGAATTTAATAAGTTTTCGTTGTTCATCCTCCGGCCCATTAATAATTTCTACATATTTATGTAAAAGAAAAATATTTCAGTAGAATGAGGGGTATAAAATAATGTCACTAGTCTGTTTACTACTGGCTTATTTTTACTTCTGGATGGTTGACAATAGGTGGATGCTACAGAATCCATCATAAAATGGGCGGATCCAATGGAAGCGCATGTCAGTATTCTAGTGTATTCTAATACCACATTAGTTGGGGTGGTTGGCTTTGTACTACACTATCCAATGTGGAAATTATGTCCTCTATTTTAGAAAAATAAGACTCAATATTTTTTTATAAGAGATAAGTCGACAAAGTATTACAATAATTATTTGGAAATCAGAACATTTTAAGTATCAATTTGATTTTAATTTTAGTAGGTAGATAATGAAAATCTAAATTTTCAATAAAAGATTTCGTACAAGTTAAGTAAATGGTAAATTAAACATTAAATAAATTAGGATTTAGACATTAACATTCCTGTAGGAATGAAAATAAATCGTTTGGAATAACAATGTAAGCGAGTTTTACAGATACAGTAATTAAATCTGCGATGCTAGAGCGAATGAAACAATATCTGTGAATAGATATTTGTACGAGGAGTTCAAGATATTGCTCTGGAAATTCGTCGGAACTACTTTGTACTTCATAGGTAACATCTGGGTCTAATTCTGGATCTGATTCAAGTTCTATAGAAGTATGTCCTAGATTTCGATCAATGTTGCTGAAATTTTCTGAATGTTTTCGCTTATATATTTTTATATGACAGGCACTGCATACTGCACTATTTGGAAAAATGGTTTCTATAATACATTTTGACACAATTTCATATCTTCCTCTAGTGTCAATTTCCTTTTTGTCCTGCAGCTTTCAACACAAAACGACCACACACTTAAGATTCTTGTGACTCAAGATTATTAGTGAATCAGCCAGAAATATTACTAATATCTGCATATAGGTACCGCTATTTTTTCGCACTTCTCATAATAACGTGAAGTCGTACAAGTATACTAAAGAAAAACATGTATAGACATAAATTTGAGATTTAAAAACTAAACGTATTTTCATTTGTAGACTATTAAGAGCGCTCATAAAGTATATTACGTTTACAGTGAATGCTCGTTGCTCTTAACTTTAATACTCCCGACGCATGTATAAAATATATATAAATATAAAAAAAATGTGGAGTTGAATTAATGGTGTAGTAGTTTTCTATTAGGAAGACTATAAATCATATGATTAGTGATTTAACACCCTTATGAAAATTTTGAAAAAAATATATGTTATAGAGCATTTTTGAAAAATTGGTGATGGTGTCTCTCAATATACGTGAAATGTTTTATATTTTAAAATTTTTAATTCGAATATTTTGGTATATTACTTACTGTCTGCAAATACTCAATAGTGTCTTATACCCCCCTTTGGTATATCTACCACATATATAAAAATGATAAAAATTGGTTACGTTATTAAAGAGAATTTTTTTTTCTTCAAAATTTGATTAATTTATTTTAAAAACCAGAAGGAGCAGGAGTGTAATGTCTTGCAGAATAGTTCCTCTTAGTAATGTGATGTCAAGGCAAAATATCAGCCCAATTTCCCGAGGGGCATCCAGTCCATGCTTACCCTGGTACACTCTTTGGAGCATTTGTAAGCTGCTATGATGGAACACTATATATTAAATTGAGTCATATCTGTCAAGCAGAGGGCTTGCTAGAGGCGTATAGACTGGCACTATTACATAAAATGCGTTTTATTAACATTTCACAGGAAACGATTAAGGTTTTTGGTTAAGCACACAAAAAACCACTGCCTAAGGAATCTCTACTTCCACATCCAGATTTCCCATCCAAGTCTCTTAAGTAATATTATGTTTGAAATCGTCTGCCCAGGGTGGCTGATATCAGAAAATGTTTTCTTTTCTTCATAAAAATATCTTTTTAGCAATATAAATTATACTTGTAGGTATATTATTATTAACATCTAAACACATTACATATATTTATAATTTAGTGTGAACTCAAAACGCTCAAAAGACACCCGAGTTATGAAACTGCCCCCTTAGGGGAAATATTTGGATATTGAAATAAAAAAATGAAAAAACTCAAACTTGTTTCTGACTTAATGCACATCGGTGCATTGTAAAATGTGAACGGTGCATTGTAACGCATTGCAATGCTCAATGGCTGCATTTCAAAGCATTGCAATACTCAATGGCTGCATTTCAAAGCATTGCAATGCTTGGCGGGTTCATTTTGGTGCATTGCAATGCTTGATAGTGAATTGCGGTGCATCGCAATGCATTCAAATGCTTCAGCAGTGCATTGCGGCGAATTATATGCATTTGGTGAACAAATTCTGGCCAGCGGTTTTCCCCTTGTATATTACATTGTCACTGGATTTATATTTATACACATGTGCAAAAGTTCAAAGCTCTAACTTAATTACAACTAATTGAAATTTTGAGAGCAAGATTTGTAGTAGACAGACAAACAAAGCAATTCAAATAGCTTTTAATATAGATAGATAGATAGATAGACAGATAGATAGATAGATAGATAGATAGATTTATTTCATTCCGTGTGCCAATTACAAAAATTGGATAGAATATGTCAAGTAAGAATATATAAAAACCGCCGCCTAAGGAATCACTACTTTCACATCCAGATTTTCCTCCAAGTCTCTTTAAAGGTATCTGGGCTATATTTCCACTTTAGTATGCGGAAATAATTGGTCATGGAATTTTAATAATATTTGGGGCAGATGTCATAAAAAATTGTACAGAAGTTGTAAATTAGCAGGCTTCATTAAGATATTGAAAATTCAAGCTCGGCATGATAGTTACAAAATCTGCAAAATGTACAGGGATAGGGGACAGAAATAATGAAAAGTTTTAGGAATTTTCAAAATTTTGTTAAGCTGCGGATAAAACATTTAAAAAGTTACACAACTCGGAGTAATTGTAATAGGCTCTACATTAATATTCCACAAAAAATGGGAGAACATGAATCTAGGTATCAAAATTGATCAAATACGCAAGTTTCACAAAAACGATGCCAGGCGTCGGTCGGCGTCGAGACGTAAAAACGCAAGAATATGAATTTAGGTATCAAAATTGGTCAAATTCACAAGTTTTACGAAATCGACGATGGGCGTCGGTCGGCATCGAGACGTAAAAATGCAAGAACATAAATTTAGATATCATTATCAAATACATAAGTTGCAAAAAACGACGTTGGGCGTCGAGACGTAAAAATGCAAGAACGTGAATTTTGATATTAAAATTGATCAAATACACAAGTTTTACTAAGTCGACGCTAGACGTCGGTCGGCGTCGAGATGTAAAAGTGCAAGAACATAAATTGAGGTATCAGAATTGATCAAATACACAAGTTCTACAAAATCGAGGCTAGGCGTCGTCGGTCAGCGTCGAGACGAAAAAATGGAAGAATATGAATCTAGGTATCGCCAATATTCTTGACTAATGATGACGGTCTCGGATGATTAGGGGTCGAGCTTGAGCTCTTTGCCCCAAAGAATCTAGGTATCAAAATTTATCAAATTCAGAAGTTTTACAAAAACGACGCCAGATGTCGGTTGGCGCCAAGACGTAAAAATGTAAGAACTTAAGTTTAGATATCAAAATTTATCAAACTCACAAATTTTATAAAAACATGCAAGAATATGAATCTAAGAATCAAAATTTCTCAAATACACGAGTTTTACAAAAATGAGGCTAGGCGTCGGTCGGCGTCGAAACGTAAAATGCCAGAACATAAATTTAGATATCAAAATTTATCAAATACACAAGTTCTGCAAGTTTTATTAAACATTTTCGATGTTAAAAATTAAGGCATTGGTTTCTAGCACATACGCCAAAAATGAAGTTTCGGGACTCTTACTAGCTTGCTCTACTGATTTTTCCCAATTACACACCCCCTTCTACCCCTTCAACAAAACGTATATACGTGTACCAAATTTCAAGTTAATATGTCAGGTTTATTTCATCAACCCCTTTATTAATGGAGTGGTGGTGGGGGGCGGTTTTGAAAAATATTATAAAGAAATCTGAGGGCTTGGATTCTAGTATACGCACCAAATCTCAACCTCTTGTACTCTACACAGCGTGATATACTCATTTCCCCCTATGTACCTATACTTACATCCCCACCTCTTCAACGAAATCATCTCAAAATATAATGTAGTTCCAGATGTCGTTATAATACGTACATGTACCAAATTTCAAGTGAATATTTCAATTTTATTTTATCAACTCCTTTAAAATGGAGTAGGGGTGGTGGGGGGTTGAAAGATATAATTAGAAATCTGAGGCCCTGGCTTCTAGTACATACACTGAATTTCAAGTTACTGTACTCTTACCAGCTTGCTTTACTTATTTTCCCCTATTTACCCTATATACCCTGAACCCTTCACAGGATATGTTCAAAAAATAATCCAGGTCCAGATCTCGTTACAATATATACGTGTACAATACTTCGAGTCAATATCTTAAACTGTTCCGGAGAAAACGTGCGAAAAATAAAAGTTACAGACAGACAGGAAAGTTTTTTTCGCTCAAATTTAAAATCTCGACGTTTTATGACATTCTAAACCTATTTTAGGAAAAAAATAAATAATTTTTTTTACGCTTACTGTACTTCCAATCCACTACGTGGATATGGAAGTAAAAATAAAAAATACAATAAATTACAAACATTATAAAATACGTATATACAATAATAACACAAGTAGGTACAATTTACGAATAAATAAAATCAAAAACAGACGTCAAATTAAAAATTAAATAAAACACTAAGTTTTAAGATATACAGGCTGTCCATTTAATCAGGGCTCTCGAGAATATCTCACTTAATAGCGGCCATGCAAAAGAATTGTTTCTACGAAAATTGTGCCGATCTTTATAAGCTACAAAATGGTTTAAAGACATTTGAAACCCATGGCCTACTTTAAGAGTTGTGACGGAAAATATCGAAAATGCGGAATATGTCCAAGTAAAATATTTCCGTTATTTGAAGAGGTACGACGAAAACTCTAAGGCGATTTTTTTTTACAAAACAGAGTATCTCAACAAGGTTCGATCTATTTTTTTTAAAAACAGCTGTAAATTAAATAAAGATGAATATAGCACACATATATATATATATTAATATTTATCTAATCCTCAAAATTATTTTTAAAATGTCACATCAAGTGTTCAAAGTGACCACCGCGATTTCTTATGCACAATTGAGCGGGGCGAGGCACTGCATTCAAAACATTACTTATCATTTCGGGGGTAACTGTATTACATGCCTGTTGAATTCTAACTTTTAAGTCCTCTACATTTTGCGGTGTCGTCGTAGACACCTTATCTTTAATATACCCCCATAGAAAGAAATCCATTGGAGTTATATTTGGAGAACGAGAGGGCTATCGAATAAATCTATTCGTACCTATCCAATGTTGAGGCAAAATTTCGTCTAAATAATCTAAGCAAATACGGAAATTATGGGGAGGGACTCCATCTTGTTGAAAACATCCAGTTATGTCGATTCTCTAATAATAATAATAATAATAATACTTTATTAACCATTCAAGATACAAATAGTACATATGGCAAGTCAAAGTGTACATGAATGTATGTATAGAGTACAATTCATGAAATGTATCAATAAAATTAGTAAACTAAACAAATCAACAAAAAACACATGAATCGACGGTAAAGAATACAGTTCATATAAAGTTATTTAACAAATTTTCTGAGCTAAGAATACTAAGATGTAGTCAAAGCTTAGTCAGTTAATATATAAAACAAAATTAACAACAAATATAAGACAAAGTACATGTGCATACATAATATGTGACCTACTAAGTAGAACAGATAACATCATTTACCTTCAATAAAATCGGATATTGTGTAATAGCCCTTATTCGATAGATATTCTTTTAGTTTTATTTTAAATTTTAATTTGCTTGGAATATCACGAAGATTTTTTGGGAGAGCATTGTATAGGGTGATACAGTTATATATAGATGATCGTTTAAATAAGCTTTTATGGTGATTCGGTACACATAAGAGATCGCCATCTCTCGTCGGATAGTTATGATAATCAGACCTTTTTTTAAAGAGAGCTATGTTATTTTTTGTAAAGGTTAGGCATTTTAGGATGTAGATGGAGGGTGTTGTAAGAATACGTTTTTCTATAAATATTTTTCTACAGCTTTCATTTATTTTTAGGTCAAAGATAAGCCTAATAATTCTTTTTTGACAGATAAACACTCTTTCACACTCAGAAGCTTTGCCCCATGCAATGATATTAAATGAAATGTGGCTATACGCCATAGCATAATATATGCTGATCAAGCCTTCCTTGCCTAGAGTGGATTTTAACTGTAACATTGCAAAAAATGCCTTATTCAGTTTATTACATACATGATCTATATGTCTACACCAGGAGAGTTTGGAATCAAGTAAGGTGCCGAGTGATTTGACAGAATCCGATAGCACAATATCATTGACCATGAAGTTTTCTGGTACGGTCTTTTGAATGTGAAAGTTTAGGCAAACTGTCTTTTTTTCATTTAAGATCAACTTGTTTCTTTGACACCACGCACTTAATGATTCTATAATATTGTTGACCTTAATGTGAAGCTCTTCGGGTGTAGCAGCTGACACGGTGATTGTTGTGTCGTCCGCAAACATTGTTACATGACCATGCTCCATGTAGCTGGGTAAATCATTTACATAGAGAATGAATAGTAATGGGCCTAACACTGAGCCCTGAGGGACCCCAAGTGCAACACTAAATGTGTCCGACTCCTGATCATTTAACCTCACCCGGAGAGATCTATTTTCCATATAGGAAGTCAACCACAGCAGAATGTTACCCCTAATGCCGAGACTATATAATTTACTATTCAGTATTTCTTTATTAACAGTGTCAAATGCTTTGGAGAGGTCAAAAAATAATGACACCACATACCTACCCTCATCCAAACATTTGTAAACATACTCTAGAAGGTGATAGCAAGCTGTCTCAATCGATTTGTTAGATCTAAACCCATGCTGCGAGAGAGTTAATATTTTATTCTTTTCAACATACTCAGAAATTCTGTTGTACATTACTCTTTCAGGTATTTTTGAGAGAACACTTAAGAGGGAAATTTGTCGATAGTTATCCAAAACGGTGGGATCACTTTTTTTTAGTAGTGGAATGACAGTTGCTAATTTCAGGCTGTCAGGAAAGATTCCAGCTTCTATTGACTTATTTAACAAGTATAAAAATGGTTCTAATATGTTATTTTCAATATTTTTTACAATTTTTGCCGTGAGTCCATCATAGCCAGCTGAGTTTTTATTTTTTAATTGGATGATAGTATTGTGCACCTCTTCTATAGTGATAGGATTAAAGTACAGTGAGTACACATAATTCTCACTTAGAGTGCATGGCAGAGATAAGTTTGACCCAAAGTGTTCCTCAATTATTTTAGGCGCAGCATCAGAGAAGTGATGCGCAAATATTGTTACAACCTCTGTAATATCGTTTATGACGCTGTCATTTACCTTGAGGGTGATGTTGCCCTTAGCACCATTTTTATTTCTGTCTAATATTTTATTGACTATTTTCCAGGTCTCCCTATTTTTGTTTGAAGAGTTATTTATTTTGGTGTTATAATAGGTTTGTTTGGCTACTTTTATATTATTCCTATATTTCTTTTTTTCATCATCGTATAATCTTTTATGTACAGGACAACTTAAATTTACTGTAATCCAGAATAAATTTTTTAAATGTACACTTTGCTTCATCAGCTCCTGAGTAAACCATTCTTTATTGTGTTTTTTATTATAATACCGTACTTTTTTTGTTGGGCAGCTAACTTCAAAACACCAAGCAATACTATCAATAAAGAACTGAAATGCCTCAGAAAAATCTAAGAAATATACGTTTGACCAGTCCACCCTACTTAAGTGATAGTTAAAAGTATTTATTGTATTTTCATTGACAATTTGCTTTTTCAAGGAAATGTTATTGCTAATCTCAGGTGACTTCTGGTTCGTAACTTTCACAGTCAGTATATGTGCTAGATGATCTGCTATGTTTGGTTGTTTAATACTGCAGCTATAAGTGTTAGGATTTAAGTTTGTAATCATATAATCTATGCAACTACTACTGGTGTAGCCATTAGCATTGGTAAATATGCGTGTAGGATTTGTCAAAGTTACAGCTAAATCAAAGGCGTTAATTATGTCATTAAAAATATTAGTGTTTAAACAATTTTTGTTGTAATCAATGTTAAAATCACCACAGAGAATTATATTACTTGATATGCTCATAGCAACATTTAGAGCCTCAGATAAATTTAAAGTGAAAATATCAATATCTCCATTAGGAGGTCTGTATAAACAAATATTTATTATTTTCATATTATTGATGAAGTAGCTTATGGCACAAATTTCAATGTGACACTCCATGGATAAGTTTTTTATCGACAATAGTTCAGTAGCATGAATGTTATTTTTAGCTAAAATTAGAGACCCTCCATGAATATGCTCTTCCCTCGAGAAGTGGCTAGTTATTTTGTAGTCGAGAATCCGTATACTATCTAGGTCGTTATGTAGAAGCCAGTGTTCAGATACAGATAATATGTCAATCCGATAATTTTTCAAGAAACACTCTATTAAATCTAGTTTATTTGTCATGCCCTGTACATTAAGGTGGCAAATATTGAATATATCTTCTTGATTAGAAGTATCTAGAATGTTTAATCTGCAAACTGAATTTCTGACAGACATGGGTATAAAAAATTATTTTCTTCGCTCGTGGCAGCTGTCTGTCTGTCAGAGGAACTACTAGTTAAGTCTATTGTATTAAGAGAATTATCAGTACACGAGTGACTGTCGATCATATCAATGTATTGAGTTATAGCACTATTTGACATTACATCCACTGTTTTTAGAACAATATTATTAACAATAGACCTGCATTTATCAGATGTAATGTATTTTTTTAATTTATGACAAGCATTAATTTTACACTGCCTATCGTTCTTTAGTTTTATTTGACTTACGTAGCTTAATGACAGATTTTTATTCAATTTACAAATTTTTTTTATTGTATCACAAATAATTCTATTATAATCATTATATCTAGCTCTCCCATAATATCTTGTGACTAAAAGTACATTAGTAAATTTTCCTAGTGGGAAAATGTGTTTTAAAAGTAGGTTTAAATAATTGACATGAACAATGTTTTTTTCGTCAAACATTAATACGACAAAGTCACTAGAACTGTAATTTTTTACTTTAGTGAAAATGTCATCTGCTAATTCTGCAACACAAGCATTAGGTTTCACAAAGCTTTCAATAGAATATTTGGAGTTGTCAAGAAGGGAGAATAATATTTGAGAACAGTTTTTACCAAATTCGTCACCTATTATCAAAATTTTATTTTTCCTAACATTATTTAATCCGATCATACTTGGCTTCCTTATAGAACTATCAATGTGTCCACTATTACCGGTAGATTGCTCATTTCTGGTATCGAGGTCCATATCATTTGCGTTTGTGTTACGTCCATGATTTTTAGCTTTTACTGGTGTTTTTTGTAGATTTTCGACATATGTATTTTCCCCAGAACATTTTGTCTGTACCTTGACACTTTTCGTTATCAAGTTGTTAGTTTGAATATATTTTTCACGTGTTTTCGTTATCAACTTGTTAGTTTGAATATATTTTTCACATGTTTTCTTCTCAGTTTGAGAATCTCATTTAAGAATCTCATTTAAGAATCCATTAAATTCGTTCCTTGAAAAGCTTAGGTGGCTTCGACAACTGAGGTGGCCATCATGAAAATAAGGAGCCTAAAATACCCAAACACACATTTATTGAAAAACTATTTTGAAACCCAGTTGATCTATGCCGGCGCGTATGTTAAGAAGTCCATTTGTAACATTTTATTGGTTTAAAAAATGTTTTTGTAATGACGTGCTTAATTCCAACGAATAAATTTGGCATGTAATATATCGTTGAAAAGAGAGGAAATTATTCTATTTAATGCTGCTATTTCTCGCCCGTTTTAAAAAAAAATATTTAAGACCCTGAAGAGTAAATCTCAAAATACAGGGTTTGAAAAGGGTCATGGATTGCAAATGCATTTAAACCATTTTGTAGTTTATAAAAATTGGCACAATATTGGTAGAAACAATTTTTTTGCACGACCGATATTAAGTGAGATGTGTATAAAAGTGACTATTAAATGACTTTTTTTTACTAACTAAAATTTAATAATTACACTTATTGTACCGCTGCAGATGCCCGGAAAAACTAATCAGCTAATTTAGTTTATTTCCTATGAATCGAAGAAACATCACATTAAAATTTGAAATATGCACGATTTTCGATAAGAAAGTTAAATCTGTTGTATAGTGGAACAAAACTAATTTAAATTGCCTGAAAATCAATTGTCTTATTATAGCAATTTTTTTGTTGGAACTTGTAAACATTTGGATTAAATCCAATTGGGGGAAAACTTCTGTTTCAACAAAATAATATTCAAAATTATTTTTGTCTTAGTTAATCTTAAATATTTCTGACTGTATAGTTCATATCACAATGACGAAAAAAATAATTATCCACAAAAAATGCAAATAAAATGAGATTTGTCTGAATCGTTTGATCAATTTGTAAAGTTGCAACACATAAAAATATTTGAGAGAAGCGATTTTCACACAATTGATGATAACTTGTACAATAATGCACACATATTTTAACGACACCTTAAGGGAATATTCATTCCTCTTGAGATAAGCCATCAAGCAAAGATTCAAGTTAAAATGTTAGTAACGCTTAAAGATTCTGTACAGAGTCTAAAATTGAATCGTTCGTTGTGTAAGTGCATCAAGTCATCGAGTAATTTTACTATCGTATTATAGTATTTTTATGCACTATTCGGTGACATTAACAAAAATAAATATTTATTTCAGTAGCTAAAAGAGCGATTAAGAAAAAATAAAAATTGAAACATTAGTTTGAAATTTTCATAGTATTGGTGAAATTAGAATCTACAAGAAATAAAACATATATTTCAAAAGTAAAAAGACATGTGATACGGCGAAGTTGAAGAGTGATAAAGCGGGTTTTAATTACGCCGTGAAAATGTTCGCGTGCGCTAACCTACGGAAGTAGACAGTGCGCGACATTTCAATTTCGGCGCACTGTCTAGTAAACTCAACTCAATAATTTTTCAATAATTTATATGATTAAACATTTGTGGCATGTTGAACAAAGAGATTTAAATATTAAAAAATCTTCAGTGTAAATTAGAAGCCATTGTCACTTAATTCGTTTATTAATGGCTATAACGCAATGAATCTGATATCTCGGCTCCAAGTGAGCGCAGACAAAACTGCATTTTAAAAATTGTTCATTTCTTTATGTACTCTTGATGCTTGCTAATAATTTTTATTTATGGGCAATATACTGATGAGTAAAAGGTATTTGCTCTTTAAAAGAAATTAAAAAATTAAAAAAACATTGGTTTTAAAACACTAAATTTTACATGTAGAAACTGTTATATGGAAAAGAAAGTTGTTCTATGACCTGATGCACTTAAACAATCGATGATTCAATTTTAGGCGGTGTTATGAAAATTTTTACTTGAAATTGGTCATGATGGTTTATCTCCACAAGAGGCATATACTCCGTTAATTTCGTGAAAATATGTGCATTATTATACAAGGTATAATCAATTGTTTAACGATGGACTCCTTCAAATGTTTTTGCGCTTTGCTATTAGACGAATCAACCGAAAAAGGTTCGTACAAATCTTGTTTTCTTAGTAATTTCATCGCAAAAAATTTGTTCTTCCTCACTGTAATAAGGGTTATAAAACTAAAGACGCTTAAGAAAAGCTGGGAGAAAACGTAATTTTGAATTTTCTTTGTCAGACAACTGTCTGTCTGTCCTATAAATTGTAGTTTTACTGCATTAGTACTCGGTATAACGTATCCGATATTGGCATTTATTTTGTATAGTCAAATGGAATGTCATATTAAAATATGAAATATGTATGACTTCAGACATCTGTATGTGCAAGTGATCCTTCAAATGGCAAGTTGTCTAATAGTCTAGTATATTGATAACAAAGTTTTGAAAAAACGCGCGAATCGAGATTTTTGTCCAAAGTGAAAGGGGAACATGGTAAAGTCTAATACCAAAAATTCGGGACTGTACTGCTGACTTCCAGTCGCCATCTTGGATAACGCGAATAACGTTGTATCTACGTTCCTGTTCGTTTTTTCGGAAAATTTATAAGAACGAGCTGTAAAAAATCATTTTTTATTTCATCTTTAATTTAATTTTTTTTTCGTATTATTGATAATGTAAAAGTTACAGCTGTTTTCAAAAATATATCTTTTGTTATCTATTTTCCAACTACTAAATGAAACCTCCGGGTATAAAACTCTAAATAAAAATTATAGAAGACGTAATTACTTTTAATTTAAATGCTCAATGAAGTTTCTGTGACTAATAGTTCTAAAGTTATAGAGCAGCAAAGTCAGTCCTACGTATAATTAAGGTCTCATATGCCCAACTGCTGCGCGCATTCGAGCCCAAATTGTCCCTCCATAGCATTTCTTGTCGGTGTGTGTTCGACATTCCTTTGATAAAATAACAACAACTGCTGAGATTGTGATTGTGACAAATTCTACAGTCGAGAGTATGCAAATCTTGCATCAGGCGAAGAATCTGACGAAGACAAAAGACAAAAACAAAAGAAGGAGGACGACGTAGATGTCGAGATTATCACTGACGATTGCAACATCATCGATGAGCCTGCGTTCCGCAGAGATACCATCATTCGCATTTTTGGTTTTATTAAAAAATTTTGAATGCTAGGTTATATAAATCTATGAATTTATTATATAGAACCTAGAACTATTTCTACTAACGAATATATCTTGGACGAAATAAAAAAATTGTGTGCTTTAAAAAATATATTACTATGAAATAGCACTTCTAGTTATTCTATTCGAAACCCTTATGTATTTTCTATGCATAACAGCTGTATTTAATGAAATAAATTGTATACATTTACAACCCAGCAATTCGTATAATTAGTATATAAAAGTATAATTAGTCCCTACAGTTCATCAAATAGAAATTTCATAATTCTAACAAAATCCTGAAATTTTGACATAAATTACGGAGACATTCGTTTTTGCATAGTATATTCACAATGTATAATACAGTAAAATAAATAATGTCACATACTGCAACGAAATATAAAATTATAAAACATCTCGGTGCAGAATGAAATCTGCGGGGTCGAATTCGCGCGTCCACAGCTTTAGAACTATTAGCCACAGAAACTTCGTTGAGCACTTAAATTAAAATTAATTACGCCTTATATAATTTATATTTAAAGTTTTACACCCGGAAGTTTCATTTAGTAGTTGAGAAATTGATAGGAAAAGATTTTTTTTAAATAGCTGTACGTTTTACAATATCAATCCTAAGAAAAAAAGTTAAATTAAATATGAGAGAAAAAATGAATTTCTACAAGTCAGTGCTTATAAATTTTCCGAAATAATGAACAGGAACGAAGATACAATGTCATTCGCGTTTTCGAAGATGGCGACCGGAAGCCAGTAACAGTTTTTGGTTTTAGACTCTACCAATGTCCCTCTTCCACTTTGGGCAAAAATCTCAATTTGTGTATATTGTCAAAAACTTTACTGTTTTCTGTCTAAATAGGCTGGACTACAAGTATCTAATTATCTTTTTACCGTTATGTGTATTGGCCTCTATCAATCACTGTTCTGCTCAAGATACTATTAAGTACATCAAGCAATCAAGAAATAATTTCAATCTGGTGCTTTCGATTATTTCATTAACATTATTAATTACTTTGTAGAGTAACGGTTAAATAATAAAAGAAAATGTAGTAAAATATCAATATGCGTAATTACATAATTATATACAATATATATTTTGTCTTTCATGTGAAAAGTTAAGTAACGTCATCTAGTGCACATGCCCCTGATAATAAGAGAATTAAGGAAGACGTTACATCTGTGATAGCAGAAAACGATGTCTTGAACATTTTATTCTAATTTCAGCGCATGATTACACTCTTCGTAGAAATCAAGCAAGTAATGTCTTATTTGCTACACAAAATTTCTAAGATCATAAAACAAAAATTTTCTCATCGCATTACTTGTAAGTGCCCTAACTTAAGAAAACTGCTGCCTAAGGAACGACTACTTCCACATCCAAATTTTTGATCCAAGTCACTTAGAACATATTTGCACTTTGGTAAAATATTATAAAAAAATCTGAGACCTTGGCTTCTAGTACATACACTGAATTTCAAGTTTCTGTACTCTTGCCAGC